>OX123200.2:18387995-19099050 GCA_944739405.2 Euclidia mi
ACCAAACAATCTATTGGTATACTGACCATGACCGCCAATTACCTCCATTTTCCAGATCATTATTATTAACATAAGTTAGTGGAACGCGTGAAGGAATGTAAATGTAGAAAGAATTTTGTGAAGGTGACAAGTGAACAATGATATGATCAGGGGTAAATAATGTTAAACTACATTCAACAAATCATAAAAATATCCAAATCGTGCAAAAATCATGTGTTCACGAGGCACCTCCTAAGTGGAGATCATGTAAATAAAATAATCGTGAGTTAAACAAGCCTAAGCCTATCCCCACGGTGTCTTATCATTTAAAAATTCCTTAATAGTGTAATAACCCCTTTGTAAAAGAAAGTTCCTAATTGTCCGTTTGTATTTGTGCATGGGTAAATTCATTATTTCAAGAGGCAATTTGTTGAAAAATCGTATACCAATCCCCGCAAATGAGTTCTGAACTTTATGTAGACGGTAGTTAGTTCCCACCAGTTTATGCTTATTCCTTGTGTTCACTTTGTGCAAATCACTATTTTTGCGGTATAGAATTAAGTTTTTCTTAATGTAAATTAAGTTAGCATATATATATATATATATTCTATAAATTTATTATTTTGACGTTCATAAGCGTCACATTGTGACCCAAATGTATAAAACATTTTGAATTGAATTTGAATTTGATATCCAGTACCAGTCATCACAAGTAGCAACCGTTCACGAGTATGACGAGGCAGCCTTCATTCAGTTTATTGATTTGTACTATTGTTAACTATACAGTCACAAATAAAAGGATTTCAATTCTTTGCTCTATTAAACGGTGCTAAATAGAACTCACCAGCATAATTTAATATCAAATGATGTGTAAGAGAGATCACTCCAAACATTCACCCTTAGTGCGAGTAGTTCGTTAGATGGGGAAGTTTCGACATCATACCGTTACCTTAAGAGTTTCCATCTCGGAGGTTTCACTCATTGATTACTTCGTGAAGTTGTAGTTCTTAAGGATAAACTCACAAGTACATTACCATACTTATGCTATAATAACGATCCTAATAAGTTGTACAATTCTTTCTTTGACATGTACTGTTCTATATTCAATTCTATCTTTGTCCCTAAGAGGATCTCAGTTGCTGGTACTACATCCTTCAGTGAATGGGCAACCACTGGAATTTATAAAAGTAGAAATAAGCTTTACGAATTATATAAACAGAAAGTAATTAATAAAAATGATGAACAATTTTGTCAATATGTAAGAAATTATTCCAAGTTATTTAAAAAGATTTGTCGTGAAGCTAAGACACTTTATTTAAAATCAAAAATTAAAAACAGTGACAATAAAATAAAAGCAACGTGGGATATTATAAACAATGAGACTGGAAGGGTCAAGATTAAAAGTAACGATTACACTCTTCAATTAAATAAAAAGATATTAAAGTCAGATTTTGAGGTTGCCACAGCATTTGAAAATTTCTTCACAGACATTCCAGTCTCAACCACTAAATCCCTCAACTCGTCCCCTATTGACGCCGAATCTCTATTGAAACAAAATGTCAATAGGTGTAACATTGAATTTAGTTTTAGTTATGTCACTGACAGAGATATTGTAAAAACTTTTAATAGTCTTAATTTGAAGAAGACTAGTGATCTTTGGGGCAATTCTGTTGTGATTACGAAATCCATAATCAACACAGTAGCACCTGAACTGGCAATGATTTTCAATAGATGCGTTGACTGTGGTGTGTTTCCTGATCAAATGAAAAGTAGTAAAGTAATTCCGTTATTTAAATCAGGTAGCACATCTGACCCCACAAATTATAGGCCAATATCTGTGCTACCCACGTTTAGTAAAATTTTTGAAAAATTAATTCTAGGTCAGCTTCAAATTCATTTTAATAACAATAAGCTGTTACATGAAAAACAATTTGGTTTTACTAGGGGTCGCTCAACTACCGATGCTGGAGTTGAGCTTTTAGATAGTATTTTTGATGCCTGGGAGGAGTCGCATGATGCTCTGGGAGTCTTTTGTGACTTATCAAAGGCTTTTGATTGCGTTTTTCATGAAACATTGATCAGGAAATTACATTACTATGGAGTTAAGAACACTGCTTACGTACTATATATATATATATATATATATATATATATATATATATATATATATATATATATATATATATATATATATATATATTGCGATGACACTGTCAATATATATACTTCTTTAAATTTATCACGTAAAGAATCTCTAGCACCTAACTTATAAATTGCACGTATGGGAGGGCCATATTTGAATGACAAAAATAGTCTGTATAGCAGCAGCTGTACCCCATAACATTATTCCGTAAGACATTACGCTGTGAAAATAACTAAAGTAAACTAGTCTAGCAGTATCTATATCTGTGAATTCCCTAACTTTTCTAACTGCAAACGCTGAAGAACTAAGTTTTACTGCGAGACAGGATATTTGGGCGCCCCACTGAAGCTTACAATCTAAAGTTACACCTAAGAATACGGTTGATTCGACTAGTTGAATTGTCTCCTTATTTAAAATTATATTAGTAGGAACACTTTTGACATTAGGCAAAGAGAATTTAACACATTTGGTTTTGCTTGAGTTGAGTACCAAATTATTTGTCGAAAACCAATCTAATTCTTGTGCAAGAGTGTTATTGACGGTATCAAAGTTACTTAAGGGTGGCAACACTGAGGTTAACAGCTGATCCGACCTTGTCCCGTATTTTTGACAAATAAAAATATAAAATAATCAAATAATTAAAGCTTATTACACGTTAATTACTTAATAAATGTGTTATTTGTAATAATCTATAAAAGTATTAGTGTTTTCTGTGAAAATAAGGTGAGTTTATTGTGATTTCTTTTTTGACAACCAATCTACCGGCTAAATTTGCATTGTCATTTTACAAACAGGTATAACATTGTAACTACTATCTAAAATCGACTTATACGTTTAAAATAGTTTTAATTAGTATATTTCCGAATAAAAAGTGCTATCAAGTTCCTAAATAACCACCTATAAATAGTAAAAATACATAAACATAACCTAAACCTTGTTAGTTGGTTACACAACTTTCAACGAGATCAGCTGTTCTTTCTTACAATAATATTTAGCTTTAAACTCTACTATTACTACGTATTTCAATCTTCTCCTTTACTTTTGAACAAAACTTCCTTTGTACTTGTATTTCTTTCTTTTCACTATGATTATGACTCGTAAAGCTTTGGCTCGCCAGGAAGAGTCTAAACTCCAACTGGCTTTAATTGAATTAAAGACCTCTAAGGAGTTGTGTAACAAACTGATAGAGGAAAGAGAAGATAACGAGAAAGAAATGTTGAACTTACTGGAAAAAAATAAGATATTAAAATGTGAAATGGCTCAGCTACATACTCAATTCTCTGATGCCATGAGTGCTCGGGATGGACTCCAGCTCATTGTGGACGGGTTTGCCGAGTGTAGCTTGCAGTATGAACAAGCACTTGACCGTATACAGTTCTTAGACAAACAGTTACACGAGGCAAACAGTAGAATAACTCATCTAGAATTCACCCAAGATCAAATCACTACAACGGCAAATCAAAGTCTGTTCGATGAGCTGGTGGTTCATGCTCCAAGCATGATTACTGATATAAATCATTCTAAAGCATCATTTCCAAATAGTCTCTCAGTGTGCAAAGAATCAAATAATTCAATAAAATTGATTAGGGGTAGTAGGAATAGAATTAAGAAATATGTCAAAATAAACAAATTCATAAAAAAGACCCAAAAATTAGTTCACAGACAAAAATTTTTCATAAAAAATGTTAAGTTAAATAGGGAAAGATTACTTGCTCTTGAAAAATTAAAAATATACACACAGAAATATCACCAAAATAACTTGAAACATAAATTAGAAATAAATAATTTGCAGGTAGAATTAAATAATCTTAGTGACAAATTAGTATCAATAACAAATAAATATAAAAGCTCTGAACTACAAATGAAAGAGTACATATTGGCAATGAATGAGTTGGTGGCATCAAATAGTAACAAATGCTCAATACCATTGAACAATGACATCCCGTTCAACAACCAACACTCGCCAGCTTGCTCATTGTCAACATGTGACCCGGTTTTGCCAAATAGTTCTTTAAACAATACAAATACAAATATTAAACACACTCTAAATAAATTAAAAAATAACAAACTAGACAGTAAAACTATATTACAAAATAAAAATAAAGTGATAATATTTAGTGACGAGATTGGAAAAGGTATGGGTCAGTTGTTGGCGAACACATATAGTGATGGGTTAGTGATGAACTACTGTTTGCCTGGGTTAAGTTCCATTGCTATTTTAGATAAAATTATAAACTTCAATTTTGACCAGGATACAACTTTATTGATCCTACTTGGTAAAAGAGGATCTTTAAATAAAAGACTTTTATTCTATTATTACAGTAAATTATGTGAATTAAATTTAAATCAAATTATTATGCTCACTTTACCTTTCAGTAAAGGGTTGCCACAGAAAGAAAATAATATTAGACATAGTCTTAATATAAATTTGTGTAGTTGGTCATACAATAACGATCAATTTCATGTTTTTGACTCTAACAATTATGTTAGTAAAACTTTACATTTGACGCAAGATACTTGTTATCTGAATTCTTATTATAAAAGACAACTAGCTGAGTCGCTAGCATTTTGTATTGACATTTCAGCCAAGAATTTGGCTAATAAACGTGTTGCCCCTATACAGCAACAAAATGACATTTATAATGATTCAGCCAGTATTTTGGCTACACAGTCTGACATTTCTATTAATTTAAATTAAATAATTCGACAATAGAGAATACCTCTTGCAATGACACTTTCATTAATAATGGGCTAGTATGTACAAATAAGCCCAATCCAACTAATAATTCATTTAGAAATTCACAAGTATTAAAACTGGTACATCAAAATATACAAGGTATGTCAAATAAAGATTTAGAAGTGGAGTTGTTCATGAACGGTGAATGCGTCGATATTTTGTGTATAACAGAACATTGGCTTAAAGATCACCAGTTCATGTGCAATTTTAATAACCATCTAGTTGGTAGTTCGTTCAGCAGACAAAATGCAATACATGGTGGATCGTTGATTTTAGTTAACAAGCTGCTTAAATTTAAGAATCGTAGTGACATTGTTAGTTTCTCTGTTGAACGGACAGTTGAAATAGCCTGTGTGGAGTTGGACCAACTTCTTGTTTTGAGTGTGTATAGGCCACCATCATCCTGCTATGATAACTTTGAAAGTGTCATGGATGATGTGTTACGGAAGCTATGCCAACAAAATAAATCTATAATAGTAGGTGGCGATTTTAATATTAATTTACTAGAAGATTCTCTGAATTGCCACAAAATTAAGAATTTGTTCAAGTCATATAATCTTGCATGCTTATTTTTGGAACCCACCAGGATAACTTCCACGACATCTACTTGTATAGACAACATATTTACAGATATTGTACCAGTTAGAAAGCAAATAATTAACAAATTAACATCAGATCATTGTGGACAATCTATAACATTTGCTATGCAGTCTAAAAAAGTAGGTAGAAAGGAACTGAGTGTGGTGCCAAAAACTTTGCGTCGTCTGGAGGGACTTAAGGATAAACTCACAAGTACATTACCATACTTATGCTATAATAGCGATCCTAATAAGTTGTACAATTCTTTCTTTGACATGTACTGTACTATATTCAATTCTATCTTTGTCCCTAAGAGGATCTCAGTTGCTGGTACTACATCCTTCAGTGAATGGGCAACCACTGGAATTTATAAAAGTAGAAATAAGCTTTACGAATTATATGAACAGAAAGTAATTAATAAAAATGATGAACAATTTTGTCAATATGTAAGAAATTATTCCAAGTTATTTAAAAAGATTTGTCGTGAAGCTAAGACACTTTATTTAAAATCAAAAATTAAAAACAGTGACAATAAAATAAAAGCAACGTGGGATATTATAAACAATGAGACTGGAAGGGTCAAGATTAAAAGTAACGATTACACTCTTCAATTAAATAAAAAGATATTAAAGTCAGATTTTGAGATTGCCACAGCATTTGAAAATTTCTTCACAGACATTCCAGTCTTAACCACTAAATCCCTCAACTCGTCCCCTATTGACGCCGAATCTCTATTGAAACAAAATGTCAATAGGTGTAACATTGAATTTAGTTTTAGTTATGTCACTGACAGAGATATTGTAAAAACTTTTAATAGTCTTAACTTGAAGAAGACTAGTGATCTTTGGGGCAATTCTGTTGTGATTACGAAATCCATAATCAACACAGTAGCACCTGAACTGGCAATGATTTTCAATAGATGCATTGACTGTGGTGTGTTTCCTGATCAAATGAAAAGTAGTAAAGTAATTCCGTTATTTAAATCAGGTAGCACATCTGACCCCACAAATTATAGGCCAATATCTGTGCTACCCACGTTTAGTAAAATTTTTGAAAAATTAATTCTAGTTCAGCTTCAAATTCATTTTAATAACAATAAGCTGTTACATGAAAAACAATTTGGTTTTACTAGGGGTCGCTCAACTACCGATGCTGGAGTTGAGCTTTTAGATAGTATTTTTGATGCCTGGGAGGAGTCGCATGATGCTCTGGGAGTCTTTTGTGACTTATCAAAGGCCTTTGATTGCGTTTTTCATGAAACATTGATCAGGAAATTACATTACTATGGAGTTAAGAACACTGCTTTGGATCTCCTAACATCATATCTGAGTAATAGGATACAGAGAGTTGAGGTAAATGGTAAAGTTTCTATGGGTTCAGTGGTCACAATGGGAGTGCCGCAAGGTTCAATTCTTGGTCCATTCCTTTTCCTTGTATATATTAATGATTTGCCATACATTATGCAAAATAATGAAGAGATAGTGTTATTTGCTGATGATACATCACTTATTTTTAAACGTAGACGACAACAATCAAATAATGACGATGTAAATAACGCTCTCTCTAAAGTAGTTCAATGGTTTACTGCTAACAATTTACTGTTAAATGAAAAAAAAACAAAATGTATACGATTTTCAAGACCGAATGTAAAACAAGTTAAACCTAACATATGTTTGAATGGAGAAGAGTTGGATCTTATAGATAACACCGTATTCTTAGGCATAACCTTAGACTCTAAGCTACAGTGGGGCCCACATATAGGTCAGTTGTCGAATAGACTTAGCTCTGCAGCGTACGCGGTTTATAAAATTCGTCAGTTAACTGATATAGATACGGCCAGATTAGTATATTTTAGTTATTTCCACAGCATAATGTCATATGGCATTTTATTATGGGGCAACGCAGCTGACATTCAAACTGTGTTTGTACTGCAGAAGCGGGCTATTCGTGCAATCTACAGTCTTGGTTCAAGGCATTCACTGAGGGAAAAATTTAAAGAAATTAAGATAATGACTGTCGCATCTCAATACATTTATGAGAACTTGTTATATGTCAGGAAAAATATAAATATGTTTTCCAAATTCAGCGACATTCATAAATTAAACACACGAAATAAAAACAAACTTGTTCTACCTTCAACTAGACTACAAAAAATAAGTAACTCCTACAAGTGTCAAAGCATACGTTTTTACAACAAAATTCCAGGCAATATTCAGGAACTAAGTATTAATAAATTCAAAGTATTTATTAAACAGAGCTTGTGTTCAAAAGCTTATTACACAGTTAAAGATTATTTAGCGGACAAAAATGCCTGGAATTGAGTTTAAAAATTATAAATTTTGACATTTTGAAATTAGTGACAAGATATTTTTATTTACATTTGTAATACTTATATTTTTACATTTTGACATTTTTAATTTGACATTTGTAATTTTATTTATTTTGTTTTGACATTGTTTGATTTGACATTGTTATTTTATTTATTTTCTTTTGACATTTAAAAATTACTTAAGTAATATATTATTATTTTTAAACTGACATTCAATAATATTATCTGACATTTTAAATGTATGACATTTTATTGTTTAAATTCGTGTGGTTGACGGCATAGAATACAAGTGTCACCACCCCATATCTTCCCGTGGGTGTCGTAAGAGGCGACTAAGGGATAACACGATGCAAATACCATATTTGCGTAGAGACGGAAAACTCGACATCAAACCCTATACGACTGCCTCGTTGGTCTCGCGGCATAAATGTGCGCGTGGGATCGGGAGGTCCCGGGTTCAATTCCTGGGTCGGGCAGTGTTATTGGGTTTTTCTGTCACGAAATTCTCAGTAGCAGCACGGAGTCTGGAAATGTGCCCGGTACGGCAATAGGCTCGCCCCTTATTACGTGGGACTAAAGTATATCTGGCGAAAAGTGGGTGTAGAAATACACCTCTGCCTACCCCTTCGGGGATAAAAGGCGTGACGTTATGTATGTATGTATGTATGTAAATTTTTACTATTTTTAAAATTACTTAATATATTATTATTCCTGAATTGACATTCAATAATATTTTTTGACATTTTAAATATAATATGACATTTTATTGTTAAAATTTTATTATTTTTACATATTGTTTGCAACATGTATTTTACTATGTATTAGCTTGTAAAGTTGTGAGTATGATGTGGGCATTATTAAACATATAAAAAAATAGTTGTGGCAACCTGTCTGATGGCTTAGGCTGACATGCTTATGCATACACCTTCTGATGGCGTGGAGGCATAGTGATACAGATCGTGCTGGCTCCCTCAATCAAGGTTGAGCCGTACGACTGCTGTTGAATGCGGGCCATCAGTGGGCCGAGTCAGTCAAAAGCGTCAGATGATTTCCTGCATTGTACTTGCATACTAAACCCTTTTTTTTGTCTGGACTTTAAAAGATGAAGAAAATACTAAACAAAATGAAGTGACAAAAAAAATGACTCTGAGTTTGTTTCGGCCTTTCTTCTCAAGAAGTCATTTAGCTAGGAAAAGCCGGCATCATCTATAATAGGGTTTTGACATGTATAAGTGTTGTAAACAACCAAAATGCAGAAATAAATATGTCTTTATGTCTTTATGTCTTTATGTGTAATAAGCCTCATTAAGTCGTGGGATTATGAGAGAATATTCTCCGCCATCGGTACTGTTCGCCTGCTGATACTGTTTTATATTCAAGATCTGTTGGCTTATACGGAGTTTACAGGAGAGATGTTTGCTTTGGAATGTTAGATGAATGAGAGAGCTAGGGGATTTAATAGGGATGTGAAGTGTTTTAGCCTAATATAGTCGTGTTTCGAACTAGATAGTGGATGACGAAGGGGTTGTGAGGTTGTCTCGTTTAAACGGTAACAGGAAAAGGTTTGTGTTTGCCCCACACACTTTGCACGGATCCTTAATTATTGTCCTGAGTGTGTGTATTTTATATACGTTGCAATTGCGTTAGGCCTAGGCGAGACACAGAGTTGACTCCTAGTGCGGGAGTTATAAAAAAACATTGCATAAAACTGGTTTTTGTTTGCAGATCTCAGATCGCAGATTGCAGGGAGATTATTTTATCAATAAAACTCACCAGTTTCTTCTAGTAATCTTAGACAGTAGAACTCATCCGGACTCATATTCAACTCTTCAGCAACCGCCTGGGCATGCGTTGGCATCTCGATACGTGGGAAAGCGAACATTGAACCCTGTAAAACGATATTGTAGCTTAGTTTAGTTGAGCTTAGTAGTCTTAATTAATACTATTTTTATCGACTGCACGGATGACGTAGTGGATTCAATTTATCCCTGATGTTAAATCTGTACTGAGCTATTGCGGCTTTGATCTCCAGAGATATTGTTATTGAATGCATGAATAGGTTGCACCCAGAAGCACTGGCCCAAGTGATGTGGGTTTTACTCTACACAGGACAATACCTTTTGTACTTCACAGATGGTGTCCATTGATTGAATGTTTGTTAAGTTCTACACAACACAGTCAAATATCTAGTGAAAGAACTGTCTTTGAATGCTATTAATAATTATAATAATAATGTGCAGCGCATGCAATGGACGGAATCCATCAAAGAATACGTCATGCGCGCATATTTTGGGGCTACAGAGGAGGGGACTAAACTCACTGCGTATCGCAGTCGCATGCTCCTTCTGTTTCAGGCCTTGGAACCAGGTATCATCGTTACGGCTAAGTGCCGATAATCGTTACAGTGAACGGTTTAATACCCAAGAGCCTCGCCCAACATCTTAGGAGGCTCGCGTTGGAACCTTGGATCAGGGGCCTGATACAGAAGGCAGTACTGCTGGACACGGCACGCATAGTGAGGAGGTTTCTTTCTCTCGAGCCCTAACCACCAGTAGCTTGGAGCCTGTTCCCGATACTGGTGGGTTTCCATAGGATATTATTATATTTTTAAATGTATTTTTTTTATTTATCATATATTTAAAAATGTGTTAATATTTTATGAGAGAAATATGAAATAAAGAAAATAATAATAATAATCTGTGGCAACGCCAGCTGTCAACATCGGGTCTAAAATACTATTTTGTGGTTTATATTTTTGAATTTATATAATTTATCAATGTTAATACAGTCATATATAATTTAAAACAATCGGAATTACAGGAAAATCAAAGAATTACGTATCTAAATAAAATATGTCATATAGACATATTTTCAGACCTTAGAACCAGGTATCAACGTTACGGCTCAACGATTGTCGGATCAGGTGCGAGTTATCCAGCGTAGTAACAAACTGGATAACGTCTTACTTGATAGGCTACGCTCAGAATACTTACCTACGACCCAGGCCGTTCACGTCCAACCCGCTAGTGCTCTCGTAAACATAGATACACCACGAACGGGTAATAATGCCGTTGTGGAGGTGGATGATATTTATTTATTTATTTAATATACACAAACAATATAAGCTTACAGTTAAAGAAAACCAAATCGCTTATATGCTATACAATGTTAAATCTAAGACTACGATACTAATATAGGACACAGAAAATACAAAACAAAATAGGAGACACTTTAGGTACTAAAAACAGATTAGGCAGCATTAAAACACATTAAATACATTACACTTACAACTACTATTTACATTTTGGTACTATTTGGAGGCCATGGTCAAAAATAAAATTATTGACTTACATAACACATTTGTTTTGTCATAAAATATGTCGGCAGTAGGATGAGCTTGTAAAAACTTATTAATGAGTTGGATGGCTCTAGCCGTAGGACCACTATTACTTACGTTTAAATGCCATGACGGTGGATAAGTAAGGAGTGGATGTTATCTACGTCCAGCACCCCGAATGTATCGTTCGGGCACATAAAAATATAAGCATTCTCGTACAGAAGGATTGTCAACTCTATTTAATAGCAACAGACAATAATGAAAAATATGCTTGTAATCTCGTCTAAGTTGTAAGGTGTCAAGACCGACCATCCCTGACACGAACATGGATGGGTATAAATATGGATAGTATCCAAAAGTTCTCTTGTAAAGAAAGCGTGCGAATTTACGTTGTACCTTTTCTATCATAAGGGTATAGAGTTTTTCGCGGGGGTTCCAAATGGTAGCATTATACTCTAGTATACTTCGAACATACGCGTTATAATATAACATTTTAATTACTGCAATGCTACCAAAATTATACGAAGTTCTTATTATGAATCCTTAAGATTTATTAGCACTTTTGCATACGTGGATAATATGTTCGTGGAAATTTACTTACTTTTATTATTACTATTACTCCAAGATCTTTAATTGTGGTCACACGCTCGAGTGGGGTTCCTCCAAGTCTATAACTCATATTAGTCAACGTACGAGCCCTAGAAAAGGTTATATGTTTACACTTTGAGATATTGAAAGTCAACTTATTTCTCACACTCCATTCAAATACTGCATTAATATCTCGCTGCAACAGTAGACAATCTTCAGGTTTAGAGATCGATAGAAACAACTTAAGGTCGTCAGCAAACATTAAACATTTAGCTTTAGAAATAACACTTGATATATCATTGATCATGATAAGAAATTGGGTAGGCCCGAGGGTGCTACCTTGGCTTAACGTACTGCTTGCGATCTTTGAGATAATCAGCCATTAGTTTTAAAAGGCAAGGAGAGAATCCCAGCGCTGAAAACTTGGCGAGAAGGATGTCATTGTCAACAAGATCAAAAGCTTTGGTAAAATCAAAGTAGGCAGCATCTACTTGGCCACCTTTAGTTATATTAGAGCTTATGTAATCTGTAAATCTTATGTGGTTAGTTAATGTTGAGCGCTCCGGTCGAAATCCGTGCTGGGAGTCATCAAGACGATTATTAATTTCACGTATTAAATTGCTATTAAGAAAAGATTCGAATACCTTAGCAAAAACTGATAAGACGGCTATAGTTCTGAAATTAGTTACATCTGTAGTCGAATTTATTTTGGGCACTGGCGTCACTCTAGACACTTTCCACTTACTGGGATAAACACCTTGCTGAAGGGACAGATTATAAATGTAAAGAAGTGGTTTTTCAAGAACAGATAGGCAATCCTTCAATAAGAATGCTGGCAGGTTATCTGGGCCGTACGCTGATGTTGCCTTTAAACGAAATACTGCATTTTTTAGTTCTTTAATGGTCATGTGTGTTATGTTTATCTGAGGTACATTAATCACATCTTTTGGAGTGGTCTCAGGATCTAACAATGGCACATTCTTATGGAACACTGAACTAAAATAATCTGCAAATGCATCAGCAGCTTCTTGCCCTTCCACTGACTTATTACGGTAGATAAATTCATTATTCTGCTGTCTAGTACTACGTTTATCTTTAACATATTGCCAAAACATTGAAGGATCACGACTGATATTCTTTTGCATTTTGTTTATATACTGTGTGTGTGCTATATTAATAAGTTCTTTAACTTTAGTTCTATAATACCTAAATAACTCCTTGTTAAATAACAACCCATGACATTTGAATTTTTTTTTAATTGTAATATTTTAATTTGATATAATGTATTATTTCAGCGTTAAACCATGTAGGGTATTTATATTTATTATTATATTGTTGCTTTTTTAAAGGTACATGATTATTTATACTAAAGTTTATCTTGTTGTACAATATATCTACCGCTACATTAACATCCCGTGTATTTAATAAGTCTGACCAATCTATTTCAGCAATCTGCGTATACAAGGCATGGAAATCTGCTTTATGAAAATTCCATTCGGTGGAAACCCTTGATGGTTTGTTTGGAATAGTTAAGATTTTAGTTACGTTCATAGGTAGGGTCAACACAACATCAAGCGGGGGATGATAGGAGTCCAACGGCACTAGAGGCTCGATATCCGATGTAACATTGATATTGCATGTGTCAAGATTCGTCAAAATTAAGTCCAAAATGCCGCCATACTTGTTACATGTAGTATTGTATTGCTTAAGCTTACAGTAATCCAAGAAATTATTAAAATAGGTTTTAGTTGATTTACTACTGGAGTTTAAATTAAAATCGCCAGCAATAACAACTCGTAATTTAGAATAGGAATTAATGGCATTCTCTATACACGTTAAAGTATCAAGATATTGCTTGTCATTATAACTAGGTGGCAAATAAGCAACACACAATAAAAAATTTATATTCTTCCATCTAACAACAGCAAACAATAATTCTTTGTCATCGGTAAGACCATCTATGTTTCTAACTATTTTGACATTATAACAATCCCTCACAGCTAACAGAACTCCACCCCAACCAACATCGCCTGCACGATCCTTACGTAACACAACAAAGTTCGACGGAAATAACTCTGCATAATTGACAGAGCTATTGAGAAATGTCTCAGTCAGCGTAACGATGTCACTTGAACATGAAATAATATTATTATAAAAGCATTTAATTTTAGATCTAAGACCTCTGACGTTCTGATAATATAGCATTATTGTCTTGGTGCGACTCATTTGAGTAGTCCTAGTCCCAGTCCCATGTTTAATAGTATTATTTTTATACAAAACAATATTATCATTACTTACCCCATTGCGAGAAGGCTGGATGTAATGTTTATTTTCCTCCTTTGAAAGGAGAGGCCTAGTCCAGCAGTGGACTGTTAAAGGCTGATGATGATGAATGTTTATTTACGAAAAAATCGAGTATCTAATGCAGTAATGTCATGATTTGTTTGTGTTGCCGCTTCCACGCATAACAACTTATCATTATTTAAAGTGGAGTCGGTTTGCACACACACACTGCGAAAGTGCCTCAATATACCAGTACTTCGCTGGTTATTGCGATTTAATTTATGTACATAATTCTGAAAGTTATTTTTATATTTTACCCGTAAAATTTCCCCGTGAAAAAGTTTACTTACATACAATTTACCAAAATGTTCTAAATATTTTAAGTAATATACGTTTTTACAATTGCAGCATACATGGTTTAGTAATTCATTCAATTTGTTTACATTTAAGTATTTGTTGTTGCGGACTGGACTCAATATTACATTTGTGTGATTAATTTGACTAAGTGTATGATACAAAAAAGATTGCACCTTCATAGGGTTGTCATCATGTGACCCCGCCATAATTATGACGTAGTCGGCCTCCGTAAAATTTTGACACGTTGTAACGCAGCTGCTTAGTACTTGGTGTGTTGGGGCGTTAGGTTTGATGTAGGCTGTTACAAAGTATTTATCTCCTAGTAGTTTTTGTAACAGATTTCTCATTTTGTACCCGCTCTCATCAGCGAAAATCATAACTTTTGAGTAACATTCATTTCCAGTGTATATGGGTGATATACTCTTCATCCTCAAAGAGGTATAGTGACCAGTAGTGTTACTAAGAGGAATTGGAGGCAATCGTTGTATCTTAATTCCAGCGTTACCACTGTCAACCACTGTCGCTAAGTCGACGTCGATAGAATTCCGGTCGACAGAAGTAGAAGGTGCCAGTTGGATCCCAGTCATCGGTGATACATAGCTTTGATTACCTTGATTATAAGCAGATTGACAGCAATTGATGGGATCCAGATCCTTTATTGAACTCATTAAAATTTCACTTGAAGAAGTCCTTGGGACACCTATCTTCATATTTGAGTACATTATACGTCGCTTGTACTGTGGGGAGTAGAATTTTATAGGAGAGAGATTACTAGATTGTGTTTCTGTTAAGCCAACAGATTTGAAAAGTTAAATTTTCTGTTGATATCCATGTATTTCTTTCTTTAACTCTGTATTCTCGCTACTCAAATTGTCGACCTCGGTGTGTGCAATTTCTAATTCGATAGTCAACTTGTTCAATTTATCCTTAAGTTCAATGAATTCTTCTTTGGTACTTGGCTGACTTAGGTGCGACAAATTCAAATCAAATTCACTGTCATCGAAATCTAGATTTTGTCGAATTTGTCTTCTCCTTTGGGTAACATTTTCGAAATCATCCATATTGACAGTACTTTTTTGCATGAATAACAATAAACACAAAAATCCACGTATTTCAGTGAGGATCGAGCCGTCGACTTTCTTAAACAAGCCAGCCGCTTAGCCGATTATCAGATGTTTTCAATTCAATGACCTCGTGACCCGGTGTTTAATGCCAAATAGTTCATTAAAGTTAGGATAGATGGCACTATTCTTTATTGCAATTCTAACAGCGATGCCATTAATAATTGGTCTGTCAACACCGCATTTATTATGGCAACATTTTAATACATATCGATCGATAAAACAGTGTCATCTTTTAGTTCAATGTTTACTGTAAGGTGGCGTTACTTTCTTCGCGCAACACTCGAAAATTCAAAATTATGTTTGTAATAGCGGCGATTCAAATATAAAACGAATATATTGTAAATGGAAGTTTGCAATTATCAATATCAGCAAACAGTTTTTGTCGTAAATCACTTTTTATTGTTCGGTATTACAGGAAACGGTTAGATTTAATAGTTATTTATTGTTTATCACTAAATATATGGGTTTAATGTCACTACTTAGAAAGTTTGTATATCACTAAAATTTGTTATATGTAGGTTAAAAAGTGTCACCAACACTAGCACAACTAGTTTACAAGTATGGTTTGTTACGTAAGTATTCAGTACAATGAGGAGGTTATCATCATCATCATCATCATCAGCCTTTAAAAGTCCACTGCTGGACTAGGCCTCTCCTTTGAAAGGAGGAATTGGCCTACTATACCACGCTGGCCAAACGAGTTGGTATAGGGTTTTTATCAAGTTTTCCTTCTCTTACAGTGCTGTTCTCTGCATTGTATGTTCCCTCTGTCGACTCTTACGACACCCACGGGATGACATGGGGTGGTGACAATTCGTATTCTAAATCCGTCACCACACGGACGGAGGTTATGGATGCTTTGAAATGTGCGATTGAGCAACATCGGTACATGTCACCAACAATTAGGCCCCGCCTGCCCCGGTTACCTATGCATAGACGAAATATGGCGCTGGTAGGTACCCGTGATTCGCTATCAACTAGTTTTCTAGAAAATAGTGAAAATCTTGGTGATACGCACTCAATTCTGTACTGCGCCGCCGTAGCGGCATGTCGTATGGCAGGTGACAAGTTTCAAGAACATGATACTGTCATGCGACAAATATCTGCTGTCCCGGCGTGGCAGTGCAGAATTGAACGGCGTATTGCTGAGGCAAGGGCACTTATCGGTAAGCTAATCTGCTTTAGGTCTGGGAATACACGTCCCAGGGTCATGCGCATTGTGCGCCGAGCCTTCTTGGGGACTGGCATCAGTCCTCATGAATATACATCTCGGATTACAGAGCGCATTGACTTCCTAAAGCAGAAAGGGGGCAAATCGGATACGCAGATATACAAAACGCGTGGACCGGTATAATATTGTTACGAATTGAAAATAACGCCATCTATCAGTGAATGGGAGAACTACATGAGATTAGATGTATCGGTTGTTTAAGGCTGTTTCATCTATCCTCTAATAGATAGCATTGGTGTAAATAGAACAACTACGCAAGTCTACAAACACGATACACGTTTCTAGAAATTTCGTGAGTCGTCTCGAAAAGTCTAGTTATGTGTTCCGGCCGGTATAAATACCAGGCAGATGCGCGAGTCAGGACAGTAACAAGTGAATAGCGGAGCGACAAACGAGAGCGAAGGGAAGTAATTCGGAAGTGTTTAGTGGTGTTTTGCATCAGTGTTGAGAATTAAGTGTGAAATAAGCGTGTTTTTACTAGTTCTGTAAATAAGTGTGTATAGTGTTTGTGTATAAATAAAGTTCAGTTTAAGTGGCATAGTGAGTTATAATTTATCGTCGAACCCCAGCTCGTAACAAATTGGTGTCAGAAGTGGGATAAATTATGCCGGTTATGCCGAAGAAAGAAACTGACGGAATGCGTACCAGGAACCAGCGCCAGCAAGACCTGGACCAGAGACGCTTCGGAGACGTTTGTTCTCCATCGTCTGGTGGATTAGGCGACTCCGCGGCTGCAGTGGAGCCTGCAAGCGGACACTCCATGGCGGTGCCCGACATCGCGGCTCTGATGGTGTTCATGCAGGAGCACGCGCGCCGCGTCAGCGCGACAAGGGAGAGCAGGCCCGCCGTCAAGAGGAGCAGGACCACCGTCAAGAGGAGCAGGCTCGCCGTCAAGAGGAGCACGCGCGCCGCCTAGAGGAACAGCTGCAGCGCGACTAGGAGGAGCACGCCCGCCGTCTGGAGGAACAGCTGGTGCTCATGAAAGACCTCAGCGCCGCAGTGGGGAAGGACTTGAAGGTGGTCAAGGAGGAACTTCAGCAGCACGAGGCCCGTATCAGCAACGTAGAGATGCTCGTGCACGACAAGCTTGAGACTCGCGTCGCCTCTATAGAGAAGCGTGTACATGACCACCACGAGACCTGTGTTGCTGAAGTGGAGTAGAAATTGCGTGGGCTCGAAGTAACACCAGCGGCTGTAGCGCCCTCACCTTGTGGATTTAAGGTTCCACTATTTGATGGCTCGTCATCATGGTCTGCATACAAGATCCAGTTCGAGGCTGTGATGCGATCGAATGGGTGGACCAAAGAACAGGCCTTAACCGCCCTAACCTTGGGCCTTCGCGACCGTGTTCGGGCCTTGACAGTGTTGGAGGCACTCGGGCAAGACGTCACCTACGAAAAGCTCCTGGAGGCGCTGGAGGCGAGATACGGTGACGCGCACCTTGAACACGTTTATCGTGCTCAGCTGAAGGACAGGACACAACGCACCGGAGAAACTCGGCAGCAGTGGGCTCTAGAGGTGGAAAAGCTGGTCAGGAAGGCATACCAGTCGTCGCCTGCACTTATTGAAGGGAACCTCGTACAGGCGTTTACGGATAGGATCCGGGACCTGGAGGTAAGAGCAGCAGTGAGGCTTGGGCACTTCAAGGACCTCAAGGACGCTTTAGCCCACGCTCTGGAGGTGGAAGCAGTGCGACGCGACGATCGAGGTCACCGCATCAGGGAAGTTGTGTCGTCACCTCGGTGCTACAACTGCGGAGAAAGAGGCCATATCCGCTTGAGCTGCCCAAAGCGTAGGCAGCATGGTGACACCCTGTCTCCACCAAAGGGGTCGCCTGATGTGCCTGCCAGGCAGCAAGAGCAGGGAAACGAGTAGAAGCCAGGACTGCGGGGCGGGTGCTGGCTGGTAATGGAAGAGCCCCAAGTATCTCGATCTCGCAATCATGTGACGGGAACAGCCTGATCATCGAAGGCGAAATTAACAGAACACCATGCAAGCTGATATTGGACACGGGTGCTTCTCGGACAGTCATCGGTTTCCATCTGGCAAGACGGGTTCTTCGGGGCTGCTTCAGGAACAATGAAAGTGTGAATCTGAGAACAGCTACCGGTCAGCACATAACCGTCCGAGGTGAAATGGAGGTGGGTCTGATGCTAGGCAACAAAGTTTACCGTCACAAAGTCATCGTAGCCGATATAGTGGACGACTGCATCCTGGGCCTAGACTTCATGCGGAAGTATCGCTGCGAGATCGATGTTAACCAGGGAGTGTTGAATTGTAGCTTGGAAGAAGTCGTCATGGAAGGTGCAACTTCAGGAAAAGTGTACTGCCTGAAGAATGTCATTCTTCACCCGCGGTCGGAAACTGTTGTACCAGTTTGTTTACCAGGGAATTCTGGTCGAGGGAACCGCTGCGTACTAATCGAAGGCCTAGAGAAAGAGGCCTCCTGGAAGATTGCACGAACCTTGGTAAGGGGTACTAAAGTTTCATCAGTACGCGCACTGAATGCAAGTGACAAGAAAGTGTCACTCAAGAAAGGGACGGAATTGGGCACCTATGAAGGAGCGGCTTGGATGCGTATATGTCAAGAGCAACCTACCAGCGCCAAGGTTAAGGGTGCACGATTCTTTTAGATCTTTCTTTTAGAGGATTCTTTTAGAGGACTGCGAAAGTACCCTGTCGGAGGAAGAGAAGACCGAGGCTCAGAAGATGTTGAACCGGTTTGCGGATATTTTCTCGACCAGTGATGCCGACATAGGGAAGACAGCACTAGTCCAGCACAAAATAAACACGGGAAGTGAAGCACCGATTCGCCAGCGACCAAGACGTGTGCCAGTGGCACGGGAACGTGAAGTGGAAGCTATGATCGACGGTATGGTGAAAGAAGGCGTAATCGAGCCTTCGTCCAGCCCGTGGTGCTCTCCGGTGGTGTTGGTTAAGAAGAAGGATGGCGACATGCGCTTCTGTGTAGACTACCGCCGATTGAATGACATCACGAAGAAGGACAGCTACCCGCTGCCAAGGATCGATGACACACTGAATACGCTGACGGGGGTGAAGAGGTTTTCTACTTTAGACCTAAAAAGTGGCTACTGGCAGGTGGAAATAGATCCTCAAGACAAAGAGAAGACGGCATTCTCCACAGGCAAAGGATTGTGGCAATTTAACGTCATGCCCTTTGGATTGTGCAACGCTCCGGCTACTTTTGAGAGACTGATGGAGCGAGTGCTTATGGGACTGATTGGAGACGCTTGCCTGGTCTACCTGGATGATATCATCATCGTGGGGCGCACCTTCCAGGATCCTCTTCGAAACTTGGAGCAAGTACTGTCAAAGATACGAGGAGCTAATTTGAAGCTGAGTCCAAAGAAATGCGCGTTATTCAGACGGCAAGTAAACTTTCTAGGACATGTGGTCTCGGAGTACGGTATTCAAACTGACCCGGATAAGATCATTGCCGTGAAGGAATGGCCAGTTCCAGAGAACAAAACGCAGGTCCTCGGATTATGCTCCTACTACCGACGGTTTGTGAAGAACTTTGCTGACATTGCTCGACCTCTTCATAAGCTCACCGAAGACAGGGTACAATTCTGTTGGAATGAGAGCTGTGACGTTGCATTCCAGAAGCTCAAGGAACATCTGTGCACTGCACCTATCCTAGGCTACCCTGACAATGAGCATGAATTCATAGTTGACACAGATGCCAGTAACACTGGAATTAGAGGCGTGCTGTCAAAGAGGAAGGGTGATCAAGAAGTTGTTATCCCGAAAGAAACTACTGCGTCACCAGGCGGGCACTCTTGGCTGTAGTAAAGACATTACAGCATTTCAACAAATATTTGTTGGGGCGTAAATTCCACCTGCAAACCGACCACGCTGCTCTGCAAAGGCTACTTCAATTAAAGGACCCAGAAGGACAAGTAGCCAGATGGATTGAACTACTGCAAGAGTTTGATTTTGTAATACAACATCGCAGCGGTAAGTTCCATGGTAACGCAGATGCCCTATCGCGTAGGCCGTGTCCCGACCAGTGCAAGCACTGTACCCGACAGGATGCAAAGCAGGCAGCATTAGTGAGGATGTTGAAGACAGATCTGAGCGACGAATGGAAAGAAGCTTTGCAGAGTGCTCAGCAAGACGACAAGGACATACAGCCGATTCTCGAATGGAAGAAATCAGACGCTCTTAGGCCCAAATGGAGTGATATCGCAGCAATGAGTCCTATCACCAAGAGTTATTGGGCACAGTGGGAAGGCTTGGTCGTCCAGGATGGAGTTCTGTGCCGCAAATGGGAAAACGCTCGCGGTAACCAGTGCCATTTGCAAATGGTAGTGCCTAAAACTAAGGTGCCGGAAGTCTTGAAGCTCTATCACAATGGTGCTTTGGGAGGTCACATGGGAGTTAAGAAGACGCTTACTAAGATCCGAGAGCGGTTTTATTGGCTCCACTGTCGGGATGACGTCGAGGATTGGTGCCGCAAATGCACAAGTTGTGCGGCTGTGAAGGGGCCACACACTCGTAGCAGAGGTGCATTAAAGGTATACAATGTAGGAGCTCCATGGGAGCGCATAGCGTTGGATGTCGCTGGGCCGTTGCCTGAGAGCCAGGACGGAAACAAATACTTCTTGGTTGTGATGGATTACTTCACGAAGTGGCCTGAAGTGTTTGCAATCCAAAATCAAGAAGCTACCACAGTGGCCGATAAGCTGGTGCATGAAGTCTTTTGTCGGTTCGGGGTGCCCTTGGAAATCCACAGCGATCAAGGCCGGAAATTCGAATCTGAGGTGTTCAAGGAGACTTGTCGCGTAATGGGTGCACATAAAACCAGGACCACGGCTTATCATCCGCAATCAGATGGCATGGTTGAACGGTTTAACCAATCACTGGAAAGGTACCTGGCGAAGTTCGTGGAGAGCAAACAAAGAGATCGGGACAAGCACATCCAACCATTTCTCCTGTCATATCGCAGTGCGGTCCACGAAACTACAGGAGTAACACCAGCTTTTGCCAATTTCGGTAGAGAACTTCGTTTACCTGCAGACCTTATCACCGGTATTCCACCAGAATCTCCACGCAATATAACGGATTACGCAACCAAGCTACGCAACAGGATGAACAACGTATACGAGCACATCAGGGAATCTGGAAAACAGATGTCTGAGAATATGAAGACTCGCTACGACCGGAAGGCAAACAACAAAGGCTTCGATGAGGGATCATTGGTGTGGCTTCATAACCCAGTACGAAGCAAAGGAAAATCGCCTAAGTTACAAGCCAAATGGGACGGGCCATATCGCATAATTACCAGGATGAACGACGTCACCTATCGAATCCAGAAGGGGTCGCGAGGTGCACCGAAGATAGTTCATGTGGACCGGTTGGCTCGTTACTATGGGTCCAACGATGTTCGAGACGAACACGTTTAAGACCGTGTTACGAATTGAAAATAACGCCATCTATCAGTGAATGGGAGAACTACATGAGATTAGATGTATCGGTTGTTTAAGGCTGTTTCATCTATCCTCTAATAGGTGGCGTTGATGTAAATAGAACAATTACGCAAGTCTAGAAACACGATACACGTTTCCAGAAATTTCGTGAGTCGTCTCGAAAAGTCTAGTTATGTGTTCCGGCCGGTATAAATGTCAGGCAGACGCGCGAGTCAGGACAGTAACAAGTGAATAGCGGAGCGACAAACGAGAGCGAAGGGAAGTAATTCGGAAGTGTTTAGTGGTGTTTTGCATTAGTATTGAGAATTAAGTGTGAAATATGTGTGTTTTTACTAGTTGTGTAAATAAGTGTGTATAGTGTTTGTGTATAAATAAAGTTCAGTTTCAGTGGCATAGTGAGTTATAATTTATCGTCGAACCCCAGCTCGTAACAATATGTTGAATCGTAAGTAGGGTATAATTGTACCCTACTGTTGTTATCTGCGATCCGTCTGATTCACGATATAATATTGTATTTCATTCACCGACATATCATTGTAGTACCAATGCAATGGGACAACTGTCGTTTCTAGTTTGATGGTAATGAATAAATAACATTCTCAAGTTCGATTGCTGTGTTCGATCGACGCGATCAGTCCGATCGGTTGTTGTGTGTATCATAATCTGGTATGGTGTCGAACTGACATAGCCAAGACATACAAAAATTATCGCGCTACAGTAAACAACAATATCATGTTCGATCACGGCACAGCGTTGCATCGAAACGATTTGGTTGCATCTTGTACTAATGAATGCATAGGCCTTCCGTTTAATGAGAGGTTAGCTTTTACTTGCAACTATAACTCAATAATCTATGGAGATATAATAATCTTTAATACTCAATGGAGATATAATGATCTTAATATATAAAATTCTTGCGTCACTGACTGACTGACAGACACGCTACAGCCGAAACTATTGGGCGCAGGAAGCTGGAATTTGGCATGTATGCTCCTTGCGGACCGTAGGGGTGCACTAAGAAGGGATTTCCCGAAATTCCCACGGGAGCAGCCAAAACGGGTAAATTTAAAAAAAATGCAGGTGTAGCTGCTGGCGTCCTCTATTTGATTATAATACAAAAAAATAAAGTAAAAAAACATAAAAACAAAATCCAAACCGGAACAATACTCATTTGTTCCGTACGGGAACCGAACTCGCAACACGTTGGTGCATTAGTTGCTGCGTCTATTAAACCTACTATTTACATTGTGATGCGAGTCAATACTCTTAGCCAATGCGCCAAACGTGTCGTCAAAGATGTGATAAAATATTGAACCACTTTGTCCTAACATGACGTGTCCAAGTGTCATTATCCAAGATAATCAATAACTCAGTACAAACGTTTCTTTTTTATAATGATGATAATAAAATCTTCTAATATATAATATATTTAAGTAGAAGATAATTAGAATTCTTGATAGATGATTTATATATCTTAGTCTTAAAACAAATAGCACTTTTAATACAATAAATGTTAAAAAGATTAGGAATCACTTATTTCTTAAAGGCGTGAGTCTATGTATGTATGTTATTTCTTATAAGATTATTTAATTATTTTTTTAATAATAATAATTGTTTGAAATAGAATTAGTTTTTATTATAAGTCAAATCGATTAGATCGATTGAGTAACATTTTGTTTAGTCTATTGAAAATTTCTGACAATGGTCACACTGAACTGTCACTTCCGTCCTTCCCGCATTGAAAAATTACCACGTTGTCGTCTCGTACGTAAAATAATTGATCGCCTTTTGAAAAGCACATCCTTGTAGCTACGCGAATAGTTTGTGAAATCTTATAGATTGCCGCTTTTTGACTTCCGGCACGGTTTGTGACATATTGAACATTTGTGAAAAGTTATTGTGAGCACACTGGTATGGCGTGGTGCTGAAACCAAGGTAGGGTTCTAGGCGACTTGGAAAAGGAAATGGACTGTATTAGGGCGAGTTCTGGGTCGCCTAGAAAGGAATAAGGGAAGAGGAGATGGATGCGGAAGGAGGTGATTGAGTGGGCATAGGATACTTCAAGGATGGAAGGCACCTACCTTATTCAGCCTTCTTCGTTTCTTGTCCTCCTGGTGGTTTCGCGATGCAGCTGCTTGTTTTCACTAGCACTCACGAGCGGGTTTTCCTTGGTGGAAGCGGTAAATCACCTACAGCGGCGCGGCGCGGAGCGGTATCGAGACGGCGTTCTTAGCGAGCGGAATGTTCGAGACTGTCACTCGCGTTCACGATCGCGTCGACGAAATCAGGCGCAAGGCAGTGCAGGCTCTTCCAGGGAGAGGGAAAGAGAGGGACGGAAATATGATATCGCTCGCACTAGACAAGCGTGGAACGATTCATGTTGATGCGATTAGTTATATATAGGAAGGTAGATGGCGCTACCATATCCCCCCGGCCCTAAAGGGTTGCCTTTAAAAAAAATAGAATTGAACTTAGCTACGTTGGGTGTACTACCGCATAACCCATCAATAGGCTAAGACAGCGATATGACAATAAATTAATCTAAATTTAGCGAAAACTACAAACGCAATAATAGCGAAAACTACTAACTAAATACTTAAACTAAGAGGTAAGTCCAACTTCAGGCTAGATCTCACTGAGTTGGAAGCGGACAGAGACGTACGACAGGGCGCACGTAACTCCCCTTGGCGGTTTTCACGGTAACAACGCGAGTTGTACCGTCCTTGGAAGTATGCAATTTCTCTACGATGGCTAACGGCCATGAAAGCGGCGGAGCATTATCATGTATTATGACGACCAACGTACCCTCCTGTATAGGGGATGCAGGACTATTCCACTTGGATCTAGCCTGAAGCTGGTGTAGATATTCCGCACGCCAGCGCCGCCAGAACGACTGCACGAGTTTATCCAGCAGAGTATGTCTCTGGAGCAAGCTTGAAGAGTCTGCTTCAGGAGCCGGAAATGACGATAATGGCACTGTGTTCAGAAAATGTGCAGGGCTTAACGCGGATGGTTCTGCAGGGTCACTACTCAATGCCGTGAGCGGACGCGAGTTGATCAGTGCCTCGACTTGTGCAAGGACAGTTAAAAGCTCTTCGTAAGAGAGGATCTGTTGACCTATAACCTTGAAGAGATGCGTTTTAATTACTTTGACCATGCTTTCCCAACATCCACCGAAATGCGGTGATGCTGGTGGAATAAACTTCCAGTCGATATGATTTATGGAAAGTTCCTCCTGAAGACGAGTACGATATTCTTCCCTGAGAAACTTATAAAGGTCGCGTAAATAAGAGCTTGCGCCCACAGAACAAGTGCCGTTATCCGTGTACAAACACTGTATAGGGCCGCGCCGTGAGAGAAATCGTTTAAGGGCTGCCAGGAATGACACCGTGCTTAAATCTGTCGCAACTTCAATATGCGTAGCGCGCGTCGTTAAGCATGTGAAAATACATAGCCAGGCTTTACGGCTTTTAACACCTCGACCACGCACTGGCGTATACTGCAGTGGTCCTGCGTAATCACAACCGGTGTGTGTAAACGCTTTAGCAACCTGGTTGACGCGCTGGCTAGGGAGATCGGCCATGGGAGGGAAAGTCGGACGCGGACGAAATTTGAAACAGACGTTACATTTATGTATTCTGTGACGAATTATTCGTCGAGCGGCTAAAATCCAATACTTATGCCTAAGTAAGGACATAAGCAACTCCGGACCGGCATGGAGGTGCTTCTTGTGATAAAAATCAACAAGAAGGTCGACAACATGATCGTGTCGCGGCAGAATACAAGGATGTTTGTAGTTATAAGGTTCATCCGAATTTGACAGACGACCCCCAACGCGTATGACGCCATGTTCATCGAGAAACGGCTTGAGTCTAAGGATAGCGGGAGAACAAGGTACATTGTCCTTTAAATTTTGAATGTCGTTACTAAAATGAACAGCTTGTACAGCTCGTAGTAACTTACATTCTGCGAATTTGAGATCAGTACTTGATACAAAAGTCTCATTAGGTAGGTGCCTAAGAAACCTATAGACATAAACGATGGCGCGGAGTAACTTAGACCACGATGACATGCGTAGTGCGAGTGCATAGATGGGAGACTCCGCAACCTCAGCAATCACGGGATAAGAAACAGACTTCCGCTCGGGTACATCTTCGTCTTCTGCACTGTGGTCAAAGGGTTGCATGGGCCATTCTGACGGATCATGGGAGATCCAAGAAGGTCCACGACGCCACAATGGATGATGCAGAAGATTAAGTGGAGTGACACCACGAGACAAGCAATCTGCGGGGTTCTCAATACCCGCGATGTGATTGAAACAAGTAGCAGGAACCAGTTCAATCAATTTGCTAACGCGGTTGGCGACAAAAGTCTGCCAGCGATGAGGAGAAGAATGAATCCAAGCGAGCACTACTTTGGAGTCGGAAAATGCGTATAATTTATTAATGGGGTAGTGGGGCAAAACTGTGTCTTGAACCTTGCGGAGCAACTGAGACAGCAGAAGGGCCGCGCACAACTCCAGTCTCGCAACTGAAACGGTTTTAACAGGCGAGACCTTAGACTTGGCACAAACTAACTGCACCGAGTAGTTAGAACCAATGCGGACTTGCAGATATACGACTCCGCCGTAAGCACGCTCGCTGGCGTCAGCGAAACCTATCAAGTTGATGGTACATCCATCTACCAACCCAAGATGACGCGGAATAGTAACTTGATTGAGCGCGGTAAGCTCAATACAAAACTGGCCCCAAGCGGCGACAATATGGTCAGGGGGTGTTTCATCCCACTCACACTTTGATAGCCAAAGCTCTTTGATCAAGAGCTTGGCGTACAAAATTGTGGGAGCCACAAAACCCATTATGTCCCATAGTCGAGCCACTGTGGACAGCATAGTGCGTTTGGTGCACTTATCATCTGGTGGTGAGACGTCAAACCGAAAACTATCGCAGGATTTGTCCCAGCGTAAATCGAGAACCTTATGCGGTACAGACTTCTCAAACTCAATGTCTGGAGAAGCCTTATGAGAATCTGGTATGCGTGCGAGAACCTCCTTAGAGTTGCTTGTCCATTTGACAAGATCAAACTGGCCTCGCTTGAAAAGCTGAATAAGCTCTTCACAAAGCGAAATTGCTAGCGGAGCGGATATGACACTACAGGCAATGTCATCCATGTACAAAGCGGAAGTGGCAACAGCCGCTGCGGCGGGAAAGTGATCGCCTTCATCAGCGATCAACTGGCGAACAACTCGTAACGCGTGATATGGGCTAGACTTGAGTCCAAAGCAAACACGATTGAACTGATACACAGATAAAGGTTCTTTCTTGTCAAAACGATAAAAGACTCGTTGAAATCTACGGTCAGATTCGCGAACGCCGATATTGAGGAACATTTGGCGGCAATCAGCTGACAGAGCGATTTGGAAAAGACGAAACTTTATTATGATGTTAAATAAATCACCCTGTAGATTGGGGCCGGCATGCAAAATGTCATTAATCGACTGACCCGATGTAGTCTTACAACTAGCGTCTAAAACCACACGAAGTTTAGTAGAGGTTTTATCTTCGCGAACTACGCCGTGATGCGGGATATAATATGAGGGCAGAGAGTTGCCCTCGTTGTTTACAACTACACTCAAAAAACCTTTATCTATGTAGTCACGAATGACGTCATTATAGGCGCTGCGTAACTTAGGTGATGCATCAAGTTTACATTCCAAACAATGGAAACGTCTGAGCGCAGCAGCGTACGAGTCGCCTAACGAATAAGGGTCACCACAGAATGGCAACGCCACAACGTATCTGCCACTGTCGTCACGAACAGTGGTAGCGCGGAAATGTTCTTCACACTCGAGATCTTTATGGCTCATCGAGGGCGGTGCGGTAACCTCTTCAAGCTCCCAAAATCGCTTGAGAAGAGAGTCAATATTGTTTTCTTGAAGAACAGAACAACAGCAAGACGTAACGTATTGAGAAGTATGTAATGTAGATACGGTACCCATAATTACATACCCGAATACCGTCTCAATAGCGGGCGGTAAGTTATTTTGCTCACTACGTACCACTTTAGTAAGTAGCAAGTGCGGGAATATTGCGGCTCCGATCAAAACATCAATGTCTGCCGGATTCGCAAACTCCGAATCCGCTAGTGGTAATGACTCAAGATGTGTGAGGAGCGACACGTCCACATTAGCGTTTGGCAACGTGTCTGTAATACGTTCCACGATAAGCGAAGAAATGTTAAAATTAATGTCCCTATTAAAACGCGAATGTATTTTAATATCTACGGAACCTTTGCAATGTTTTTCTGATCCGCCTATCCCTCGGATTATTGAGTTCGTATTTTTAAAGTTATTCCATAATCCGAGGCGTTTGAACAATTCTAACGTTATTAAATTGGTCTGAGATGCGCTATCTAGCAGACAACGTACCATGTGCGGCGACCCATTGACATCATATATGATAACTTGCGCTGTCGCTAACAGAACAGTCTTAGACGCCATACATGGCGGCCTAGCACTGCTCTGATCACTACAAGCGCGCGAAGGCCGTCCGCGCGTGCGTGCCGCCCGCGCAATGGATGTCGTACACAACGATATCTCATTATTGCGAGGCGTGGAAGGCGCAGCTACCGTGTTCTGCACTTGCGACGTACTCGTAAGTGTGTCAAGGTTAGCGGCTTGACTTGACAACCGGTTATTTTTATCATAATGTAACAGTGTGTGATGTTTTTGTTTACATGTGCGACATCTCGTTCTACTGGAACAATTACTCGTTTTATGTTTTATGCTTAAGCAATTAATGCAAGCTTTGTTATCTTTTACGCTTTTAAAACGAGCAATTGGATTTAAATCATTAAAGGTGGGACACTTATAGTAATGGTCGTGCACTGTATTACTGCACAGACACTTCTGTGAATTATTACTATTAGATTCCGAACATGTTACGTAAGATTGTGGATTAGGGACTGAGTTATTATTACTATTTCGCGATTTATTCAACCTTTGTTTGTTGTTGTTAGTGTTAGACGGGCCAGGTGAACCAGACTGCGTATTATGAAATATTCGACACTGATCTTTGATGAACGAAATAAAACTATCTAGTGTAGGTATTTTATTATTGCGTTCCGTCATCTCCAATGCGCGAATTGTATCAGTGTCAAACTTTTTTAAAGCGAGTTGAAGCAACATAAAGTCGGAAAGATCTTCTAATTTTAAATTCCTAAGAGAATTAACCGCGGTTACGAAGTTATCAATAAACAGCTGGAAATTCGAGACAGACGCGTTGCTGGACAGTTTGAGATTTAAAGCTTGGTCAAAGTACGTAGACGCTAGAACGCGCGTGTCTTGATATCTGTCAAGTAGTGACTGAAATATGACCTGATAATTCTCAGCACTGGGTGTGACACCTGCAAATACGGACTGGGCCTTCGGTGACAGTTTACCTATTAAATAGTACAACCTGTCAGCATCTGTCAGAGAACCATTATCGTGCACTGTAGACTTAAAACTTGCATAGAATAACGGCCAATTTCGTATATCTCCGTCAAACGACATAATCTCGATTGGCGGTAATCTCGGTTTGCGGGCGACGGGCTCTGCCGAACATTTACCCTCCAATTGCGATTGTATACGCTTAATAATACAATAAAGATCTTCGAATGAGGTATACGCCTGATAGTTCGGTTTTTCATCAGGATTGATAGAAAGTAATCTTGCGTTATATTCGTCTAACAACTTATGAAAATCCGTTCGAATACTATCTACTGTTGTACAATAACTGAGAAATGCTTCGCTATTACTGTCAGACATCGATGCGGTTTTTGATCTTTCATAGATATTTTGAATGCGCTCAAATAAAATATTGCGTTTTGCTTCTAAGATTGTCATCTCTTTGTCTTCCGACACGCGTGACTTCTTTTGTTGTGACATGCTTACGTAAGTATAAGCTAATGAGAACGAAACAAAATAAGAATATCTAATGTATCTATTATTTTACCTAAGTAGGCAACACTTTAGAGCTGAGGAAATAAAAGTTGATTGAAATATGAGATTTATAAGACAACTATGATAGTTGCAGAAATAATAATTTAATAAGTAGGTAGCTACATAAAAGTTTACCTACTATTGCGGGCGGAAATAACCATGTGACGGTTATATGAATATATTAGGAGTATAGCTAGGTGCTATAACTGCCTAGGTATAGCGGTATAACGTATAAAACGTAAATGAATCCGGCTCGAAGGACCAAAAAAAAATGGTATGGCGTGGTGCTGAAACCAAGGTAGGGTTCTAGGCGACTTGGAAAAGGAAATGGACTGTATTAGGGCGAGTTCTGGGTCGCCTAGAAAGGAATAAGGGAAGAGGAGATGGATGCGGAAGGAGGTGATTGAGTGGGCATAGGATACTTCAAGGATGGAAGGCACCTACCTTATTCAGCCTTCTTCGTTTCTTGTCCTCCTGGTGGTTTCGCGATGCAGCTGCTTGTTTTCACTAGCACTCACGAGCGGGTTTTCCTTGGTGGAAGCGGTAAATCACCTACAGCGGCGCGGCGCGGAGCGGTATCGAGACGGCGTTCTTAGCGAGCGGAATGTTCAAGACTGTCACTCGCGTTCACGATCGCGTCGACGAAATCAGGCGCAAGGCAGTGCCTCTTCCAGGGAGAGGGAAAGAGAGGGACGGAAATATGATATCGCTCGCACTAGACAAGCGTGGAACGATTCATGTTGATGCGATTAGTTATATATAGGTAGATGGCGCTACCACACACCTTTTTGCATTTCGTGTGAGTTGATTAACCTTTCAAGTACCGCGCCCTCTAAAACGTCAATTTGGCTATACGACCGCGCCGTACGTCATCATCGCGCGCGCGGTACTAGACATTGAATGTTATCGCTCTGAGAGGTCTTTGTTTATGTTTTCAAGAGTTCGAGTTATAATTTCTTGAAACCCACTTATATAGCCAATATAAAAAAATATAATAATAACATTTGAGTGTATATTTAGTTTTGTATAGCTCTCTGTTTTGAACGGATCTTAGAATACCGGTTCTATCGACAATTGTAGCGTATTATAATCAAAAATAAAATATTTTTTCGTTTATTTTTATATTTTTATATTCTGTATAATATGGGTTTTCCAATTAAAACTAAAAATATGCATGTATCCATTATAATATTTCCCACTTTTCAATAGCAAACATTTGCTAAAATTCACAGTTTCGCGCGTATTGAAATTAAATGTCCTTTTACTTTTTAATTTGACATCAAATTGGATCAGAAGAAGGTTTCATAGCTGTCTATGATTCGTAAAAATGCAATGCCATTTGAAATAATTGATAAAATGTACTAGGCCAGTGTAAAAATCGTCATAGATTGAAGGACGGAATCTGGACATGAATTCATGTCGTCGGTAAACAAGGGGACTTTTTTGTAGGACATGAATTCATGTCCTCGGTCGTCGAAAGGTTAATTGAACTAAATAGAGTAAACCGTCTTGATTGCCGCCTGATCTAGTGCTGGCAACGGTAAATTGTGATAAAAGACATTGTGAACTATTCATTGACATTTGCAAAGAGAAATTGTGATTCCTGTGAACTTGCATCGTGCATTGAAGACGCTGCGTTGGAGTCTGGTAAAGTAAAGATAATCTACTTGCTAATATTGGCCAATTTAGTCTCGTGTGTGTCTAGCTTGCCTCCAGGACTCCACTCAAGAACATCACCAGGAGATATTTGGTAAGACACTAATATTAAGATTATAAGTCATCGCTGTGCTACCACAGTGAAGGTGTTTAGATAAATTGTCTATCGTGGTCAGGTTATGTATTACAGCTTCCACTGCAACTCTGTTCTCAACAGTTTCCCACCTGGCTGCGGTAACTCTAGACATAATTTTGGTAGCAGAGCGTGGTTGAAATTTAGCCGCTGTTGGATTACTGAGTATAAACTCAGATTGGTATGAGCTTGTATCTTATCACCTTGTAGACAGTATTGTAGTGTTTGTCAGGTCAGTCTTTGTCTAAAATACATAATATTTAATTGTATAAGTTGACCTAGATAATTTGAAACACATTATCACATAACCTCAATCAGTAATTGTTGATTTGTATTGTTGAAAAATCTAACTAAAATTTGTTGTTGCATTAATAAGTCAGTTTGTTTGGATACATAACAGCTGTATGTATCAATAAATTTAGTAAATTTAGTTTATTGCATATATTCATAAACATTATAACCAACTTGACCTTGCCACTTGGGCGGGTCACATTAATAAACTTTGTTTTGTTATAATATAGATAATATTGCTAGGTAACACTTATTCTGTGCTTACTTACTATTGTATATCTCAAATAACACAGCCAATCTGTCTGTTGCAAATAATTCATTAATTTTATTAATTTGAAGTTCAACTTTTAATTTGTTATAAGTTACAACCTTGATAACTTTTGTGTTTGATTCTTCAATATATTGAAACTATTAATTTTGTTGGACAGTAGATATCTGTCACTTGCCTGCACTTGCAGTAAACAGGCTAATACCTTGTTGGTTTCAAAGAATTAACAAATATTAAGTTTTGCTTGTTAATTTTATTTAACGCTTGTCCGGACTCTTTTGAATTTTGATTATGTCAGCTATCAAGGACTTGCGTGCGGCTGCTGGTGCCATTGCATCAGATTTGCGCTGGTTTGCCTCGGCCAGTGCTTTAGTGAACCGGCCTGATCGCCAGCAGGCCTTACTTCAAAGGTACGAGCGGATCGATGATCGCCTGGCAAGTGTGGAACAGCAATTCCGCACTTTCAGCGCTTGCTGTCTCGAAGTGTCAGTCAACGATTTCACCGCTGACCAGCGAAATAAGGTCAGCGAAGACTATGCCCAGGTCTTAGACCTGTATGATGCTGTCTCCAATACTGCGAGACAACTAGTTGCCGATAGGGAAGGGCAACCCGGCCTGAAGCAGGAGCTTCCTAGGTCAGCACCGGGGCTGGTGAGTAGGCTCCCTACTTTGGACCTCCCCCATTTTGATGGCTGCCTAGGAAAGCTACCTGGGCTTCATTAATTTGTTCGACAGCCTGGTCAATGATAGGGCTGACCTTCGGCCGGCACAAAAGTTGGCCTATCTAATGTCGGTTCTGGATGGGGAGGCTAAGGGCCTCATCCAGCATCTGCCCGTGTCTGACGAGGCGTACCAGACGGCTCGGGACCTAAATACCCGTAGGTACCATAATAAGCGTGGCCTCGCCGATACGCACATCGAGCAGATTTTGGGTTTGCCGACGCTCACCCGGGTCTCTGGGTTGCGCACCCAACTTTTGAACCCGCTTTTGGTGGCCATCAACGCACTTAAGTGCCTTGACCTGCCCGTGGACCAATGGTCCTATCTATTGGTGCACATTGTGCTGAAGAAGCTGCCTGCCGACCTGAGGTCGCGTTTTGAGCAGCGCTTTGGTGGGGATAGCGCGACCCATCTGCCCCCCTTTGCTGACCTGGAGAAGTTCCTGGAGGATGAGTGCCGGGTCTTGGACAACTCCGGTGGTGACACGCCGGCTAAGTCGCAGCCGCCCAAGGTCAAGGAGCAGCCTCGCGTTCACACCCGAGCCAATGTTGACCGGCGCCCTCCTCGCTTTGCGGTCACGCAGAGCCCAGCGGAGTGCTCCTACTGGAAGGTCACAGGTGAATGCCAGAGAGGTTGGCCGCTTGTCCAACCAGCCGACGCCGCACACGGGCGGGTGTTTTGAAGGTGGCAGCCGAGGCTCACCGGCGCGTAGCCGAGAGTCGCCTCGCTCAATTGATCGCCACTCGCCCCGCTTGGAGAACCGTAGCGTGCGCACGCCTCCTCTCTCTCGCGCACCTGAATGTGCTGTTCAGCGTCACCAGCACCATGACTGCTGCCCCAGGTATTCCCCTCCTTTGGCGGAGCGTCCCCGCCTTGACTCGCGCCCACCTCGTTTTGGGCGGGTGCGTCATTATGACCCACCACAGATGGCGCGCGGATCGAGTCATCGCGCTTTTGAGGACTTCAAGCCGCACCCTCGTTTTGACTTGCCTGGTTCTGGCCAACGGTCGCCGCCCAGGCAACAATAGGTCATTGACCCCTGCCCTATAACTCCAACCTCCCCCATTGAGACCGTTATCCTACCAACGGTTGCTGTTAGGGTCTGGGGACCCACGGGGACCTCTGTTGTTGTCCGTGCTATATTGGACACAGGTTCACAAGGTTGCATTGTTTCCACCTATTTGGTAGGGCAGGTTAAATTAAATATGGGTTTATTTCAAAATTGTATACGGGGCATAGGTGACGTAGCCTCTAATGTTGAAGGGCAAGTTAAGGTTTTGTTTGGCCCTGTTGAATCTTCACACCCGAGGATTAAAACCTCGGCTATTGTGCTGAAGAATATTTTGGGCATGCATCCACAGAAACAGCTACCTGCTGCTGTGGTGAATTTGACATCGGGATTGGAACTGGCAGACCCCAAATTTGACACACCGGGACAAATCGACTTGTTGATTGGCTCTGATGTCCTCGGTGGAATTTTGATTGGTGGGAAACGGGTCTTGGTGCCAAATGGTTTGACTGCCATCCCGACCATATTTGGATTTGCTTTGATGGGCCCTGTACCTAGGGACCCCCCTCCACCTGAACTTGATAATTTGTTGGCTGTAGGCTCCGCTCTCTCTGATGCGGTTCAGAGGTTTTGGGAGGTAGAGGAGCCCCCTCAAGCTGCCCGTTTGAATCCAGAACATGAGGAGTGCGAGCTGTTCTTCCAGAACAACACTGGTCGACTCCGTTCTGGTCGGATTATCACGAAGCTGCCCTTTCTGTCTGTTCGGCCTCCGCTTGGTGAGTCACGACCTTTAGCCGAAAAGAGGTTGTTGGCCATGGAGCGCCGCATGGGTCTTGATCCGGAGCTCAGACAGAAGTACATTGAGTTCATGAGAGAATATGAACAATTGGGACACATGTCAGTGTCAAATTTGGATTGGCGTTCGGTGGAGCATTACTTTCTCCCGCATCATGCGGTATTGAAGCCATCGACTGGCAAGCTGCGCACAGTGTTTGATGGTTCTGCGCAGACTTCAACAAGCGTATCCTTGAACCAGTGTTTGCATTCTGGTCCCAAGTTGGTCAAGGACCTTTGTGACGTCATCACCAGCTTCCGACGACATCAGGTTGTCTTTGTGGCCGACATAAAAATGATGTTCAGGCAGACGATTATCCACCCTGATGACCGTCGCTTCCAGCTGATCCTTTGGAGAGAGTCTCCTCACGATCCCATGGTCGTCTACGAGCTCAATACGAATACGTACGGGTTAAGATCAAGCCCCTACTTGGCAATACGTTCTCTTTGGGAGCTCGCAGACCGCGAAGGCTTACGTTTCCCACGAGCCTCCGCCATCTTGAAGGAAGATATTTACGTCGATGACATTTGCTCGGACGCCTCCACAGTGGACGAGGCGATCCTCCTGCGGGATTGATAGGTATTTTGGCCTCCGCTGGTTATGAGTTGCGCAAATGGATTTCCAACTCACCAGCGCTTTTAGAAGGCTTGCCAGAGGATCATCAGCAGGATCCACATTTGTTTGAGGTTGTTGACAACCCCGCCATGATGGCTGTTCTCGGCGTCCAGTACAGACCAGTCCAAGACATCTTTACGTACAACTTAGACCTAAAATTGCCTTGTTCTTGGACTAAACGTCTCGTGTTGTCTACTGTCGCCAGAACCTTTGATCCGAACGGTTGGATTTGTCCTATTATATTTTGGCCAAAATGCTTCTTGCAGAAGCTTTGGACAGCAGGATTGACTTGGGATGAACCTCTACACGGCACTCTTGTTGAGGAATGGACCTCTTTTGTATCCTCACTTCCTGCTGTCAACGAGATCTCCTTGCCTCGTCTCATCCTTCCTCCCGGGAAGTACAAGGCCACCCTTCACGGGTTTTGTGATGCCTCGGAACGTGGTCACGCGGCCGTGGTGTACTTGCGCACAGTTAGTGCATCAGGTCAGGTGAGGGTTTCCCTGATCATGGCGAAGAGCAAGGTCGCACCCCTTCGGACATCTCTGACCATCCCAAAATTGGAGCTTTCAGGAGCAGCCCTACTTGTACGCTTGTTGAACCACGTGTCTAACACTTTGGGTAAAAGCATTTGTATTAATGGGACTTACGCCTGGACAGACAGCCAAATTGTACTTTGTTGGTTGAAGGCGTCTGTCCACATTTTGGAGGTATTTGTTGCTAATCGCGTTTCCCAAATCCAGAAATCCGAAGTCAAGCTTGTTTGGAGACACGTGCCAGGTGATCTCAACCCCGCTGATTGTGCCTCGCGCGGATGCTTGACGCCTAGTTTGATAGGTCATTCGCTGTGGTGGGGTCCGGAATGGTTGAGTCGACCAGAAATTGATTGGCCTCGAACGCCAGTTTTGAATACTTTTCATTTGCCGGGTCTACGAACACTCGCTCTTGAGAAGATAGAATGCGCCTTCGACCCCGATTTTTTGTTGAATCGTTACAGCTCCCTCGACAAGTTGTTAGGTGTCACTGCTTGGATAAAGCGTTTTGTTTTTAATTTTAGGCACCCACAACAGAAACGACTGACACCGTTTATCTCACCACAGGAACGACAGGAGTCCCTCACCTTTTGGGTTCGTTCTGTGCAATTGGCGCATTTTGAGAAGGAGATTGCTATCCTTAAATCAGGGAGATCGAAATTGTCGGGAGCTGTCTCTAAATTGAACCCCTTTTTGGACGAAACGGGTCTCTTGCACGTTGGAGGGCGTCTCAAGGACGCCAACCTCCCTTACGGGGCACGTCACCCCCTGTTGTTACCTAAGGACGGTCATTTGGTACGCTTGTTGGTAACTGACCGTCACCTTAAAAATTCGCATGCTGGTTGTAATGCGCTCTTGGCCATTTTGCAACGCGAGTTTTGGATTTTGTCTGCCCGAAGAATTATTCGGAGTGTAGTCTTTCGCTGCATCCCTTGCTATAAACTCAAGGCTTCTACCATGCAGCCGTTGATAGGGGACTTACCGGCAGATCGCGTAACTGAAAGCAGGACGTTTGACGGTGTTGGCACGGACTTCGCTGGTCCCTTTTTGGTGAAAACGTCGACACTTCGAAACAGCAAGACTGTCAAGGCCTACTTGTGTGTTTTTGTTTGTCTTTCCACAAAGGCCGTACATTTGGAACTGGTCTCCTCGCTTACGACCGAGGCGTTTGTAGCCACATTTGACAGATTTGTATCCCGCAGAGGGATGCCTTCCTTGATCCGTTCTGACTGCGGCACTAACTTCAAGGGCACCTATAATTATTTGAATGATGTTGTTAATTTTCTTGAAATCAACAAAGCTGATATAGGTTGGGACGTGGACGTGGGATAAATTGGTTGTTTTCCCCACCAAATTGTCCACACTGGGGTGGTATATTTGAGGCCGCCGTAAAATCGGCCAAAACACACTTGCGCAGGACAATCGGTGAGTCTGTCCTTACATTTGAGGAACTCGCAACTGTGTTTTGTAAGATTGAGGCCGTTTTGAACTCTCGGCCATTGTGCCCGATCTCCTCAGATCCGAATGATTTGGAGGCCCTTACGCCGGGCCATTTTTTGATTGGTCGCCCACTTGTCGCCTTGCCCCTACATTGATACGAGACCTGGTCGTCTCTCGCGCTTTGAATTGGTACGCCAGATTACTCAGAGCTTTTGGAAACGCTGGAATTTGGAATATTTGCACATACTCCAGCAACGCGTTAAGTGGACCGACAAGACCGATCCACCCAAGATTGGTGACCTCGTTTTGATCAAGGAGGCTAACCTTCCGCCACTCAGATGGCGCAGGGGGCGCATCCTTCGTTTGGTAACTGGGGCTAATGGAGTTCCCCGATTTGCTGAGGTCTTGGTGGACGGTTCGATTCTGAGGAGAGCGGTTGCAACATTGTTACGTCTACCAACCGATTAGCGGACCGGTAGGCCGGTCCGGGGCGGGTGGATGTTTGTAATAGAATTAGTTTTTATTATAAGTCAAATCGATTAGATCGATTGAGTAACATTTTGTTTAGTCTATTGAAAATTTCTGACAATGGTCACACTGAACTGTCACTTCCGTCCTTCCCGCGTTGAAAAATTACCACGTTGTCGTCTCGTACGTAAAATAATTGATCGCCTTTTGAAAAGCACATCCTTGTAGCTACGCGAATAGTTTGTGAAATCTTATAGATTGCCGCTTTTTGACTTCCGGCACGGTTTGTGACATATTGAACATTTGTGAAAAGTTATTGTGAGCACACCTTTTTGCATTTCGTGTGAGTTGATTAATTGAACTAAATAGAGTAAACCGTCTTGATTGCCGCTCCCTGTGAACTTGCAACGTGCATTGAAGACGCTGCGTTGGAGTCTGGTAAAGTAAAGATAATTCACTTGCTAATATTGGCCAATTTAGTCTCGTGTGTGTCTAGCTTGCCTCCAGGACTCCACTCAAGAACATCACCAGGAGATATTTGGTAAGACACTAATATTAAGATTATAAGTCATCGCTGTGCTACCACAGTGAAGGTGTTTAGATAAATTGTCTATCGTGGTCAGGTGGATGTATTACAGCTTCCACTGCAACTCTGTTCTCAACAGTTTCCCACCTGGCTGCGATAACTCTAGACAATAATTATATATAAAACAATTTGTTTGTTTTATTTCCCAACGTTCAATATTCACCCAGCCTAAATCTGTTAAATTGTAGAACGAGTTCTATTACAGAAATCGCTTTGAAATCCATTGTCATATCTTTCCATTAACATTAAAATGAGCAGGATAGCTATAAGTAACACAGCGTTTGCGACTTGAGAGTTTAAAGAATAAGACAAGATTTCTCAATACATGACAAATACAAACTACCAGAGATCTTATTTTTACTGGTTTCTTATATGTTTGTATGTATTCCACCAGAGTTAATAGACACCTCATTCCTTTTACGACTTTCGTCTCAAGTTGTCTCCTAAACTCTAATATGGATAAAGTGCTGTGAAAACACTTTCTATAACTAGAGTATTCGGAAGCATTCATATTGCGAGTTCAGTATGAGAAATTATTAAAATAAAATCGACTTTAAGTGCTCTGATGATAGAGATGAAATTCTAATAACAAATATTGTTTCAATTAAATTTTCGAAGTAATTATTGTTGGAAACTAACATATGACTTAGGCTTTAGAATTGAGGTCTATAAAATAAACATCTGAGATATTAGTCCTTATTTTCATCATTGTTGTGCTAGCAAGTGCATTTCACTGAACTGTGAGTTTAAATTTGTTTGTGGTGGTTTACAAGTGTTGCAGAAAAAGTATGTGAGTATTATATTTTAATAAATTTTATTCAGACTGTAATAGTTTATTGTTCGTCACCGTGACAGTAGGGTCACGCTCATCAATCCGCCATAGTTTTTTAATTAAATTGTGTGATAATTGTTATCGAAGTGTAAAAAAAATTGTACTCCATATAAGTGACATAATTTACCGTTAAATACTATGTAGTTTCAGTTAGAACAACCAGTGTATATATGCAATAAACTCCATAACGAACTTCTAATTTAGTGTACAAACATAGCGTCCATTTGTAATCTCCACCAATCACAAGCGTGCACGCACACACGCGCAAGATTTGGTACATGGCCGCGTCGACGACCACAGGAACTTTGCACGAAATTTTGCACGAAAGCTTTTTACACGAAGTTTTTGCACAACGTTCTTTTTGCACGGATTTTTGCACAGAGTCTTTTGCACGGAGCTTTTGCACGGAGCTTTTGCACGGAGCTTTTGCACGGAGCTTTTGCACGGAGCTTTTTCACGGAGCTTTTGCACGGATCTTTTGCACGGAGCTTTTACACGGAGTTTTTGCACGAAGTTTTTGCACGAAGTAAACTACAATAGATGGCAGTATACATCCAAATAACAAACAAAACTTGATTATTGCAACTTATCTTCCTTTATAATTAAAATGAATACAGAAATAAGAATGATCAAATGCGCAGGATGTTATCAAAAAGCCGCTACCAGCGACTCCCTAAAATGTGCACTTTGTAATGGGCACTCTGACCTATTATGCGCAAATGTGCCCATTGATAACTATAAGACTATGACAATGTCACAAAAAAGGTATGGAAATGTGAAGGCTGCAGATGCAGAATGCCAAAGGGTGACAACACTAATACTCCGATACGAGCTGCGCACCATGAAGAAACGGATATGAACATAACATTTCGCCGGAAACAAACCAGTCAGGCAACCATAACAAGCAACTGTGATGGAGATCAGTCAGTAGACGACATTGTCGGTCATACACTTAACAGCAGCACCATAGACTCTAGCTTCTTACTACACAGTCAAAAACTACCAACAACCGAATTAACTCTAGAAAACATTAGCCTACTACTAGATGCCAAGCTTGACAAAATTAAAATGTTTATAATTCGAGACATTCAGAATACAATTCAAGAACATTTTAATAATTCAATAAAAATACTCAAATCTGAAATAGATTTAACAAGGGATAACTTGTTAAAAGCTCAACAAGAAACCACAACTAAAATCCAAAAAATAGATCAAAACATAGATCATATTCAACAAGAGCTAGAAAAACTGAAGAATTCTAATAAAATTGTCTTATATGGTCTCGATGAAAAATACCAAGAAACAGAATACGACATCTACAACCGTGTTTCACACGCGTTTCAGGACATTTTAAACATAAATATTGCTCCGTATATTGAGGACATAAAACGAATAGGCAGGCACGGTAGTACAAGGCCACTAGAAATTGAACTGATTAGCAAACGCGTGACAAAATACATACATGAAAATCAAAGACAATTCAAGAACACAGGTTTGTCTGTAAGACCCTTCTTAGATAAAGAAACTCTTAAACAACGACACCAACTTCAATATAACCTCCGAATGGCCAGAAATAATGGTAACCACGCTGTAATAAGGGACAATAAATTATTCATTAATGGACAAGTACATAACCCTACAAAAATCTGGATAGAAAAAAATTCACCAACGAACACAGAGCCTCTCCATACAGACAACGCCACACAAAATAGCAGCGGAAACACAAATCAACCAGAAAACGATACACGCAAAAAGTCAAGACAAGAGCCCATCGATAAGACATTTCGCTAAGAACTCAACGATTGTATTTCAAAATATCCAAAGCATAGGTAATAAGATTGATTTATTAGAACATTTACTACATACATACATACATATACTCACGCCTTTTTCCCGTCGGGGTAGGCAGAGACAACAGAACGCCACTTGCTCCTATCCTTACAAACCTCACGCGCTTCCTCTACACTCATTACTCTTTTCATACATGCTCGCCGGTTGCGGGTACTTCGGACCTTTCCGTTTCTTAGGATGTCTCCAATTTGGTCGAAGAATGTCCGCCGAGGTCTGTCGCGACCGACTTGCCCACACACATTTGCCTTATATATCTGATTCGTCATTCTTTCTTCACTCATTCGCTCCACGTGTCCAAACCACCTAAGCATTCCTTTCTCCATCCTTGTAACCACATCTTCTTTCAGTCCACTGCTCTTTCGTATAGTTGCATTCGGAATTCTATCAATCAGTCTTACCCCACACATACTACGCAGTAATCGCATCTCAACTGCGTTAATTCTACTTTCATACTTTTTCTGCCAAATCCAGCTCTCACTTCCATACATCAACGTGGGGACAAGCACTCCATTGTGAACCGCCAATCGTGCCTCTATTTGGCACCTATTTTACTATTAGATTATAATATTGATATGTTATTTTTATCGGAATTGTGGAAGAACGAACAGTATTGTAGATCCATTTTGCCTTCGGGTTATAAAATAGGATCTATCTTCTGCCGTAAAACCCGTGAGGGTGGAGGTGTATGTATATTCATAAAAGAACAAATAGAATATATAGAAAGAATAGATATTGTAAACTTGTCTAAAGAATATGTTATAGAAATAAGTGCAATAGAGGTTCCTAAACTTAATTGTATATTTATAGGCATATATAGGGCAGATCGTCATATCGAAATATTTTATGAACAAATAGAGAAAGTTTTACGGAAGTTAGACATAAAAAATAGTCATAAGTACTTAATAATAGGCGGTGACTTTAATGTTAGTGTACACAATACAAATAAACATACGCAAAACTTAATAAATTTTATGAAAACACATAATTTAAAACAGCTGATCCGAGATCCTACACGAGTGACTAAAACAACATCTACTTGTATTGACTTACTATTCACAAATTACAAACCTCTCATATGCGAGTCGTTTGTCAAAGATTACGGCCTCGACCTTCGGCAAAAACCAAATATATTACATCACAAAAAGAATATTCACAGAAGAAAAAATACAGTGCTTTAAAAAATCACTAGGTGCAATATCTTGGAACGATATTATAAACGAAAATCATAACATTAACACCAACTACAGCAATTTAATAACTATAATAACACAAAATTTAAATAAACATATACCAGATCAAAGAATAAAAATGAAATCAGCGCCAAAAAAAGAATGGCTTACAATCATGTCAACATAAACGATCCCTAAAAACTTTATTAAACGAAACCAAAAACAATAATATTCTGAAAAACTGCTACAAAAAATACTCTAAAACCTTAAAATCAACAATTAAAGCTTCAAAAAGGTTAGAATATTCTAGACAAATGAAAAAGTCCGACAACAAAGTAAAAACAATGTAGAAAATTATCAACACAAAAACGGGTAAAATTACAACGAACAAAAGAAAAAATTTGGCTTTAAAAATTGATGGTACTATAATTAAATGCCCAACAAAAATATGCAACATATTCAATGATTATTTTGCGACTGTTGGTCAAGACCAAAATAAGCCCAGCTCTACCTACCCGACCGGACAACCAGCCGTAAACCCCCCTCTATGCTCACTATACTTACGCCCGGTAAACCAAAAATAAATTGTCAAAATCATTCAAATAATTAAAAATAAGCATAGTTACGGAGTAGATAATATACCACCTATATTATTAAAGCAATGTGCAACTGAGCTATCTATCCCATTGACGCTGTTAGTCAACCAAAGTTTTCGTGAGGGTTGTTTCCCAGATTTACTTAAAATCTCGTTAGTAAAACCTGTACACAAAAAAGGAGATCTTTCAACTCCAAATAATTATAGACCCATAGCTTTACTACCAACTTTCGCTTAAGTATTTGAAAAGGCCATGTGTAACCGCCTGTACACATTTCTAGAAAAATACAACATACTTGATGAAAGCCAGAATGGATTTAGGCAATCAAAATCAACTACACTAGCAGTATACAAATATGTACAAACTTCACTACAATATATTAACGACAGAAAACACGTCATAGGAATTCTGTTGGATAATTATGACGAAGGCCTATGACAAAGTTCTTTATGACATACTCCTAATGAAAATCTACGGCTGCGGAATACGTGGCACTGCTTACGAGTGGTTTAGGTCTTATTTAAACAATAGAACGCAAATAATCCAAATTGAATATTTTGACAATAATAAAAAAGAAATTAAATCCGTGCGGTCACAAGTGAGCCAGCTAACTCATTCCATCCCTCAAGGAAGTGTACTAGGGCGCGTATTGTTCCTCGTATATATCAACGACTTGCCAAAAATATTAGATCCAACAATCTCGCTTCCAGTACTATTTGCAGATGACGTTTCTATTTTAATAAATTGTGACAACCTACAAAATTATAACAGTTTTATCCAAAATACACTTAAAACTATTACACAATGGCTTGCCAACCATAATTTAGAAATTAACTCAAACAAAACAAAAGTAATGCAATTCAGGTCATACAAGAAACCTCCCCTTGACATATCCATTATCTATGAAAACACAATTTTAGAAGAAGTAAATTAATTTCGATTATTAGGAATAAATATAGACACACATATCAATTGGAAATCCCACATTGAACACATTAAATCTAAACTGTCAAGTTTTACATATGCTCTCTTCCAAATCAAACACAGCACCAATTTAGAAACAGCTTTATCTGCGTATTACACACTCATGGTTACGATACGGCGTCATGCTGTGGGGTAATAGTGTAAATATTGCAGAATTATTCTTCATCCAAAAGAAATGTATTCGAATACTTGCTGAAATAGATAATACACAGAGTTGCAAACCGTATTTTTTAAAGCTTAATATATTAACACTCACCTCAATATATATACTGGATATATGTACCTTTGTATATAAAAACATCCATACCTTCTCTACAAAACATGTTGTCCACGACATAAACACTCGCAATAAAGATAGGCTTCACTTACCACCATCACGCATAAAAATGTTAAACGAAAGTCCTTACTACATGGCTGTAAAAATTTACAATAAGTTACCTAAATACATCAAAGACACCACTACTCTACCTTCATTCAACAAGTCAATCAGAACCTATTTAATAAATAACTGCTACTATTCAATCGCAGAATACCTAGAAAATAAATAAAAAATTGACCAAACCTAATTACTAAACATAAAATAAATAAATTACTATGACGACCAGCAACCTAGACTGAAACATTATGATATTAGACATTATTTTTATCATTAATATAATTGTAGGTATGTATGCGCATAAGCGACATATTATACTTGTTATTATAAATAAAACAACCTAACAATAGCTACTGGTATAATTATTAATAAGTATTGTTTAAATATAAGTATTAGTTGCAATTATTATAAGTGAATTTCTATTTTTTAATTTTTGTTTAGATAATATTGCAATGCTTGTAAAAGGCACTAAGTTTTTAGCACCATAATTGTAACCGAACACCTATGTTTGTACACTTGGTTCGCAATAAACGCTTTGAATTTGAATTTGAATTTGTTTTACAACTGAAAATACTCAATCAAGTTTCGATAAGATATTATTTTAAAAACTACTGTACTACTGTACTGTACTGCAAAACTTCATATTAATATTTTTACAAACGTTTAATAATTCTTGCTTCATTGCTCTATCATGCCATAAACTTAAGACCTGGGTTCAATTCCTAAGTCGTTTAAAATTTTTTCTGATACTGTTGTTCTATTTGATGAGATTTCTAAACATTTCTGTGAAAAGTAACAGCTAACAACACACCTAGCCCTTTGAAGAATATGAGTGTTGTTGTTTCATACTGCTAGGAATGTTGGCAACAAAAATACTTATTGCATTTTAATAATGTGATCAGGGCTCAATCGGTAAATAACGCTTTTTGGGTTGAAGAAGCCTTCAACGTCACGAGCAACAAAACAAAAACCGGCGGCATCTCAAAAAACAAGGCTGTGAAGAGAGATAAAAGTATCTTAGAGAAGAAGGATTTGCTTTCTAAAATCCCCTTCGCTTCAGAATCAGAGTCTGATAGTGACGGGCTGACAACAGACAGAGTGAAAACGGAATACCGTCATTATTTTCAGAGTCTGAGGTAAGATTTTTTCAAACAATATGTTAAATTTTAATTTCATTTAAAGCATTAATTTTCAGTGTATGATTTTCTCCATCAAATTATACTTATTTGACGACATAAGAGTTTAAATAGATTTTTCTAATAGCGTTGCTATAATTATCTATAGGTAATTATGGTAACGTATGCCATAACTATCTATAATTTATGGTAACGTAGATGAGACAATGTACAAGTCCCAACATTTATCTATTTTTTAAATACCCTCGCCATTTATTATTTTTAATTATGAATAGAATAGAATAGAAAGTATTTTATTACGTTAGTTAAGTAATGTTACATGTCACTTATGAAAAATAATATTTTACAGGTGCATTTGGTGTATGTTTCTTCAGCGCAGTTTGTCCGGGGAGGGATCTTTTGCAGCCTAATGCCGAATTCTTTTCACACACGGTTGTTGTATAAAGCAAGTGTGAGAAGTGTTGGATTTAGGTTCCCATCAGGTCCTAGACCTGAGATTACTTAAAATCTAGGTAAAATCTAGGAGTCAAAGCCTATGTTGACGCGGGGCCAACGTTCTCTTGTGTAGCGGTTTGCCTCTCTCAAGCTTGTTTACATATTCTATTTCGCCTATTCTATTAGCGAAGAGAAAAGGGTTGAATTGACCGTATCTAGTGTAGACGGGGCCGGGGTCTTCTAGGCCGCTGATCGTTAGTACCGTGAGTTTTTCGATCATTTCGTGATGCAAGTCGTGTACTCTGATGTGCCATGGGTCCTGTCCAAGTATTTCCCAGAGTGTTTTTGTTTCAGTGCGACGTGAAAAGTCGCCAGCAGCTTTTAGTGCCATTCTGTACTGTCTCTCTAATTTGGTCAGATTGCTCTTACTCTATCTCGGTAGGAGTTGAATGACTCCATAATCAAGTACTGGCAATAGGCACGCCTGTATCACAAGTAGTTTTGTTTCGATGTTTACCTTGGATCGGTACCCTATAATTGAATTTAAAGCACCTCTTACTCGTTTCAATTTTTCTACTCTTTCTTTTGTGTGTTTGTTCATTGATAGTCTTTTGTCAAAAATGACGCCAAGGTATTTTACTTCGTTCTTATATACGATCGTTTCGTTTTTCAATTGGATGTAATTTTTATACCCACTGTTGTGATTACTTCGCCTTTGTCTTTTGTAGGAAATCATGATACACTCCGTTTTGTCTACGTTACATTGAAACCCCCATCTCTTGTAAAATGTCTATGATTTCCTCTGCTGCCCATTCTGCGCGCCTGGTGGCGTGATCAGGTTTCTCTGCTGTATTCAGAATACACAGGTCATCTGCGTATTGGGAAAGCATTATACCTGCGATTTTTTGCCGTATTTATTTATTTATTTATTTATTTAAGACTTTATACACAAACAAGGTGTACATAGGTGGACATAATGCCATGAGGCATTCTCTACCTGTCAACCTACAGGTGGTGCAGAGATAGTTGTGGTAGGTGTAATATCGGATTTTAAAAGGATGTCATATTCTTAATTTTATAATGTAAATTAAACAAATATCAACATAAAACGACCTAAAATGTAAATTTAGAAACAAATGGGAAATATAATATATACGTACATATATACACTTAAATGCATAAATTATAACAAATAAATATACATAAACATAAATATCATACAAATTATATTAAAGATATATATCTATATACATATATAATACAAAAAATAAATATAAGGGTACATACTTATAGATACATAAATACATACATACTTATAATAAAGGATGAGAGTGATGTGCAGATTCCTTTAATCTTTTAAATAGGAGATCCCGTACTTTCAATTTGAATGCAAAACGGTTAGTGGACAATCTGATTTCAAGAGGGAGCGCGTTCCAGATTAGGATAGACTGTACAACAAAGGAAGAGTTGACAAACCCAGAAGAATGACTGGGGCACGAAAGAAGAAGATTCTGCGAAGAACGAAGGTCTCTCTCATGTGTAGATGATAGGTATTGGAAATACTCAGAAAGATAAGAAGGAGGAGAGGGAGACTTAAGAATCATGAAGAGAGTAGTGAGAGCACGCAAGCACCGGCGTTGACGAATAGGCAACCAATTAAGTTCTGAACGATAAGTAGAGACATGGTCATACTTACGAAGATTAAAAATGAATCGAATGCAGTTATTGAGAAGTCGGTCATATTTATTGAGATATTCTGCATTCAGGTCATAATAGCACATATCACCATAGTCGATTAAGGGAAATATTAAAGCCTGCACAAGCATAGTTTTTGTCCTGGATGGAAGGAAATTTTGTAGACGATATAGTGCTCTAAGTGTTCCGGTTACTTTCTGACTAACATTAGACACCTGGGCCTGCCAATCGAGAGTGGAATCTTAATACAATCCAAGGTCTTTGACGACTGAGTTGAAAGGGATGATTAGACCGTTAAACTTTACAGGCGGCAGAGTATTTAAATCTAATTTAGGCACTAAACGGCGACTGCCTACAATAATGGCCTGGCATTTTGCTGGGTTTACGTCTAGACCAAATTGATTGCACCAATCCATCATCGTCTCAAGATCTCTGTTCAAGTCAGCAATGGCTATTGATATATTTTCCACTCTCGCTTGGCAGTACAACTGCAAGTCATCAGCATAGAGATGATACGCACACCGAAGATTAGGAGTTAAGAAGTTAATAAAAATTGAGAAGAGTAAAGGAGAGAGAATGCCACCTTGAGGAACACCAGAGCCGATTTCACGCCAACTCGACGTAGTCTCGTCAACGCGAACTGACTGCTGACGTTCCTGAAGATAATTTGAGAACCAGTCCAGTACAACAGGTGAGACCAAGAGATGGGAAAGGATAGATAGAAGGATATCGTGACTGACGGTATTAAACGCGTTCGAGAAGTCGACCAAGGTCAGCACAGTGACCTTAGTATCCTTCATACCGGCTCTAATATCGCCAGTCACTTTAAGGAGGGCGGAAGTCGTGCTATGTCCAGGTCTAAATCCAGATTGGAACGGACTGAGTAAGTTGTTAAGGTAAACAAATCGAGACAACTGCTTATGTACACAAGCTTCCACCACTTTGGATAGGAAAGGAAGGATAGAGATAGGACGGAAATGATTGGGCAGTGTAGGGTTCGAGATCTTAGGAAGAGGGATTACAAAAGCTTTACGCCAGAGGGACGGGAAGGAACCACTGTCCAACGAGTCGTAGCCCACTGCATTGGATCGAATGGAGAGGGTTATCTTCTTGACCTCACCCGAAGTAACTGGAGAAAAATTAAATGGGTCTATGTTGGGACGAGGGAGGGCAGCAACAAAGGCCACCGTTTGACACCTGGTTTGGTTATCCAATTGAGAGGTAGTTGAGAAATGAATATTTAAATCCTCCAAACCAACCGTCAAACGGGGACCAGTAAGTTGCTGTTTGCCAATACCTAGAGTTCCAAGGAACTTCCAGATATTGGCTGGAGAAGAGGAGTTTATACTGTCGAAAATATGGCGGCGTTTAGCATTGCGAATCATCGTATTGACTTTGGTGAAGAACATATTCAATTACGTCTTCATTTAAGAAAAGCAAAATCTTAATATATAAAATCCTTGCGTTACTGACTGACTGAAAGACACGCTACAGCCGAAACTATTGGGCGCAGGAAGCTGAAATTTGGCATGTGTGTTCCTTGGGGACCGTAGGGGTGCACTAAGAAGGGATTTCCGAAATTCTCACGGGATCGGCCAAAACGGGTAAACTTAAAAAAAATGCAGGCGTAGCTGCTGGCGTCCTCTAGTGATAGTATATTATAAAAACCCTTCAGTGAAAATAAAACGTATATTGTGTGTGTATATTCCGCGGAAGTGTGGAGGTCGTGGCTTTTTAAATGTCAAATCTCTACACAACCGCGAAGTATGCAACCTCAGAGAATATTTTCTCAACGCGAACGTGGTTATGCATCGGGACGTGGTCGCAGTGGACGCCGGATTAACCACGGTCAGTTTATCGAAGGACAACTGGCGCAGACCTGTAGTGCTTAGCACTGACGATCGCAAGCTTGTTTGGCAGAGCAAGGAGCTTCATGGCAGGTTCTACCGGGCTCTACATGGGCCGGAAGTAGACTTTTAAGCCTCGGTGAACTGGCTACGCTTCGGTGACCTCTTTGGAGAAACCGAAGGGTTTGTCTGTGTAATTGCTGACGAAGTGATCAAGACGAATAACTACCGGAAATATATCCTGAAGGATGGCACTACTGATATTTGCCGTGCGTGTCACTAGCCTGGTGAATCCCTCAGGCAAATCATTTCCAGTTGTTCTCGTCTTGCTAACAGTGAGTACTTGCACAGGCCTAACCAAGTAGCCAGGGTCATTCACCAGCAACTTGCTCTGAAATACAGGCTTGTAGATCGTGAGGTGCCGTACTACAGGTATGTGGCGGAGCCGATCCTGGATAATGGTCATATCACGTTGTACATGGATCGATCTATCATCACAGACAGGACTGTTGTTGCCAACAAATCTGATATTGTGTTGATAGATCGATCAGCGCCGCGCAATAATTGTTGATGTTGCCATTCCTCATGATGGCAATCTCGTGATGGCTGAGAAGGACAGTAGGATGTATAGCCGTGTGGCTGACGGCATAGAATACAAGTGTCACTACCCCCTATCTTCCCGTGGGTGTCGTAAGAGGCGACTAAGGGATAACACGATGCAAATACCATCTTTGCGTAGAGACGGAAAACTCGACATCAAACCCTATACGACTGCCTCGTTGGTCTCGCGGCATAAATGTGCGCGTGGGATCGGGAGGTCCCGGGTTCGATTCCTGGGTCGGGCAGTGTTATTGGGTTTTTCTGTCACAAAATTCTCAGTAGCAGCACGGAGTCTGGAAATGTGCCCGGTACGGCAATAGGCTCGCCCCTTATTACATGGGACTAAAGTATATCTGGCGAAAAGTGGGTGTAGAAATACACCTCTGCCTACCTCTTCAGGGTTATAGGCGTGAAACTATGTATGTATGTATGTTATTTCGGAAAAATACATCCATATTGTTGTTAGTACCTAATTACAATAAATTCAATTTAATTTAGTGTTAGTGGTAAGTTATAGTTATATTATTTTCTTATAAAAACATGTAACGGGGTCTTGAGCATCGAGTATTGATATGCGTGGCCACCCAATTTTTTTAAAAAGGATTATCCATTTTTACATTTAAAGTTGCAAGGTTAACCCAAGTTAGATATAGACTAGTAGTAATAAAATGAAAAACAAAAAATGTATGTACTCACATCAATAGAATTGAAAGTGTGATACGCAGTCCGTTCCGTCAACACTTGATGAATGTACTGTATCCCTTTAGCGAATAACTCATACGATGGCTCGCCGATGCTTGGAGATTTCATCTGAAATAGAAGAATTGGGTTTAAGAATTGTCTTAAACTATAGATTATGTAAGTTTAAAAAGTTTAACATACAGTTTACATGTTTTTATGATCATCTGAAGAAGAACGTAAGAAAATATAATATACCAAATTATTAACGGACTGGTTGTTCATTATGTCGAAGCTTTATCAGATCGACTGTCCATCACGCCGGAGGCATACGAAATCAAAATTGAAAAGATCCAACGTGACCATTTCGGTTATGTTGTTGATATAACACTTAATTTAAATTAAATTATAGATATCTGTTCTAGACATTCGGTTATGCTCACTTTTCTCAGCATTTTACTCATTAGGAAGAAGGTCAAATTCAATTTTTTTTGTTATTATGTTGTTTTCCTTAGTGCATAAGCCTACTGATGTAATGTGTATAATCATTGTACTAAAGTTTGAACTTGACTGCCTCCGTGGTTCAGTGGATAGCGTATGCGACTGCTGATCGGAGGTACCGGGTTCGATTCCCGGGTCGGGCAAAGGTTTACTGCAGCACGGAGTCTGGTAATGTGCCCGGTAACTACAATAGGCTCGCCCCCTATTACGTAGAACTAAAATTCATGGCGAAATGTGGGTGCCTACCCCTTCAGGGATACAGGCGTGAGTCTATAAAATAAAATATAGAAAAAAGTTTGAACCATTAAGAAATTTGAATTTGAAGATATACAGAACTCACCACACAATCTAATATACACTGTCCGACGACTGTAGGACACTGCATCACAGACCGCGCAGTACTGAAGGCGGCTGCGACTCTCGAACTCAATCTCACCACCTCCACGTAGCCAGATCTTAGACCGCACTCCGCTCTCCAACCCTTGGAACATGTTACGAAGCTTGCTAGTTCCATTGAAGAATATGGTGCTCCCATCTCGTGCACTCCTTGAAAAAAATGGTTAGTGATCTGCAAAATTTGATTTTTTATATACTTCACTCTGTTTTTTTCATTCTAAATTCAATTCTTAAGTTAGAGATATTGCCTAGGCTATTTTTACAAGGCGTTTCTACACAATAAGTATAAGTCGTAGTTATCAAAATGGATGCTGTTGGGATGTTCTAAACAAGCTCGCTGCTTAAATGGTCAAATTAGGCAAACTACTTTTGCTTTTACTTTCAAAAGTTTGAGAAACTTCAGGTCATCGCCAATACACAGAGTAGAAGAATATTGTACCTGGTTTAAACTCCCGATGCCTAGATTAGTGTTAATTGCAGCGTAACCTTTTTTTACGTGTGGAATTTGCCGTCTCACTCCTTTCACAACTATATTGAGTATCACGCTTGAATCAAGAATGTAATATATTCGTAACATTTAATATATAAAGTACAATGATGAAGCACGTATTCAAACTAATTCTTAACTCATTATTATCTTATGTCGTAATAACATGAGGTAATGATGTGCCACGTTTCGCAGCGTTCAATATAATTAACTCACCTTCTTGAAAGAGTAGAACGGTTTGCAGACGATGTTTTGCTGGTAGACCTCATCAGCTAAGATGAGCACGTTGCGCTCGTACGCAAACTTTATGATCTGCCCCATGTGTTGGCGACTCAATACCTGCAGATAAATTGACGGAACGCTCATAAACATTCAACTTCTGCTAACTATACCACTACTATGGGTTCCTAGTCGTTTACTATGCGTCATCAACCAAGCGTTGTCCAAAATTGCCTTGACGCGCATGATCCTATTTTTACGGTTATTTGTTTAATTTAATTTTTTTTAAGTGTGTTGTTTTTTAGGGTTCCGTACCTAAAAGGTAAAAAACGGGACCCTATTACTAAGCCTCCGCTGTCTGTCTGTCCGTCTGTCTGTCTGTCACTAGGCTCTATCTCATGAACCGTGATAGCTAGAAAGCTGGAATTTTCACAAATTATGAATCTCGGTTGCCGCTATAACAACAAATACTAAAAATAAAAAATATATATATTAAGGTGGGATTCCATAAGATAAACGGTTTTTTTTTCGTATTTTTCGCTCAAAATTACTAACGGTAACAGGTAAACGTTTAAAATTTTCACAGAATATGTAGTTGTACTTATATTACCATTCAAAGTAAATAACAAAGGGGGGCTCCCATAGAACAAACGTAATTTTTAAGCAATTTGTTACTCGATCTTAATAAACAAGTAGAAAATTAAAAATTATTTAAGTATACATACAACAAACGTGATTTTCTTTTAGATGATGATGATGATAGATAGATGATGATGGTATGGTGCACTTCGTGCGCACTCCGACTCGCACTTGCCCAATTATTACACATAGATACTGTCGCAGTATGATTAATATATATGAAGTGGGCTTTAGAAACATGCTAGCAATGTGAATATCACACAAAGTGTTATCTCACGACGCACCCGGAGTGAAAGTGGACATAAAAATAATTAGCGCAAATGATAAAATCTCTGATTTTATTTTTATTGGAATGGCTTTAAGTTACTCTTACTAAACTTATATAAGAGAGACGAAGACACATAGTAGCAGCAGAGGTCCCGAGCGGCCGCAAATCTGCGCGAATCGATGTTATTTGTCATACGGACGTGTTTCCATCCCGCATTTATTGTAGCAACGTCCAATCATTTAGCTTAAACAGTTTCCAATATTTCCAATGGATGGTGGTCGTCGAAATTGGCGCGTAAATCTCGTTTGAATGACAATGCTGATTAATAATACCACGCTTGGGCACGCCTCACCACCGACGAACAACTTTTGATCATCGATATTGTAAATATTAGCAGGAGCCGATTTAGATGTCGGGCTTAAAATGCTGCATAATGAGTTATTGAATTAATGGCCGCTGAATTGCTAGTAATCCGTTATTTGCAAATGTAATAATGAGTGAGGTTTTTATTTCGTTTATTCGCATGGTTCAGGGCCTATGCAAACCACGTTTTTTAAACGCGCCGTCGACGCGCGTTTGTAGCGATACAGACGCGATACGCACGCAAGTAAGACGCAGCCTGTAGACCTTTGCACACCTGTATAAATTCAAACGCGCGTGTGTAACGATACAGACGCGCTGCACACGCGCGTGTGTAGCGACACAGACGCTCTCAGATTATAGAACAAGTATCAGATGGAGCGCGCGGAACAGTTGCGTGAGGCCACTAAAGCAAATACAAATTGAAAAGCGAATACAAATCCAGCTGAGTGCGAAACGAAGTATCGTACAGTTCATACGCCTCAATCAACTCAACTTTTAAATTCATATAATGCCTTCATGCATTTTTAAACATTGTAAAAGTTGTTTCCAAAAGCAAAAACAGAAAGATAGAATATCTTTTCACAGTTATCTATGGATTATTTGACTGTTTCATAATTTAATTTCGATAAAACGCCGTTTTCCCTGTATTATGGAAAATGCACTCGTCAATTGATTTATGTATAATTTAATAAAAATTGTCATGTTAATGAAAAATATACTATCATATTTAAAAAGTATATTTTAGATATATCTTTATTAGCAAATATTGTTATAGGCTTTCCAATATGTATACATTGTTTTGGGTTCGATCCCTATTCCCTATACGATCTAAATATTCATGTACTTAATGTGTAGAAATAGATATAATTGATTGCAGGCATAAATTTTTTTAATAGCTTACGTTGTCCCACTCCTCGGCATAGGCTTCCCCCAAATCTTTCCAGGTATGCTTGTCGCACGTAATCTCAAGCCTGCTCTTGTGGTAGGCGTCTAGGTCATTTCGCCACCGGTTTCGTGGCCGGCCTCGGCGACGTCGTCTTTCCTCTGGTACCCACAGTGTTGATACTCTTTGACGCTGCTTGCCAAGTTCCATTTGAGACTGGCAGCCTTTCTTCCCACGTCTTTGATGCCTGTTCTAGAACGCAGCTCGGTGTTCCGTATCCTGTCTTTAAGTTTAAGATCCGGGATGCAGCGCTCTATGGCTCTTTGGCAGACCCCTAGGCGTGACCTGTGAAGCTGGTTAGGTGACCAGGTCTGAGAACCGTACGTTGGAATGGTCAGAATAAACAATCATATCTATGAGTATGCGCTTCAAATATTTAATTTTTTTTAATAGTAAAATTGGTATTGTCTACAAATCATAATATTTATACTTTATTGTGTACTTGACAAAATTTCGCCGGTTTATGAATACCTTTACAAGGGTGAGAAAATTGATCTATATTCACCTGTATAGTGTACGTCGCTTTCATTAATGTTCACTGTCTCCGGTGCATGAATATTATACGTAATAAAATCTATTACAGTTATACAGCAAATTATTCAAGACCGCAAACTAATGTCAGTATATAACTTCCATAAAAACATTACAAAACTATGTGCAAAATAGTGGGAGATTGGGTGACGGATTAAGAATACGGAATGTCAGCACCCCATATCATCCCACGGGTGTCGTAAGAGCCGACGGAGGAAGCATATTATGAGAACAGCACTGTAAGAGAAGGAAAGCTTGATACAAACCCTACACCAACCCGTTTGGCCAGCGTGGTATAGTAGGCCAATTCCTCCTTTCAAAGGAGAGTCTTAGTCCAGCCGTGGACTGTTAAAGGCTGATGGGAGAATATTCATAATCTGGCTACTTTACACGCACTTAGACGCTCGTGTCCGTACAGTGCAGTCGCCAAATGTCACGCACACATAGCTGTCAACGTGCCTCACTTTGATAAATGCGCTTCGTCTGCCTTTTGTTCTAATAATCTGAGCAAACGCTATACTAACGCGCGTGTGTATTGATACAGACGCGCCGGTGCGGCGAGTTTGTATCGATACAAACGACAACAAACTGCTCTGAAGTATAAAAGCGCGCCTTTATTTTATAAGTAATTAAGGATGTGTATTACATTGAAATATTTTGTAAAAATCAATTTCGTTAAAAATAAAACGGTGAAACAATTTTACGGCCTACATATAATCAATAACTAGACGTCGCCAGCGGCTTTGCTTGCATCAATTATACATTTAAACTTTCCTCTTGAATCATTCTATCTATTAAAAAAACAGCATTAAAATTCGTTGCGTAGTTTTTAAGAGTTAAGCATACATAGGGACAGACAGACAGAAGACAGACTTTGTTTTATACTATGTAGTGATAAGTCATATTAGGTCGACAAAGTTAGGCAACGCGTGTATAGGTCACCACCGTCGGTGGTCTTGTAAAGCTGTCGATCGTGATTCTGGCCTCAGGACAAGACGACCCATGCTGGAGGAATCTGGGCGTTTTGGAAACCCCGACAGCAAACACTCACAAAATTAAAAACTAAGAACCTAATAACACCCACCTGCCCAGTAGGATTCCCTGGGTTGATGACGACGAGTGCTCTCACATGATTGTTCTCACTGGCATGGCTCCAACTCTTCGACTGACAGCGCCCAGTTGTTGTCCTCGTCCAAGTCGTAGTTTGTTTGATGCAGACCCAGCTCTGATAGTGTACCAGAGAATAGAGGGTACTGTGATATGGGAACCATCACCGCTGTGAAAAAACACATTTTATTTTAGCATACATTGTGATGTATGCTAAAATAAAATTTTATTTGATTGTGTGCTGTGCCGGTGTCCGATCATTTGACAAAAAACAAATGAAAAATTTTCATTTGACTAATAACATTTGAAAAAATTATACTTGATAAATTTATTAATTTACAAACTATTGTTTAATAAACTACTCATTAGACAATATATTTAATATAAAAAAGTTATTATGCTAAAACATTAATTTACAAATAGATTATTTTTTAAACATGTTATTGGGCAAAACAACGTAAAGCATAAATAACATTTGACAAAATGCATTGCTTGGTAAATATTTTATTAACCAATACTACGTTAATACAACAATCTTTGTGTAGGGTCAACTGAAACAATGGCTGGTTAAGTTAGGTTAGAACTGCGACCACAACGCACGAGCCGAGCGAGGGAAGCGAGCGTGCCGCGGCAGCGGCCGGCGAGTGCCAGAACCGAATTCTACTTATTTCGCTTAATTCAGGCAGTGTGTATTTTTTTAAAGACTTTACTTTCTATGGAATTAGTATTAATACAAAATTATTACTTGCCTATAAATAATCTGTCCAAGATGAAAATTGCAACCATGCAATTAAACATTTTCAAAATTTCGCGTAAGTATTGGTTAGAAATTAGTTATTTTTAAAAACTAATAATTTATCTTCTAACTTTTTGTACAATCACCAATTTGGCAAACGAATTATTTAGTCAAATGATTATTTTTAAAATAATTATTTAACATTTTAATTATTTTCCAAGTAAAACATTCGCGAAACCTGTATTATGTCAAATGATTGTTTTTAAAGTAATATGTTGGTAATATGTTTGCGAAATGAAAGTTTGTCAAATGATTAGTTTTTCAAACGTTGTTTGTTAAATGATCTTTTGACATACGTTTTTTGTTAAACAATAGTAAACCGTGTGAGAGTGGTGTGAGAGTGTAATATTGGATCAAAGTGAATTATTTGACTAATATATTTCTTCTAAGTCACTATACCGCCTGCGTGCACGTTAGTTCACAATACTAAATCGAACATGTATCATACTAAATTAAATACTCGGATCTTATAATTTACAACAAAAGAGCAGGTGGACTTATGGTTGTGTGGTTTGGACACAGTGGAAGGGGGATGGAGTGAGACAAAGGAAGGAAATGGGAAGAGAAGGCTACCATGTTTAACGAAGCGCTGCCGCCGCCCACGAAACGACTAAACATTACGATACTCCAAGATGATTCATTACGCACTCTAGCACACTAAACGAAAAAGGCAAAAGAAACGAAAAAGTGTAATACAAATAGCTGTACTTTAATTTGATCAGGCTTTTGTGGTGGCTTGCAGTCTAATGGTGCTGATACACTTGAGCATTCACCAGTAATGAGCATTCTCGCGAATGTTACAAAACAAATGAGTGTGTTTTAGCGAACATTCTCACGAACAACACTTAAAATATAGATAATACATAGAATTCGCGCTACAATGGCGGTTAAACCCAATATATTTACTCCACTTTGACTGATGATTTTAATTTAGAGAAGAATCTTCGTAGTTTTCAGTAACTTTAATTTGACTAGTGATGGGATTACTCAGAATAAATATCGATAAGATTTGGTTTACTCAGAATTAATTTCAATTGAATACTGATAAACTCTCGATATCGATACAAAAATTGAACGTAGAAACAGACACTTGTGTGATTTATTAAACCTGTTCAAATTAAAATCTACATTTTATTTTTTAGAAACGTCATTTGTTTATGTATCTTAGTCTTATGCCCGGTTTACACGAGCTTAGTAGCTAAGCGCTTAGTACTTGTCACTATACTAAGCCTCAACATGACAAGTAACAAGTAACCGTTTACACGTTGGAGCCAGTAGAAGTTATTAGTGACCAGACATTCGAAATGGAACGACGCCGCCTGATTTTGCGCAGTGTGTTTAAGCAATATTCAAACATTATTATTTCAATGTCCGCGTGGTGACGGATTAAGAATACGGAATGTCACCACCCCATATCATCCCATGGGTGTCGTAAGAGTCGACAGAGGGAGCATATCATGCAGAGAACAGCACTGTAAGAGAAGGAAAACTTGATACAAACCCTATACCAACCCGCTTGGCCAGCGTGGTATAGTAGGCCAATTCCTCCTTTCAAAGGAGAGGCCTAGTCCAGCAGTGGACTATTAAAGGCTGATGATGATGATTATTTCAAGAACATCGAAGACCTTGAAAGACAAACATTCAAAAGAAAACGTTTGTAGACAAGACAGTGGTTACTGCGCAGAGATGAACGGGGCCGTTCTGCTCTTCTATTAAAAGAGCAAGCAACCGAAGATCCAGGAGAATATAGAGTAACTATGAGAATGTCAACGGCATAATTTGATATTTTATTAGAAAAAGTTGCACCAGCAATTCAACGACAAGACACAAATATGAGGAGTGCCATACCAGCTAAAATAAAACTGGAGGTTACTTTGTCATTTTTGGCAACAGGAATCAGCTACCGCATGTTATCACACTTGTTCATAGTTTCTAAACCAGCGAATTCAAAATTCATCCCCGAAGTCTTGGATGAAATGAACAATCAACTTTCGGATTACATGAAGGTAAAAAACAATGTTTGTTTATTGTAATTATTAGTGTAATCATTTCAAATAACATAATAACCTACATGGAATATTATTGTGTGAACTGTTCACCGTCAAGTGTCATTGATATAGCCTGTGATAGGATATTTTCATCAGAAATCAAAGGAGGTGTGGATGGATTACGTAACGATCCCGCTGATGAGATGGTTTTCCATGTTTCATTGGAAGCAGATATATTATTGTACATGTGGTTCTCGATCGCTTCTTCACTCAAAATATTTTGTATTCTCGTTTGTGCAATCATACTGCTCTCGAATGATAATTCTCTTAACTGCACTGCTACGTTCCTTGCAAACACGTCAAATCTGTCTTCTTTTTCAGGTACATCTCTATTGGCAGCTTCTTGTAATTTTTTTAGTTCGCCAATCGCACGAAATATTCCTTTCCGCTGTGACACATTTTTACTGGAGGTACTTTGACGTTGTTCCCCTCTTAGTTCCGAAATAGATTCACCCTCTGAAGTGGAAGCCATAGAGATATCTTGCTCGCTACTTGTAGGATTATGTTGCTCGCTGCTTGTAAGATTATGTTGCTCGCTGCTTGTAAGATTATGTTGCTCGCTGCTCGTAGATCCGTTATCCTTAAAAATAAATTTGCATTTCAGGTTCCTGCTACAGAAGATGAATGGAAGAAAATAGAAAGAGGTTTCAATACACGTTGGAACTTTCCAGGGGCTCACGGTGCTATAGATGGCAAGCATATATGTATTCAAGCACCTCCTGACTGTGGCAGTGATTACTTTAATTATAAAGGAAGCAACAGCATCGTGCTAATGGCCGTCGTAGATGATGATTACTGTTTTATATATACTAATATTGGCTCAAACGGCCGGTGCTCAGATGGTGGTGTTTTTCAGAATTGTTCGATTTTTCGTGATCTCGAAAACAATATGCTGCCAAACAATGTTTTTTTTGTTGGAGATGACGCATTTCCCCTGAAATCATATTTATTGAAACCTTACAAGCATAGTCCTTTGACCTACGAACAGAAAATTTTTAACTATAGATTGTCAAGGGCCCAAAGAATCGTCGAGAATGCTTTTGGAATCTTAGCCAGTCGCTTTAGAATTTTTAGAACATCTATATCTATGAATCTCACAGTTACTGACCGCATTGTTCGTTCAACATGCACTATACGAATAGAAGAATGACAACGAAAATCGACTGGTCTCAGCTGCCTCACGTTACTTTCGATGGCACTGTTATTCCGATACAAGATAGGGTAAAGAATCTCGGTATAACAATCGACACTACATTAACGTGGCGATCGCAGATACAAGAGGTGAGCCGAAAGGTGTTTGCCTCAGCAGGTTCATTGAGAAGACTTAGAAATTTTCTCCCAACTGCCACCAAAATTGCACTTGCAAACTCTCTTCTTTTACCCTTTATTGATTATGCAGATGTCAGCTATCTAGATCTCACCGAAAACCAGCTAGACAAACTTGAGCGACTTCAAAATCTCTGTATACGATTCATATTTGGACTTCACAAATATGATCATGTTTCACAATTTCGAACACCGCTCAAGTGGTTACCTATACGACATCGCCGAAATGCTCACATTCTTTTTTTACTGTACAATATACTTTTTAACCCTTCAACTCCTTCCTATCTTAAAGGACGATTCGAATTCCTTCATGATATGCATAACCGTTATTTAAGGTCATCAGAAATTATGAAACTGAAGATGCCGGTACCTTCCACAACCTTTTATGATAAGTCATTTTCTGTCACAGCTGTTCGTCTATGGAATGCATTACCGTTACATATAAGACAGGCTCGGACGGTAACCAGGTTCAAATCCTTAGTTAAGGAGTACTATCTATCATTATGATATTTTCTGTTTCTTCCCGTTCTACTAAGTATATATCGCCGTCCCCGGAGAATAAAATGATAACCACAAAAATGCAACTTTACAGGAAAAATAAAAAACATGTTTTCGTCGATTGCTCCTTAAACACTGGACGTAGACAGATGATTGTAAGCTTTTAAGCTTTATTGTAAGAAGGTTATTTTTTGTTTATTCTAAATGTTTTAGTGAAATACGCCTTAGTATCAAAATAGAGATATTATTTAAAAAATAAAAGGTTAGTCAAAATTAGCCATCATCTAAGTTGTTTAACGGCGATTATTTTATTCTCCGTACAGCCTGACCAGAACCAAATATTGTACTCTTCACTTATCATTTTTCAAATCCACAACAATCATATTACAAACACGTCTTATACAGAGCGACTGGATGGTTTTCGAGACGAGAATCAAATAATAAATTCATTTATCATTATCTAGTCGCATATTTTTTTCATGAGAACATCACTCTATGACTGTTTATCATACTAACAAGTGGGAATCAATTTTGATAATACTTTATTATTAACACTTTATTCTCGTAATTTAAAACTTGTTTTAAATCTTTGAATACTGTTTTAATATTTTGTAACTTCGTAAATAACTGTATAAAAATTAGGAAAAAATTGAGCAGATGTATTAGCACCCACAGATCCCAAAAATTACATAATACTTAAACAAAGATAATGGCAGTTATCATTTTATTCTCCGGGGACGGCAATATGTATTAAATATTATTATATGTATTATATATTATAAATTTATGTATGTATAGCTATGTATGTATATAATATTGTTTTTAGTCGACATGTGTTTCTTAAAATATACGTAAAAGTTATAATTTTGTATGTATATGTATTTAGAATAGAATAGAATAGAATAGAATAAAAGTTTATTGGTTTCAGTATTACAGCAGATTTGTATAAATTACAAAATAAACTATAATGCTGAAAGCAAAAGGTTTAAGCGTCAGCTTATGCTTGGATCCCGGAGAATTACCAAGCGCTGGTTTTCAGCTTAAACCTTTGACTCCCGTTTACAAGAAAATATTAAAAGTAACAAAAAACGTGTAATTTATTTAAAATTAAAAGAAACCATACATTACATATAATTAAAAATTGATGTTATGATTCTGATTTATTACCAGCATATGCGGCTGTTTCAATCTTAAATCTAGCACTATATACATTCTTAATAGCACATAGTCTATAAATGTAACCCTTAGATCACTTTATTATTGGAACTTATAATAATCTAGTTAAGTTCTTTTGGGCTTCAAATATGAACTCTGTACATTTATTTTTAAATTTAATTAAACTTTTTATATTTCGAAGAGGTGGTGGTATTGTGTTCCATATTTTGGATGCAGCATATTTGAAACCGCCTTTATATCCCTGTGTCTTATGCTTCGGTATCTTTAGCTTTAAAATTTCTTTTGACCTAGTATTTAAGTTATGCGCGTCCGCACACCAAGATAGATAGATAGATAGATAGATAGATAATTCTTTATTGTACACCACAAGTCACATTACAGAGTTAAAAGAGAACAAGAAGAACAAGATAGTTTATTAAATAAATACGGAGGTGTTTTACTTCTGAAGATTCTATGAACGAAGCATAATAAATGCTGATTCCGTCGTGATTCCATATTAAGTAATCCCTTTTTGTTTATAATTGGAGAGATGTGCGACCATCTTTGAGTTTTATAACAAAAACGCATACAGGCATTTTGCACTCGCTGTATGCATTTCCTAGATTTTTGGAAAAGCCTAGACCCGTATACTACATCGCAATAATTAAATAATGATAGCACCAAAGAATCTGTAAGCAATCTCCTATTTGTGTATGTATATGTGAATTGTCTTAGTATTATATATATTTATATGTATTTAAATATAATATATATCTACATACATTTTACTAGTACGCTTACAATTACCATTTCTATCCTACCAATAATATCTCCATCCAAAGGTTGCCTGGTAGAAATCGCTTTTAGCGATAAGGCCGCCCATTGTACTGTATCTTACATGTAAATTTCTTTAACATATTTGTAAAAGTGTATAATAAAGTGTATAATAAATAAATAAATAAATATACATAACTGGCTCAGAAAAACTTCAAGGACATACCTAACCACGAGCTGTGTTGACTATGAAAATTTGGAAACTGGGGAAATTATTCCAGGATTATGGAGGGACGCCAACTTTGATTTGCATAATGTTCTGCGAGTGGGTAGTAATCACTCGTGAAGAATGGCCCGACAATTGCGAGAAAGATATACAAATTACTTCGTAAACAAAGGTGCCGTATCATGGCAATCTAGAATGATCCATTAGTTTCATGTAAATAATATAATACCTACCTACTTCGAAATAAATCAAATCTACCTGATGCCTATGCATTTTTTTGTTTTATTTCTTACATTTTCTATAGTTGTGCGCCTTTCGTCTATATATTTCAACAAACTATCCATTTCTTTCTACCAATGCAGATTTGGCACAAAGACAGTATCAGTCCCACTTCCTGATCGCAATGAATTTAGATTTTTTTTCTTTTCCTGGTAATAGGTTGACCGAAGTGTTCTCATTTTCTTTTTCGCCTCAGGCACTCCGAAACCAGCAATATTCATCTCTTCAACGATTTTCTGATAAGCAGTATCTTTTGCGAGTTTATTTTTATATAAAACCGATTTGTGATTCCATAAACATTCATAGGATTTAAATTCCTGAATGCACTTAATTGTTGTTTCCGAATTCCACCTTTCAGCAGCCATGATCACAAAAAGTACGTAAGTAAATAAAACGAAACCCACTATAACTGACTTTATTATGAATATAGACGGCGCTACAAGTGTCACAAAGACAATAGAGATAGATAAGTCAATAAAGATAGATATTTTGTTTATGCTACATAGGTATACTTGAGGTATACACACTTATTATTTCACTTCCCGGTACAACTTGTCACTAACTAACTTGTCAAGCTGTTTACACACGGTCAGCAAGCGACAAGTGCTTAGTAAATCGTGGTGGGGATATCGGCTTGTCGCTTAGTAAATAAGATCGTTTTCACTTGTACTATTCACAAACACTAATACTAAGCACTAGTCCCGGTGTTTACACATAAAGACTTAGTATTAGTGACAAATACTAAGCGCTAACCTTTTTTTTTTTTCTGTTGGGTTGGAAAATCCTCATGGAGTCCCTCCGCCCCGGGGGAAGGACGAAGGGGACTGTCAGACTCTTACTGACTAAAAACCAACCCGTGTTCCTCATGTACCCGTGTGTCGGAGGGTAGGGATTCGCATAAGCATTCATCGCTACCCCCCGACGGGTATTGGCCCGCCAGATGGTCAGGCGGGCCCCGCACAAAACCCCCTTGGCGGCGGATTAAGGTGTTGGGCTCCGCCGCCAAAACACTTAGCGGCCGCAGAGGATAGGGAGGACGGCAACGCAACACCGCATCTCCTCTTCCTCTGCGGCCCCACCGCGACGCATCGAATGGTGCGCCTCCATTTGGTCGCGGGAGATAGGGCGCGCGGCAACGCAACACCGACACGCCTCTCCTCCCGCGACCGCACCCGACTGCGAGGGACAGACAGAACTGTCCCCCGCACCCGCACCGTTGGACGCATCCTGCGCAGGCCCCGTCAAGCCCACGCGGAGCGTCCCCTCCTGGATCCCTCTTAGCTTCACCGCGGGTTACCAATCCACGGTTACTGAGCCCCCCCACCACGACAAGGTGGAGATCCCACGGGAGGGACTAAGCGCTTAGCTACTAAGCTCGTGTAAACCGGGCATAACTCTAGAAATAATTCATAAGTGAAACTGAAGTAAACGTATGGGGTAAAACTAATGTTGTAATGCGATTTCTATATTTTCTATATTCTGCGGACTATTTGAATTTAGAGTTTTTGCTAGAATGATCGTGAAAATGTTCGGTTCAACAAAACAGAAAACAGTGAATGCTCGTTGTTCTGTTACAAGTGAATGCTCAGGTGTATTAGCGCCATAAGTGAGGAAGTAACTAAATTGCTTATTACAAGAGATTGAGATACTGTATGTACGCGTATGATAATGATTGTGAAAAGTTGCGTTCAATTGTCCGTGATATCAATATTACAGACAGTTACAATTGGCATTACTTACTTAAGGGATATTAACCAGCTGTCGTCTTCAACTGTGACTAACGGCTGTTCTCAATACATTAGTACATACATACATAGACTCACGCCTGTTTCCCCGAAGAGGTAGGCAGAGGCATATTAAACGCCCACTTTTCGCCAGAATACATTAGGTATCTGTATATTTTGTAAATATTTGACATAATATATTTTGTGTGAAGCTTATGTCAAATATATTTCTTCAGTAGCCAAATCCATCGATATATAAATTATTGGGAATGGTCGTAAGAGGAATATTTCTGGACAAACTTGAGCGACTCCAAAACATTTGTATACGGTTCATATTTGGTTTACGTAAATATGACCACGTCTCTGAATTTCGAAACAAGCTCAAATGGCTGCCAATCCGCCTTCGCCGGAATACTCACATTCTCTGTCTCCTGTATAATGTACTATTTAATCCGTCATATCCCTTATATCTCAAGAAAAGATTTGTATTCTTGCATGACACACATTCGAAGTGCTTGAGATCATCAGAAAATCTTAAGTTGAAAATTCCTGTGCACTCTACTGTGTTCTTCGACAAATCATTTACAGTGCTAGCGACAAGACTATGGAATTCACTACCAGAAGATATAAGACGATCGAAAACACTGCCAATATTTAAAAAGCTCGTAAAAGAACATTATTTGTCACTGTAACAACAACCAATCCAATTACATATATGTAAAATATACATTATGTATGTATATATGTATGTATAATATATATATATTTATTTATATACTTGTTATATGTATTATGTAGGTATATATTATTTATGTATGTATGTAATTATATCTAAATGTTGGTTATATTAATTTAGTTTCGTTAGGTTAATTTTAGTTTTAAGTAGCTAGTTTTAGTCTAGTATTGTACGCCCGCATACTACCTCTCCATTTAGACGATACTGTCCGTCCATGGTTGTCTGGTAGAAATTGCATTATGCGATAAGACCGCCCTTGTACTTACCATTAGTATATAAGTTATTTACTGTACTTGGTTCTGTAATTACTGGTGTACAATAAAGAATTAAATAAATAAATATTTGGTAAAAAGTGTGAACAATAAATTGCCGTAGGGCTTTTGGCAAATGTATGTTTATCTAGATTTTGAAAAGTAAGGGTAAAATAACAATAAAAATGTCATAATAAAATATATTCTAGTAGTTCAGTGATAAGTAAAATCAGATATACAGATTGTATCGTAGTCGTTTTGATATTTAAATGTCCGCAATTCACGAGACAGTTTACATACCAGTGCCGCTACGCAGTGTTATAGAATGCATGTAATATCCGTGGAATGGGTGTATCACGCTACTATTACGAGTCATAGAAGTAGATTTATTAAGCCGTTGTTCAGTAAGCTTTCATTATGTGTGACCTTTAAAATAAGCTTATAGATGACCTCATAGACTGGAAACGACTCCAAGGCCAAAGATTGCGCGTTCGATTCCCGCTCAAGTCAAACATTTTTGCGTGTGACGTGAACATGGATGTTTGTCTTGGTCTGGGTGTTCCTATGAATAATATGTAAGTATTTACAATTTAGAATATTAAAAAAATAGTTCTAAGATGTGACCTACAAGTGATACGATCGTAGCGCTACGAGAACTGCCGCTACGAAGCTACAGCCGGTTTTCAACTTACCGTAGTTGCAGCTGGCATTGACACACATATCGCTATCTCACATATCTATGTATAGAGCCTTGAGTGCGCGATGCCATGTTGACACATGTAGACGAACGACGGCCCGGCCCGCGTTGACACTTCGTATTAGCAATCAGCGACGCCGCCCGCGCACTACGCCCCATGCAAAATATTTCATGCAGGGCCTTTATTAAATGCTAATGTTTGCGAATGCTGTGCGCAATCACAAAACGAAATGTAAAAGCGATGTCTCACACCAAATATACGACATTCCCAAAGCGTCAAAGCGACCACAGGACGGGTAGGGTGTAAGAAGTATGACGGTTATTATTATGAATAAAATTAAAACTGAAATCTGAGGTAACGGCACCTCAACAATTTACATAGCAGCGGCTCTGTGGCAGCGTTCGCTAATGATGTCGGCTATTTTGTATGCAAATGGAATAAAAAGTTGTCCGCGGTTGCAGGTGGGCTTGCGACACACCTCGCGACCGCGGGAGCGGAGCGGTGGGCTGACTGCATGCAAATACTGGCCGCACTCCAATATTTATACGAGCGTGTTGACATCTGGCTAGCACAATCAAATCTATACCTAGTACTGAGATATAGATTTTATACTATGCAAGGGATAATGATACACGGTTTGTTTATAGGCTAAGACTATCGAGGGATGTTTTTATAGATACCTGCATGCCAGTTACACTGTAGAATGGAAACTGTGAAAGATGAAGAACAGTTCTTAGATTGTAAAGAGCTGACGTTTCTATTGATCATTCCTCGAAAAGGATGAAAACTGTGGAGAATGAAGTGGAGTTCATTGTGCTACTGAAGTATCATAGCTTATCATTATATCTCGAAGAAATGCTCGTCATACAAGTACGATGAAGTAACTGGCTGTGATATTATGTATAGTGAAATTACATATTCGTTATAAGTGACAATTGATGACAGAAACATGATTAATTATAAGTAAAATCTCAGTTGTACTTTGAGATCTGAATACGTCTCTAACATTTAATTTACTAGTAGTTCTGACCACTAACATAATTATCGTATTCCGCGTAAAAATACCTTATATATTATTATTTACACACAGGCAGTAAGTAAGTGTAGCAGTTTGTATAACGTAGCTGGAGAGGCGTCACCACCTCAACCAAATCCACCTAACTAATGGCATTGAATTTTTTACTCCGCACGTTAAGGCCCGAGCGAAGCCGGGCGAAGCGAGGCTGACGCGAAGCGCTGTTTATCAGAGCGAAAGGATTTAATGAGCACAGTGACCGAACGCAGCACCGAACGGCTATTTTTTGTTCCATGTTCAGCTAAATAACACTGCAAACATGTGAAAATTCCATCTCAAAAACGGTTTTATTTGTAAAGGGAATATAAAATGGAAGGATTGAGAGGCATTTAGCCGGTTGTTGTGTATGTAATTGTGAGACGAGGTGGCGAGATGGTGGGGCCACCTACAGAAACTTTGTATGAACTTCATAAAAATAAGAATAAATATTATTTTAATGTGTTGCGTTGAAGTATTAAATAATATATACATTAGACTATAATGTATAAATTACTAATGAACTGCAGATGAATAAATTATTACCTGGGTTTCAGACAGTTATATTTATTGACGACCGGTTGGCGCAGGGAGTGTAAGCGACTGCTACGCTGAAGGTCGCGGGATCGATTCCCGATCAAGTCAAACATTTGTATGTATTCATCCATTTTCTAGTACCCATAGTACAAGCTCTGCTTAGTTTGGGACTAGATGGTGATGTGTGTATGGTGGTAGAATATTATTATTATATTATTATTTACGGATACGTAGACATCAATCCTAGTATGTTCGTCATGCATGAGCAATGATATTTTCAAATACCTAATATTTCCATTACATAAGTTTGAGAAAAAACGGTAGTCATACCGGAGCACTATACAAGATATCTATATTCTTTTTACTTCCATTACCTAATTGACCGAGAAGATTAGAATTCGAATCTAAGTATAAGGAATTGCTTGGGTAGACAATTCTCCATATCAAAGAGAAATGTATAAATAGCAATAGCTGTCAAGAACACGCGTTGTTGATATTAATGTTTGTAACTAATTTATAATTTAAATACTTCTACCAAACAATATGTAGTGTCTCTACACAGTGATATATTACTTGTCAAAGAACGTTGAACTTTCAGGTGTTGTAACTTATTTTTAGAATATATCAGCAGCCCATTGCCTAGACCCACCTCATTATCATCATTATCCTAAGATAATGACGGATCACCCTAATCCCGGGTGATCCCGGTCGCGTTCAATACTTTCTCCTTCTAAGGGCAAGGTATACTTTCTTGTCTAACCAGATTTGACAGATTATTAGCTTTTCCACAGAGAGACTGTCATCTGACCTCTGCAAATCTATACTACTATACTTAAGGGAATTGACTCGCATAATGATTGTCAAAGATCTTTAGGACAGCCGGGACAGACGGCTGAACTCACTCTCTGAGATACGAGGAAAGTGATAAATAACAAACATTTTAATCCGAAAATGTTGATTTTCTACGAAACAACTATCGTCTGATCGCTGCAGCGCAAAGGGATAGCGATATTCTATACCGCAGTGTAAAAGACTCAGTCACATCGAACACCCGCAATTAGAGTAGGCTTTTTACGAGCACAGGATTAGCGTATAGGGAGATGGTTGGGACGCGGCTCGCCGGTCAATTTACCGGCTGGAGTCTTCCGAGCGGGTGACGAGAGAAGGGGTGGAGTAAGGGAGAGGAGAGAAGTGTGGACCGAGCGATATTTAGATTATTTCACGCGCCACTTGAGTGGCTCAAAGAGTGGAGGTTGTCGGTGACACCGTGAGGGACAGAGTCAACTGATACGCGGTCACGATGACGGCTGAGACTTGCTTTATCGTATTACGGTTCGTGGCTTCATTCCAATATATACGCGTTGTAAATGATAACTTGATCAAACAGTTTCTTTTAAGATGGAAAAAACTGTTTTATTGTTGGTATGGAATATTTGAATAAATTGATAAGATTTTTAATTATAAATACACCTCACCACAATACCTGGACTATGGTCTTACAATCCTCATGATGAGAAAAGGTCCGTGCCTAGCAGTGAGACAGGTTATATACAAGGCTGGTGATGATGATAAGTTTTTATATGTAATGATAATTTTCACTGCTCAAAAGATTAGAATGAGATTAGAAATCTCATTATAATATGATTTTAACATGGTAAAAACATAATTTGTTTGTTTATTATTAACTTTAGATATTGACGGCAGATTAGCTAAAGTAATAAGCAGTTTTAGCCCGCTAAACATTTAGTTTTCTTTTGTCAATAACGAATAGACTATAACCTTAAACCACCTAAACCCCGTCCTAAGGTACTGCACTTGCGTTGTTTTGGACGTATAGATCGTGACTGTTTGGAAAAGGATGCCTCTGAACTCAATTGGAATCAGGTGACGGCGGCTGCCACTGTGGATGAGAAGGTAGATGCCTTCAATAACATAGTCCTGAATTTATTCAACAAACATGCCCCCGTCAGGAAAATAAAAATAAAGCGTCCTCCGGCTCCGTGGATGACTAGAGGTATACAGATGGCTATGAGGCGCAGTAAATTTGGCCTGTTAGTGAGGAATAGGGCTTGCTAAAGGACTACCTAAACCATTCTCCACCTGACACGTACTAGGCCAAAGGACTGCTAACAGCTAATTCGAAGAACCGGCTAGTCGAGGATACAACGGATGACGTAATTAAGTTACGTTGAGTACCGCTCGTTTTGTTCGTACTGGCTCCTGTATTCGCTACTTACTATGAATGGTACCTACTCTTTGACACATGAGCCGTGAAGCTTTACGTTTCCTTTACGTTTCGCCTTTTACGATTGCCAGTAAGTAATATGTTGAAATGACTCGGCGCATGCGGGCTTCGCAGTCCGCGAAATGCTTAGCAAATGGCTCTCGGGCAAGCTTTTGACTAGGTTTTATTCGTTTGAGTTTCATTGGATATCATAGTCTACATTTTTGTTTTATTACGCTTTTAATATGCTTCTTACCACGATGAAATTTTTACAAGTAGTGTTTAGTTTTTATTACCTTGATTAAAACATAGAAAAAGTTGGGACACGAACGAATAATGATGAGAACAGATCTCAGAAATAATATAAATTTTCTTGTTACAAGGCCTTTATTTTATAGTTGCGGCCTTATCTGACCTTGTTGAACAATTAGATTTAGCGTTTGTTTTTATTATTATTATTTATTAAACTTAAGGATTTCCAACAAAGGCAGTACACTTAATATTACAGTTGTTTAAAATAGATTACAGGACTTTAGCCTGCATACTCCTTCAATTACAGGAAACCACATCATGCATAAAATTATAAACTTAATCTAAACTAACAAAACAGTGCAGTAAAATAAAACAAGAGATCTCGATTTACAAAATAAGAGAACGAACATTTCAAAATTAAAGTTTTAACGTTTCAAGGAGATACAAGTTCTTAAATTAACATTTTGATAGTCAGTTACAGATGACAAAGAACACAGGCATTATTATAATCTAGCAGAAAGAAGAGTCATAGTTTGTTTTTTATAACTATTTAAACTGTCGCTAATATCTGCTCCATTGAGCTTAGCCAGCATGTTGTGTTGCCTACAGAGCCTTGGTAGGGCGGCACAGTAGCCGAGATTTGTTCTCGAGTAAGGAACGCTAAAAAAATTATATACGTTGCTCCTTGGGACATGAGTAGGAATGTTGATGGCTAGAGAGCTCAGTAATTCGCTGCAATTAATGTGGCTGTTAAATAGTTTATGAAGAAAAACAGCATCAGTTATTTTTCTTCGGTTTGATAATGTAATCATATTATAATGTTTCAGCCTTTCCGCATAACTCGAGAGTTCCTTGGCTTTGTAGTCACGATAGCAAACGTGATAAAGAACGAACGCTTTTGAACGCTTTCTAAGCGCTTGTTGTAAATGTCATAGTGCGGATTCCAAATAACTGAATTATATTCTAGAATAGGTCGTACTAATGCATTGTAAAGTAGTATTTTTGTTGATGCTTTTCTGAATTCCTTAGTATTACGCAATACAAAACCCAATGTTTTAAAACCTTTTGTCGTGATATCTAATATATGTGCATCGAATTTTAATTGAGTGTCTACCCATACGCCTAAGTCTCGAATTTTGTCCACAGAACTAATCTTGACTCCACCAATATAATATTCATTTGGTTCTGTGACTTTTTTTCGAGTAAAGTGGATGTGATGGCATTTTTTTATATTTAAGTGCATATTATTGTTGTGACACCATTCGTGCAGTCGATCGAGATCTTCTTGAAGTTTTATCGTGTCTTGGGGATTCCGCATTGGCATGATTAACTTAAGGTCGTCTGCAAAAAGATAGAAGTTTGAATAATGGAAGCACTTATTTATGTCATTGATAAATATATTAAAGAGAATAGGCCCTAAATGAGAACCTTGTGGGACCCCAGATGTCACTTTATAAGTATCAGAGAGGTACCCGTTAACAGCAACCCTTGCACGTCTGTTTTTTAAATAGGATTTAAACCAGTCTAGGAGTTTGCCATATATGCCTACTTGATTTAATTTGTTAATGAGAAGTGTATGGTCTACTTTATCAAACGCCTTACTGAAGTCTGTATATATAGCGTCTACAGGAATGCATTTATCAAGATGTTCGGTCAATGTAGATGTATAGCACATTAAGTTGGTTGCCGTTGATCTTAATTTTATAAACCCGTGTTGGCTGTCACTAATGAATTGTTTAAGTTGCCATGTCATTCGTTCTGTCACAAGCTTTTCAAATATTTTTTCAAACGTTGCCAATATAGATATTGGCCGGTAATTTGTAACCAGATGTTTATCTTCGGATTTATGAATTGGGACAACGAGTGCCTCTTTCCAAACGTCCGGAAAGGTACCTTCTGATAGTGATTTATTAAATATAAGGGCCAATGGAGTAATCAGTGCCTTTGCGCAAAGTTTAATAAAAACTGGTGGAATGCCATCTATTCCCGCTCCCTTTGAAGCTCTTTGTCACCTTCCAAGCAAGACCAATCTGCTCCACTCCTTTTCACGCAATCTTTAAAGGGAAGGGAACAGCTAGAGGTCATATCCTCATGCCAGTATCCGGTATGTCGAATAAATAAATGTTCATAAAAGGGAATCTGACACAAAACATTAGCTAGTTGTTTTTCTTCAATGCCGGAATCAAGACACTGAAAGTCAGCATCAGGGATTTTAAAGGATGTGCATTATCACGTCCTCACTCCATTTTATAGTAATATGTAAAGCCAGATAAAGTGTACCTAAATCTTTTCACTATTGTGCGGTTGTGAGGAATCTCACCTTTCCCCGGGCTCTGTTTTACCCCATCAGCAGTCCGACGTATATTTGTCAACGTAAAAGGTTTGAGTGGTACCGCCGGCCGGCAGTCATTTTTCAAAATTATTATCAGTGCGCACGCACCGCGGTTAGTGCGAAACGAATGGCCCTAATCCTATTTTACTCTTTTTTAGGGTTCCGTATCTCACAAGGTAAAAAAAGGAACCCTTATAAGATCACTTTCTTGTCCGTCTGTCTGTCTGTCTGTCTGTCCGTGTGTCACCACGGATTTTCTCAGGAACGCGTGGTCCTCGCAAATTGAAATTTATACCAGATACTGAGGTCTATGGTTGCTATTAGGTGTATAAAAATCAGGGTCCTGGGTTAACCCAATAAACAGATATGGTCAACATTCGATTTTTGCGAAAACTTGTAAGTACCAAAATTAACCTTAATTTTCAACTTTTTTAATTTTCGGAATTTTTCCTTTACTTGTGCTGTAAGACCTTGGTTTTGACCAAAATTGACAATTCTAGGTCAACCGTAAGTACCCTATAGGTTTTGGGTCGAAAACCTAAATGGTAGTTCCCGTTGAACTAGAATCACGAAAGGACAATGGCAGATCTCCATACATCAAAATGTCTGAAATTAAATTGAAGCGAACAGTAATAAAAAATATATCAAAAAATTTGGCGTAAGTAACAGAGTCTATAAATGATTCTATTTTCACTCAGGAAAGGTGGAAAAAGAAGATATCGGTGTTTGAATTTTTAGTTAAGAATGAACAATGTAGGTAAAAGGAAAGTTATAGTATGAAAGTTAAGCAATGTAGGTAGGAACGTTTGAATTATCAAATGACATTTGTCAGATTGACATCAAAACGCGGAAGTATTTTGTAGCATCCAACTGTCACAGCCAAAGACAAAAGCAGAGCTGCACATTTTAAATCGATTTTATGTAAAATCGATACAACTTTAAAACGATGCTCTGACGTTTTTATTTGATTTAAACGTTGTTTTGCTTCAAAAATATTAGCTTATTGATATAATGTTGAATAAATATTAAATAACTGCATTTTAAACCAAACCAACTCTATAAAAGTCGATCGTATCGATTACTTATTTAATAATCGATACGGATATAGCACTCACGTCTATTCCTGTCACACCATTGTCTATGGCAACAATCAAATAATAAAGTATTGGTAATCAATTGGAATGCTTTTTATCATCATAAAATACTCCAGCTTTAAGGAGACAAAGTGAAAATATTAAAAATCGTAGAAAAAAAACCAATTTGTTTTGTTCATATGAAGTTTAAGGTCGCCACAACAAACCCAGACCAAATTCTGCCATTGTTCTTTGGCCAAAAGCAGGGTCTTACAGCACAAATAAAGGAAAAATCACAAAAAAGTGGAAAATGTAAGGTTGTCCCCATACATACATAGTAGACTCCATTTAAGATAGTCCTCTAAGTTGTATGGGCGCTCATACAGATTTAGAGGACTAGCGTAATTAGCACCAACCTCAAATAAGGTAAAATGCGTACGGAACCCTCGGTGCGCAGGTCAGACTCGCACTTGCCCGATTTTTTTTATGTTTGTGCGGTTTCCTGCCTGTATTGACTTGGTGACTTATAGTTTATTAGTAAAATCCAAATACAGGGTGTTGATCTACATTTGCAAAATATTTTAGGATTACATTATAGACATTATACTTGTTGACCTTAAATTATTTCAAACAGTGTGCGATAATATAAGACCCCATTTTGATTCAATTTTACTCAGATAGTAAATCAGAATAAACTGTTGACTGACGCAGAATAAGACAGCACGATAGTTATGTGTGTTTGTATGTGTTAGGTAACTGCAATGCTAGTTACTCATGTGATGCTAGCTCGCGGCGAGTAGTTGAGCGACGGCGGGTGTTTTTTAATACACCGAGCTGATTTTTAAAATGCATGATAACGAAAAATAAATATAAGTTTTTGTGAGTTATTTGTTCATGTATTCAGTTATAGTTGTATATTCACCCCTGAAAATATTTTGCAAATGCATATCAATACCCCGTATAGTTAACACACATTTGTGATACTTACTGGTAGTGATGTTAAAGGTTTTAATCGCGGAATTATTGAAAAATATGATTTTGGATCACCAGTGGGTTACACTAACCCTGGTTAGTGATGGTGTTTTATGGCAGCTAAATTAACTATTTAAATGAACGTAACAAACATGTTGTTGTTTATTACATCTTTATCCTACGCAAAGAGATACAGCAAGCACTGTAGAATGCGCAACAATGTTTCTTTGATTTTTATATCGCGATCGAGCTGCATTCCATTTAATAGCGTATTTGACTAAAAAAATCGAATTAGTCCGTCAGTTAGATTATCGAAAAATATTGGATACGTATTTTTTGTTTTATCAAATCAGTAAAAAATTACGAAGATAAAACGCATCAAAGATGGAGAAACGTCTAAGAGTGTGGGGGCTTGTAACGTCACTTGCCAGTAAAAAGTGTACTGGCAAGTGACGTCACACGAGTTTTCAGCGAAGTTTGTAGTCTTCATTTTTTGTTTACGTGACTAAAGAAAATACACGTGTCCAATATTTTTCGATAATGTAACTGACGGACTAATTAGATTTTTTTAGTCAAATACCCTATTCTAACATTTCTAACGGGCAAATAAACTGGGAAAGCAGACAATATTATTGTCATAATAATTGACTGTTGTATTTTAATTTCTAGAAAATAAAATCAATCAATAGCAATTATATATTCACGACCGGTTGGCGAAGCGGGAGTGTAAGCGAGTGCTACGCCGAAGGTCGCGGCTTCGATTACCGCTCAATTCAAACATTTGTGTGCATGAACATGGATATTTATTTTGGTCTGGCTGTTTCTATGTATAATATGTAGGTATTTACAAAAAAAAGTATATATGTATGTTTAACCGTTATCTAGTGTCCATAGTACAAGCTCTGAATAGTTTGGGACTAGATGGTGTTGTGTGAATGTAGTTAGCATATCACTATTATTTTACAGTACAGTCCTGATCCTTCCCTATGACTATTGGTTATCGAGAACCTATGTCGCCAAGTCAGTCACATTAAGTTACATGAAATATTCCGCCACGAGAACATTACTCTGGATATTATATGAGTGCTGTGTGCAGACTCGATTATTTCCCCTGAGCGCCGTCAGAGGTGACAAAGATGACCGAGGATCGGAAGTACAGAGCATGGACCGTTCGGAAACTAGTTGCCATAAATAATATTTACATTGGTTTGAATAAATATTGATTTTGGAGAAAATTGCTGTAATATATTTAAGTGCGAGAAATGAAACTATATAAATAATAATAATCTAACCTCACTGCGTACCGTAGTCGCATGCTGTCTTTGTTTCAGGTCTTGGAACCAAGCATCAACGTCACGGCTCAACGATTATCAGATACGGGTTATCCAGCACAGTGGCAAGCTGGATAATGCCGTGCTTGATAGGATTCGCTCAGAGTACTTACCTTCGAGCCATGCCTGTCCAGTCTACACAAACTTCTACGCTGAATGCACCGCCAATAGGCGGCAGTGCCGTTAAGGAGGAGGATGACATGGCTGATAATGTAAGTACCCAGTGCAATGAGGAGGTAAAAGATGCTTTGGAATGTGCAATTAGGGACTACCGGTACACTCCACTAGATATCAGGCCTCGTTTACCGCGGTTGCCTATGCATAGGCGAAATATAGCGCTGGTAAGTGCTCTTGACTCCTTATTGTCAAATTATTTAGATAAAAGCGAGGATCTTGGTGACACGCATTCAAACTTGTACTGTACTGCCGTGGCAGCTTGTCGTATAGCTGAAGTTAAGTTTCTTGATACTGACACTGCTGTACGACAAAGGTCTGCTGTACCGGCGTGGCAGAGCAGGATTGAGCGGCGTATTGCCGAGGCAAGGGCACTTATTGGCAAGCTGATCTGTTTTAGGGAGGGGAATACACGCTATAGGGTAATGCGCTTTGTGAAACGGGCTTTTTCGGACTAATATTAGTCCTCAAGATTATATAGCCCGGGTCACAGAGCGCATTGACTACCAAAAACAGAAAGTCTATGCATGGGCAAACCGAATTCGTAGATTTAAAAAAAAAAAAGTGACCAGAGGTGGGTATATAGAAGCTGGGAACGACCAGATCAATGTGTCACTAATGTGCAGCGGCCGGATGCGGACGCCACAGCCACGTTTTGGCGTAGCATATGGTCGATGCCCATTGGTCATACCGAATGCGATTGGATGCGAGATGTCGAACGTGCATGCGAACATATTCCCGAAATGGAATGCGTGGCCATTTCTAGCCAGGACGTCACACAAGCAGTCCGTCCATTATCTAATTAGAAATCTCCAGGATTGGACGGGCTGCACAATTTCTGGCTGAAATGGCTACGTAGTTCGCATGAACGCTTCTCATCTCAATTCCAATCAGCCGTGGAATCTGGGTCGCTGCCAGCCTATATCATCATCCTCTTAGCGTTATCCCAGTTTCAATCTGGGGTCCGCTTTCTAGTCTATCCGGATTTGGCTGAATATTAGCTTTTCCACGGAGCGACTGCCTGTCTGACCTCCGCAACCCGAAGGGATAGCGATATTCCTTGGCTTAGACTAGTGTCAGTTTATTAGAAGGTTCTGACGCCCTGTAACGATTGTCAAAGATCTTCATGGCAACCGGGACCGACGGCTTAACGTGCTCTCCGAGGCACGGGACAAGCGATAATAAACAATTCAATCCAGCCTATATGACGACTGGAATTACCCACCTGCTCCACAAGACTGGCAGTTCTAGCGAGACCGGTAATTATAGACCAATAACATGTTTACCATCGGTCTATAAACTTCTTACATCTATTCTGAGAGCTAAAATAGCTAAGCATGTTGAAGACTTTTCATTTATATTAGCCTCTCAGAATGGATGTAGGAAGGGGGCTCGTGGTACTAAGGAGCTCCTCCTCATTGACATGGCCATTAGTCAACAAGTTCGCCGTAACCGAAAGAATCTGGCGGCATGTTGGATAGATTATAAGAAAGCGTATGACTCCGTGCCGCATACATGGCTTTTGAGGGTGCTAGAGTTGTATAAAGTAAATACTACTCTACGCACCTTCTTAAAGTCATGCATGGGGCAATGGAATACGATTCTTTGCTATCCAGGATGCCGAAGGATCCAGGAGGACGGCGAACGTATTAAAATTGAGCGGGGTATTTTTCAGGGTGACAGTCTGAGTCCCCTTTGGTTTTGCCTAGCCATTAACCCTCTCAGTACATTACTGGAGGGTTTAAGGTTAGGCAACAGGTTACATAAAGGCGGTCAGGTCATATCTCACCTGTTATTCATGGATGACCTGAAGTTATTTGCCCACTCTGATGCCCAATTGCTAGATTTACTAAACGTAACCCAAAACTTTAGTAAGTCTATCAATATGGAGTTCGGTGTGAATAAATGTGCTGTCATTCATGTGAAGCAGGGCAGGATGATGGAATCTGAGGGGCTCCAACTCTCAGATTCCATTTACATAAGATCGTTTCTCTTAACCGATACCTATAAGTACTTGGGTATGTCACAGGCTTTAAGTATCAATGAAGCTGACATGAAGCAATCGTTGCAAGAGCGTTTCTTTGGCCGCCCGAAAAAAGTCTTTTATCAGGTGGCAACAAGGTTCGTGCTTGCAACGGTTGGGTCATGCCACTTCTTGTATACTCCTTTGGCATACTCAAGTGGACTCAGTCTGAATTGGATTCCCTGGACAGAAGAGTCCGCACATTGTTGACGGCAAATTGTATTCATCATCCACGTTCATCCGTGATGAGGTTGTACATCCCGCGGAAGTGTGGGGGGTCGTGGCTTTCTGAATGTCAAGACCCTACACAACCGCGAGGTGTGCAATCTCAGAGAAAATTTTCTCTGGGCGAACGTGGACATGCATTGAGATGTTGTCACAGTGGACAATGGACTCACCCCGCTTAAGTTAGCTAAGGAGAACTGGCGCATACCTGTAGTACTCAGTACTGATGATCGCAAGCGTGTATGGCAGAGCAAGGAGCTTCATGGCAGGTTCCATCGGGCCCTGTATGGACCCCATGTAGACTTATTAGCCTCGGTGAACTGGCTACGCTTCGGTGACCTCTTTGGGGAAACCGAAGGGTTTGTTTGTGTAATTGCTGACGAAGTTATCAAGACGAATAACTACCGGAAATATATCCTTAGGGGTGGCACTACCGATATTTACAGGCATATTGTTTCCGGTTGTTCACGTCTTGCTTACGGCGAGTACTTGCATAGACATAACCAAGTAGCTAGAATCAATCACCAGCAACTTGCTCTGAAATACAAACTTGTAGACATCGAGGTACCGTACTACAAGTATTTGGCAGAGCCAGTTCTCGAAAATGACCATGCCACATTGTACTGGGATCGATCTATCGTCACAGACAGGACTGTTGTAGCCAACAAACCTGATATTGAGGTGATAGATTGATCAGAGCGCCTCGCAATAATTAAAAATAGACGAGAATCTCGTGAAAGCCGAGAAAGACAAACAGATTAAATATCTGGACTTGGCTCACGAGATTGTCGATATGTGGGATGTGGACTCGGCAATTGGGGCCCCTAATAGCCAAGAGCCTCGATCGTCACCTTAAGAGGCTCGCGTTGGGTGCTTGGGTCAAGAGTCTGATGCAAAAGGCAGTACTTCTCGACACGGCACGTATTATGAGGAGGTTCCTGTCTCTGGAGCCCTAACCACCGGCAGCTTGGACCCTGTGCCCGTTGCTGGTGGGATCCCACGGTTTTTTTATATTTTTAAATGTATTTAATTTTTTTGTAAGTGATATATTTAAAAATGTAATTTAAATTTGATTAATTAGCAATAAATGAACAATAATAATATATTTATTCATCTTTCTACAATTATAGTATATGTACTTCTAGATAACAATGGGTGCCTGTACTAGGGTAAACCTGTGCCACAGGCGGTAAGAGCACTATCAATATGTATTATGTTGATAACAAATTAGAATTATATACCAATACTTATTATTGCTGCTTATACTATTTATAAAGTTACATAACAACGTTAAATACCTTCAAGAAAAATGCATAGCTCGATATTATTTATATAATATAATATATAAACAATGTCAAGACCGGTCCAATTTATTTTAGCACTGCTAGCAAATTTTCGGTCTGTTTATAATTCATTACATCACATATAAACTAATTGCTTGCATTTGAAATAATTAACGTCATATATACAAAGTATTTTGTTTAGTTTCTTATATATAAAAGGTCCTAAGAAGGCATAAAATCTGTTCGTGAAGACGAATTTAGATTCGGAAAGTGCAGTGCATACAATATCTTTACGCCTTTTATTGACAGTCAGATTGGTGTTATAAGTCAGCGTGGTGTGCTGTTTTAGGACAATATAAAGTAGTGAAAGCTGTCATACAGTTAGTACATTGCATAGTTCATACAGTTGATGCGAGGGGAAGCGAAAGGGCCTACGCGTTGCAACTTTTAGAAGTGCTCTTTGAGCCCGTTCAATCGGCAGCATTATGGTTTTAGGAGCCCCGCCCCATGAAGTAATATAATACCACGGTAATATAATCTAACAGTATTGTAACTCAGCCGTCTTCGTGAGTTGTATACCTACTGGGTACTTTAGGCACAGTCCGCATAGTCTAATAGGTACTTTACTCGAGGCGCGTAGGTATAACTCGAGTTTCATGCGTTTGTATGGAGTTACAATACTGTTAGATATTATTACCGTGACAATACTGTATAATAGACTGACACAGGGCTTGATATGCACGTATAATAAGCTTATTACCTGCTATGAAACGGAGTTTCTTGAACACGAAGAAAAGTTTACGTATCCTAGCTGTTAGGGCCGTTATATGTATGTTGCTTGAAGGAGAGGCCATCGTCGAGTATTATTCCCAAGTATTTAATGTTAGTGGTGTAATTGATAACAGTGCAGGAGCAAAGGTTAAGCGATGGGTCATTACAGATATGGGCATATAATGTGTTATTATATGTTAGAGTTTGTGTCTTGCGCATCGAGAATTTGAGGAATTTTGTGTTCTCTGCGTTTAGCATTAAAAGATTATATTTTAGCCCATTGTTTACGATGTCAAATCCCCGTTGAGCAAGATCCTGTACCTTCTCGGGGGTGTCAGCGGCAAATAGGAGCGCAGTATCGTCTGCATATGTAATGATTTTGCCATGGTCTAGTTTTTGATCACAACGGTCATTAATATACACTAAAAAAAGCGTTGATGCGAGGGTGCTTCCTTGAGGGATGCCATATTGAGGCATTTTTGTATCTGTGCTAGAAACGTCACCGATTCGAACACTTTGGTACCTGTCATTTAAATAATCAGCAAAGAAATTTAATTGAGTGCCTCTAATGTCTAAGGCTTCGAGCTTGTTTATGAGTTTAGGTATAGACACCGTATCATAGGCCTTAGCTAAATCAAGAAAAAATCCAATGACGTGATTTCTTTTGCCAAGCTCTTCGGATACGTAATTTGTTAGCTGATGTACTGCGTCTGCTGTAGACAACTTAGGTCTAAAGCCGAACTAGGACGTGGATAACAGAGCGTTATTTTTAAGTAAGTCATTAATCTATGGTTGACTATTTTCTCTAAGACCTTAGCAATTGATGGCAATAGAGAAATTGGCCTGTAGTTCGATATAACACCTTTTGCACCGCTTTTGTAAATGGAGACTACCACTGCCTTTTTAAGATATGAAGGAAAAACGCCCTCAGCGAGGCATAGACGGTAAATGTGGGTCAATGGAGGCACAAGGATGTGTTTAAAAAGCTTTAAAATATTATTACTAATGTTATCCCACCCTGCTGCGCTGTTATTTTTTAAGTTTAGTATAACACGTTCCACTTCTTTTCATCTGGATCTAGCATAACGAAAGATCTACCGCTCTTAAAATAGGTTGAGAAAGTTGAGTGTTTATTACAAAGGTCGATGACTTTGTATTCTTTCTGAAAGTTTGGTTCCTACGCTGATAAAGAAATTATTAACTTCGTCGGCCACCGATTGAGGCGACTCTCTTAGACTTAATAAACTTGTGTTGACTGTATTTTCATTGGATGTATATGTAACGGTTTTAAGGTACTTCCAAAGCTTTTTACTATTATTGCCAGCGACATTTATTTGTTGTTTGTCGTATTCTATTTTAATTTCTTTAGGAGAATATTGCAAAAATTGCGATACCTTTTATATGTAATTTGCAGGATAGAGTTGTCAGGGTTCTGTTTCGCTCTTAAATGTAGTTTGTCTCTATGCCGAATACATCTAATGAAGCCTGGAGTTATCCATGGTTTAATATTAAAAATGCTAGTTTACACTGTGTTAATCAAGTAGGCCAGTGGTTTGGTCGCATCAGCACTATTAAAAACTGGGCTTAAGTCAATGTTACGCGACGCATGTTCTAAGCCACTCATGTTTATTTTAATTTTACGTTGTGATCGTCTGATGCTCTGTGATTGTGCTAAATCCAGAATGATAAGGATAGCGCAATGGTCAGTTATGGAGGAGTTAGTGACAAGTGTTATTGATGGAAGTCTAGTTTTAAGCATGACGTGATCTAAGCAGGAACCACTATGATGTGTAGGGAAAGTATGAGAAGGAAAAAGTCCATGATATGCACACAGGTTTAGGTAGTCTTGAGTACCCGCGTCACAGGTGTCCGCGTTTAAATTTAAATTTATGTCACCGGTTAGTAAGACGTTTTTAAAGTGAGATAGGCTTTGTAATATACAATTTAAGTCGTCATTAAAAAGATCTAGGTTTCTGAAACATGGGGGTCTGTAGAGAGCAAGAATGGCAGTATCATCACCAATATTTATCTGTAGACAGTTGTATTCTTTGACCTTTGGTTCTTTAACAGTGATAAGTAAGTACTTTTTTGCAAATATTACCACACCGTCGTTCTGATTTAAATAAACTGTGCTGTAGAATATATTGTACCCCGACATAGCTGGCATTTTATTGTTTCTGTTAGCTAGCCAACATTCTGTAAGAATTAAGACGTCGCATTCAACTTTTAATATATCTAAAAATATGTTTAAACTATCAATATTCTTATAGATACTGCGGATATTCTGGGTTAATATAGTTAAAGGCTTCCTAAAGTTCGATACGTATTGACTGCAGCTTTCCGTATCACACATTTTTGAAGAATGTACAGTGATATTATCTAATTCATTAATTACTTCTTCAGTCATGATATTAACGAAAAAAACTAAGGTGTTACAAAAAAACTAAAAAAAGTGCGAAAATATAAAACAAAAACGGCGCTCTTAGGTGCCCTCACTATAATCTATAATCGCTGGAAACTCGGGGTCGCCTATTTTGTGGTCACTCGGTTTTTTGAAGCGGAGGCACGTCGCACATTTAGGTGGACTCTCTTTCTTGGTGCATTAATTTCCGTGATGGCCTACCTCGCCACAATGATCACACGTATCAACAGTCTCACGACAGGTCTTAGCAGCATGTCCATACTGCTGGCATTTAAAACATCTGGTCATCAGCATAAAGTCTCTAATTGGGCAAGATGTCCAGTTGATAAAGGCTCGTCCTTGTGTCACAAGTGCTCATCGAATAGTGGCAGAAACTTCTAGTACAAGGTTGCAAGTCGGGGCTTCTCTTTTGCCGGATTTGTGGCTAAGTTTGATAGACGATAGGAACGATTCGAGTGTCAGATTGGGCAGCTTGTCGGCTATATTTTGCTCAAATATGCAGTCATAGACGTCTTGTTATTGCAAATGAGCTGGTACTCCGATAACCACAATACGCGGTCTTCGTTTTGGTGGCTTCTCCACCTTCAGGCCCGAGCTGCTAAGCTGTGTTGCTTGTCTTAGCTTTTCTATGTCATCCTTAGATTCTGTGCTAATAATCACACCTCCGTTTTTGGTTTGCGTAGCCGTCTCACTTGTAGCTTCATTTGTTCTGGGCAAATGATTTTCTGGACGAGAGATTTTGTGTCGTCGCTTGTTTTTTCTTTATTGCTTGGATAAATAGCAATAGAGCTCATTGTTTTAGGGCGTAGGTGTTTTTATCAGGTTTTACCATATCGGCAAAGGTCATAGGCTTTTCCGTCTCTGGTTTATTGTATCTTTCTTCTATGGATTGTTTGAAGTCTTTGAGATATCCAAAAAGGTCTTGTTTCTCTTTAAGTGATTCCAGTTTCGCATTTATCAAAATGTTATTTCGTTTTAGCGAATGATAATGGACAGTCAAAAGTGTAGCTCCACCGCTTATTTTCCTTGCGATGTGGTTTATGGTAAACTTTTGTTCTGAGTTTAGCTTCCCTTCGGCTGCAATCTGGCATATTTCATTGAGGCATTGGTCCATTGACGACTTCCAGGATTTGATTTCACCGGAGGTCAGGATTTCCAATGACTCCTCAGAAGCATGATGCTGTGGCTGTGGGGTGCTGAGAGGGCTGCGCTGTGTTATAGTTCTGCGGTTAAACGGGCTATTTTGAATATTAGCCATCTCAAAAGTCATATGACAATCATAATGCACAAACACTAACTCAGCGTAAAAGCATATAACGCGGCAAGTAGGTCACAGATTTGATTAATTGCTTTAACATGTAATAATTTAAATATTGGTACAAGGCACGTCTGCTTGGTTTGAAAGACTAGGTGTATTAAGTATAAATTATGTAGGTATGTATATCAATTCTCTTTCAAACCGACTTCAAAACGGAGAACTTGTTACTACGTGCACTCATTTTTATGATTGCTGATTTATTTAGAATGCTGTTTGTGTTTGTTGGTGTTTTAATCGGACGAGAAGTTTTAAATTTGGCCTAAATATACGTTTTTAGTTTATATATTAGTATGGGAGCTTTTGAAGTTAGCCTAATTTAGCTTATTTTATTAATGCTCAAAATAAAAAGTAGTAAAGTAAGTATATAATGATATAGTTCCGTGCTATTACTGGAAATTGAGCTTAGTAAAATGGCTGTCCAGAGCACGTAGCAGCGCGCAACTGAATTAATTCCTAACTAAATTAATAACAATTTAGTCGCCTTTCCAGCTCAACGATAATCTTAATATATAAAATCCTTGCGTTACTGACTGACTGACAGAAACGCTACAGCCGAAACTATTGGGCGCAGGAAGCTGAAATTTGGCATGTATGTTCCTTGGGGACCGTAGGGGTGCACTAAGAAGGGATTTCCCGAAATTCCCACGGGATCGGCCAAAACGGGTAAATTTAAAAAAAATGCAGGCGTAGCTGCTGGCGTCCTCTAGTTTCATATAAAAGCTGTATACTCCGAGGTAAGATTAGTTAAACGATTATTATATGTACTAGACTAGACTTCACTCGTGGCTCCGCCCGTGTGAATCATATACGTAAACTTACCTCAGGAATCACAATATCTATGGTAAAAATAGTACAAAGATTTGTTCGGTAGATCTTCAGTTTATTATGTTTATACAGACAGTACGAAAAGAGCATTTCATTTTATAATAACATAGGAATTAAGAAGTGAACCAAGAACTCCACGCGGGCGTAGTAAAATATATTACAAACTGTAGAATTCCGTTCTCGCGTTATCATGCACATTAATTCAAAGATTTGCACTTTCATATATACATTTTTGTAGAATAAAGTATGCGTTAAAGTAGATCCGTGTAAAGTGACGTAAGCAGAGCCCACAGCCTCGGTGGGTGGCGTCATGTTGGGTTCTATCGACAGACACTTGCGTCATTAACTACGGAATTCAATATTCGAAATAAAGATAATCTGTAGATTTTAGATTAGTTTTTGACAGTTTTTGACATAAGCTCTATAGAAAATATGTCAAACACGAATCGAAAATCTACAGATCTATCTATTAGATAGTTCGCATATTGAAAATGGCCGTTAGACGTCGGAAATAATCTTGAGTGGCATTCGCACCATGCAGCCTAATATAGAAGTGGATGTATTTCCAATGGCGAGTTTATATTTGAATATTTACTTCTAATGGAACATCGATCTGCTATAGTGTTACAACTCTTTCATGAGTCTAACTTCAACACATTATCACACACGTGTAGGTATAAACTGATTTTGTAAAGATAGAAGTAGATAAATACTTACCAATATTTTTTTTGTAAATATGCGTTTGGTTCACTAAATCTATTTACAGCTAAAACTATGTATAATTAATTAAAAAAGGGCTTACATATTTATAGGTATTCACATGGTAAAAGGATCAGGCGTCAAATTCCTCTGCATGACTGCCATAGTTGATGCCGTGCATGGAAAACTAGCAGCATTGCCATAATATTTGGCTATAATCATTCTTTGGAACAAAAACTTGTAACAGTACCGAGTCTAGCCGAATTGGCTGCACACGTTACAATATTTGAATAATTCGTCATAATTATCTTCATATTTGTTTTTTATGTATTTGGGTACAATTATTTTCAGTATTTTTAATTGTAACATGTAAATATCAGATAGGTATGTTTGATAAGCTCTGCCTTAACTGCTTAACCCATCGTTAATAATGGAGTCTGCCAGTGCCATATATAGCATTTTAAATACTTTGAAGGGTAGTTTGTATTTCAATACGCTCATTTTTCCAGTGATAGACCTTAATTTGTTACAAATGTAATCCTTATGTGCCCACATGCCCCAGCAGAGTCTGCTATCAATTATTAACCCTTGGTACATATGATTGTCGACCACCTCTAGTGACATTGGCAACTAATAAATGAGCTATTATGTAGACAAGAATGTTCATGAGCTTAAACGGCTGGTACAGTACAACTTTTATTGTGAGATGAACGTATGTGAACTATTTTTGTTTTAGATGCATTAATCACCAGCCCAACGTCATGAGCCCATTTACATAGTTGATTGTATTCTATTTGCAGAGCTTTCTGCGCCTCACAAACGTTTTTGTTGGCTACAAGAATACACCTGTCATCAGCAAATTGATATACTGATCCAGAACTATGATATTACGCATATCGTTAACGTACAGAAGATACTCAGTTGGCCCGATAATTGAACCTTGTGCTGTTCCTTGAGTTGTAATATTTTTGTCACTATACTCGTTGCAAATTTAACAGTGGTCTGCCGATTACTATGACAGTTTTTTAGTAGTTCTAGAATTAGGTTAACGTAAGGTTAGTGAAACGTAATCAGTTAAATCCATTGGTAGTTCATGCATTGTATATAGGCACAATAATTCTCGGCATCCCGGTGATGGAGTAGTGGGAATTAGTTTGTCCAATACAAAGAAAAATGTTGTACTATAATAGAGATGTAATTTTTTATCATAACAATCCTTTACAACCATTCAATTATGCAAATACAAGATAGGTACATCCAGAGTCCAAACAATAAATTGATACATTAAGAGTTGTGGCACGTGGGGATGCAATTTACAATATTCGACGCAATTCTAAACATGGCGGCTGTTAAACCCCAACTCGATACAGTGCAGTCAATATTATGGTATAGCGGTAAAAAACTAACAATATAGTTCATCGCTCGAGCGCTTCAGACGACAAAGGCGCTTTATCAATCTCATTATCTCAAGTTTTTTATATTTGCAATCTCACTGATCTTTGGTTAAATATCCTTCATTCACATGGTCTCTCGTGTGCTAATACTGCTTGATCGATCTTATAGTAACTTTTCTTTTATTCACCAAAATTTTCAATTTACATTTTTCTCACATATACCACTCGCTTAAACCACTAGAGTTTTTTTGCGAATGGGAGTTCAACTGATGAATGACTTGGTACTACGCGAATGTAATATAATTTTGTTGCATTGCATATATGCAAAAAAAATTTATATAAATTATGCAATTGAATTGACTGAGAATATAATATAAAATTGTATATGACGCAGTGGTGTTGGCGAGTTCTCTGCAATTAAAAAGTGGCCAAGTGCTGTGGGTTTGAGCTCTTCACGGGTCAACAATTATTTGATCCACAAATTCTGGTTCTAAGTATGTGTGTTCTTATTCGTGAATGTTTCAATGACCCCCATTGATACCAATTTTTAAGGCCGTTTTCTAAAAATAATGAAAGTCAATATGGAGAATTTTAATCGACTTTTTTCTCTGTCATCAACTTTTGGTATATGAAACATAATTCTAGTTATTGAAGATAACGTGATATAAGGTGGTTCTAAAGTAGATAACATAGCGATACAACTATTTGTATTCTCAATGAAAACGTATTTTCTCTAAAATTATATTTCGTGCGATTGCCAAAAAGATGAGGTTCTGTCTGTGCAAGGCGAAAACGTTGTAAACATATTATCTGCAGGCTTAGCCAAGACGTCTTTCTGCAAACGTTAACGCAAAAAAATGTATGGAGTGAACGCAAAGTCACGTGATATAATGAAACAAATAGAAAAGTCGTAGCCAAATACACAACGCATAAAAAGCATTCGCATCGATAGAATGAACTTATCGTTTCTGCGATGTCAACCGCAAAATGGTAGCCAAGTTGCCAATTTCGGCCAAAACTTACGCTTTTAGCGTCGATTGCGTACGAATTACAATCGAATGATAGAACCCTGCAGAAAACGCAAAAAAGAATCCCACAGACGATCAGCCTGTACTCGGCCTTGAGCTCCTTGTTAGCGCCTCGCTAAATCACCATGCCTAAAACATTGTTTAGCTATTTCAGACTCAAAGGACCCATTTATACAACAAGGGGCCACTTAAGTGTTCTCCAAGTAGGTAAGTTGATTATCGCGATTCACGGCATTGTTTATGTTTCAAATTCCTTAGAGAATCAAAGTTTTTAAGTAATAAAAATGATTTAAGCTTTAAAAAACTCTAAATGTTTAAGATTATATATAGTTATATAAAACTTAAAACAAATAAACAAATCTTCTGGTTCGAACGTTTGTTTCACTAGCATAAATATTTACATTACTTCGATATTTGACGCGCTTGACGCTTAAAACAACGCAAGGCGTGTACTAATAACCATGTTGTGTCGCAGAATGTGCGTGTGACACTAACGCGTGGTGTTGGCTACCAATTTTGCGTTTTCTTCGATTGCAAACACGTTTGCGTTTGAAATCGGAGAAAGGCGATGGAAACGATACATTTGAGTTTTGGCTAAGCCGGCTGAAATTATAAAACTAGCAGAATTATAAGACATTTTGGGAGGAGATTATTATTTTTTGGAATTAAAAAGACCCTCATTTTAAAGCCGCTACCTCGAAAATTAAAATGAAATTACTTAACTTTTCGCCTTGAAATTACTACTTACCGAAAGAAAAGCTAGTTTAATAGGGACTGGTCGAACGAATTGTCTCTAAAACGATTATTACTTGAGTTATGAACGAAATAAGATTTCAGACAGTTTCGTGATGGCATGCCATGTCAAAAACCGTGCGACATTCAACTTTATAGCTAACACTTAGCGATGACCTCTGCACGATTTTCTGACCTTTGATGTAGGCTCTTAATGGAATAATGTTTGACCCATAACAAAACAATTAAATCCGCTATCTAATGTTTTTACTAAAAGAGGGGCTTGTTTGCGCGGAGATTTGGCCAGATAATATTAATTTAACAGGTAGATGCAGTCTCCACATATTCAAACCACGTGTGCTTTTAATGGCGTATTATTTTAATCCCACGAGACTACACACACTCTTATTTATGTCCGACAATTGTACTGCCTGGGGAGCTGGGATTTTATTTAATTATATTAAGTACCCCGCTTTGAGGGTAAATTATACTAAGTATAAATTTATTAACAATAAAGCGGTCTACGTTTTGGGGTATCCCTTTTATCTGCAAAGTTCTCTTTCTTTAGCGAACTAGCAGGCTCAGAGAATGTTGTGCCTGTAAATCAAATTTAGTGACATGCTGTGTAGTGCCACTTTTGACACTGGGCTATATTGGTTTTTCCAGGAATCCGTTTAATATATATGTTACGGGCAACTTGAGAATTCTGGTCCCTATGAATAATGACTAGCCTGCATACATAATTCCCATGTCACATGGGCAATTTGATTAAAATTGCATGCCTAATCACTTTTCCCGGTCAGTATTAATAAGGGCAAATACGTTTTTGGCAAAATAATAAAACAAATAAAATGCAGGTTAGGTGAAACTGTAACCTAAGTAAGTAGGTTATGTTAGGTTCTCTTGTGACCCTTAATCCAAAAATAAAAGCCCTTAGTAATTTACCTGTAAGATTTACCAGTAAATCCTAAGATTTACAAAACACTAAGTTGACGGATATACAATTTATGATACGAATATATGATTTGATCAGTGTGTTAAACATTGATCAAATCATAAAATAATTATATAGGGAGCTATATTACAATTCGATCGGGGCTTCTCGAGGAATATTGAAAAATCCTTCCTTAGCGGTTAACTGCGTTATAAAAGGAATTCAATGTCCAAATCTTACGTTTCTAGCTTCAGTAGTTTAGTGATGAAAAGTATGTCAGACAAGCCAAGTTACTTCATACATATAATAATATATAAGAACAATATAATATGATAAAATTTAAGTTCAATATGTGATGACATCTTCTAAGTGTTTCGTAGCATGCATGTTCCTTTATTTATTTGTTTGAAGAAGTTTATCTGCGTATACATGCGATGGATATGCCCAGTTGTTTAGACTAATGTGTGTGTGGCTAATAGTAGTGGTGGCAAGTCTTGAAATATCGCCGGTCTACCGCAATAGCCCTTCTGTTACATAGCTAGCGCAATGTAGATGTATGCTATAACTACATTGCGCTAGCTATGTAGAAATTGTCAGCAACAAAACAAAATCGTTAATAATTTTTGTTGCTCTACTGGAAGTTGTGTTTTGACTCTTAGGGAGTGAGTAGAGCATTTCTGGACTCACTCAGTCTAGAAATGCTCTACGCACTAAAAACAACTGCGTTCTACTTTATTTAAGCATGCTCTCATCAGGATTCAGTCCGCATAAGCAGACCCCATCAGACTGTTCTGCAAAGTTAATAAGTGTGGCTTTTACAAGCTATCTCTCCTTCTTTATTTGTTACATAAACGGCAATTAAAAAGATATTCTTCGAGAAGTTAAATAATTTTGGCAACATTACACGATAGCACGTGCCTCGGCACATGAGGTCGGCTAGTTAGTGTCGCGCCGCACGTCCGAATTATATAAATTGTCGCGCCTAACGAACTAGCCGCCACACGCGCACGTGAGCTCGCACCCTATGTTTGCTACTAAGTTTTACATCATACGGTTTGAACTGTCTAGGCCGTAAAGGTTGCTACCCGACCTAAGCAAGAAGGTGAAGTTTTTATCATGGTGGAAACTAGTCTCTAATCGAGACTGTAATTTTACAAGGTGAACAGATCTTAAATTCAGTGGGACATAAATAAATAAAACATGTCTTGTTCTAGCGTACATGTTCCGTTCTTTGGCTATTCTAGTATAGAAATTAACGGAAATCGCGTAGACTTTGTAAGATAAATTCATTCTAACATTGCAGCAACAAATGCTTTTCAATTAGGGTCTAGGTTTAGGACCACAATGTGCCTAGTGCCTTGTTTTGGTTGGTTAGGTGAGACTGTATGTAATTCAAGTAACTAAATAGGTTATGTTAGGTTCTCTTTTGACCCTTAAGCCAAAAATAGGAGCCCTGCCAAGCAGGGCTCCGTCAACTTTGTTTATTAAAAATTTGATTTGATTGGACATAATGTCTACTTACCTACATATTATATACATACATACATAGAGTCACGCCTGTTTCCCCGAAGGGGTAGGCAGAGGCATATTAAACGCCCACTTTTCGCCAGTGTTTTGATCCCACGTAATAGGTGGCGAGCCTATTGCCGCTTATTGGGACATTTTGTTTGACATATTATATTTGTGATATAATATAATATATACTAAGTTGACGGAGCCCTGCTTCGCAGGGCTCCTATTTTTGGGTTAAGGGGCAAAAGAGAACCTAACATAACCTATTTAGTTACTTGAATTACATACAGTCGCACCTAACAAACCAAAACCAGGCCATGTTTGAAAATATTTCGACAAAGGCTTATCTATTTGAGTGAATATGAATAAAGCCAGGATCAAACCAACGCGTTCAGCTTGCGTCCGCGGTGGCGTGCGCGGTGCCGATCAGATGTTGTGTACGAATTTATAGCGTGGTGCTCACATCTACGCGTCCTCGTATTGCACGCGGCGTCCGGTGCAGCGTCTGCACGCGGCGGTGGCGATCAGATCGCGCTTGTTGCGTTAGGACGCTGCACGCAGCTATTATTTGTTGAGGAAACTGTGTTTTTGTAGATTTTAAGTATGGTTGAAACGGAAGAAATTATAAATTAATTCCACAAATACCCATTGTTGTATGATACGTCTCATTCTGATAAGGCGTTATCGAATGATGGTAGGAATTGTATATCATACCCACCTCAAGTTCACTTCTTGTTCCTCTTCGTCTTCAATAATAGCAGACAGAAGTAAAACTTCTTCAATTTCACTATCTGTATCAGACAGCATTTTAGTGACGCGACTACAGCCTGGTGAACGCCTGAACGAACGTGACAGTGTGCACAACTTTTGCACTCGCAATAATCGCCACCGCGCACGCCACCGCAGACGCGAGCTGAACGCGTTGGTTTGATCCTGGCTTTATACAGTACTAGGTTTTGTACGTGTATTTTGTTTGAAAATATCAAGGCCAAAAGCTAATCCATTTGAATTTTTTTTTTACTGAGATTGATTAGGTATTAAGAATATATATATATATATATATATATATATATATATATATATATATATATATATATATATATATATATATATATATATATATATATATATATATATATATAGATATCCCCTTCATCACAATGTTGATCAAGCGTGCCATATAAGTAGTTTTTGTTTGATCCGTTTTCACTTGTTGATCCGGCCATGATTTCTTGATCCATTGCGAGCGCCCCATTCTCATGTGGTTCCCTTCGGATCAACTAACTCCAACGTCGTTGCTAATAATAATTACGCCATTTTTATACAAATCCACACTTTGGGTATTTTAGATTTACTTGATCCGATTCAGATGGGCCAATCACAGCGCCGTATTCTTCACAGAGGGCAGTCATTGGTTCTTTCTTGGTCACTTTTATGTATTATTATTCTGTATTTCTTATCAATTCTCATAACTTGCGGAATTTCTTACATTAACTTGGTTTCTATGTCCATTTTTCCGGCAGTTTTTTTTACTTCGAAATTTTTGGTTAAATATTTGTAGTAGGTAGGTACATTACCTACCAGAGGAGCCCGTGACAAAGTGGCGACCACTCGAATCTTTCAAAAATTCGCGAGGTAAAACGCGTTCGTCACCGTCTGGTTTATAGATGGGTCATCATCGTCATCCTCCGAGCGTTATCCCGGTTGCATCCAGGCCTTTGCCTTGGAGCCCGGGCTCCGCTTTCTAGTCTAACCAGATTTGACTGAATATTTGTTTTCCACAGAGCGACTGTTTTCTTACTATAACATGTATTACCATTTAATTTAGGGCACGTAGGGTGTGACTTTTTGTGGCTGGTCACCCATCTATAAACTAGACGGTGACGAACGTGCTTAACCTATAGCGAATCGATAGATTCGAGCGGTCACCACTTTGCCACGGGCCGCTCACTTTATACGCCACATGTGCGTACTTATTTGAATCCAAAACTTTATAATATAGACCTGCTGGTCAATATTATGTGGCTCCAGGATTATGTTACTTGACTTACGTATGTACGCCACGCCATATCTGCGTACTTATATGAATTTGGGTCGTTCGGCAGATATGAAATATCATTATCATATCAGCCAAACGACGTCCACTGCTGGACATAGGGTGACCGGCCACAAAAGATCACATCCCTCCGTGCCTCGTAAAGCACGTTAAGCCATCGGTTTCGGTTATCGGGATGTCTTCGGGTTGTAGAGGTCAGACGGCAGTCGCTCTGTGAAAAAGCTAATATTCTGTCAAGTCTAGGCATCTGTGAAAATGTTTCTGAAATTTTTTCGAAACACAATACCCAGGATGGAGTTCCTTCGGACATCTTTTTTTATTAATGTGAAACATTTACATAATAGAAAATAATAGTTTATTTGTTGGAATACTGTTTACAACGTTGTTTACTGTTTTTAAGTTCATAGTATTTTGCCGTCACCGGCGTACAAATCGCCCCTTTATTGGTAAAACCGATTATCTACCGAAAACTAAACTTGTGGCAATAATGATTTAAAAGTTTGACAGAATAATTATGTAACTAAATTACATATATTATCTTACCTGCAATCATGTAATTATAATGAAACAATTAACAAAGTATGTTTGTAAATCATAAAAATAGAAGAACTTTATTGATAATGCTTTAAAAAATGCCAAACACTATCTTCAGGGATGTAGGTCATTTAGTTGTTTTTTCCTGAATAACGACATAAGCATATATATCATTAATTAAATCACTTGGAGCTTATCTTAAAGCTTCACCGTAACCTTTCGAAGAAAGTAATAAGATACCAAAAACAACTGTAAAACTAACACTCTGAAACATTCTACAAATTGAAATCTTAAAAATGTTAATTGGTTTTGCTTGAGTAAAATTAGGAATTGTGTTAGACTATCTGCAAAATGTTCATACAACGAACTACAGCAAGCCTGGTCTATTTTTATAATTACAAAAATACCAAATAATCATTACTTATCTACATGACAGTAAAAACTGAATAAAGGAGGAAATTATAAGAATGATATATTATTAATAACTAGCCGTTTCCCGCGGTTTCACCCGCGTCCTGAGGGAACTACTTCGCGTACCCGAAAAAGCCAAATATTAAAATATTTCGGACCCCTACTTTTTCAAAAATAAAATATAGCCTATGTTACTCGCAAATAATGTAGCTTTCTAATAGTGAAGGCATTTTTAAAATCGGTCCAGTAGTTTTTGAGTTTATCCATTCCAAACAAACAAACAAAAATACAAATCTTTCCGCTTTATAATATTATAAGTGTAGATAATAATAAAACCCCTCTGGGGCAGTCGTTAACCTCACCATGAGACTAACGCAATCTCAGAGGGTATAGTAACTGCTTTCAAACATCACCTTTATCTTGTGATATATATTATATTACAGGATAGAGAGACAGCTTACAAACCGCAGGGCAGCTTTGTGGCGAGCTGAATGTTTGTGGCGACACTGCCGTCCCGATTGCTTCAGAGGGTTCGGTCAGGCCCTCATCTCCGGCTTGCCTTTATTGGCTTATTGGAGTGGATTACCACCGGCAGGACCCTCGACTCTGGCTTGTCTTGGTCGCCCGGCCAGAGGGAAGCCATAAGAGCTATTTGCTCGGGGGTGGAAGTGTCATTGTCAAGGGCGTAATTACGGGGAAACCCGCTCCGGGCCTCCGTGGTCACGAGGCCTGCGATGGCAAAACCGGTGCCGCACCGCTCTACACCCCTAGCCGCTCACACCGGTGTTGCCCTCTTGTTGTTTATGGCAGAGTTTGTTTGCCTTGGCGGTTATCTAGAGAGGGCCCATCCAGTGAGTTGGCGAGTCACCGCCTGCCCCTTTTCGACATACTATAAGACTATTTAGAGCAGGTGCCGTTTTCCATCCATAGTGTTCACCTAGACCAATCCATTAAACATCCATCCCAATAGCCCAGATTAATTAGATTCCATACAAGTAGCAATAGTCTTGCACCTGCTCATCAAAGATGCAGTTCTCTTGCGTATGATCGCTTTAAAGCTGTCTATGTTTGCCTCAGCAAACATGCTTGACGCGCTACAAAACCACGGAAGCCCCAATAGTACCCGGAATGCGTTATTGTATTGCACGCGAAGAGCGTTGTAGGTTCTCTGCGTATATCTGAGCCACAGGCTGTAGGTGTAAAAAGTCTAGCAGTATGCCTTGAACAGAGTAATTTTAACTTCCTTAGTACACCTAGCAAACCTGCGGACCAGCATATTGCATCGAACTGACAATGCCCTTCGTTCCCTGTCTTCATCAATATCATCACCTAGGTCCTCATTCAAAAGGTGTCGTAGGTATTTAAACTGTGACACCCTTTTCAGTGTCACCCTGTTAATGTAAACTGGCGGGACAGCCTCAGGTTTTCTGCAACTTATTCGAAAAATCATAGCCTCGCTTTGCCTGACTCGCTTTTTTGTAAAGTAGGCCATGAGCAGTGGCATATTGTTCACACACTGTAAGCAAACATCTGAGCGTATCAACAGAGGGGCTCAGCAATGCCATGTCATCCGCGTAGCTGATACTGTTGATAGTCTTACCATCAACAGAGTATCCGACACCAGTGCTACTGAGCTCCTCGATCAGCTGATGGATGTATAGACTGAAAAGCGCTGGGGACGTCACCTTTTACCTCACACCACACCTCAGCCCATAGGTACTATCCAGAAAATGCACGCGACCATCTAACCTGATTTATTTGGTGGCCATACCAGTACTGGAGAAGGCTGATTAGCTCATGAGGTGTGGATTTCTCCCGCAATTTTGACCATAGAGGTCCAAAAAAGCAGCATACACAGGGGTGTTACTATCTGTGTTTGAGTGCCAGAATAGCAGTTTCGGTCGATAACCCTGCTCTAAAGCCGGACTGAGAATCATGTGGTTTAAGCTGCTCAGTCATTCTACGCTCAATCACACAATCAAGAACCTTGGCTATTACGGTCGCTATGGATATAGGCCTATAGTTATCCTTGTCTGCCACATCCTTGCTTTTACTCTTGACTATGGGTACAACTATTGTTTTCATCAGTTCTGTTGGTAAATAGGAATGCCGCACACTAAAGTTAAATAGCATAGATAAAACCCTCGGCAGATGCGGACCAGCACGTTGTAAATGTTCTATGCTGAGGCCATAATGTCCTAGAGATTTACCCCTGCTCATAGATTTAAGAATGTTTTTTTATATCTTTTGCTGAAATATTCAATGGAATTCCAGACATGAAATCATGCGTGACACGTTCCTGACTGATGTCAAATTGACGCGGCGTTACCGTAAAATGACTTCTGAACATATCTGCAATTTCTCCAGGTTCAGTCACGCCGTCGACATTCATAGGAACTGCAGGTCTTGGGTTTAATCTGTGAGTGGCTTTCCAGAAATTTTTAAAATACTTATTATTTGTGCTCAGTATCCAAAATATTAATTTTAATTTGCTCTTCATTGTTCTGGAAATATTTTAATCTCTGCTTAAAAATCATTCGCGTGTCTTTAATTTCTTCAAATATCAACCCAGTGCGAGGTTTACCATCCCCCAGCCAGTTCAGAAAAGCCCTTCTAGTATTACTATGAGTTGCCAACATTAGTCTTGGTTTTAGCTGAAAATATTTATGTAGAAACATCACCATACACTTCGGTGAAAAACAACTATTTAAGCATAGTTGCTTTTACTTGTATTTAAATCTAAACGATACGATCTCTGATGTTGTGGAAAAACAGTTAAAGCTGCTTAATCTCTTTTAATTGAATAAAAATCTGCACAAGTGCGAAGGATTATGTTTTGTTAAAGCAAGTAGAACTACTTACTTTCTTTTTAATATGTAAGATTTTAAGTACTTACCAATAATCCAGCAAAACCAGGACCATTTAAAGAATTTTAGTTTGTATTAGTACAATGCTTCAGTATGTTCAGAGTGTAAGCAAGTTGCAACTAAAATAAGATATGAAACTGAATCTGTTTTTGATTGTAAGGCTTCAAAAAAACCGTACAGGTATAAGACTTTAGCTGTTATTGAATGCAGACGTTACCTAAAAGCTTGTATTATAATTGGTTTTTTGCGTATCTATCTCGGAAAATATGCATCTTATCGAAAAATCGGTTTTACCTGTAGATAAAGCTCAAAAAGTTGAGTAGATTGGTGTAAATAACTCATTTTTGTAAAAAAGTGTAGATAATCGGTTTTACCAATAAAGGGACGAAATGTTCCTTTTACATTAAATATAATCTTAAATATTATAGTGCTACTACATAAGTCTTACTGTTCAACACACTGTATGACACATTTTAAATTATAGGTCAACATTAATAAAAATTGCACGTCATAAGTTCTATTGAATAATATAGATAGAGTACTAATAATATTTATTTTATTTTTTAGACATTCTTAAATTGACATTCAATAATACTTTCTGAGATTTAAATTTTTCAATAGAAATTATATTATTGTTTAATTTTTTATTATTTTGACATATTGTTTACAACATGTATTTTACTATGTATTAGCATGTAAAGTTGTGAGTACGATGTGGGCATTATTAAACATATAAACAAATAGTTGTGGCAACCTGTCTGATGGCTTAGGCTGACATGCTTATGCATACACCTTCTGATGGCGTGGAGGCATAGTGTTACAGATCGTGCTGGCTCCCTCAATCAAGGTTGAGCCGTACGATTGCTGTTGAATGCGGGCCATCAGTGGGCCGAGTCAGTCAAAAGCGTCAGATGATTTCCTGCATTGTACTTGCATACTAAACCCTTTTTTTGTCTAGACTTTAAAAGATCAAGAAAAGACTAAAGAAATTGAAGTGACAAAATAAATAATGACTCTGAGTTTGTTTCGGCCTTTCTTCTCAAGAAGTCATTTAGCTAGGAAAAGCCGGCATCATCTAGAATAGGGTTTTGACATGTATAAGTGTTGTAAACAACCAAAATGTAGAAATAAATATGTCTTTATGTCTTTAATAATATCATCATTTAAAAGTGATAGGAATTTAGTATTTGGTAGAAAATGGTGACTGGCAGAACTTGTAGCTTTGGTAGAAAATTTGGCAGAATCTGTGGTAGAAAATGGTTACTTTGAAAGAAATTGTAGTTTTGGAAGATATGGTTGTTTGTGTATGAATAGTAGTTTTGGTGGAAATTGCAGTTTTGGTAGCAATAGTTGTTATAAATAGTTGGTTAGAGATAATGGTAGATTTGGTAGAAATGTTAGTAATTACACAAATTGTAGAAATGGTAGTTCTGTTCGTTTTGAAAGAAATGGTTTTTTGGTAGAAAATGGTAATAGTAGTCAACTAAAACTACCATAATACCGGATTAAAGTTCTGAGAATGATGATTGGTAGTAGGTGCTTTATTATTATTACAATGCCCGCTAATGTATACAAACTTCTTTGGTGTCTAAATGTTGGTCTGATAGTGTAGGAAGGTGGTCACAATAAATTGATGATACCTTTTACAGTCCACTACAGGAGTAAAGCCTCTCCACATGGTGGTTTTGGTAGTAGGACAGTAGTAGATAAAACAACGCTCTTATAATGTCTAGTTGGTATTATTAGTATTACATGGCTATGATTAGCTGCTTACTATCAGGCGGGCAGACAGTAGCTCGTTTGCAAACCTCTACTGTATAAAAGCGGTCAAGTGCGTGTCGGGCCACGTTTTTCGGTGTTATGTAGTGTACCCATGGGAGCTACCCGTATACATAACTTTTTTCAAAATAATTTACTGTACAGGTTTCCGCGTGGTTACAATGCATAACCATGGCAAATTTCAGCTCTCTAGTGCTTATAATTTTTTCGTAAAACCATAATTGACAAATCGTATATAATTAACATTCGTGTCCGTGTGGTGACGGATTAAGAATACGAAATGTCACCACCCCATATCATCCCGTGGGTGTCGTAAGAGCCGACAGAGGGAGCATATTATGCAGAGAACAGCACTGTAAGAGAAGGAAAACTAGATACATCCCTATACCAACCCGTTTGGCCAGCGTGGTATAGTAGGACTGTTCAAGGCTGTTGATGATGATGATGAAGTAGGTATGGAATTATGTGTAGAAAATGTCGTGACTAGGATTGAGAAAGGAATGCTGAAGTGGTTTGGACACGTGGAGCGAATGAGTGAAGAAAGAATGAAACCGGCGAGGATGTATGAAAAGAGTAATGAGTGTAGAGGAAGCTCGTGAGGTTTGTAAGGATAGAAGCAAGTGGCGTTCTGTTGTCTGTGCCTATCCCGACTGGAAAAAGGCGTGAGTATATGTATGTGTGTATGTATGGAATTATGTGGTATACGTATACAAGTAAAACATAGAGTTATTCATAACCGAAAATCATATCAACATAGAACTGTAAATTTTGCAAATTCTTAAAGGTGGTGGGGCCACGCTGGTTACAACATGAATCGCTCTACCGTGGAAGTAATAGCCTCATACAGACCATCGACGTAGAGTGACAGTATTGTAAATGCTGTTGCGTTTCGTTAGGTAAATAAGAGTACTGGAGGCCCTAACCCGCCTCTTCATGCTCTTTTCCTCTTCTATGGGGAAAGGAAGAGAGAATGAGAAGAGGAGGGAGATTGGAGGGGAGAGAGCCAAGAAAACTTTGCCCGCTCCTCTTTTTCCTAACGGCAACGCGCAAGTGATGCCGGGTTGGTATCACTGGCTTCTATGGGCAACGGTTAGCCGCTTACCATCAGGCAGGCGCATTTGCCACCCTTGTAGTATAAAAAAAGAATAATTCATTCATATCATTCTAGAGCTGCGTAGTCCTCATGAGCAAATGTATTGTATGACCTGTTACTGGAGCCAATTTCAATAAACAAAATGTGGCATATAATTTAGAGTACAATTTTATTGTAATAATAGTTTTAAATAGAAAATAGTTTAAGAACCACACTGCTAATAATCATGCAATTATTGAACTTAATCCTGGAGCTTCATAGTATTGATCGGTTGGTTAGCTGGTAGTATTATGACTGGATTTAAATAAGTATACAAAATGGCATGTAAAGTATAATGTGGAGCCACATCACATTGATTTGATTTTATATAAGTTTACTGGATTCAAATAAGTACGTACGATGCACCATGTAATAAGAGTTAAATAATACGTAAATCAACAACATAATGTTAGCAAATAACTCCATGGCTGCTATAATTTCACTCGTGGATCTAGCAATGCATGGTTATAATAAATATAAATCCTCTGGATCAACTTATGTATAGAAAATAGATAAGGATTTCATCTAATGATATTAAATATCTATGGGCCTTACCCGAAGGCGCAAGGTAACTCAGAGGGCGGTGGAGAGAGCTGTTCTTAGAGGTTTCATGTGCGCGATCGAATCAGAAATGAGGAGATCCGCAGGAGAACCAAAGACAAAGCTCTCCGGATAGTCAAGCTGAAGTGGCAGTGGTCAGGGAACATCTCGAAGTTGAGGCCGTGGAGGCAGAAAGTTTCTGAAGTGGTGGCCGGATGGGGCCGCAGAGGAAAGGCCCCCGCAAGGTGGATTGACGTTCTCGTTAAGAACGCGGGAAGCGGTTGGATGCGGGCGGCTCAAGACCGTTATGTGTGGAGAACCTTGAGGAAGACCTATGTCTAGCAGTGGACGTCGTTTGGCTGCTATGATAATGAATTGATGATATTGCATCATACCAGGCAAACGACCCAAATTCATGTAAGCACGCAGATATGGCGCGGCGAGTATAGTAATGTAGCCACGTAATATCCATAAACTTGTGTGCATAAGATTATGAGTATCAGTTCATAATATTTAAAGCGGATCAATATAGTATGCTCTCGGATTTGACAATGTATGGACGTAATGAATATAAATTCAATACATCATCTTATGAATGGAAAACTAAAATTTAAATAATTTTAATGTGAAACTATTAACTATTGATTGACGGGTATATGACTGTATGTCTTAAAGGAGCCAAATAAATAAACAGATTATGGTATACAATTATGCGTTAAATAGTAAGCTAAAATATTCAAACAAAAATACTCAAGTAACATAATCCTGGAGCCACATAATATTGATCAGCAGGTCTATATTATAAAGTTTTGGATTCAAATAAGTACGCACATGTGGCGTATAAAGTGAGCGGCCCGTGGCAAAGTGGCGACCGCTCGAATCTATCGATTCGCAAGGTTAAGTGGGTTCGTCACCGTCTCGCTTATAGATGGGTGACTGGCCACAAAAAGTCACACCCTCCGTGTCTTGGAGAGCACGTTAAGGCGTCGGTCCCAGCTGTCATCAAAAAGATCATTGACAGTCGTTACGAGGAATTAATACCCCCGAACATCCTGACTCTGGTCTAAACCATAGAATATGGCTATCCCTTCGGATTGCGGAGGTCAGACGGCAGTCGCTCTGTGGAAAAGCTAATATTCTGTCAAATCTGGTTAGACTAGAAAGTGGAGCCCGGGCTCCATGGCGAAGGCCTGGATGTAAATGGCATAACGCTCGGAGGATGGTGATGATTTGGCATAATTATTATACAGTATAAATGGAGCCAAATAGTATACTTTCTTTCTCCTAGCGTTATCCCAGTTTCAACCTGGGGTCCGCTTTCTAGTCTAACCGGATTTGGCTGAATATTAGCTTTTCCACAGAGTGACTGCCTGTCTAACCTCCGCAACCCGAAGGGATAGCCATATTCCATGGTTTAGACTAGTGTCAGTTTATTTAGAAGGTACTGACGCCCTATAACGACTGTCAAAGATCTTCATGACAACCGGGACCGACGGCTTAACGTGCTCTCCGAGGCACGGGGCAAGCGATAATTTATAAATCAATACGCACATAACTCCGAAAAGTCATTGGTGCGCGCCGTGGATTCGAACCCGATACCCTCTGCATGGCAGTCTGTTGGTATCTCCACTAGGCTATCGCTGCCTGCTAATGGAGCCAAATAGTATACAAGAAATGGAAAATATCGGACTTAAATAGTATTTAAATTATGAAGTATAAATAGGATCATTTAAGTGCTGGTACGAATGTATAAAATGGAAACATCATATATTATTATTATTACACGGCGCAAGTACTGAAGTAACTTACCCTGGAACCACATATTTATAATTGTCACGTCTGGATTCAAATAAGGACGGACGCATGGCATATAATTCGGAGCCAAAAAGTTGACGCCTGTCTGAGATATATGGCCGTTACGGATCCAGTTTTGTTCGGAACTTCAGCCAAATTCATCACGAATACATCTAAATTTTATTGAATATATTTGGCAACGTTTTGCCATGAATGGCAACATTGTGAAAAAATCTGAAATATATTCCATAGAGCAAATGTTATTCGAGTGCAAAGGTGGATCAAGTAAGGAACGGCAATACCGCGTGATCAACCAAGTCCGCAAACAGTCGTTTATATATATATTTACATCACGCTATCTATTTGCCGCCCTTTTACATCGCATTATTATGACGTCCACCAGTTCCACTTAAAAATTATGAACTATTACAGCGAATATTAGTCGCTAAGGCAATGTCAAATACTGTGTGCATATTATTTTTCTGAAATTTTGACACATATTGATATACAAATATACGTATATTAACAACCATAGTGAAATCAATTGGGACTCCAGCCAACACTATCAATTATCTGGCTTCCCATGATATACATAATTTAATTTACGTTTTCCTATCTATGGCAACTCCTATGAACAGTGCAACGTTGCCGCTCTTCTTTCTTTAATAATTAATAAGTAGGTGGATAAATATTATTTCTTTGTTATAGTGCAGGTATGCTAGCGTAAGCGTGAAGTTTAAAGTTATGAAAATAAAACAAATATTGAGATCAATGCAATTTATTACAATAATATCACAAGAAATACTTACATTTAAAATACTTAAATTAAATGTAAAGTACCTATTACTACACTAGAAAGCGGACCCCAGATTAAAACTGGGATAACGCTAAGAGGAAGAAATGTAAAGTACCTATTTACTTATTTCTAAATTATGAGAAGTATTGGCACATATAAAAAATAGTACTAACGTAGTATTGGAGAGAATCATACGCATATCTAAGCATACGCTTAGCCTCAAACGTCCATATATGTAATCATTTGCAAGTTTTACAGGTATTTAGATACATACGAGTATACGGACGTGGCAATATCGTAAAAGTTTCAAACTATTAATCATTTGACATCTTGGACGTCAAATGACAGATATTGTGAAATTTTTACGATATTATAACGTCCGTATAAGTACATATATGTGTAAATAACTGTGAATCGCACAAGAGATTTGTTTAAACCCTGCTAAACAATAAACAAAAAATAAAATCTAACACAAATTAAATCGCCGCGCCGATTGAAAAATAACATTTAGATTTAAATCACAGTCACAAGAAATAGTAACTTAAATTAAAGGTACCTGTCTACTTACCTCTGATTTAAAATCATTATTATTTAGGAACACTTTTAATGAGGTAGATATGATATTTACTGATAAGTAATAATCAGGTCACTTAAAATACAAAATTATCTTAAATAAACTCAAGTCGAACACAGTGGGCTATACCAACCTACGTTTATAAAACGGATATACGGACGTCAGTAATCCAATTTGATATAAACGGACGTTGAAAATCCCATGATTTAAATATATTTCAATTACCTGACATCCGTATAATATTAAAGTTTACAATATTAACTAACACAATGAAATATACCAAGATAAGATTTACACGATTTTACGTGGTGAACATAAAAACGGTGGCTCTCATTAAGTTAGCAGTACCCTAATTAAGCATCATAAACTTACAACATTTTTTATATACGTATATAGATATACGAAATTAAAATCATGAAAATTCACGATATTGTAACATCCGTATACTCGTAGTATACGCATATCTACGCAAAAGCATACGCTTAGCCTCAAACGTTCATATTTGTAAACATTTGCAAGTTTTACAGGTATTAAGATAAATATGAGTGTGGACGTGGCAATATCGTAAAAGTTTCAAACTATTAATCATTTGACATCTTGGACGTCAAATGACAGATATTGTGAAACTTTTACGACATTATAACTTCCGTATTAGTACATATATGTCTAAATAACTGTGATTCGCACAAGTGATTTGTATAAATACCCTGCTAAACAATAAACAAAAAATAAAATCTAACACAAATTAAATCACTGCGCCGATTGAAAAATAACATTTAGGTAGTTTTTTTGTAATTAGACGCATTTAACATTTTGTTATGGTGTAAAATTAGGGACATAAATCATGACACAAGAAATAGTTACTTAAATTAAAGTTACCTTTCTACTTACTTCTACTTTAAAATTATCATTATTTAGGAACACTTTTAATGAGGTAGTTATGATAGTTACTATTAAGTAATAACCAGGTCACTTGAGAAAATACAAAATTATATCAAATAAACTCAAAATGAACACAGTGGCCTACACCAAACTACGTTTATAAAACGGATATATGGACGTCAGTAATCAAATTTGACTCAAATTATAAACGGACGTCGAATATCCCACGATTTAAATATATTTTATCTATCTGACATCCGTATAATATTTAAGTTCACAATACTCGCTGCTATGGAACAGGCTCCCTCCTGAAGTTAGAATTGCCACCAACCGTTATGCATTTAAAACGAAACTACGGAATCTTATCTTTGATAAGTTGAAGGAATTGGCTCATCACTCTCATCAGCTATAGCATAATTATGTATTTATGTATGTAATATATATATATGTATTATATTTGTCTGTATCATATCTATGAATAATTATATATATCTATAGTATATTTATGGTTAATAATATGTATCTAAATTATTAATATGTATTTAATAGATATCCTATTTTCACCACATGGCTAATGTACCTACCTCATCTATCTCTGCACCACCAAAAGGTTGACTGGCAGAAAATGCCACTAGGTATTAAGTCCACCTGTGTACTATTTTTGTGCATAAAGAATAAATTTTAAATAAATATATGAAATAACACAATGAAATATACCAAGATAAGATTTTACATGATCCACAAAGATGGAAGTAGAGTATACTCTCTCTTACCACTACACTGTACACAAACAAATGTACCAGCTAATACAAAAACTAAACAAACTAAAATAACTGATTATTTTACAACTATACAACCACCAAAAAAGGCCCAAAATACTATTTGTTTTCGCAGATAAAATTAAGCCAAGAACTACTACAATAATACACCAAAATATAGTAGGCGTAATAAATAAACAAGAGCTTATTGAGGTAGCCATAAATGATTTATCGAATAATATAGGTAGGTAATATTGACATTATCTGCTTAACAGAAACCTTTTTAAAACAAGGATCTGAACCCAACCTTAGAATAGGCAATTACAAATTTGCTTTGTTTTTCTCACGCCCTAACCAACGCAGAGGAGGCTCATGCATACTAATAAAGCATGACCTGGCATACAAACATATTAGCAACTTACCACCTTCAGTCTTCCTTCATTTTGAATGTAGTGCTAAAGAAATTACTACTTTTAATCTTGTAATAGTATGCATTTACAAAACACCCTCATCCAGCACAAGTATATTCTTAAATAAATTTGAAAAACTCACTGATAAGCTATGCAAAAAGTCTAATAAAACGTTATTATCTGTGTAGATTGGAACATTGATACATTAAAGTAGGTAAAAGGTATCCAGTGAATTACAGTCCATACTTAAAAACAATAACTTAAAAAGCCACATAACATTACCGACGCGAAAATCATCTTGTTTAGATCAAATTGTAAGTAACGTTCACGAAGGTAAATCTAATATTCATTACCTAGCATTATCTGACCATGAAACTGCCCAATCGTTGACTATCAACAATGAGACCTACAGTGTAAATAACAAATCTTATAACTATCAATACAAAACCATTAGAGATCTTAGCCAGGAAAATATGGTCAAATTCAAAAACTGCATTAATAATTTGCACTTCACTGAGGTATACGAACAACAAAGTACAAATGAAGCATTTAACACCTTCCATGACACTATCACCATGTTTTATACTTTATGTTTCCCCAAAATAACGATAAAAAGTGTAAGTGTAGTCAAACACGTAAAAAATAGAAAACTAACTAAAAATATAAAACGATGTTGTATAAGAAAAGGAATGCTATACTTGAAATATCATCTTGATAGACACAATAAAAGACAGAATAAGACAAGGTATAACAATTATACAACAATATTAAAACAATGTATCAACAAAGCGCAACAAATAAACAATCTAAACTTCATTAAAAACGCAAAAAATACCTGCTCAGCTGCATGGAAAATTATTAAAGAAAACAATAATAAAGCAATAACTAGCGCACACATAGAATCAATAGAATTTAACAAAAAGATCTACACCAAGCCTATTAAAATTTGTAATTTATTTAACAATTACTATGTATCACTGTGCAGCAATGTTAAAAAATACGAATATACAGGCCCACCTAACCATATCACCAAAATATATCAAAATACTATGACCCTTATTTCTCACACCAATAGACAACTCTGACACATTAAAGATAATAAACTCCTTAAAAAATACTCATTCTACTGGCTATGATGATATAAGTACAAAGGTATTAAAAACCTGCGCACACTCTTTAGTAGCACCATTAACCTATATCATTAACCTGTCACTCGTAGAAGGTAAATTCCCTGATCGTCTTTAACTGTCAATTGTTAAGCCAATGCACAAAAAAGGAGCCAAAACTAACATCAATAATTACAGACCAATTACACTCATACCTATACTATCAAAAATATTCGAGAAAGTTATGTACATCAAAATAGAGACAATTCTAACTTCTTGTAATATCTTAAATAAAAAACCGTTCGGTTTTCGGAAACAAAGCTCCACTGCATTGGCATGTTTTTCTTTAATAAAGCATATTACAGAAGCCTTAAATAATAAATCCATAGTCGCATGTCTGTTTCTAGACATGACAAAAGCTGTTGACTTCGTCTGTCACCAAAACTGCTCTCAAAGCTCTCAAATTATGGGTTACGTGGAAATGTTATAACTGGATTGAGAGTTATCTAGAAAATCGAATACAATATGTCGAATTAAACAGAACTTATAAAAATAAACAAAAGCAATACAGATCGATGTACAAAATAAACAATTATGTTACGCCCTAAGGGAGTATTTTAGCCCCTCTTTTGTTTCTGTTATACATTAACGATTTCCCGGATGCAATCAACCAGGAAATTATACTATTTGCTGATGATACAACAATAATAATTAAAGATAAACATAAACTTAATCTAGAAATAAATATAAAAGTGACACTTAATAATGCCATAAGCTGGCTTAATTAAAACAACCTTAAGATAAACATGACAAAAACAAATATTATTCAGTTCCAAACATATGCAACAAATCTAAATTAAATCATAATGACACGCACATAAACGTTGTTGATAATTGCGTATTTTTAGGTATCAGGGTCGATAAATATTGTAATTGGAAACCTCATTTAGAAAAACTAGTCAATAAAATAGATCGATTTATAAATGTTTAAAAAAAAGTTAGACTGACAGTAAACATTAATGCTGCACTATCTGCATACCATGCTTACGTATCCTCCCTGCTCAGATACGGCATTGTTGTATGGGGTAACTCGGTTGAAGTTGACAGAGTTCTTATAACCCAAAAGAAGTGTATTGGAGCAGTATGTGGAGTCGATACACTGACAAGCTGTAAACCTCTATTTAAAAAACACAGGATTTTACCTGTTCCATGCTTATACATATTAGAAGTAGGTTTACTAGTAAAACATCATGCTGAATAGCTTTTAAAATTTGATGATACATAACTACCATCTATTAAATTGGAATTATTTAGAAGAAATGCATACTGTATGGCAATTAAAATATATAACCATATTCCGCTAAGTATCAAAATGTTACCTATATCCCAATTTAAAAAACAACTTTTTAATATACTATTAAATAAAACTTATAATAGTGTCAAGGAATATCTAGAAGATAAGGCCCTAGGCAACTAATTTTATAACCGATGCATATTAGTAAAATGTTATTTTGTTTCATGTGCCACTCATTGTTATGTTTCTAATATATTTGTTCTTTATATTCCCATGTAGTACCCGTTTACTGCACTCAATTCGCACGCCCCAAGGGGCAGAATATGCTGTAACCAACCATTTATAAACACCTGTTAATGTACCATTTTCTTGCGAATAAATTAATTATTATTATTATTCGTAAGTGTCTCTGTTACACGGCTATTCTTCTAACATTTAGTGTTAAAAGAATAACCGGACCTTTGGGAGGCTTACACGGGGATATGGATCCAACGCACAGAGGCCCGTAGAGAGCTTTAATCTAAAATGGGATGGGACACATGCAGCGGAGCCTCCACAACTGCACTACTGAGAACAGCTATGGACTAGCCGCAGCATATGTAAGACTATTGTAATATGTGGAGCCTTATTTAATTGGTTTATGGAATTGGGTGTTTGATGGACTTGTAATTTTTATGGATGAAAAATGGCACCTGCCAGTAATACTCTAATAGTATCCGTCCGGATGGCAGGTGGTGACTCGCCAACTCACTGGATGGGCCCTCTCTTAACAGCCGCCCAAAGCAAACAAACTCTGCCATAGAGGCAGCCAGAGGGAAACACCGGTGCGAGTGGCTAGGGGTGTTGAGCGGTGCGGCACCAGTTTCACCATCGCGGGTTTCGTGACAACGGAGACTCGGAGCGGGTTTCCCCGTAGTTACGCCCTTGAGAATGACACTTCCACCCCCGAGCTGGTAGCTCTTGCGGATCCCTCTGGCCGGCCGACCAAGGCAATCCAGTGTTGAGAGTCCTGCGGGTGCTCTTGGAAATCCACTCCGACCAGCCAGTAAAGGCAAACTGGAGACGAGGCCCTGACCGACTCTCTCAAAGCATTCGGGACCGCAGTGTCGCCACACACATTCAGCTCGCCACAAAGCTGCCCTGCGGTTGTAAGGTTTCTTTTCATCTTGTAATACATTTTTTGTTTATATTACTCGATGAAGGTGATGTTTGAAAGCTGTTATTATTATTATTACACCATTTTACGTGGAGAGCATGAAAACGGTGGCTCTCATTAGGTTAGCAGTATCCTAATTAAGCATCGCCTAATTAAGGGGTGCATAGGGTTCCCACCAAGATCTTAGGGCCCAAGCCAACCTCACCTGCAAGTGGTGCACCTGCCGATCAACGGACGAGGCTCTGGCAAACAAAATATCCCGATAAGCGGCAATAGGCTCGCTACCTATTACGTGGGATCAAAACACTGGCGAAAAGTGGGCGTTTAATATGCCTCTGCCTACCCCTTCGGGGAAACAGGCGTGAGTCTATGTATGTATGTATAATTAAGCATCATAAACCAACAACATTTTTATATAAGTATTTAGACATACAAAATTAAAATCATGAAAATTTACGATATTGTAACGTTCGTTTACTTGAAGTTTTATATTATGTTCGTATACTAGTATACGACTGTATACTTGTAGTCGTATACTCGTAGTCGTATACTACGAATATACGGACGTTACAATATCGTAAATTTTCAAACTATTTTTCATTGGGATATTTTTAACACCGTATCAAAAATGTTATGTAACATTTTTGTAACAGCGTATCAAAAATGTTATGTAACATTTTTGTAACAGCGTATCAGAGTATTACTGGCAGGTGCCATTTTTCATCCATAAAAATTTCAAGTCCATCAAACACCCAATCCCATAAACCAATTAAATAAGGCTCCACGTATTACAATAGTCTTACATATGCTGCGGCTAGTCCATAGCTGTTCTCAGTAGTGCAGTTGTGGAGGCTCCGCTGCATGTGTCCCATCCCATTTTAGATTAAAGCTCTCTACGGGCCTCTGTGCGTTGGATCAATATCCCCGTGTAAGCCTCCCAAAGGTCCGGTTATTCTTTTAACACTAAATGTTAGAAGAATAGCCGTGTAACAGAGACACTTACGAATAATAATAATAATTAATTTATTCGCAAGAAAATGGTACATTAACAGGTGTTTATAAATGGTTGGTTACAGCATATTCTGCCCCTTGGGGCGTGCGAATTGAGTGCAGTAAACGGGTACTACATGGGAATATAAAGAACAAATATATTAGAAACATAACAATGAGTGGCACATGAAACAAAATAACATTTTACTAATATGCATCGGTTATAAAATTAGTTGCCTAGGGCCTTATCTTCTAGATATTCCTTGACACTATTATAAGTTTTATTTAATAGTATATTAAAAAGTTGTTTTTTAAATTGGGATATAGGTAACATTTTGATACTTAGCGGAATATGGTTATATATTTTAATTGCCATACAGTATGCATTTCTTCTAAATAATTCCAATTTAATAGATGGTAGTTATGTATCATCAAATTTTAAAAACTATTCAGCATGATGTTTTACTAGTAAACCTACTTCTAATATGTATAAGCATGGAACAGGTAAAATCCTGTGTTTTTTAAATAGAGGTTTACAGCTTGTCAGTGTATCGACTCCACATACTGCTCCAATACACTTCTTTTGGGTTATAAGAACTCTGTCAACTTCAACCGAGTTACCCCATACAACAATGCCGTATCTGAGCAGGGAGGATACGTAAGCATGGTATGCAGATAGTGCAGCATTAATGTTTACTGTCAGTCTAACTTTTTTTTAAACATTTATAAATCGATCTATTTTTGAAATTAATTGAAATTAAACTACAGTTTACGGATTTTATCGCGATGTATTGGTTTCACTAAGTTATTACATTTGAAACTAATGATTTAGAACTATATTTTTAATTTATTACTAGCCGACGTTTCGAATTCTTTACAGAATTCATGTTCACGGCAGACTGAGGTGATATTTGTCTTTTTCCTGAATGTATAAGTTATCTCAAAGTACCCGAACATTTTTTATCTACTGGTGTTACTATTTACGCAGAATGAGCTCACAGTGTCCTTAGGTCTTCTGGTGACTTTGTCCTTCTTGGGTTTCATTAGCCTTATGACAGGGTCCCAAGCTGGAGGAACATTCCAACCATCTTCCCTATTGAAATTAGGGTGTTTTTTAATTTATATAGCCTCTCGTATCATCCTTGGAAGAAAACGGTGTTCTTTTGCGAGTATCTGTGGTTCATCAAATCGCAGGTAGTGGTTGGGTCCCTGTTCCACATGTTCACACACAGCAGACTTTGTTGAGCGTTTATGTTTTATGTCAGCTATATGTTCTTTGAGTCGAATGCCTATGCTTCTCTTGGTTTGTCCAATGTATGAGAGCCCACATTCACAGTCAATTTTGTAGACACCGGCCTCTTGCAAGGGTAACTGACACTTGACAGATGGTAATAATTGACTGATCTTCGTTGGCGGCTTGTAGTAAGTTTTGATAGAAGCTCGCTTCAAGATGTAGCCAATTTTGTCGGTCACGCCCTTGATGTATGGGAGGACAGCAGGTTGTCTTTCTACTCATACATTGGACAAACCAAGAGAAGCATAGGCATTCGACTCAAAGAACATATAGCTGACATAAAACATAAACGCTCAACAAAGTCTGCTGTGTGTGAACATGTGGAACAGGGACCCAACCACTACCTGCGATTTGATGAACCACAGATACTCGCAAAAGAACACCGTTTTCTTCCAAGGATGATACGAGAGGCTATTGAAATTAAAAAACACCCTAATTTCAATAGGGAAGATGGTTGGAATGTTCCTCCAGCTTGGGACCCTGTCATAAGGCTAATGAAACCCAAGAAGGACAAAGTCACCAGAAGACCTAAGGACACTGTGAGCTCATTCTGCGTAAATAGTAACACCAGTAGATGAAAAATGTTCGGGTACTTTGAGATAACTTATACATTCAGGAAAAAGACAAATATCACCTCAGTCTGCCGTGAACATGAATTCTGTAAAGAATTCGAAACGTCGGCTAGTAATAAATTAAAAATATAGTTCTAAATCATTAGTTTCAAATGTAATAACTTAGTGAAACCAATACATCGCGATAAAATTCGTAAACTGTAGTTTAATTTCAATGTGTAACATTCGCGTAACCCCAAGAAAATACTATCGATCTATTTTATTGACTAGTTTTTCTAAATGAGGTTTCCAATTACAATATTTATCGACCCTGATACCTAAAAATACGCAATTATCAACAACGTTTATGTGCGTGTCATTATGATTTAATTAAGATTTGTTGCATATGTTTGGAACTGAATAATATTTGTTTTTGTCATGTTTATCTTAAGGTTGTTTTAATTAAGCCAGCTTATGGCATTATTAAGTGTCGCTTTTATATTTATTTCTAGATTAAGTTTATGTTTATCTTTAATTATTATTGTTGTATCATCAGCAAATAGTATAATTTCCTGGTTGATTGCATCCAGGAAATCGTTAATGTATAGTACTTTAAATTGAGTATAGTACTTTAAATGGTAACAGCAGAAGCACAAATTACATCAGTACAATACATTTTTCTCCTGGAAAGGTTATGAAATATTTAAAAGGTTTGGATCTTACTTAATCTGGTGGGGCAGATTACATCCCTCCATTATTTATAACAAGTTTAGCCGATAGTTTAGTTTTACCGCTCTGCATGCTTTTTATAATAGGTCGGTAACAGAAGGTTTAGTTCCATTAAAATGAAAATCGGCGTTCATTACACCAGTATTTAAAAAAAGGTGATAAATCTAATGTAAAGAATTATCGTCCAATCTCAAAGTTATGTTTGTTTTCTAAAGTACTAGAACGTATTATTTATATTATCATTTGGTGCTGAGCAACATGGGTTCTTATGCGGCCGATCCACTACATCAAATCTAATCCTATCTCATGATTTTATATCTAAAGGTAAGTTAGGTAGATTGTGTGTGTAGTGATCTATACAGATTAACAAAAATGTTTTGACCGAATTGACCACAAAATACTGTTACAGATATTTTTTGCTGCCGGCATTCATGGTAATTTGTACCGCTGGTTCAGCTCGTACATTGAAAATCGCTCTCAATTCTCAATTCTCGGTTGGTGTTCAATCCCATCTGGAATTCCTCAGGGTTCGCTTTTGACCCCACTATTGTTTACTCTATTCACTGGAGATATAAATTCTTGTTTCCTAAATTCTTATATACTTCTATGTATACGCGGATGACATGAACATTCACAAAATTATTAACGATGCATCGGATGTAGGGAAACTCCAAAACGACCTTGATAAATTTGTAGCATACTGCACAGTTGCACACTTAACAAACTACAGTTAAATATCGCAAAGTGTTGTTACATAACATTTAGTCGTCAAAAACTTACCATAGGATCGGGTTACAAACTTCATGATAAGTTTATTAGGAAAGTTGACTACGTTAAAGACCTTGGTGTTATCATGGACTCAAAGCTTTTATTCGATATGCACATCAATCACATTACGAACACGGCGTCGAAGGCACTTGGTTTTGTGATAAGAATGTCTTCATGTTTTCGGTCTCTTAAGACAGTAAACGTTTTGTACTGTGCCTATGTACGTACGTAGCAATCTAGCATATGCGTCACAGGTATGGAACCCTCAATACCAGGTATATATATCATGCATTAAAGGTGTATAAAGAAAGTTTTTGCGATACTTAGATTTTAAAGCGAATCAATATTCTATTGACTAGGACGAGCGTTGTAAACGGTATCATATTTTACTTCTGGAACTCAGAAGAACCATTATAAACATAGCAAGCATGAAAAAGGGTTGTATTTAACTGTTAGTCAAAAATACTAGTGAAATAATAAAGTTTTTTGCGTAACACACTTTAGTGAGACACACTAAAGTGAGTTACGCAAAAAACTTTATTATTTCACTAAAATACTGACTTGCACACTAAAATACTATTTGTACACCAAATATGATGATCTTTTTACAAAATATCATTTGATATGAAAAGTTTCGTCCGCTCGGGAAACTTATCCACTCAGAAAACTTAATAGGTTATGTTAGGTTCTCTTGTGACCCTGCACCCAAAAATAGGAGCCCTGCGAAGCAGCAGGGCTCCGTCAACTTAGCTTAGTGGTGCAATTAGTATTTTTGGTGGAAAATTAGTATTTTTGACTAACAGTTAAATACAACCCTTTTTCATTTAACACCCTGGACGTCAAATAATACATAGTGTCAAACTTGTAACGAAATTTTATTGTGGCTAAGCGTATGCTGAGACTCGGGTGACGCCACGCAGGGTAGATCCGATTATTTAATACCTGAACATACTGACAGCTGCGTATGCTGCGGCTCAGGTGCAATGTGGACATGCGTCTGTTCTGCTCTGGCAGAAGCTGACTACCTGTATCTGCATCAACTGCACTGAGTTACAAAGTCATACGCATATCTACGTAAAAGCATACGCTTAGCCTCAAACGTCCATATCTGTAATCATTTGCAAGTTTAACAGGTATTTAGATAAGTACATACGAGTATACGGACGTGGCAATATCGTAAAAGTTACAAACTATTAATTATTTGACATCTTGGACGTCAAATGACAGATATTTTGAAACTTCTAAGACATTATAACGTCCGTATATTTATTTATTTAGGAAAGCTTACAGACTAATAACAACACATTTAATTAAATAAAAAAGAAGTTGCTAATTACAAGCTACCACATATAAATGCAATGTAACAAAGATTAATTACATCAGTTACTGTTGTAAGTATACCTACTTGCTCAATCATACAATAAATACAATGTTGCAGCCATGTTCCGCCATAAAAAAGTAACTAAAAATGAGATTCATAATACACAAGTTAATATAATTATATATTATTATAACAAAAAAAGTCAAGAAAATAATAATGAAAAGGTACACAGGAAAAATCCGCAATCTAGGCTATATATGCCGATCGCTGCTAAAGAAGTCACAATTTATACGTTTTTTTTATTTTTGGTCAAGTTAGTACAGAATAAATCCAAATCTAATTTCCGTGAAATTTGATTAAATGATTCGGCGCAACGTAAAAGAAAAGAGTTCCGTCTGTATTTCGTAGTAGCAAAGGAAACGTGTAAGATCGGACGTTGTCGAAAAACTAATTGATTCATTCCAAGCTTGATGTTACCCATCAACTCAAGGCAATCAATCGTGTCATTGGCTATGTTTATAATGGTTCTTCTGAATTCCAGAAGTAAAATATGATACCGTTTACAACGCTCGTCATAGTCAATAGAATATTGATTCGCTTTAAAATCTAAGTATCGCAAAAACTTTCTTTATACACCTTCAATGCATGATATATATACCTGGTATTGAGGGTTCCATACCTGTGACGCATATGCTAGATTGCTACGTACGTACATAGGCACAGTACAAAACGTTTACTGTCTTAAGAGACCGAAAACATGAAGACATTCTTATCACAAAACCAAGTGCCTTCGACGCCGTGTTCGTAATGTGATTCATGTGCATATCGAATAAAAGCTTTGAGTCCATGATAACACCAAGGTCTTTAACGTAGTCAACTTTCCTAATAAACTTATCATGAAGTTTGTAACCCGATCCTATGGTAAGTTTTTGACGACTAAATGTTATGTAACAACACTTTGCGATATTTAACTGTAGTTTGTTAAGTGTGCAACTGTGCAGTATGCTACAAATTTATCAAGGTCGTTTTGGAGTTTCCCTACATCCGATGCATCGTTAATAATTTTGTGAATGTTCATGTCATCCGCGTATACATAGAAGTATATAAGAATTTAGGAAACAAGAATTTATATCTACAGTGAATAGAGTAAACAATAGTGGGGTCAAAAGCGAACCCTGAGGAATTCCAGATGGGATTGAACACCAACCGAGAATTGAGAATTGAGAGCGATTTTCAATGTACGAGCTGAACCAGCGGTACAAATTACCATGTATGCCGGCAGCAAAAAAAATCTGTAACAGTATTTTGTGGTCAATTCGGTCAAAACATTTTTGTTAATCTGTATAGATCACTACACACACAATCTACCTAACTTACCTTTAGATATAAAATCATGAGATAGGATTAGATTTGATGTAGTGGATCGGCCGCATAAGAACCCATGTTTCTCAGCACCAAATGATAATATAAATAATACGTTCTAGTACTTTAGAAAACAAACATAACTTTGAGATTGGACGATAATTCTCTACATTAGATTTATCACCTTTTTTAAATACTGGTGTAATGAACGCCGATTTTCATTTTAATGGAACTAAACCTTCTGTTACCGACCTATTATAAAAAGCATGCAGAGCGGTAAAACCAAACTATCGGCTAAACTTGTTATAAATAATGGAGGGATGTAATCTGCCCCACCAGATTTAGTAAGATCCAAACCTTTTAAATATTTCATAACCTTTCCAGGAGAAAAATGTATTGTACTGATGTAATTTGTGCTTCTGCTGTTACCATTTAAAGTACTATACTCAAGTAGACAAGGCATATTGTCTACTTCTGGCTCCTGAAAAGTTGATCTAAAATATATTGCGAATTAATTACTAATTTCTAGACCCATATTAGCTGATACATTCTTATTATATAGTAATAGTACAGTGTACTAGGCAGTGAGGAGGTATTTTTTCTACTTTTAATAAAAGACCAAAAGGCCCTCGGGTTATTTAGGTTTGTGTATTCTACGTTAGTAATGTATTCGTCAAAACAAGTTTGTTCTAAATCCACAGCTCGCCGGCGTAATGAAGATACCGTTAGATAGTCACTCATGTTACCATACAATTTAAACCTTCGGTGGTACTTTGACATTTTTTTACCACTTTTATAAGGCCTGAACTATACCAACGCGGATGAGAAGTTTGCCTGATAGATTTCATATTTATAAATTTATCTCTGAGAGAATATAATCTGTCGTAAAAATGTTTAACTGACTGTTCCAACGGCTCAGTGCATAACAATAAATGTCAGTCTGTTTTATTAAGAGCAGATTTAATTGCATCGTAGTTACCCTTATGGACAAGATATTTTGAAGTTATTTTGTCTGCAAACCGATGAATTTCTACAAAACCTACCTCCACAATCAAAGGTTTATGGTGCGGGTCTACGGGGATAACCAACGGGTCATCGCACTCCGCAACGCTTAAGAAATCAGAGATCAAGTTAATCACAACTGTTTTATTACACATTATAATAATATTACAATGTTTTACTAATAAATGCTAAAATATACTTATTAAAATATAATTGCAGTCACTTATTACGCTATAGCAGGTATTAAGTAAAAACATCTTCTTCTGCCTGCCCTGGTCTCATATTACTTGGGGTCGGCGCAGAATGTCTTTCTCTTCCATTCTCTCCAATCAGACGTCATCTCATCATTCACTCCCTTTTCATCCATGTCTCCTCTCACACAATCCATCCATCTTTTCTTTGGTCTTCCTCGGTTGAGGGATATAAGGCAAGCCTTATATCCCTCAACTCTCATCTTCATCACCTTTCTAGTCACATGATTTTCATCCCACCTCATTACATGCCCATACCAGGATAGACGATTTCCTTTCAGCTTTACTTGCACCAGTGCAACTTTAAAAACATACGAGTTTTAAATGGACACAGTCAAACACAGAGCACTTCAATCATACAAATACGAAGAGTGACAAAAGCCAGTACGGCCGGACAGTGATTAGTCACAACGGACAATACGATGCGCAGAATTATATACACTACTAGCTGACCCGGCAAACGTTGTTTTGCAAATTTTTTTTTTTATGATTTTGATGAAATTTTTTGATAAGCACAAAAAATTTTATCAAAATCGGTCAAGCCGTTTCACTATGGTTCGTCTAGAACAAGCTAGCTAGACAAAATTATTTTATTTGATTTTTATGTCTAGATGCGGTTAATAAGCAAAGATATAAGGTTTTTGGTACTTTTTTCAAGGCAGTTTGTCATTTGAGCTGGTATCATGAAAAAAAAAAACATTTATCGGGCATATGTGTATAATATATTTTTTGAACATTTTATAAAGTGATTTATCCCTCGACGTCGCTATAAAATCTAATAACAGATGCATAAAATATCTAAGAACTAAATCTATTACTCATTATCATCACTATCATCAGATGAATCATCCATTGAATAGTCATGATCGTGAGGGGCAGAACTATGAAAAGTAGAAATCATATTAACATTTTGTTCCTTACAGCTAGGTGGGACAATTAAATCTAATACTTCAGTTGGAAGCGTACCTATTTTCTTCCGAGGAACTTCTCGTAAACCGTTTATTACAGGGTCAGATGTTATCAATAACATATTAAGTAAATCTCTATTCGTAGCCTCCCGTGATCGCTTTCGTGTGTTGTGCTCACGAAATCTTCTGCAGTCCTTATTCCGAGCTTCCTGTGCTTCCTCGGAAAGCTGGCCTATAGGTAGAAGGGACGATCTAATTACTTCGCCACTGTGCAAAAGTATTTTGTGGACAGTAGCGGGCATGTAATACCATGAATAGAGATTTACATAAAGTTGTCTAGTTTCTTGAGCTAAGTTAACGAATTTTTCAATATTTATATCATATCCCGATGATAAAGTGCGAAGTAGTATGCCAAATTTTTGTATTAGTGAAACATCTAACCCTGTAATATCGGCACTAGCCTCGGGATTTCCAAAAAATCTTCGCGCGGTGTTCCCGTCATTAGTGTTACCGAACCCTGGTTTTGGTTTGTCTACAATCAAGCCCATTTCGCTTTTAAATCGTTTTTTAATGTCATCTGAACGTTGTTTCACACTAGCTTTGTCTTCGGCTGTTCTTAACTGCCATTTTTTTATATTTAGTCGATAGCTAATGTGAAGCAAGCATTCAAAGCACCTTATCCAAGCGTGCAACGTAGACAAACCAAAACCAAGATTATCTTTGTCCGCAGCAAACTCTTTTGACAGATCATTCATCATTGTTGGAGTTGCCCCACAAATAAAACATTTTTGTGAGGAAGAAGTTTCGGTCAGAGCATTGCAAACTTTTCCGTCAATCATTGTTAAAAGCATAACATGTGTGACAGATACTTCGGTCTCCATCACCTTGCAGGTTGTCGGCAATAAAGCGTTTATCTCTTCTAAAACCTTATTGGTTTCCGAAATCGTAAAATCTTTCGTTTCCTTAGAAAAGATAAACTTTATTGGCCGACAATACATTGTAGAACAGGGCCGAGGATTCTGCCACACAATATTACCACTTTCATCTTTCAATTGAAGAGGAACGAAAGAAAATACAAATAAAAACTCGTCACTATCGTCACAATTAGTGAATTTTTGTTTGTACATACTATGACCGGAACTTCCATCACAACCCCATTTACTGATTAATGTGAATGACGTGCAAGGTAACAGACTATGAACAACTTCTTGTTGTGCTGAAACTAAACGTTCGGCAGTCTTATCAAGAATTGCCTGAACTTTGATTTCAGCATGCGTTTCATTGACTGTAATTTGTTCACCTGACGGGTAGCAGGCTATTTTAGCCTTTCTAACACTGTACATTGATGGAAACACCTTATGTCCAGCTTTAATACTCCACTTCCGAGTCTGCTTATAGCTATGGCTACTTGATTTACTATCAACGTAGTACGCTAAAGCTTCCTCACTTGTTAAACTCCTGGGGGCACTTTCTTCACTCGTGGTCTTGGTTATTGAAGGATCACTAGTCACATCTTTAATTTGACGTGCTACACTTCTCTGACCCGAGATTCGAGCTGACACTTCAGCGGCGTAAATTAATTCACTAGCACTTCTGGACTGTAATAGATCGTCTACACGTCGTCTCTTCGTTTTGAGACTAGAATGTTCAAAATCTTTAGTAGGTCTTCCGGGTCCCGGTTCTCCAGATGTAGTTGGCAGAGATAAATAAACGGACACATCGAAAGATATGTCAAGACCCTCCAGCCACGTCGAATACTTTTGTAGGAATCGCTCTCGATTTCTTCCACAGCTGCTCCACTTTTCAGCAAATTTCGTTGAATATCTTGAGATTAGTACTTTAATATCTCGCAGAGACTGCTCCGTAACACCATCAAAATTATATCTCAAAGATATAAACCGAAAGAGCTCCTCATTCCGCGTTTCCTTCGGGTGTTTCAGCCATTCTTCGAAAAAATCCATTCTTGAGACGGTAAAAACTGTTGAAAGAAAAAAATAAATAAAAATTAGTTGTGCAAATATATCGCAATGAATTTTTTTACGTATAACTACTAGACACTTATGAGAATCGTATATGATAGGTTCTACGGTGGGGACAAGTGGGGACATGTTATTATTTGACCGATGAATTTGAAAAAATGAGTAAAAAAGTGGGTGAAAATTCAAACATTTCATTTTATAAGACTAAAGAATGAAGTTCCCATGTTGAAAATGAAATAAAATATAACTACTTACCCTTACGTATACAATCCATCACAAAAACACTTTCACAAATTTCTTTTAGTGACATAAACAATGCTATCAAATATGATGTAAAAATGCAAATGAATGCCCTTTAAATAGTCAACATCTTATAAACATACCTTAATGACGCTCTTAATGAGGGTAGTATTGATAATTAATAGGTGTAATCCTCAATGTATAGGGGTAATGAGTTCGTAATAGTAATTAACTTCCAGGAATTTAAGAGTTGTTTTTGTCTAGCTAGCTTGTTCTAGACGAACCATAGTGCGTTTCGGAGGAGTATGGGAACGAAAACTGTGACACGAGAATTTTATATATTAGATGTGGCTTAAATTATATCTGACTAAAAAAGTTAGTAAAATGTTTTTAATAGAAACATAACACGGCAGTATGTACATCGATAGACTTAGTTGGAATACGTGAATAGCTCAACTCGACCAATAGTATCTCGCACAAGAACATTATTAAGAGATTGTAATATAATTGACAAATAATCATACGGTTCTTGCAAGGTCCATTTCTGACTTCACTATAATCACGTGCGATGAATCGGTTTTCTTTTTTTTTCTTGGCGTGCTTGACCCAGACGTAACGAAAGTCCTTATTCGCGGCTGCCTTCTTTGTTTTCGATAAAAGCAATTTATTTTCAAGGTGATCATTGACATGTATTTTCTGATTGCCCGTCAAACCTATGCGTCTTACTGTCAAAGGACTGCTTTTGGATGCTTGTCTAGCTGCTGCAATAGAATCCTCCTTCACGTAGCGATTACAGAAACTCACTATAATCGGTTTCGCACGCTCCTTTTCACGGGTCGGTACTATTGTATGTTGACTTGGGTCTTGTTAACAGCTTAGTAGCTTATCTGATAACCACGACTCGAGAGCATGTTGAACAAATTTTCGTTGTTTGGTTGAGGAACGCCTTTGATTTCCACGTTGTTCATACGCGCCCACTCATGTTCATACGCGGAGTCAGTACCCTTAAATAAACTGATACTGGTCTAGATAAGCGGACAAGCGACCGGTCTCCGCTTACTAGTCTAACCAGATATGACTTAATATCAGGTTTTCCTCAGAGCGACTGCCGTTTGACCTACGCAACCCAAAGGGATAGCGGTATTACATGGTTTAGACCAATAACAACAGCTATTTAAGGGTACTGACGCCGCGTAGCGACTGTCAACAACTGTTCACGAGAGCCAAGAGTGATGGTTTAACATGCTCGCCGAGGCACGAGGCGAGCGATAATTAACAATTAAATACCAAATAACTCCGAAAAGTCAGTAGCGCGCGCGGTGGTTTCGAACTCCCCGCACGGCAGTCTGTTGGTATATCCTACTGTCTACTGGCTATCGTTGCCTGCTTTTTGGTTATTTAAGTTTTTTTAGTTAAATCATGATGGGGAAGCTGTCCTCATTAGATTTAATAACATACGGCAATGAATTGTCATAATAAAATTAGTACAATTAGAAGAAAATAATATTCTTCAAACATCCTCAAATCAAGGTGAACAAATACTTTTGAGCGGTAGTGTATGTCTAAATAACTGTGAATCGCATAAGTGATTAGTTTATTTAAATCCTGCTAAACAATAAACAAAAAATAAAATGTAACACAAATTAAATCACCGATTTTAAAATATTATTTCGTTTTTTTTTTAATGTGACCCATGTACCTAACAGTTTTGGTGTAAAATTAGGAACAAAATCACATTCATCTTTGGGGTAATGATCATACATAAAAATATTCGCAATAAAGGCACCAAAACATGGAAAGTTCAAGAAAATATATCAAATTTTCAAGTTCATTAATGTCAGCAACAATATGCGACGGTCGATGGTGAAAATAAATAGTATTGTTATTAAAATTGATGCAGTGGGATCTTAAAATAAAATGGGTTTTATCTCAAGGCTATCTAAGGTTGTTAGTCAAAATATGATAAAATAAACTTTTGTTTTAAAAACGTGTCGACATAAATAACCTCCATTTTAGAATCAAATCAAAATTTAACATCACAATGTCAGCAATAGTTACGAATTGACGAGCTCTCTATTAAGCTGAACTATTTTATATATCACAATAGTGACGAATACACTCCAGACGTGAATTGATTTGATGAAAACAATAATTTAGGGGTTTTCCAAGGCAGCGGCACAATACCATATATATATGCATTATTGCGTGTTTAATAAAGTTATTAAGTATGTTTTTATAAATTAACTCCCTTGAAGTTCCAGTAGAGGCAACGAAGAATTGAGACCTATGAATATAAAATAAGATGCGTGTGATATAAAAACATGAGAAATACAGCTTAGTAAGGTAAAAAAAATGAATTTTACAAAATACAGATCTTATATACGGGTATACGTAATCCTTAGGTATTCTGTTTCTTTTCACATCGATTGTTTTTCCAGACATTTCGCTTAAAAAGGCAGACGCTACATCACATATCAACTGAAAACGTGTAAATACTTACTCACAAATAGTGAATAAAATAACCGATAAATAGAATCCTGCAAATTCAGATCTATTGTGTGCACGAAGTGGCAACGTAGCATTGAGAGCTTTCGTTGGACGTCACATACGGCTAGCAATGAACGTATAGAATAAAGACGAAAGCGCCACTAGTTTTTGCGACGAAAATCAACGGAACTACGAAAATATTCTGTGCAGCAAGATTGGAAGAAAAATGACGTCCAATTTATTTTTCATATTTTGACTTTTCTAGTATCAGGGGGACATTTCGCAAGCATTGCACGTAGTCTCCTATTTGACGTCCGATATACGGACGAAAACAAATCGGTTAATTCCCGTATATATATATTCTTAAACATGCAACGCGAGTGTTTAAAAGTTTCTAGATTAGGTGTTGTCGAGTAATATGCATAAACAAAAGCTCTTCTATTAGAGTCTGACTCTTTACTCAAATAGTATAGCCTTTGTAAATACGCTCCCAAGAGACTAATGTTGCCAAACTCCAACTAATGCACGATATGTGTACGCATAGTTAGATCAATAAAACTTATGTTTTGAGTATTACGAAATTCTATGAATAATTGATATTATTATATTTCTCTTACCAGTGACGTATTTCATATTATATGACCTAGCAAGTAACAACCAGCTGGCGAGCAGCGAGTGTGTAGTTTTGTCACTTGGCTATTAGCTAGTGTCCGCGACAGGCTATTAATAAGACCAATCGCTCGGATGGTCCGGTTGGTGCCGTGCAGCACATCGTCTACTAACCACGTGTTCCAAGCAAGCATCGTTGGGCGAGTGTATCTTTCATAGCTTTTGTTAATCAGCGACAGGGCGAGGGCTTGCCCGCTGTGTGAAAACTCAGCAACCATCTATTATACAATATATTGATCTGCATTTGCAAAATATTTTAATAATACAACACGGACAGTATACTGATTAACCAAAAGTTATTTCAATCAGTGTGCGATGATATAAGATCCTATTTTCATTACATTTATTTATTCAGGAAGAACTCAATCTTCAGAATACACATCGATCAGAGACAAGAATGAAAGAATAGTGAATGGTGAATGGTGAATCGTGCGTGCTGAAGAGACGGAAAGAGTATTTTGAAGGTTTATTTAAAAGAACGGCGATAGAGACACCGTTCGATGAAATGAATGATAACGATAGCAATGATGAAAGCGTTTTTGGCGTGGATGAGATTGTAAAGGCACTGGGAAGTATGAAAGTAGGTAAGGCTGCAAGATATGATAGGATTACAGTCGAAATGCTGAAGACTGGACAGGGCATCATAGTTGTTCAGTTGCAGCGGTTATATAACTTGTGCTGGAGCACCGGCCGAGTACCTAATGACTGGGCCACAGCTGTAGTTGTGCCTCTTTATAAAGGAAAAGGCTCGCAACAAGACTGCAAAAACTATAGAGGCATTAGCCTTCTCAGCATTGTTGGCAAATTGTATGCAAAAGTACTGATTGAAAGAGTTATGAAAGTAACCGACAAGAAAATATGGGATATACAAGCGGGATCCCGAAAGGGTATGGAATGTACGGATCAGGTTTTTTTCTTGCGAAGTATAGCCGAAAAGTTTTTGGCCAAAGGTCAAAAGGTCTATTGCGCATTCGTGGATTTGGAAAAGGCTTACGATAAAGTGGTGAGAAATGAAATGTGGTCGGTGCTATCAATGAATGGGGTGGACAGCAGCCTCATTCGAGCTCTGAAATCCCTTTATGAGGATTCTAGAGCTCGTGTGAGGATAAACGGGGCATAAACTGACTGGTTTACCACCCAGAAATGTGTTAGACAGGGATGTGTAGCGTCGCCGTGGATGTTTAACCTCTTCATGGTTTGCAAGATTTAAAACATAGTGACTGCGGATTAAGGATGAATGGGTTACTCGTCAAATGCCTCCTTTATGCTGATGATCAGGTAATACTTGCATCTTCAACGGAGGAGTTGCATGAGATGGTAACAATCATATGCATGATTGTTGTGGTGCATTAGAGAGGAAAGTGAATGTAAGTAAAACGAAAGTTATGGTTTTTGAAAAGGAGGAATGCGTTACGCCTTGTAACGTTTTGATCGATGGACAGCGAGTGGAACAAGTGAATGAGTTTGTTTACTTAGGCACGTTGTTTACAAGAGATGGTAAGAATGAAGAAGATATTGAAAGAAGAGTAAATGCAGGTAGTGATGTGAATGGAGCTCTGAAGGCGTTTATGAACAGTCAAAACGTGTCCAAAAAGGCACGTTTGGCTGTGCATAGAGGAGTGTTAGTGCCTACCATTATGTATGGTAGTGAAAGTTGGGTATGGCAGAAGAGACTTGAAAGTAGAATAAATGCTGTAGAAATAAGTGCACTGAGAAGTATGTGTGGTGTGTCTTTGACCGACAGAGTAAAGAATTGTGTGATATGAGAGTGATGTGGGGTATAAGAAGATAAAGTGACAAGCATCGAAAAAGGCATATTATGATGGTTTGGAGAGGATGGATGACAAAAGACTGAAAAAGAAGATACATAAGGCAAGTGTGAATGGGACAGGACGAAGGGAAAGACCTAGGCGAACGTTTTCTGACCAGATTGGAGACATCCTAAAAAAGGACAGGTCAGAAGTGTTATAATTAAAACCTTTTTTGTAACAATATGTATACTAGTAGCGACATAAAGTATGGTATTATGTATCTGTTTTGATATGAATAAAGTTAGTCGTTAACCGAAAGTGCGTGTTTTATGAGGTTATGGGCAAATATCCTTTTTTTTCTTAAGTAATAACGTGTTACAGTTAAAGAAAAGAGCTGAACTCGTGTAGATAATGGCTGTGAACTATTTACAAAGTGTTCTCAAACTGAGAGGCAGGGAAAATTAAGATGAGTGGAGTTTTGCGGCAGAGAACTTGTTAGTACTAGAAGGCATGGTTCATTACATCAAGCCAGTGTCCGGTACTGAAAGAAAGCTTGCAGATGATACTAAAACTAAGGCAAAGCTAATTTTAACTATCGATTCTAGATTGTACGTTCATATAAAAGAAACAACAACCTCGATTGAATTATGGACAAAGTTAAAAAACATGTTTGATGATTCCGGCTTCTCGAGAAAAATATCTTTGCTGCGACATTTAATCTCAATAAGGCAAGAAAGTTGTGGTTCAATGACTAATTATGTGACCCAAGTCGTCGAGACAGCACAAAGACTGAAAGGAATGGGATTTGCAATTACGGATGAGTGGATAGTTTCATTATTGTTAGCCGGTTTGCCAGAAAAATATTCACATATGATTATGGCCATAGAACATTCGGGAATACAGTTAACCACAGATGTTATAAAATCGAAGCTAATTGATTTAGAAGTTTCTTCAAATTCAAATTTGGATACCAGCGGCGATATGCTGCGAATAGATCATATCCGAAGACACGGTATAACACTAAGCAACAAAATGACTACTCTGATATGCGTCACTCTCAAACAGTATCAAAAATGCCGGATAAAAAAGTAATTACATAAAAAGTAATTACAATTATAAGTGTTAGGAAACTGGACATTTTAGAAACCAATGCCCGTTATTGCAAAAGAACAAACAATCTAATGCGTTTAATGTAGTATTCCTAAATGGAAAATATAGTAAAAGCGAGTGGTACATAGACTCTGGTGCAAGCGCGCATATGACGTCAAATGAAGACTGGATAAAAAATGCGAATTATAAGCCGAATTGACCAGAAATAACGATTGCTGACAATACAAAGATGCCTGTATTATGCTCCGGAGATGTGCAAATAACTACAGATCGCAACTATGACATCACAGTTATGAATGTGTTGTGCATTCCAAAGTTATCAACCAATCTATTATCGGTGAGTGAACTTATTATAAAGGGAAACAAAGTTGTGTTTGATAATAATAATTGCTATATTCGAAATGTGAAAAATGAACTGGTAGCAACAGCACAGTTAACTAATGGTGTTTACAAGTTGAACATAAAAACAACAGATTGTATGTTAGCAGCACCAGCATTAGTAAGTGCAGAGCTATGGCACAAGCGTTTGGCTCACATTAATAGCACTGATTTGAATAAGATGAGAAATGGCATCGTAAAAAGAGTGACATTTTCTACTCCCAGTGACACAAAGAAAGAGAATTGTGTAACTTGTTGTGAAGGGAAACAAATGAGGTTGCCATTCACACAAAGTAAACATAACAGCACGGAGACACTACAAATAGTCCATGCCGATGTATGTGGAGCCATGGAGACTGAATCCATTGGCGGTTCACGATCCTTTCTGCTTTTTGTGGATGACTATAGTCGGATGACATTCATTTACTTTCTTAAACATAAAAATGAAGTTTTCCAGAAGTTCAAAGACTTTAAAGCTATGGTTGAGAACCAACAAAACAAGAAAATAAAGATTCTACGTACTGATAATGGTGGTGAATTTTGTAACAATGTGATGGAAAACTATTTAACCAAAGAAGGTATAATTTACAAAAGACAACAGCATACACTCCAGAACTGAACGGTAGACACCGTTCGTGAGCGAGCCAACAGAACTGTAATAGAAAAGACTAGATGCTTGTTGTTTGATGCAAAACTTAATAAGACATTTTGGGCAGAAGCAACTAATACAGCTGTGTCTCTAAAAAATAGGTCTGTTACAGCAAGTTTAGCAGACAAAACACCATATGAAATGTGGTATCAAAAAAACCAGTCCTGAGCCACTTGCGTCTGTTTGGAAGTCCGGTGATGGTGCATATTCCAAGAGAACGGAGATTAAAATGGGATAAAAAAGCTGAACAATATATACTTGTTGGATATTCAGAAGATGTGAAAGGATATCGTGTTTATGACCCAAAGAAAAATGTTATTACTGTGAAATGAGACATAATAGAAATGGAAGGAAAACAAGGAATAGAAATGACAGGAGAAGAAAATGCTATTTGGATTCAGAATAAACAGAATGATGAAAATAACTCGATTCAGAGAGAGGACACTCAATCAACACCTGATGTGCAAGAATCAAGTGTAGAGAGCAGAGATTCAATGGGGGATGTTACTATTAATGAATCTCTGGCTAGCACAAGTTCTGATTCATCACTTTATGTGGATCCAGATGAGACTAGTACTGATTCTTCAGCTGCCTCTATTATATCAACAGATATTTCATCAAATGAGATCCAAATTCTAACTGGTGAAGTAGTTGAGAGTAAAAGAGTGCGAAGACCCCCAACTCGTTTTGGTTATTCAAATATATGTGTTTCAAATAATTTTGTAGATGCCAAGGTGATTGACTTCTCAGAAGCATTAAATGGAGCAGAAGCAGAACAATGGAAGCTGGCCATGGATGAGGAGTTGCAATCATTTGAGTATAATGATGCTTGGGAGCTCATTGATATACCAGGTGATACAACAATAGTACAAAGTAAGTGAGTTTTTAATAAAAAGTTAGATGTTAATAACAAAGTGAGATATCGTGCTAGACTGGTAGCCAAAGGCTTTTCACAAAGAAGTGGAATTGATTATGTCGACACATTTTCTCCTGTAGTGAAACATTCAACTTTGCGAATGTTATTTGCTCTTAGTGTTCAATGGTGTATGGCTATAACACATTTAGATGTTACTACGGCTTTTTTAAATGGACACTTAGAAGAGAACATTTGTATGTCTATTCCTATAGGTTTTAAATGTAGTGATAAAGGGAAAGTTTTAAAACTAAAAAAAGCTATTTATGGACTTAAACAATCATCTTTAATGTGGTATAAAAGAGTTAAAGATTGTTTATGTAATTTAGGTTTTAAAATTAGCAGACATGAACAGTGTTTATTTACAAAAAATAATGATAATGTTAAAATAATAGTAGCTGTGTATGTGGATGATTTTTTGATATTTTCAACATGTAAAATTGAGACAGAAAACTTGATAACTGCATTAATAGTCCGGTCAAATTAGACAAAAAAATAGGGATGAGGTTACAAAAATTCCCACTTGGCTGAATATTGGTAGGATTGTTCAATACACTATTATAAAGGAAATGTGAAAAGTCCTCATCGATCCGGCACGTGCAAAAAAATTTACTCGGGGTAACAAAAACGGTTTTTTTGCGATTTTCAGCAAAATGGTAAGTTTTATCATAAAATTAGCTCAGACAAAAATTGTAGATCAGATAATTATCTATAAAAATGTCTAGATACTTTTTTTGCTAAGAGCCACCGTTTTTGAGATATAACGATTCAAAAAGTTGAAAGAGTTGTAATCGTCATAATATGTATAAGTACACCACGTATATACATCACTGAAGCCGTAATACAAACAAAAATATCGTTCTATCGGTTAGTGTGACTTACACATATAAAATATGAAAATTTTGGGTAAAAAAAACCCAGTCCCTTATTTTCTACGCCAGTGTAACCTTCAGCAACATCTGTCTCCCATTCAATTGTCTGCGTAGCTAGGGTCGTATACCTGCTTTATTTTACAATGCCCAACCTCAGCGGCTGCTCATCAACATCTTTTTCGAGTATATTACCAAGTTCAAGTGTGGCTTGGTAATCAGTTAGGCCCAAAAGACTGGGGTTGGAAGTTGGTCGACAATTAATTAGAGCCAGTTCAAAATTTACTTCCACCTGCACCAGAAAAACTACTAAACACCATTTTTTGCAACTGTAAAAAGGGATGTAGTGCTAAATGTGGTTGCAAAAAAGTTGGACTATTTTGTTCTGTAGCATGTACAAACTGTCAAGGCCGGTCATGCTCCAATGTTGAATTGCCAACAATTGAAGATTCATTTGGTGTTGACGAAGAGACATGCGATGTGTCATTATTGGGACAAAACACCGAGAATGAAGAAGATAAACAAGAAGAAGAAGAAAGAGAAGAAGAAGAAGAACAAGAACAAGAGAAAGCAGAAGTTAATGATAATTTAGATTCTGATGTATGAATTTACTTATTTTTTTTTTAATTTACATCCCTTTCATCATTTTCAACCCTTGTCAATATGTACAGTTATTCAATAGTTTCAAATTACAGAATCATAAAAGATCAGTGGAATAGGTCTACCGAGGAAACCACATTAAAAAAATCGCGCTAAGTACACTACCTCAAAGGTGGCGTGGAAACGTGTGCATATTAAGACGATAACAACTCTTTCAACTTTTTGAATCGTTATATCTCAAAAACGGTGGCGCCTAGCACAAAAAGTATTTAAACATTTTCATATATAATTATCTGATCTACAATTTTTGTCTGAGCTAATTTTATGATAAAACTTACCATTTCGCTGAAAATCGCGAAAATCCCGTTTTTGTGACCTTTGACCCCGAGTAAATTTTTTTGCACGTGCCGGATCGATGAGGACTTTTCACATTTCCTTTATAATAGTGTATTGAACAATCCTACCAATAAAGAGCCAAGTGGGAATTTTTGTAACCTTGGATGTCTAAATTGACCGGACTATAAGTTCTCAATTTAAGATAAAGGATCTAGGTTGTGTAAAACGCTATTTAGATATGAGAGTTACTATAGATAAAAATTCTAATACTATTACAATAGATCAACAACAGTACATAGAACAATTGTTATTTAGATTTAAAATGTTTAATTGTAAACCTATTGATACTGCATTGCTTCTTGCCTTCGTTTAGGTGCGCCATGTGTTTCTCCACATCGCTGTCACTGTGGAGAGGCTGTCCACAGCCTTGGTCACCATGGTCTGTCATGTAGCAGGAGCGCAGGTCGTATTTCACGACACGCCAACCTCAATGACATACTTCGTCGGGCTCTTGTCACCGCTGGCGTTCCAGCCCAACTTGAACCTCAGGGCTTGGCACGCGACGATGGTAAGAGACCAGACGGTATGTCTTTACTCCCATGGAAGCTGGGTAGGCCTTTGGTGTGGGACGCAACATGTGTCGACACCCTTGCGCCATCTCATCTTCCTAGCACAGCGGGTTGTGCGGGCGCTGCTGCTGCTTCAGCGGAGACTCTCAAAAGGCGCAAATACATAAATCTAGTAGGGGATTATGTATTTGAGCCGTTTGGAGTTGAAACGTTGGAACCATGGGGTCCAAGTGCGAGATCTCTTTTTAGAGATCTTTCAAAGAGACTTGTTGACACCTCGCGTGACCAGAAGGCTGGCCTGTATTTGGCACAAAAGATCAGCATTGCCATACAACGTGGCAATGCTGCCAGCATTCTGGGCACGCTTCCAATTGATGGCGATGTGGAGGATTTCCATGACGCCCTTTAAATTCTGCTTTTACTTTTTTTTTATGTATTTCCTTTTATTTGTTAGTTATTTAAGTATAGAAATTATTGTTTTAATTTATGTGTAAATAGCCACTTAGTTATAGTTAGTTTTAACAACATTTATATTTATTATCCGTTAAATTCATATAATAATACCGAAATAAATAATAATAAACTATATCTATTGATACTCCAATAGAATGTAAATTTAATCTTGAAAAGACTGAAAAATGTGTAACAGATGTTCCTTATCAGGGGCTTATAGGGAGTTTAATGTACTTGGCAGTCATGTCCCGACCTGATATTGCTTATTCTATTAGTTATCTAAGTCAGTTTATTACTTGTCATAATGAAACTCATTATAATCACGCTAAAAGAGTGTTGGAGTATTTACAAAAAACTAAGCATTATTGTTGAAAATATAGTAAAGATAATTTAGAGCTGAAGGGTTTTGTTAATGCTGATTGGGCGAGCGACACACTAGACAGAAAGTCTTATACTGGTTTCTGCTTTACCATGTTTGGCTCTGTGATATCATGGCAGAGCAGGAAGCAGAAGACGGTTTCGTTATCAAGTACACAAGCTGAATATGTAGCATTGTCAGAGGCAACTAGAGAAGCTATATATTTGAGGAATTTGATGTATGAGATTGCATTGTGATAATCAAAGTGCATTGAAATTGGAAACAAATAACCAGTCACTTAATAGAACTAAGCATATTGATGTTCGTCATCATTATGTCAAAGATGCTGTAAAAAATAATTTAATTGAAGTTAAATATGTGTCAACTCAGGATATGCCTGCGGACTTACTCACTAAGGGATTATTGTCCAACAAACATTATAAATTTTTGGAATTGATAAATCTTGTTTCTAATTAAAATTTAAGTTTATTTTTTGTCATGTTTATTGTTTTAAAACATTTTATTAAGTGAGGGTGTTATAATTAAAACCTTTTTTGTAACAAAATGTATACTAATAGCGCCATCAATTATGGTATTATGTATCTGTTTTGATATGAATAAAGTCAGTCGTTAACCAAAAGTGCGTGTTTTACGAAGAAGTACTCTAAACAGAAGAGCATGCATGAGAAACTAGATGGGAGTGAAAGAAGCAAGAGAGGTATATCAGGATCGTTGCACATGGTGTTCCGTAATCTCTGCCTACCCCTACGGGAAACAGGCGTGAGTCTATGTATCTATGTATGTATTTATTTGTTTTTATTTTATAGCCTCACGCCTGTATCCTCGAAAGGCAAAGGTGTAATATTAAGTACACCCACACTTCGCCATGAATGTTTAGGTCCCACGTTATAGGAGGTGAGCCTATTGCCGTTAGCGGGCACATTACCAGACTCCGTGCTGCTACTGAGAATTCAGAAAAACCCAGTAGCACTTTTGCCCGACCCGGGAATCGAACACGGGACCTCCAATCAGTAGTCACATACGCTATTCACTGGGCCATGGAGGTAGTCATTAATTGTTATTTCATTAAATGTTATTTAAATAGTAAATCAGAATAAACTGTTGAATCGTGCGTACTTACGTGTGCTTGTGTGTGTTTGGCACCTGCAATGGCGATCAGCTGAATGGCGGCAGCGGTCAAAAAACCAATTTAAAAGCAGCAAATGCAAATTAACACCCTATATATGCATCTTTTTTACTTATACGGAATGTATGTTTATCTGTTTGTACTTTTCTTGAACGAAAAAGTAGCCCAATAGTGGCGATAGTTAGTTTCTTCCTCATCGTTATATTAGAAGATTTTGCATATTCATAAATATATTTACAAGACAGTGAACAAAACAAAACGATTTCGACCACGTGTTTGTTGCCACAAGGCACATGTGGCGCCACAGTGAGATATAATATTTGGTACAAACCTCGAGATGAGTGATAGATGAACAGCTATTCCGTGAGGGGGAATACTTTACCAATTTCGTATATTCATGTTTTTTTATATCGAACTAAGCAGTGTTTCTTGGCCTTGACCGTTATTTTATGAATATGTGCATGGGAAACAGTTGTTTATTACTTCCAGTACATGTTCTGAAAAAAGTTTAAATTAAACCAGTCAACCGATCCACATTTACCGGCAGTTTGGACTACCTTTTCTTTTTCGTGCTGAGAAAAGGCCATTACTGAGCAGTTACATAATATATTATAGACTAGGATAGATTATATATCGACTAGTGGATCGCCGCAGCTACGCACATTTTATTTTAATTGATCAGTCTCTACCCAATCCTGTGAGAATTTCGGGAAGTTCCTCCTTAGTGCACCACTACGGTCTTTAAGGAATATACACGCCTAATTTCAGCTTCCTGCGCCCAATAGTTTTGGCTGTAGCTTGTTTGTCAGTCAATCAGTAACGCAGGGATTTCATACGGGGTGTAAGGGACGGTGTACCGAAAACCGATACCAGTGATTCAGTAGATGATACTGAGGCCATTGACGGTCAAACTTTCCGGAAAATTTTCATGAATTTTCCTATTTTTCTTTCGCGATTTTTTGCCATATAATGAAATGAAATAGTACATAACTATAGTCGACCCGCATTAATATTTTTATAAAATTCTTATGGCGCTGATACAATTGAGCATTCACCTGTAATGAGCATTCTCGCGAATGTAACAAAATAAATGAGTGTGTTTTAGGGAGCATTCTGATACCTAGTTTACACTCTCGCCTCGCGTCTCGCCTCGCATCTCCCCTCGCAGCTCGCGTGTTGTTGCGAGCTAGCGAGTGCCTGTTTACACTCTCGCGATGCGTTCAGTTTGCGTTGAGCCAGCAACGATGGAAGACGTCGAAGTAATAGCGGCATTAGCTCTAGCCTTAACAAGTTTTTACAATCTTAAAAAGAAAATTTTTTTTTTTACTTTGAACAGAACTCTGCTAGCGGTCTGCACATAACCTCAGAAAAACTTTGCCTCGCATCATTTACTTTTTGGGTATTTTTATGCATCTTATGTTTTGGATCCCAAATTATTCGCTCGGCCTGATAGAGTTCCAAGAACTGCAGCGTTTCTTTTTGGAACCAGTCCATTTTTAATTGAAATCGAAGAACACAACCTGCACGGAAGGGCGCCGTAAACAAACTGAAATGAGAGCGCGAGTGTAAACACAACGCTCGCGTCCCTCGCGAGGCCCTTTGACTCGTGCCTAAAAAACTGCCTCCGACGCGAGCGCCACGAGTGGCGAATCGAGCTACGAGGCGAGCCACGAGCGTTTACACTCGCGCACCTTGCCACTCGCCTCGCCACTCACGCGAGAGTGTAAACTAAACATCACGAACATTCTGTCGAGCCTTAGAATATACATAGATAATACATAGAATTCGCGCTACAATGGAAAGAAGAAGAAGAAGAAGAAAATGCATTTTTTTGTGTATATAGGTATAAGAACGTTGCTCTCTGTGATCGTCACTAGGGGTTACCAACTAATATCAGGGTTGGTTTGAGGCTTATACCTCAACCAACATAAGCCTGAATGGTAACCTCATTTTTATAATATACCTCTTGGCTATTAACTGTGTCACTAATTGTTAAATTGTCATACTTACTGTTGTGTGTATATTATAAAAATAAATGCTTTTTCATTTTTTCATTTCATTTCATTTCATTTCATTCATTCATTTCATTTCATTTCATTTCATTTATTTTTATAACATACACAACAGTTAAATATTACATAAACACAGACACTACAAAATAACAAGTAGGTATGCTATAAAAACGAGGTTACCACTCAGGCTTATGTTGATTATGGCGAAGACCATAAATCAACCCTGAACTAAGGTGGTAACCCCAGGTGACAAACACAGATATCAGACATACATCATAAACAGAAAAACATTAAAATAATAAAAGCTTGCATTTGGCGTAAAAATATAGCATGCTGTTTTTGAGTAACGCTAACCGGTTTTAAAATGCTGGTTTGGTCAGTAATGCATCTCGCTTATGCACACAGTGGCGTCTCGCTTGTTCGATTATGCAACGGCGAATTGCGAGAGAACCACTCGACCATCATTTAGCCTTCGTGCTGCCCGACAATGGCTGCCGCGCGACCAAAAAGATCAATTTTTAAAATAATAACAGCCACGGGCATCTGTACGAAGACATATAGTAGTATATATTAAGACTATGTTAACTTATATTAAGACACAAAAACAGGAGAACACGTTTGTTGCCACGAAAATCCCAAATATTCACTGGAAAACAGGTACGTATTAAAAGGTATGTGAATATATTATAATAATATGTAGACATTTATACACCTGCAACATTACATCATTCACCTATACATACTAAGTCACTTACATATATATATGTACATATATGCATATGTATATAGATATATAAATACATATACACACACATATACATACATTTCTTTTTTTTATAATATATACCTAAATATATATATTTTTTTATTGCCTATATTTCATTCTTTCAGCCCTTCACTAGCCACAGCCCAGCCCGATGACAAAATTACAACAGCCTCGCCACCGTTAAACCCAATCATATTTACCTCACTTTGACTTATAATTTTAATCTAGGAAAGAATTTTCGTAGTTTGTCACTAATTTTAGCTTGACTAGTGATGGGCTTACTCAGAATAAATATCGATAAACTTTACAATAGATCCTTAGATTTGGTTTACTCAGAATTTATTTTAATAGAATGTTGATAAACTCTCGATATCGATAAATAAATGTTGAACATAGCAACAGACACTTGTGTGATTTATTAAACCTGTTCAAATAAAAATCTGCATTTTATTATTTAGAAACGTCATTTGTTTATGTATCTCACTCTTGCTCTAGAAATAATTCAAAAGTGAAACTGAAGTAAACATATTGGGTAAAACTGCTGTTGTAGTGCGATTTCTATATTTTTTCTATATTCTACGGACTATTTGAACTTAGAGTGTTCACTAGTATGATCGTGAAAATGTTCGGTTCTGTTATAAGTGAATGCTCAGGTGTATCAGCGCCATAAGAATTAAACATGTACATGGTGCGTTTACTCTGACGTGACATCGGCCGCGGCGCGCAGCTGCAGCACAGTAAGCGCACCAGTACATCGTAATCACTGCCGCTACCACCTGCCGCTGTAGGGCCGTAACAGCTGATAGTGCGAGTTTGCGTGTTCCTAATTACATCGCATTTTTTTGGAAAATTGCCCAGTTCCTAGATTTTTTCCTGAAAATTCGACCGCCAAGGGTCTCAGTATAATGTACTGAATCACTGGTATCAGTTTCCGATACACTGTCCCTTACACCCAGTACATTTACAGATGTAATGTTACCAATCACAAAAATATATTAAATGAATTGGGAAGTAGTCAAAACTAATTTGAAGTAAATTTTTGTCATCAGAGTATGCTATGGTATAAAAAAACTTAAAATTCTACATATCGCGCCAATTAATATCAACCTGGAAATATTTAACCTACGCACGTCCATAATGATTGCAGAAGCTTGTATTTTACGTATTGCACGTGAGCGCTACGGCGTAGCCAATTATACGTACCTACATACAACATAATTTTATACGTTTTGCATGAGCTAACTACCGGATAACAAGAGTCGTAGCGATATACATATCCCGAAGGGTCCAACTTGTAGTTACAATTATAGTACATCATCCTCCTAGCGTTATCCCAGTCTCAACCTGGGGTCCGCTTTCTAGTCTACCCTTTTCCACGGAGCGACTGCCTATCTGACCTCCGCAACTCGAAGGGATAGCGATATTCTATGGTTTAGACTAACGTCAGTTTATTTTAGAGGTACTAACGCCCTATAACGACTGTCAAAGATCTTTATGACAGCCGGGATCGATGGCTTAACGTGCTCTCCGAGGCACGAGACTAGCGATAATTAACAATTCAATACGCACATAACTCCGAAAAGTCAGTGGTGCGCGCCGTGGAATCGAACCCGATACCCTCTGCATGGCAGTCCGTTGGTATCTCCACTAGGCTATCGCTGCCTTTTTACTACAATTATAGTACACTTGCAAAAATGTTATCGAAAACCCGACGGTTTGTATAATGGGTACCGAATAAAAAATACAAGTATTTTCTTGACACAACGAAAAACCGCTTATCAAATAAGTGCGATAAAATGGCGCAGCGTAGGAAGCAAAAAGGCACCGCAGTAAATAAATGATCGTGACGTTCCCGAAGCCACCTCAGCTACGCCGCTAACTCCGAACGAGACTCGGCTTAGTTCAATAATTTGTTTACTTTTTGTACAGGTTTTGTCATATCTCAGGCTCCGGATTGACGGCTTCCTAAGTGATTAAGAGGATTGTGTATTGACATTTTACTGCAGTGACTTTAAACTGTTTACATTGTATTTGCACGACAAAAAAAAATCAATCTATTTATATACCGACCTTTAGGCTCAATTTAAATATATGTAAAAGAAATAGTAAGGTTACATAAAAAATATGAAATTATACTGAACACATCCTTACATATTATAAAACAAATTCGCCCTAAACCCAAAAAACTTAAAAACTGCCGTACGAGTTTGTATACGGTTTTCAATATTTAACGCAATGATTCACGAGGCAGGTTTATGTTTATATTTTATCGCGATCTGAAATACCAAGACTTAGTTCATTATAAATTAATAATAGAGCAGAGCAACATTTTAAAAGCTATTAAGTTGCACTTGTACCTAAGACAGGTTACAGTTAAGCCTGTCTCCATATCGATAAGGGCTTGAAAACATTACAAGCAAGCAACATTATTAATAAAATTTACAGCAACGTATCATAAGTGCAACATATTTGTATCACTTATAAGAGGGTCTTTTCACGCGCTGCGGGGTGACTGCGGCCGGCAGCAGCGTTGTGCCGCGATGTTATATCCGGCTGGGACAGGCAGACGTGCCATCTGATATGGACGACGTGCGCTCCGCGTACAATACGTGCTATGAGTTCGGGCCTTTATTCACTGCGAGCCGTATACTCTATAGACTTGCTTGTGTACATTGTTGGGTACCGCAAAATTAAAATAGGGATTTTAAAGGTATTTTTATAACAGCAGACGTGGGTAGCTTATCTAATAGCAAGCTAAATTGTGCCTTAGTAAACGTATAATATCGGATATTATGTTCTAGGTGAAGTGTCAGAATTATGAACAAAGCCTTGCTGACAGCTATAGCTTATAAGAGCATACAACAGCTTAACTAATCATCCAATAAGCGCCGCTGCTAGACGATTAATTGTCAACTTCCATTTAGTTCTTGTTGGTATTTATTGAAGTTTAATTAGAAATATATAATCATACAATTCTTGCTCTAAGCAGAAACTAAAAGTGTCGCATAAACATGGATGTCATACATAAACATATTGTGTAATAAGTGTATGTACAAAATTATTTTTATATATAAAATAGCCTCAAATAAATATTTGTGCAAAGAGACCCAAAGATTGCTTATATACAATAACAATTTATTTTCCTTATTTACCTACTAAACAAGCCAATTAGCTATCGAAATTTCCGGTGATCGCCACAGGTCAAGTGAGAGAATAAGACAAAAAACAACGCGTGTACACCTGTAGAGGTCGTAGTTAGTGAATTGTGCTTGGTCTAGCGAGCCGGATAATAGACAAAATTGTTGTTGAACGACACGCGGCGCGACGAACACGCTCCGATTGGTTTGCTCAAATCAATGATATGGTGATTTGTTTTGATATTTAGATATTTATTAATATTTGATAATTCAATAAAAACTTAATATAAAAAGTTAGCAGTTATCGTATCAAGTGAATAAGATAAAAAGAAACTTGTGTTCACCTGTAGAGGTCGTAGTCAGTGCATTGTGCTCGGTCCAGCGAGCAGGATAATACCCAAACTTATTTTTGAACGACATGCGTTGCGGCGAACACGCTCCCATTGGTTCACATATATCAATGTTACGGTGATTAGTTTTGACATTCATCTATATATAAATAGTTGATTATTAATTAGTAGCTAAATATAAAAATTGTGCAGTTTTTGTATTAAGTGAATAAGATAAAAAACAACGCGTGTTCACCTATAGAGGTCTTCAAGATATAACCTATTTAAGTACTGTGTTGAAAACATAATACAACTAACTTTATTCGATAGAAAAAAATCACAAAGATGCCTCTAAAAAATATTTTAACGAATAAAAACCATATTAAAATACATACAATCATTCTAATTTTTGACAAATTATTCAACAAGCAACATACTAACGAAATACTGTTTTATATTTTTAATCCAATCAATACATTTTATGTAATTAATTTATTTTATGGTTTGTAAAGAGTTCTGAATGTCCCGTCGTCGTCGCGTTTCTCTTTCTTATGTATACAATCCGACAGGGACAGCGAAATAGCTCTTGTAGTCCCCTTAAGTACGTCGTCCAATGCGGCAGAGCGTGCTCGTTTGCTGGCTATGGGAGAGTGGTCTTTGGCTTCAGGCCCTGCCATCGTCCAAGATAGGTACCATGTTGGACGATACGACTTTCCGCATTGCTTCTTGCCTTCGTTTAGGTGAGCCACGTGTTTTTTCTCATCGCTGTCACTGTGAAGAGGCTGTCGACAGCCTTGGTCACCATGGTCTGACATGCAGCAGGAGCGCAGGTCGTATCTCACGTCACGCCAAACTCAATGACATACTTCGCTGGGCTCTAGTCACCGCTGGCGTTCCAGCCCAACTTGAACCTAAGCCCTGCTTAGCACGCGACGATGGCAAGAGACCAGACTGTATGTCTTGTGGATTATGTTTTTGAGCCGTTTAGAGTCGAAATGTAGGGGTCCAATGGCGAGATCTCGTTTTAGAGATCTCTCAAAGAGACTGATTCACGCCTCGCGTGACCAGAAGGCTGGCCTGTGTTTGGCACAAAAGATCAGCATTGCCATACAACGTGGCAATGCTGCCAGCATTCTGCGCACGCTTCCAATTGATGGCGATGTGGAGGATTTCCATGACGCCTTTAACGAGATATCGGCGATATTAAACGAGTTATAATGTCGACGCAATCGCAAAAGAAATACTTGAAATGAATATTAATCTTAATCCGAACCATAACTATCTGATTTTCTTGTTTAATAGTACCCGCTAGTCAGGCCATTTAATTTACACAAAAGAACAAATATTTCTAGTTTATACATATATATATGGGTTGGCCCTTAAAAACGAATATATTTATGCGTTTCTATCGCTCTACGCTTCGCTAAAAGAGCAACAACGATATCGCACCGTACATTATTAGTACATACAGTTCGTTAATCTCATATTTACACAAGCTGAATGTGATTGAGTAATCAACTGTTATGATATTTTACAGTCCTTAGTCCGTGTGGTAACTAATTAAGAATAGAAAGTGCCACTACCCCATTTGTTTCCGTCGGTGTCATAAGAGGCGACTAGGGAAAATATACTATGAAGTAGTATTTTTGTGAAGAGACAAAAGCTCGATCTCCTCCGTGGTCCAGTGGATAGCGTATGCTACCGCTGATCGGTGGCCCCGGGTTCGATTCCCGGGTCGGGCAAACGTGTTACTAGTTTTTTCCGAATACTCAGTAGCAGCCCGGAGTCTGGTGATGTGCCCGGTAACGGCAATGGGCTCGTCCTCTATTACGTGGGACCTAAAAATTCATGGCGAAATGTGGGTGTAATATTTACACCTCTGCCTACCCCTTTGGGGATACAGGCTTGAGACTATATAAAAAAATAAAAAAAAGCTCGACATCAAACCCAGTACCAACCCACTTGGCCTGGTATATAGCAGGCCAAATCCACATATAGACTCACAGTGCTACTCTGAAGCAAATTATGTGTGGCTTAAACTTCAAACTGCGAAAGACTATTTAAGTAGATATTTTTTATATTTTGATTTGCGTAGGTTTATTTCAAGTTTAGAAAATGTACAGCTAATTATTAGTTATTTCAGTGACAAATTTTACGAATTTGTATTTACATTAAAATTAATTTTCTTCGCGAAGACTTGTGGATCTAGTTCAATCAAGATTATTACGGCCAATTTCAAGTTTATGTAATCTTTGATTAAATTATGGCCAATTACAACTTTTCATATTTATTTCAATTTCAGACGAAATTCTAATTCCATTTAAATAAGAGGAGATCACCCAAATTGGGCTAATATTTATTTTGCCGGCCAATCAATAAAATGTATTTAGTGTTCAATTAATAGAACAAATTATTAATAAAAAAATACTATTACAACAAAGTTCTAAGTCAATTCTCTGAGACAATATTTAGGTTTGAATGCATGTTTGCACATTATATGGGACCGGCAGCCGATAGTTCCTCTGTCATTGAGGCATACTGAAAGAGAACAGAAAGCAAGCAGCGCACACAGCGAACGCAGTGCGAATTAGAGCGAGACAGCTTGACAGATGCTGCGTCTTATGCTATCTCGCTCTTGACGTACTACCTAGCATTAACTAATACCATTTAAATTGTAACTTGCAAGGTGCAAGTTACAATTTACTTAAAGCAAAATGTAACAATAATTAGGATTTATTTCACTAACAGAAAATATTATTTGAGCTCGAATAGAATCTCAAAGACTTAAAGATTACACTTAGAACTTTAATGTAGTGATAAAAAGTGTTTATTTCGTACCATTTTATAATAATTTTAGGTTAATTTTAGTTGCCACTTTTAGAATTAGCCCAGGTAAAGGAGATCACCCAGTCTCCAGTTTGGAGACTGGGTGATCTCCTTTACATTGTCAATCACAGCTAATTTGGATATACAGATTGTCTCTGCATCGGCTTATGGTTGGCTAGGAGAGAAAACTAATAGTATTAATAGTTTTTATTTCCCACTTACTCTCGACTCTCTAATGCCTTAAATATAAAATTTAAAAAAAAGAATTGAACAGACTATGTTGTTCAGACTAATAAGCTGCCTGCCTGAAAAAATTACGTCATATAACACCGAACAAGCTTTTTATGAATGCCTACTCAGCTGTTGCTGAGTAAATAATTTTTTAGGATTCACCAAACGTCTTAGACAAGTTTTCATTTAGCTTTGAGACTCAATTCACAAGACCTAGATAATTCTTGAACCGAGCCTGCTGAATCTGACGACAAACCTTATTTGTATTTCAGACTCAAAAACCTCTATACGTTTACAGATTCTTCTCAGTCAGATAAATTCTTAATATAAACCAAACTACTTCCTTTCTAGTGCAAATGAAATTTGCCAACCATTTTCCACATAAATTATAAGCATAATAAGCATTTTTCTTACCGTTAGAGGTTTATTGATTCCCCTGGGACGCGGCACTCGGCAGCAGGTACAAACATTTGAGTAAGTAATACCGCGCAGACACGGCTGAGTGAAAACGAGGTCGATTGTAAATTCTGCTGCCTTCACCCTTTTGTTGTAAAAAATAAGGTTTATTTTCGTGTATTTGGTTGCGGTTTAGGTTCGTTCATTATGTAGGTACTAAGGAGCCAAAAACACGGCGGTAGCTTACAAGTTTTAATTTGGCTCTCACTTGTCAACGCCTGGTGCTGAGAAGGTACGGGGGCCTCAGTGACTACACGTCTAGAGCCTCATATCGTTGTAAAGTTTTAACTGTGGTATGCACCGCGGGCGCCAAATTGCAGACTAATTGAAGTGGAAATGTAATAGGGCGTAGTTTTGTATTGTACTTGAGATATGCAGAAGATTTTTCGTCAAGTTGTCTAGCTTGGTCTGTGACAAACTTGACTTTTTTATTGAATGGGTAACTTTTATAGTTCGGCAAATGGAATCCATTTGGTTAACTGAATTCTGAAACATATGTAACACAAAGTTAGTATGATATATTTTGTTCGGTGTAGTTTGACGTCAGTCTTTTCTTAATGCATACGTACCGATTGTTCTGTGTTAGAAATTCTTTTAGCCATATTATAGTCATCTGATTCGAAACTAAGCTGATCCTGTACTATAGACACCGATTACTAAAACAAAACATAACATAACTTGACGCCTTTTATCCCCTTATAAACTTACTTATATTATAATATTCATAAACACGGAATTGAAAGATCCTACAAAATACCTACATACCTAGATACAGAATAAATAATCGTGATTATCAAACAAAGATTTGTGTATAATTTAGTGCGAATCGAAATCACGAACTCCGGGTCACTAACTACTTAGTACTAAAGGAATTTTCAATCGTCAAATAAAAGTTATTATATAATTGAATTGTAACCTGACTAAATGTGAAAGTAAACACTCGTACTATTTTAGTCAAATAATCTTTATTATAAATCTTTCTATTTTATCTTACGAATAGATTTTATTAGATGATTACAAGTGAAAATTCATCATCGCACTTACTAGTTACTTTAAAGATTAATGAGATAACCTAACAAAGATAGTTTGTTCCAAAATTACTTCACTCTAACTTGAAACTTAACCGTTGGTTGGTTTTGTGTACTTTGCGAATTTGAAATTGTCTTATTGGGAAAGTTTCAATGCGCTTTAAACGAAAGGATCGTTCGCGGCCCTTCCCTCAGTGGGCAGTAACAATTAAAGCTTAGTAATCAAGTTTACATCGCTGTTTCGTCGCGAATCGAATCCATAGTATTACAAATATTAAAATGGGCCCTCCCCTTTAAGCCCCGCTCGTAGGCTTTTGCAAATAATGAGAGAGGAAAGATAAAGTTTGTCTCGTAATGAGAGCTGTTGAATATTTAAAAGGTGGCGTTAACAAGGGCCTCTCAGACAATCGGACAATGATTAGAGGCGGTCCGGCTGACGTGTAAAGCTTTACGTACACAAGCGCGGCAAGGACAGGGAGGGATAAATTGTAGTGCTATCGATCGAAAGCTACTGTAAAAAATATAAGTATTTGGAATTGATTTGTTCGATAACTTTATATTTGTATGATGATTTTACAGTAGGATAGCGTCAACATTTTTGCACATACACATACACAATACCCATTTTAAGATATTGTTTGTAAGGATTACGAGAAAAATTATTTAAAAATACTGTTTGGAATAGAAATATTGTCTAATGATAAATGAATCGATTATATTGGTTTAGTAACGTTTTGTTTTGTCTATTGTAAATTTGGACTATGGTCACACCATGAACTCTCAAATCATTCTAATTGTTGTTTCCGGAAAAATTGGCTTGTGTCCGCGCCGTTTTGTTTTTTTGCGTGTTTTGTAGAATTGAAGTAAATTTGTCTTGTAAATTCTTGTATCTGCCGCCTTTTGACCATTACCGGCAAGGGTTGTAATAGATTTGTGAAATATTGAACTTTGGCAAAAATTGTGTAAATCCGACCACCTGCATCGTGCCCGAAGACGTTCGGAGTCTGATAGCTATAAAGATAATTCACTCATAAGCTAATATTGGCCAATTTACTTCTGTGTGTGTCTTATTTAGCTCAAGCCTGATATCAGTGAAGATTCAGATAAGTAATTTGTAATTTCATCGCTGCGAAACACAGTAATTATATGTTAGACTCTTTGCCTTGCCTTTGAACAACTGGATGAATATAATCACGCTTCCACTGCCCTCTGCAAACTATTTCCCACTTTTTCTAGGCATTTCTAAACAAATACTTCAACCCTATTTTGCCCTCTATTGCCGTATAATATTTTAAAAATAAATCGTTTGTCGCGGAGGACATTGCAAACATAAAACTAATGGATAAAATGTATGCACAGACTCAAAACAACTATTTATGGAACCCATAAAATGATGAATGAAGTACATAGATTAAATTTTTATAGTACAAGTTGTCTCGAACGCACAACACACGGTGCAAAGTCTCTATAAAATAATAGGGTTTTACTGGTGGTTCTGCGACCGTGTTAGTTTTAAAATCGCTGGTATAGTGCACAGTAGCGAATGCCAGGTTAAAGTGCATACTAACGTGTAACGTTCACACCTGCCAATCGTTTGCAGAATCGTATACTACGCGAAATCTAGATTTGATATCTTTAGTAGACAAGCCATAATAGTGTTGCAATTGTGAAATGAATAAAATTGGAAGTCGATGAACAAAACAGTCTTTCACATGTTTTTCTCTACCAGTAAAATACTAGAATTTAATGAATACGAAACTATTATTATATAATTATGATGTCAAATATTAAGAGTTTATATAAGATTTAACATATACCTATAGTAACATAATTCTGCCAAATTATATTGCATTGGTTACTATATGAATATTCCTATAGTTTGGATTACGGACAGCAGGGAACAAACGTTCTATGAAATACGAATTCTGTCTCATCTAGTTAAAGGTTTAGACAAGTGGTTTTATCATTATCACAAACAAAATGCTGTCCCATGTCGGGAGAGAGCATAGAACTGTTTGAAATTCGACATATTATAATATGGCAGTTAATAATATAAAAACTTGCGTAGTTTAACCATGTATTAAAGTTATTGTATTATTAGTGACCGCATTACTAGCTTTAGCATTTCATGGACAATTTTGAGCACATTTTACGAATAATGCAGTGTTAATGCTTTAGCATATTGACACTTCAATCTGTTATTTTATGGAGAAGGTTTTTTAGCTGTGTATTTCAAGCACTGCAGAACTTCTTATAAACGTCCACTTCGTAGAGATGAACTAGTATAGAATGTGCTTGAAATTAAATGCTTCTAAGCAGCGATAGATAGAAATTAGCATGTTTTCAAAGAATTTGCGTATTTAAAATGAAATCAATAATGATATTTAATGATCTACGTGCTCAGTCACGATGCAATTCTAATTCATAATAGCACTCTGACTCAAATTTAATTTGGTCTACTACGTTAGACAGATGGGTATAAGGTTTTGTGTCGAATTACTATCTCAAAGACATTATTTGCTACGTTTATTTACTCTAGTCTGTGCTTACGACACAAATGGGGTAGTTACACTTACCCTAACCACATTCAAAAACAGAATGTCTACCGGCAGTAATACTAGCAATCAATTGAGCTGCTGAACCTTTTCCGGAACAATAAGAAGGCGTTAGGGTACGGCGGCTGCTCGCGACATGCGGTAATTACAACCGGCGTCATCGCCCGACGGCAAGTGGCACGAGAACGATTCCACGACGTGATGTGACGATCACATCTTTCACGAATTAAGCTAGGTACATTCAGGTCTTTTGTACGTATTGGATTTTTTAAAGGCAACAGCTTCAATGCTTTTGTCGTAAAGAAATTTATAACCATTCTACGAACACAAAGTACACCCAGTATCACAACAATTTGTGAATCACACAAAGTGTTGTCTCGCGAGGGAACCGTACACGTACTGCGTACACTCATCGCAATTCTAAACAATAACGCGACGTGTTTAAACCACCACGCCATACATCAACGGTACGGGGACGGTTTTAGATCAACTTATTTATCCAGTGGACAATGACGGTGCAATTAGTCCACCAATTTAATTGGTTGATCAGCGAGCCATGGAGAGGGCTATGCTCAGAGTTTCGATTTTTTCGATCTGCAGGTTTTATTCTTATGTTTCAGAAATGGAAGTTAAGAAGTTAGTAACATTCTGGAAGAAGGGATTATTGTTAAACGCCTTGGAGAAAAGTAAAGTAAAGTATATATATTGTATATTTTTATTAAAAGAAATGAACTTAAAAATAAACAACATGAAATGGGTACAAGCACAGAAATAAATAGTAATAGAATGGTGAATGTCACGTCATCGCGTACATTTCGCGCGTGCCACATTTCAGCAAGCCCCGCCCACAGTGACGTATAGATAATGAGGGGACACTAAGGAATTATTATCGATGTGTGTGTGTGATGTAGGTGTGGAAAATGAAATTATGTTATTGCTTATATAAAAACTGACCATTGCTGATTGTCAGGCAGAATAATGTTGTACAACATGTGTAAACACATGCGCTATAGTGCAATAGTTTGACACGCGCACCACGTCCATGTCACCGTTCTATTCCTATTTATTTCTGTGGGTACAAGTCTTGCTTTGTGGTGCTGAATTTCCAATCTCCAAAGACGACATAGTTACTGTGTTTACTTTACCGAAAGTGTGCTAAGTTATTCATGGCCCACCCTCAAGTGCCAAATTCTTTTAGTACAAGCACCTTAGTCGATGTATGTCTATATTATAACTTGGCATTAATGTAGCCATGGGAATCTTGTATGGGACAGTCGTGGTTCATTGAACTTGTCATCTATTGAGATCGCGGATCTTTATTTTGACTCGGCCAAGTGACTCAGATATTATATGATTTTATTAGCTTCATTTGTATAAGTATGTAATCAAATCTTGGGATTTGAAATTTACTTTTATTTAAATATTATTCGATAGCCCAGGATCTATAGGACAGGATTTTAACGACAAGGAAGGCAGATTTATTTAACTACTAATAGTAAACCTTTGAGTCTCTGGCTATTCAATCTGTATGCTAAGTCCTTACATTACACGTCGTTATGTATAAAAACCAGCTGCCCGCCCTGACCTGGCGAAATCGGATGCGAAGCGGATCTAATGAAAAATAAACATATTTAATTTTATACAATATTATTTAGCGGGTCTTAGTCGCGATAATTTACTTGTTTCAAGTCATAAATATCACTATTATTCTCCTACGTTTATACCGGCTTGCAACGGTTTTGGTCGCGGAGGGACTGGGTTGAGTCCCTCTGGGACCACCCGTTGACCCGCTAAATAAAATTATATGATGTATACAAATAGTGAAAGTTTAAAAACGATTATATTTTATTTTATTTGTATAATATGAATAACGGAACAGTATTGAGTTTTCGTAGATTTTCTTTTAAATATTCCTTTTATACGTGGTCTTGATAAAGACCAACTCACTGAGTACTATGGTTTATAATAGATTATTTTATTAGGTTTTATATATATATTTCGGTGATCCATTGTTATTTATAAAGAAGATGTATAGATATAAGATGACAACTTTATTCCTTAAATTACTCTATAATTATACTCATGATCAAAACTAAGCTTCCGTGTTTAACACTTATTACTAACTCAACAATAACAGACCATTGCGCGATTTTGTTTACGCTTGAATAAATGCATTCTAAGCATCATTCGCGTCCGCAGCAAAGGTCAAAACTTAATATGACTAACCTAGAACGAGATTTATGCAATATTGACTTTGGCCCAGTTTACAATTCTGCTGATGCTACCACTTCTATGTCTTATGTTATTAACAACTTACAAACAGCTATTTAAAAAAACACCAATGTAATTAGTTTGAGTAACAAAAATTATAATAACTCCTGGCCTTATTAACTGCGAAATTCAATATTCGAATTTCAGATAGATCTGTAGATTTTAGATTCGTTTTTGACAGTTTTTGATATAAGCTTCTCACAAAATATGTCAAACACGAATCTAAAATCTACAGATCTATCTATAGTTCGAATATTGAAAATGGCCGTAAGTGCATTCGGCACCGTGATAGACTACATAAAAGAGCTAAGCAAAATCAAAATAATTTAACCTTACAAACAGTCTATAAGCGATATAGAAACTTCTGCAATAGAATCCTAAGAAGAACAAAAATCGAGTATGACAAATCTCAAATATCAGAAGCCGGCAATAACACTAAGCGATTGTGGAAGTACGTTAAGTCTGTTACATATACGTCGAAGCAAAATAAGTGCGATACAAGTTTATTATATACAGATACCCCACTTTCATCCGCTGATAACGTCAATGGCTTTTTGCTAACATTGGTGTAAAATTGGCTGAACAAATTCAAAGAACATGTAACAATCATCCAAAAAATGCTATTTCAACCGTTCCGACATATAATAGTACTGGCAAGTCGTTTGTTTTACTAGAACCGGATGAATGTGAAGTAGAAAGAATTATTCTATCACTAAGACATAGCTCAGCAGCAGGGTGGGACGGTATTAGCACTGAAATACTGAAAGCCTTTAGGCACGTACTAATACCTCCATTAACTCACATTTTTCGAATTTGCTTGTCCGAAGGAATCTTCCCCAAATGCCTCAAAAAGGCAGTAGTAATTCCCATACACAAATCAGTGCAAAAGGATCTGGTAACTAACTACAGGCCAATCTCACTACTATATATATAGACGGGAATTAACGCGAACATGCAAATTAGGTATTTACATACCTTATTTTGCTTGACGTTTCGAGACGGTTGCACGTCCCGTGGTCGCAAGCTGACTGGTGTGGCGATGTTACGTCTCCGAGTGCGAGGTAGAAGATTCTATTTCTACCCCCGGGTAGTTGTATTCGAAGTACCGGCGCAAAACACACTAACCGTATCTGTATATTGAACATTCGCCGACTGCGCGTTAAAGTGGGGTGTTGTTAGCCGAATCACAGGATTCCACGCCGATGACAAATTGAAGCCCTCTTCCCGATTGAAATTTTTATGTTTTCTGATTTCAATCGCTTCACGCACAACTCTTGGGTAAAAGTGGCGTTCCGTGGAGAGGACTTGGGGACGATGAAATTCAATCCAGTCAATATGTGCAACACCTTAACTCCATTCATCCGAAAATGAGGTTCACCTACAAAATGGAAACTGACAGATCGTTGTCATTCTTGGATGTCAAAGTGACTGTGAGACCAGATGGGTCCTTAACACACTGCGTATACCGGAAGCGTGTGCGTAGGCACACAGATAGATACCTGCACGCCATGTCGCACCACCACCCTCGACACCTGTAATCCGTTGTGACGTCACTAAAAAACAGAGCACATAACCTCTGTGACCCTGAGCATTTGAAGCTAGAGCAAGACCATGTTCAGGAGGTACTTAGGAAGAACCAATACCAGGTACAACGACGAATGACGCGGCCTATCAAGCGCGATAAACATCCGGCGGTAAATAGACAACCGACCTACATGCCCTACATTAGAGGTGTTACGGATAAAATAGGAGACAAGTTAAAAAACTACTCCATTCCGACAGTATTTACACCAGGGGCCAAAGTATACAACATGGTGGGCACACCAAAGGATGTTCTACCGCTACAAACCCCAGGTGTCTACAAAATCAACTGCAGCTGCGGAAGCTCTTACATGAAGCGGACTATCGCTGAACATATAAAGGAGCACATCGCAGCTGTAAAGAACCGTCAAACGAACAAATCGTCGATTGCGGAACATTTACTTCAATCGGGCACCAATCACTGGATTGAATTTCATCATCCCCAAGTCCTCTCCACGGAACGCCACTTTTACCCAAGAGTTGTGTGTGAAGCGATTGAAATCAGAAAAAATAAAAATTTCAATCGGGAAGAGGGCTTCAAATTGTCATCGGCGTGGAATCCTGTGATTCGGCTAACAACACCCCACTTTAACGCGCAGTCGGCGAATGTTCAATATACAGATACGGTTAGTGTGTTTTGCGCCGGTACTTCGAATATCAACGACCCGGGGGTAGAAATAGAATATTCTACCTCGCACTCGGAGACGTGACATCGCCTCACCAGTCAGCTTGCGACCACGGGACGTGCAACCGTCTCGAAACGTCAAGCAAAATAAGGTGTGTAAATACCGAATTTGCACGTTCGCGTTAATTCCCGTCTATTGAGACCGTGCACGACAATAGCGCCACCTAGCATGCGCAACTATTCGGGATTATGCCAAATAATGACATATCAATGATCAGTATTTTATTGCTTTCTAGTATGTAATTATAGTAAATTAAAGATAAATAAAAAGACGAAGTGGTATTTTTACTATCAACGGTCATCCACTGCTGTCGGTATTTCAATTCGGAATTCAGTACAGTCAATAATAACTCTTGGACTCTCTCTTGAACTCTTGAACACTGGACTGAAAAACTTGGTCATTGTTGCTTCTACGGTGGCTCTATTCGGCAAAAAGATTAAATTTGTAGTTGCACAAGCTAGATTTTGTAAGATCAAATGAAGTATTCGTGAGATTGTGGTTCTGCTGTACACCAAATAATACACTGAATGCTGAAAATATCAAGCCAGTTTTCATTTTTATAAATAATAATAATATAATATAATATTCTATCACATTCACACAACACCATCTAGTCCCAAACTAAGCAGAAGCTTGTACTATGGGTACTAGACAATGGATACACATACTTATATCCTTTTTTTTTGTAAATACATACATACTATACATAGAAACACCCAGACCAAGACAAACATCCATGTTCATGCACACAAATGTTTGACTTGAGCGGGAATAGAACCCGCGACCTTCGGCGTGGCAGTCGTTTACACTCCTGCTACGCCACCGGGCCGCGGTAATAAAAAATAAGAAGTCGGTATTTAATGGAAACTATACATTTTTACATAATAATATGTAGTTAATCTTGTTACTAAAAACTGCAAATTGCTAAATGACACACCAGCAAGATCTAGGAGTTCTTGATCATTGTTATTGATGAAATACTAACAAATTATTGGCCTTTTGTTTCGGTACATACATTGATTATCATACAATATTTTGTCAGTGCAACTGCTTTTATCTTTCATTCTTGTATTATTAAACTTGCATAATTCAGCATCAGAGTGATCACTGTAAATTAATCTATTAGGAAAAAATAATGGTTGTTTCTTTTAAATTCGATTCAGAAAACAGATCCATTTGGCATCCTTGATCAGCCACAAGCAGGTTCGATTTGATTAAATTCATTTTCATCTTCAACTCTTACTCTTACCTACTTGATTTGATGTGATATCTAAGACTTTTGTGGTACTAGGTACGTTTTATAAAACGTGTATATCTAGCTAACAGCTGTGACTCTCTAATTTTCTTCTGTCGATATATTTAAAGGAATATCGTAGGAACATAACTTGGACTTGTTTGCACGTCAGATTTTTTGCCTCCAATAAAACGTTCACTACAAATTGTGTCATGACGTCTTGGAGTCCATGGCGAGCCATCAACACTGAAAAATAAAACATTATTTAATATCACATAAAATACAGAACAAATAAAAATAATTTATGACGACCGGTTGGCGCCGCGGGAGTTTAAGCGACTGCTACGTCGAAGGTCGCGGGTTCGATTCCCGCTCAAGTCAAACATTTGTGTGCATGAACATGGATGTTTGTCTTGGTCTGGGTGTTTCTATGTATAATATGTATGTATTTACAAAAAACAAAGGTATATATGTATGTTTATCCATTGTCTAGTACCCATAGTACAAGCTCTGCTTAGTTTGGGACTAGATGGTGTTGTGTGAATGTGGTAGAATATAGAATATTATTATATTATTTATTTATTAAGTATCGTATCTAATCTTTCTTTGATCTAATTTCCACTCTACTGTTGGAAAAATATAGAATTTACACAGACTATTTGTGCCGTTATTTTTGCAGTCCACAACACAACAACAATTATGACCCATTTCAAAGATGATAATATTTAAGATCAAGAATTAAATTATCAGATAATGTATTTGTTATGACAAAATTCAAATCAAAAATCAAATTGACTTCCCGAATAGTTACGGATTTCTGCCACGGCATGCGCTGCGATCGTTTTAGCTACCCCCTCCATGCACTTCGCACGTAGCGAATATATATATATATTCTGAAACATGCAACGCGAGTGTTTAAAAGTTTCAATCTCACTTCTACCTTCGATATCTAAAGTACTCGAGAAAATTATAAACAATAGATTAGTTTCATATCTTGAAAATAACTCCCTCTTCTCCCACAAGCAATTCGGCTTCAGATCAAAGTTATCTGCAGCAGATGCAGTACACACCTTGACTAATTATATTTTCGAGGAACTTGGGCAAATTCAACATGTGATTGGCATCTTTCTAGATCTGGCAAAAGCATTTGACACTGTATCAATCCCACTGCTTCTCAACAAATTAGAGGCCTTAGGAATAAGAGGCACACAGTTAAAACTGTTTAAAGACTATTTACGGGATAGGTATTAATGTGTCAAAATAGACAACGTCATCAGTTCCGAATTACTATTATCCCAATTCGGCATTCCTCAAGGAAGTGTGCTCGGAGGAACTCTCTTTCTAGTGTATATAAATGATCTCTGTAACCTAAACCTACATCATGGCACTATTGTTACGTATGCTGACGACACTGCGCTTATTTCTCAGCAAACACCATTACGGAAGCTCAGAAGTATGCACAACAAGGGTTTAACGTAGTTAATAACTGGCTTAAACATAATCTACTAACCTTAAATACTGATAAGACGAAATAATATTCTAATAATATAATATTCTAATACCACATTCACACAGCACCATCTAGTCCCAAACTAAGCAGAGCTTGTACTATGGGTACTAGATAATGGATAAACATACATATATACTGTTTTTTTTTGTAAATCTTAATATATAAAATCCTTGCGTTACTGACTGACTGACAGACACGCTACAGCCGAAACTATTGGGCGCAGGAAGCTTTGGGAATTAGGAAAATTTGGCATGTATGTTCCTTGGGGACCGTAGGGGTGCACTAAGAAGGGATTTCCCGGAATTCTCACGGGATCGGCATAAAAGGGTAAATTTAAAATAAATGCAGGCGTAGCTGCTGGCGTCCTCTAGTACATACATATTATGCATAGAAACACCCAGACCAAGACAAACATCCATGTTCATGCACACAAATGTTTGACTTGAGCGGGAATCGAACCCGCGACCTTCGACGTAGCAGTCGCTTACAATCCCGCTACGCCAACCGGCCGTCAAAATTCGTTCAATTTTGTATGCGTAACCCCCAAGCACATAACAACTCTTTTCACTTATATGCACATAACCGTTAACTTAACTGAAACAACATTTGCACCTGTCCGGAAATTAATAGCACTACTAATATTAAGTATTTAGGGATTATATTGGACGAAACCCTTTCCTATAAACAACATATCGCCGCTTTAACATCTAGGCTACGAAAACTATTATTTGTATCTAAAAAGCTTCGCTATGATTTAGATCATAACCTCATTATACAGTTGTACAAAGCATTGCATCAGTCCATAATCCAATACTGCATTACCTCTTGGGGAGGTATAGGAAAATCTTTAATGCTCTCTATAGAGCGAGCGCAAAGAGCCCTTGTTAAAGTGGCACCCGCCGACCTTACCGATTCTCTACAAGCCTTCTGTATGAATCATGCAAAGTGCTAATGGTTCGTCAACTGTTTATATTGTACACTGTACTAAAACAGCACACTGCGCTTACGTACAACGCCAACCTTACTAACACCAAGAGACGGAAAGATATTGTCTGTAGTTCAAGCTCTGAATCAAAGTTTGTCTTTACTCATAGATTTTTTACATTTCAGAGTCCCTATCTTTATAACAAAATAAACATAGAAACATCTATGATATATATATATGACCTAAGTTATGTAAGATCGAAATAATGCATCTACCAGTATTTACAAACATTGAAATATGATCAGACCGAAGAACTGGTGACTGTGGTCAAATAATTATAGGTTTCATATTAGTTTTAAATAATCTAAGTAGGTATATTTTTATTTAGAAACATTATGTTTAATATGTTTATGATAAATATTGTGATGACTTCATAACTCAGATCAAAATAAATTACTACAAGTGCCTTTAATGCCCGTGGCACAGGTTTACCCTAGTACAGGCACCTCATTATTTTACGTAAATTAAGAACTGTATGTATATTTTTTGTGATGTATGAAAATTAATATTTTTTTTATTATTATTATTTATTATACTTATTAGCAGCTATATCCCGCCCACTACAAGTTAGGCTCTAAAAGCGAATTACGTGGGCGTAATAATATACCACCTACAACCCTTGGTGATAAACAAGTGGGCGTCTATTCCATAAACAAGTGTTTAATTAAATATTGTATATAGTTTTGTAGGCCTTTTGACCCAGCATCTCCTAAACTAGATAACAATTAAAGATAGTACCTTGCGAAACATAGCCGGAAAATTTTTGGCCAAAGGTCAAAAGGTCTATTGCGCATTCGTGGATTTGGAAAAGGCTTACGATAAAATGGTGAGGAATGAAATGTGGTCGGTGCTGTCAATGAATGGGGTGGACAGCAGCCTCATTCGAGCTCTGAAATCCCTTTATGAGGATTCTAGAGCTTGTGTGAGGATAAAAGGGGCATACACTGACTGGTTTACCATCGATAAAGGTGTTAGACAGGGATGTGTAGCGTCGCCGTGGCTGTTTAACCTCTTCATGGACAGTTGTTTGCAAGATTTAAAACATAGTGACTGCGGATTAAGTATGAATGGGTTACTCGTCAAATGCCTCCTTTATGCTGATGATCAGGTTATACTTGCATCTTCAACGGAGGAGTTGCAGGAGATGGTAACAATCATGCATCGTGCGTTAGAAAGGAAAGGAATGAAAGTGAATGTAAGTAAAACGAAAGTTATGGTTTTTGAAAAGGAGGAATGCGTTACGGCTTGTAATGTTTTGATCGATGGACAGCGAGTGGAACAAGTGAATGAGTTTGTTTACTTAGGTACGTTGTTTACAAGAGATGGTAAGAATGAAGCAGATATTGAAAGGAGAGTTAATGCAGGTAATTGTGTGAATGGAGCTCTGAAGGCGTTTATGAACAGTCAAAACGTGTCCAAAAAGGCACGTTTGGCTGTACATAGAGGTGTGTTAGTGCCTACCCTTATGTATGGTAGTGACAGTTGGGTATGGCAGAAGAGATTTGAAAGTAGAATAAATGCTGAAGAAATGAGAGCACTGAGAAGTATGTGTGGTGTGTCTTTGACCGACAGAGTAAAGGATTGTGTGATACGAGAGTGGTGTGGGGTAAAAGAAGATGTAGTGACAAGCATTGAGAAAGGCATGTTAAGATGGTTTGGGCACATGGAGAGGATGGATGACGATAGACTGACAAAGAAGATATATCAGGCTAGTGTGAATGGGACAGGACAAAGGGAAGACCTAGGAGAACGTTCTCTGACCAGATTGGAGACATCCTGAAAAAAGGACAAGTCAGAAGTACCCTTAACAGAAGAGCATGCATGAGAAACTTGATGGGAGTGAGTGAAGCAAGTGAGGTATGTCAGGATCGTTGCAAATGGCGTTCCGTAGTCTCTGCTTATCCCTCCGGGAAACAGGCGTGAGTCTATGTATGTATGTATGTATGTTTTCTTCTAAATTGTTGTTTTTATCTTAAAGGAACAGTTGTAGTCTTATTATAACAGGAATTGTCTCATATTTTTTAATAGTGACAGTATTTCTGTTTTAAGTGATTAATTGGTTGACCCACCTACTCGATACCGTAGTAAAATGGCAATAGTATTTTAAGTTCACTTTACAAGCAGACATTCGCAAACAAAAATTGATTACTAAATAAATTATGAAGCATAGTCATAACTCACACGGAACCTAAAACCATCCATCTATTTTGAACAGACACGGCGCATAGATTTTCGTTAGCTTCAACTATTTATCATTTCTTTAAATCACATCCGTACTACGGAACGTACGCTAGATATACGTCACGAGTTGAGTTATATTTGTATCATTTATTATTAAGAAGACACACTAGAAGGCGCAGCTGCCAGCGAAATTCTTCACAATGAATGTTTCAGTCAGTTGTTATTCTCTTAATGTAAGGATTGTAAGGAGTTCTGCATAAACAATCTTGCCTCAGACGTCTGAGACGGAATACCAGGCCAGCACATTGCCAGATGCCTCGTATATTAAAATGCGAGCGCATAACAACCGGTCGTATGTTAATATTGTGCCTGTACGTCCTCGACGGCGCCGACGGTAAATTCTGGTTAAGAATTGTGAGCGCCACTTGCATCGCATTAATATGGAATGTTGTATTATTGAAAGTCTGTTTTTATATAGTATAGAGATGCCATTCTTTGGAAAAGCGATTCTGACATCTGGTTAGCTAAAAATCGAAACTCGGCCTAAAACGCGATACGCGTTTATTGCAATCTGGTCCACATGATGATTTATTTACAGCCGGTTTCATTATTCTATCCATCCATGGATTTTGAGATTCGAGATTCGTGTTTGACATATTTTTAAGTCAGAAACGAATCTTAAATCTCAAAAACAGGATGAATCGAATATTGAATTCCGAAGTAAGTAATAGACTTAGGAACAAGGGTTCCTAATACTGCATTATGAAAACTGAATTAACTCTTTCTCTTCAAAGTCTCCCTTATGTCTTCATGTCGTTTTAATGAAATTCCTAACTTTAACATATGGCAGTTATAATGTCTGATATCTATAGTACCTAATATTGTATTTTAACAAATGTAGGCAACGGATCACAATGCACAAAGACTCTGTATCTATATATTATGTACAATTGTACATACTCTTTAAAAGTCTCAAAATGTTTTTCAAATGTCATGATAGTTATTAGACCACTACACTATCCGCGCAGTGAGAATAGAGCCAGTTACCTAAACCTAGAAATATTTTAAAAGCTAGTCCTTGTTTTGTAATTTCAAGACGACAAGTAAAGGAGCCTACCCTTAATTCTATTAAATCTCACTACGACAGAAACTCATCAGAACATTGCGTAGATACGAGTGTCGTGTATTCTCTGAATGAGCTTGCGAATTTATATCTGAATGAGGTATTTTCTTGTTTCGTTCCTTTCAGACCTCGTTCTTGAGGTAGTCGGTTATAGTTTTTAGGGTCGGAACATACCTGACGGAAGATCCGTTGCGTATAATCGGCTGCGTAACGCCTAAACATACAAATATATAGAAAAACGTTCAACTTTTTACACCTGACCGGTGATCCGTTAATACGTCGAGCGTACAGCGTCTGTTCCGTTTCCGTCAACGCATTATCCGTCGACGTCGCGCGCACCACGCACCACGTGAATTTTGACCTTTGAGTGAGAAATATATACGGAGAGGGCAAATAGTACATAATAATATAGCAAAATTACATTATACACATATATACGAAATCGACATAAAGCCACCAAACATAGTGTTGTCTCGTTTTGTCTTAAGGATATCTCTATCAAAAAAAAGAGTCAGCCATAGTTTACTGAATAAATTAATCACCACGATATTGGAAGGGGGTTGTGTAAATGAAGTGGCGCGGATTCAGCTTGACAGTTTTCATTTAAATGACGTCAAACGCGCGCTTCAGCAATTAAAGCCGAAGATGTCAAGCGGGCCTGATGGTATACCACCATACATTTTTAAAGACTGTAGGCTGGTGCTGGCCCAACCTCTGTTACACATTTTTAATTTATGTCTGAAGACGTCTGTCCAGTCCTTCGGTACTGGTATAACCCGAGTTATTTTCCATCTGTCAGGAAACACAGACGTGTTTCCTGACAGATGGAAAATAACTCGGGTTATACCAGTACCGAAGGGGGGCTCAGGGTCTAAAGTAGAAGAATACAGACCTGTAGCGGTTTTGTCAACGCCGGCAAAGGTACTGGAATCGGCTATACACTATGACATATATCTGCAAATTAAATCCCAACTCGCTGATGCGCAACAAGCAATTTTCTTAGCTACGTAGCAGAAGTAATACCAACATTGGACTGTGGGGGGCAAGTCGATGCAGCTTACTTCGATTTTAAAAAAGCCTTCGATTTGGTCGATAATGACGTGTTGCTTATAAAGCTAGCAAGCATCGGTTTCACCCCCCATCTACTTAAGTTTTTTGCGAGTTATATGTGTGATAGGCAGCAATACATAGATTATGGGGAATGTCCATCGGGGGCTTATTTTGCTAGATCTGGGGTGAATCAGGGGAGTAATTTAGGCCCTTTGGGATTTCTCCTGATGATAAATGACTTACCCAATGTTGTTAGGGATGCTAAATGTCTGTTATTTGCTGACAACCTTAAGCTATCTCTTCCAATAGTAAGCACGGAAGATTGTATAAGGCTGCAAAGTGATATAGACAGGGTGGTAACATGGAGCAAGCTCAATTTATTACAGTTTAACACATCTAAGTGAGTGACATTTACTTTCTCACGGGCACACACCCCTATCTGTAATAACTATAGAGTGGATGGGATACCAATGACTAGGGTCAAAGAAGTGAGGGATCTAGGAGTTCTTTTTAACACTGAGCTAACGTTTCGCGATCACATACTTAATGTCTGCAAAAAGGCATACAGAAACCTAGGCTTTTTACTAAGAACTGTAAAAAGTTTTACAAACATTAAAGCTATTTTAACATTATATAACACTTTAGTAAGAAGCCAATTAGAGTATAATGCAGTTATCTGGGCCCCACATGAAACTCAATAAAGGATCATGTGGGAGAGAGTACAAAATAAATTTATAAGGTATATATATTTAAATCAATATGGAGTTTATCCATTTTATCCGCTGATGTCTCCGACTCTGTTTGTGTTGGGTATCATCATCATCATTAGCCTTTAACAGTCCATTGCTGGACTAGGCCTCTCTTGTAGAGGAGAGTGTATTGAAACGCGTTGGTTGCTGAGTAAATACTGATCTTTATTATAAGAATACATCGCTTATATATTATATGGGGCCATCTCTACACTACACCTCCGCCCCTGGGAAAAATAAAATAAATTACACATATTTATTTTATTTTTTAACCTATCAATAAACATGTCAAGAGTAAACGTAATTATAAAATAAGATGTTTATATAATTTTTAAGTAAATATGTATAATTAAGGTTACAATGGCATATTCACGATTACATAATTGATTACATTGATTGTTATTACAAAAATATAGAATAAGACGTTACAAAATAAAAAAAAATCACAAAAAAAAACAATGTAAGACATGGAATTACAAAAGTATAAAAGGTTAAAATAAAATAGTTATGATTTTTCTCTGTATTCCATAATTTTATGAATCAAAATATTTTAACCATAACATAAAATTACATTATAATTTTATTCAGGAGAAATCGAAAAGTGATTAAAAGTAAAATAAAGTATTTTATTTTTAAATGTATACAGTAAAAAATATTATTTGTGTTGCGCACTGTTTACATGGATAAACAATATTATAAAACACCATATTACACATTAAAAAATAAACAATAAAACTGGTAAACCGTTATTAATGACAACTGATAAAATACATATAACACAAACATGAAACACCTTGATAATATTTAATATGTAAAAGCAATATAACATTTATTAGAAACATTTATTTGATAACAATTTAAATTCACTTTTCTCATTTTTATGAAAATATTTCTCTCATTTTAATAAAATCTTGCACAATTTCCTATTTAACACTTCAATCTCTTTGTACATTATATTTTAATGCATATACCTACTTATCCTTCATTTGTTATATATTATATAGGTACACATCGTATTAATTATTTACTATCGTTTTAACCACATTTAAATTGTTAGGTACATAAATCATATCATAAAAGACTACTCGGTACCTGTTACATTTTCTTAGAGCACATTATTATTTTCGTCATCATTATTTATTTATCATCATCATATTTATTTAATATATTCTCTTATAATATCTCATGGCGCATAATATTTTATAACATAATAAATCTAGTTTAGAGTCAATATTTAAGACATACATGGTCACCAACAAATCTCACGGAGAAACTTCATTTACACCATGATCGAATATGAAGGTCATTACCCTAAACCTGTACCTTACCATGTGTACCTATTATATATTTAATACAATATCCTACATTTCAAAATCATGACACATTTCCATTCCAATTAAATTATTAGGTCAATAAAAAAATTGCATTGCATTTGGTTGATACGACCAATTCATACAACAAATTTTATGTACCAAATAATTTCCAACTAACAAAATCTAAACAAAATATTCAATATTATATTTTAAATCGTAATCCCATATCACTTAACACACTATACAATCAATTTATTTTATTGGACCATACTAACATCTATATTTAATATCAAAGTTCTATTTTTAGCAACATAAAATTTATAAACCACTGTCCAGATATTACCTAGGTGCATAATTCTTTAGCTTACGCGCGGGTGGCAACAGTTCCAGTAATTCGTAACTCTACACTCGGTGACGCCATAGCGACTATCCGATATGTTTACTTTATCTCATGCCATATACATCTAAAGGAATTTGCTACCAAACTGCTCCAAGTTCTAGGTTCAAATATAATAATATTTTATGTAATTCTATTTCTGTAATTTAACAATACATATTTATAGATAATACGCAACAGGCGCAACATAAGTAGGTACATAGCTACCTGTATAGCAAAAAAAAAGATTATATTTTAGGGCATATTAAAATTGGTGCTCTATCTATAATGACCACCTGAAATAACTCAATACTGTACTTAATAATACGCATAATATTATTTTATCTAAAAAAATCTGATTTCGCTGTAAAAAAACACACACTTATCCGAAAAAAATGTCACGTCACCATCACATCCCTAGCACGGCGAGGCGTAATAGTCTTTCGTAATACGGTCTTCTTCATCTTGGTCATCACTGGGCCGGGGGTAGCGCGGCGGTATGAGACCGTCTGCAGTTCTCATCATCCATCCTCAGTATCATCACTACAACTCTACCAGGTTCATTTGATCTAGCTGCTATATTTTGCAGATTGCACAGATATCTAGGGCCACAACGCAGGTTCTGGGCTTGATCATTATCAAAGCACACAGTTCGTAGTACGGAAACTAAAACACCAGCACTACCGCACATTTCTTTCTCTCCTTTTTCTTCATTGTGCTAGTTTTATATTAGTATGTTTACTCTGTATTCACTAATCACAAAATATTTCGTACGGTACAAAGTTCGCTTGCGCGTCTTTAGTCCATATTTGGAAATGGAATTTTAAAACAAAGCCCGAACTGGAAGGGTCGCCATGTAGAGGAGAGTATTGAAAGGCGTGATTGCTGAGTAAATACTGATCTTTATTATAAGAATACATCGCTTATATATTATATGGGGCCATCTCTACACTACACTCCTTTAAAAGGAGGAATTGGCCTGCTATACCACGCTGGCCAAACGGGTTGGTATAGAGTTTGTATCAAGTTTTCCTTCTCTTACAGTGCTGTTCTCTGCATAATATGCTCCCTCTGTCGGCTCTTACGACACCCATGGGATGATATGGGGTGATGACATTCCGTATTCTTAATCCGTCACCACACGGTGTTGGGTATGGTTGGATATAATTAATTAAACGTTAGGAGGCAACTCACACTTGTAACTTATAACCACAACATTATCAGGGGCAGGATACATCACGCGGATTTACTGAAGAGAGTGTATTTGTCAGTGCCGGATGGGTACGTGTGACGCCGCTGCCGCGCCGGACGCGCCTGCTGGCAGTGCCGCGCGCGCGCACTAACCTGCTGCACGAGGCTCCGCTCACGGTCGCGCTCCGCACCCTTAACCTTATAGCTAATGAACTCGACATATTCTGTTGTAGTCTGCGTGACTTCACTAAAATAGCACTATACGTTATTTATTATGGATTGTAGTATTTAATATTATGTTTCTTTTCTTTTAATTTTTTCATTGTGTAATGTGTAAGACCAGGATGTTCATAGTACTGTATCGTATTGGGTTTTTACCTGTAAAGATATTTGTATGTGTGGAAATAAATAAATAAATGACGATATTTTATTAGAAATGTCATTCGTGCCACTGTCACCATATTTTTCGCCAAGGTTTGTGGTACATCTGCTGTGAAATCGTTGTATATCGAACATTATAATCTTGTTTTTGTGCTTAAATATGTCTAAAAACCAGATGAATCAGTGCTTCCGGCTGTGTGTTTCAGTACCGTATGTATGGTGCCATTCATGTCCGTTACTTTCTGAGCGACGCAGTATGGATATTGGCTACCAGATAATATTTTGTTACATGTTTGATACAAGGGACGTCTTTCGCTTTGCCATGTTCGCCCACATTTGTATTATGGAATTAACTAATCTGGCAAAAGTTTTAAACTAACTAAACGAACTTACTACAAAAATGTATTATTTTCCTCTGACCGTTTCCATATCCATATCATTATATTCTGGAGTACAACCCAAATGGCAGCCATTTTATTTGCCCAACATTTCGTAGGTATTCACGCTAAATTCGTAGGTATTAGACATACCATATCCATGTCATTCCCAGATCGGTGATTTTGACTGACGCGTTGTAGAGTAAGATTCCAGGGCCGCCAGACCTTACTTATTTTTCAGAAACGAAATGTGTAGAATAATGTAGTGTTAGTATGTGCTATGAGTGTACGCATACTTGCTAGCTTGGATTGTGGGCCAATTTTTAGGTATGAGGTGCTAAAGGTCCACGGGAACAATTTCCATACATATCTACATAGAAAACATTTTGTGTCATGCCCTGCAACTGAAACCCCTTCTATATAATTTGTTTAAATTTTGTTAAATACCGTAACCAAATCGTATCACCGTCTTTTATTTTTGAACCATCATCCCAATATAGGAAATATATTCAAATAACGCATGTTGGGTACAATAAAAAATGTCCGAAGTCCGATATATTTTTAATAGTCAAACTCGAATTGCAATATAAATAACTACAGGATGTCAGTGACTACATAACATCAGGGAACACGAAAAATAATTAGGTATAAGAATATGACAGTAAAATATTGAGCTGTCATGAGTGCGGCCCTGCACGAACAAACTGATATGTGTGCATAATAGCCACGCTTTCAGCGAATGTGTGCAGATACGCTCGACGCATTTTCCGTCAGATGTGTACCGACTCATTTGACGGAATAGAGGCGACCGAAGATACGTTCGACGCATCTTCCGTCAGATATGTTCCGACCCTTAAACAATTTTTTATTTGTGCAGAGCCTTATACTAAGAAAATTGGTGACATGATTTTTTTCCTTTCTAAGTTGTTTAACCCGTGAGAAGGCGCGTTATGACCATTTTGCTCACGCATTAATTTATTGGTATCCGTGTGGTAACGGATTGAGAATACGGAATGTCACCACCCCATATCATCCCATGGGTGTTGTAAGAGCCGACAGAGGGAGCATATTATGCATAGACCAGCACAGTAAGAGAAGGAAAACTTGATACAAACCCTATACCAACCCGTTTGGCTAGCGTGGTATAGTAGGCCAATTCCTCCTTTCAAAGGAGAGGCCTAGTCCAGCAGTGGACTGTTAAAGGCTGATGATGAATTAATTTATTAATGTAAATTTCAACTTTAGCTATACTGTTGCACTACAAGCTTCTCAGTACCTTCCTAAAATTTCACCCCCTCTCCTCTGACGCAACTCCCGCGGTACTCAGTGCTACCATGACTGCGTGGTGAAGGGTTTGTGAGTGGTGCATCGAGAAGTGCGGCATTTTGCTCATCACGTGCCCGTTCGTGTAAGTATTTTTTTCTTAATAACAACATTGGTTTGATAGTGTTTTCGTAGTTATTATGCACAGTTATTGATTAACCGAGTGGATATATTATTTACATGTTTTATTTGTTTCTTACAGTAAACAAAGTCTACAATGGGTGATCGGCAAGCTCCTCAAAGGAGAATGGGTGGTTTCGTCCCAAGTGTTGTAACATCTTGAGACCTATATTAAACTAGAGGGTACCCGCAGCTACGCCCGTACTCTAACTGTTTCTGCTGGATCTCCTAGTAGTTTCAGGATATTCCTTCTTAGCTGCACCCCTATAGTCCAAGGAATATACATGCCAAATTTTTCAGCTTCTTGGTGCCCCGTAGTTTTGGCTGTAGCTTATCTGTCATTCAGTCAGTAATGCAAGAATAATATATATAAGGATAAAAGATATCAATAAGTGTTATTTTTAAGGGTATAACTCTGTAGCATGTACTTAGAGGAAAAATGTTAAAGGAGTTTAAAAAACAAAACTTGCGCGGGCTTATCTGAGCGAACACCTAAGGCATGGCATGTTGAAAATCAAAATATGCATAGGAATATGCTAGGCAAATAAATTGTCGCATTACAAGTAGATATCAGTGAGATTAGGCGCTCAAAGCCACATTCACAAAACGCCCCTTTCGCAAAATGCCACACTTTCTATATGCCACATTAGCAAAATGCGTTCAAAAAAGCATGAATTTTGTGCAGTATATCAGTGTACCCTGAGCATGTTACTTTTATGTGCCATATGAATAATCAAAGATAAATTACTCAAGATATCATGTAAGGTTAAATCATTCAATTTCTATTGTGATTTTGTTTTTTATATATTTTTTATGTAAAGTTAGCCAAATATTAAGGCCAAAACATGCCATTTTACATTAAAAATATAATTGATCTCAAAGAAGACGTCATTTGAAGTACCGTGAGAGTTTTGCTCACGCGCGCGTGCTCGTGTAACTTTTTAGGGCGCGCCTTCTCATGAGTTAATTGTTAGTAAGAACTTGTTTTGACCAATGATAGCAAGGAGGTATGTACTATAAGCAAATAATAGCAACTACGTGTCCCTGATTTAAATACTTATTTAGCAAGAATATGTTATGATATTTGAGTATAGTGCAATAAAAGTTAACTACTGGGTATCAATTATGGGGCATGAGACTCTATAGGTACATAGATTACCCGTATGTTGTTAAGGATGTAGGCAGTTTTGGTGTTACTTTTTGTGGCCTATACACAGTCATGCTGCTTTTCTTCCAAATGACGCGCAGATGATATACCTATACATCTATAGCTTTCTATAACAAACTATAAATAACCTACCGTCAACAGTAACTGTAAACAGCAACAGTTAATATACAGACTATTTAGTAATATTACGCCACTTGACATGTTTACCTCTTTGTCACTCAAAGCTTGGTGGGCTCAAATGCCTGAGGCATTATAATATTTGCCGTCTGTCAATCGTTTATGTACCTACTTAAATAAATAAAGAGACGTTTCATAATGTTTGGGTTAGGCCTTTGTGCACAATACTATACTATAGACAAACATACAACAGTTTGTAATTATGTATAGGATTTGGAGGTATCAACAAGATCCAAAAACTAAAAAATATACTAAGAACGTAGTTGGTAAAGTAGACATGAGACCGATATATCAAAAAGAATCAGAAATCCGATTGCAGTCAGCAATCGTATCGTATCGATATTCCAATATAAGAAAACTGATTTTAGAAGACGTAAAGCAGTACCAGGATAACGCAAACAATCTAATCTGAACCAAACAGTGCAAGCGCAACCAAACTACAAAGTTAATCTAAAGCCTACGTTTTCGATTGTTTTCATATTCATTCGTTCTCTTTCACTCTACCAAACGACTAGTTAGTTAAAATGAGATAGAGCGAATTTCATATATTTTTCTTACTAACTTAGTGATCCGTTGAAAGAGCGAAAGAGATGAAGCGAATTGTCGCCAAGCAAGCGAATAGTTTTGGATTACCTTGGTTCTCTGTCGGATCAGTTCATTACGAATCCGATCCTTCAGAGAAACTCCGAGCAAAGCCCTCTCCATAGCTCGCTGAGCGAATTTAAATTGGTGGACTAGTCGCACCGTCAGTGTCCACGTCTCGGCACCGTAAGTCATAACGGGTAGGACGCACTCGTTGAAGACTTTTGTTTTAAGGCTTTGCGGTAGGGATGACGAAAAGACTCGACAGAGTTTCCTATATGCCGCCCAGCCAAGCTGTATTCTTCTGCAAGCCTCCCTCTCGAAGTTGTTTCTACCCAACTGCAAGGTTTGCCCAAGGTAGACGTACTCCTGAACTACTTCGAGAGGGACCCCGTTTAGGATAATCGGTTCCGGAGAGACATGTTCATTGAACATTATTTTGGTTTTATCCAAGTTCATCCGGAGACCGATGCGAGCAGAAGAATCAGCCAGGCTGCTCAGCATATACTGCAAGTCTTGCACGGTTTCAGCCACGATAACGATATCGTCTGCAAATCTTAAGTGTGAGAGGTACTCGCCGTTTATGTTAATACCGCGTCCTTTCCAGTGCAGCGTCTTGAACATATCCTCCATTGCATTTGTGAACAATTTGGGGGAGATAACATCCCCTTGTCTCACACCTCGATGCAGGTGGATAGGTTCAGACTGCTGGTTCTGTACTTGGACGGTCAAACTCGCGGCGTCATACAGACCTCTCTGCACTTGGACGTACCACCAATCGATTTGGCACCGTTGCAAAGACTCCAGAACAGACCAGGTTTCGATGGAGTCAAAGGCCTTTTCATAGTCCACAAACGCTAAGCACAGGGGCTGATTATACTCCTCTGTCTTCTGTATAATCTGCCGCACTGTGTGGATGTGGTCTATGGTGCCATACCCTCCTCGAAAACCGGCCTGTTCGGGCGGCTGAAACTCCTCGAGTCTACGCGCGAGACGGTTCGTGATGACCCTGGAAAACAGCTTATAGACGTGGCTCAAGAGCGAGATCGGTCGATAGTTTTTCAACAGAGTTTTGTCTCCCTTTTTGAAGAACAAAACGACTATGCTCTTGCTCCCCGCCCTTGGAGTTCTCCCCGAGAACAGGACAGAATTAAATATGCGTTGGAGCTGCACCAGTATAGGTTTTCCACCTGCCTTTAGCAGCTCCGTCGTAATTCCATCTTCCCCGGGGGCTGTTTCATTTTTAAGCTGCCTCAGGGCCACCACGATTTCGTCTTGGCTGACGTCTGGCAACTCTTCCGTGAAGTGGTGGGTCAAAGTGGCTCTTGGATCCTCGGAGTCGGGTTGGGGACGGGACGCTTTCGAGGTGTAGAGGTTGCCGTAGAAGCTCTGAACTTCCGCAAGAATCTCCGGTCTAGAAGTGGTGACTTTCCCGTCTGACGTGGTCAGCTTCGTCAGATGACTTCGACCTAAATGCTGAGTAAAAACTTTCGACCCCCGATTTTGCTCGATCGCATCGCATCTTGTATAGAGCGTGTATTGGAGCTACGGATGTCGCGTCTTACCAGCTAGAAGATCTTTTTATTTAGATCTGACGAAGTGCCTGCCAGGTTTTCTCGTCGCATCTCTATGAGCTGCAGAGATTTTCGCGAAAGTTGAGATCTCCTGCCGGTGTGCTGCGTCTTAAAGAGTTTCGTCCCCTCATCCCGATCTCATCCATTCAGATTGCAACTATTGAATGTTAAGTTTGAAAATTGCAAATAGTTATTAGGAATTTATGTTTGGAGAGTTTTATTTGACTCGATTAGTCTCATGCCTAAAATACAATAAGTTGCTATTGTTTGCGTTTGTCGTACGCTACGCTCCAACATCCGCTACTGAAATCGATTTCTAAAATTGGTTTTTGAAATCGATTTGAAAATCTGAAATCGGATTTTTATCGGTTTGCGTAAAAATGCGAAAACGCCCATGTCTATGGTAAAGTGATGTCTCAAGTCTTACTTTATAGTTGATTTTTCTAATTTATAATATTTACTCTCATTCCTTTGCATCCCAGCATTGCTTTGATGCTGTCAAGAGCGCCTTAAGAGAGCCCGGTGTACGCTATTTTGTAGCTGAACCAAATTTGCCATGAACATAAATCTTCGCAAAAAAACTCAATTTAGAGACATGATATTTTACTAAAATAGTTTCTTGTTTCACCACAGCTAGCTACTGCTATGAAACAGTTATCTAGTAGGCATAACGGCATGCGGATAACTTCATACAGGGAGGCACAGTGGACAATGCTCGTCCCGCGAGAGAGATCACGAGCAGTGTACTGTACCAGCCGACAAATTACTGCGCACTACCCGCTCATATACACACATACGCATTGTTTTCCTATATCTATTATAGTGCTCTACCAATAATGCTCACACGTTTCAATGCAAATACTAGTCAGATTTGACTGCGCGTGGTTGGCGCCGTGGTCTAAAAGGGAGCCTTGCCGCTTAACATAGCACCGAGTGTTGTGGCTTTGATCTCCACAAGGGACAAAGTGTTGTCCCTGTGCAACTCAGAAAGTGTTCTGAGTTCACGAATTGTTGTATCGGTTCTGTATGTAGATTTCATCCGTTGGTCGAATATTTGTAAATTTTCCCATGATACCGGATTTATTCCTAGTGAGGACGTTGTTTTTTAAAGAAGCTTCAAATCAAATTCAAAAAGTGAAATGTTTTTAATAGTTATATAAAAATGTCATCATCATTGCCCTAGCGTTATACTGGTTGCAACCAAGACTTCACGCCTTGGAGCCCGAGGTCCGCTTACTGGTCTAACCAGATATGACAGAATATCAACTTTTCCACAGAGTGACTGCCGTCTGACCTCCGCAACCCAAAGGGATAACGATATTCCATGGTTTAGACCAGTTTCAGTTTATTTGAGGGTACTGCCTCCCCGTAAGGACTGTCAAAGATCTCCATGACAGCCTGAACCGACGGTTTAACATGCTCTCCGAGGCACGCGATAATTAACAATTTAATATGCACTTAACTTCGAAAAGTCATTGGTGCAAACCGTGGATTCGAACCCGATACTCTCTGCATGGCAGTCCGTTGGTATCTCCACTAGACTTTAGCTGCCTTAATAATTGATACATGTATGTAAAAATGTATCAATAATTATTTCAAGGAACACCGGGTCCCATTATATAAATCCACTCCGCCAGTGTCACAGGACAAAAAACTATATGCGGGCAGGACATTATATCGAATGAAAGCAATACATTCATGCAGTCATATTTTAACTTGTATTTGGTCTAACACAATATATCGACAGGAATGCAATACATTTATGTAGATGTATAGCTTGTATGTGGTTGTAAACTATAAAAGTTTGACGTGGTATCGGTCTGTTGATAGTAAGTGACTCTGAAGTGTCCAAGTTTGCGCGACGGGACGACGCCGACGCCAGGCCGTATCGATGACATACAACCTTTGCAGTTGTTAAGTGGCATAGTTGTATAGTGGTAAAATTATTGGTACCATCACTTAAATCAGATTTGGCTAAAATGTATATTAGACTAGAGCCCGCTATTTTTTTTAAATCTTTCCTTTCCGATTCCCTTAGAATTTCGGCAAATCGCTTTTTAGGGCATACACTACGGTTGCCCGGGTGCATACATGTCAAATTGCAGTTTCTTATGCGCAATAGATTTGGCTGTGTCTTTCATAATATCAAAGTCAATATTTAACATTTTGTATATTATATTAGCTCGATAAAAGCGGCGATAGCCCAGTGGTATACGTAACGGACTGCCGAGACGATGGTCTCGGGTTCGATCCCCAGTTACCCCGGACACACACCTCTGACTCTTCGAACTTATGTGTGTATTAAAATGTTAAATATCGCTCGCTTAACAATGTGCCCGGTAGATGGCAATAGACTCACCCTTATTACAATGGGACCGAAACATAACTGGCGGAGTGAGGGTGTGTAATACACCTCTGCCTATCCTTTCGGGGATAAAAGGCGTGAAGTTATGTAATGTTATGTTCATGTTATTAGCTCGACAGACTAACTTGTGGAGACTAACAGACTTTTCAAAATTAAGTTCGAATTTAATTGCTAATTATCTCTTGACATATGCTTCGGAAAGCAAATTAGGCCGTGTCGGTCCCGACTGTCACGAAGATCTTCTAGCCTTCGCGTTCACTGGAACTAGTTTAAGTTATAAGATATCGCTTTTAAGTCAAATTAAAGCTTTGTATACTTTCTGCAGACGTCTATCCAGCCGATAGTCAAGGATTGTATAAAGAACCATTGAGTTTATCGGAACTTCAACTCAAATTCGAATGAAATTCGACCACTATGGCTTTTCTTGTTAAAATAATTAGACCTTTGTGAACTGTACTTACTTTCGCATAGAAAAGCTGCAATGATGATTACTTAATTTATACATTACAGTTTCTTGATGCCTAGAGCCGTCGTTTCCTTAATTTTTAACGAACTGAATCCATTTTTCTTTCTAATGAAAGAACCCGGCCTTTGATCTTACTTGGTTTACTTAGACAAATATTAATTTAGAAAAAAAAAGACAAAATATCAATTTACTTTTATATTTGTTCATTAAACTTGTTATAGATTCCTTTGATCGTATTTTTTATTGTGTTTCTCATAATAGGTGTTCATGATCTTTGAATAATTCTGATCACATTGTAGTTTAATTTAAGTTACTATAGAAGAAGTTAACATTCTCTATATTTTCATTAATATGTTGTATCTGTTATAGCATGTTAAATAAGTCTTTTCTAATAAAAAATAAAATACTTATTAGGTATATTATTTCTGATTAAATTTTCGGGTGTTAAGACTTGCTTATGTTTTCCCGGAGCTACACAAGTCAGAACTCGTTGTCTTCAATGGTTGGTGCTGCTCAATTCAGTTACACAGGTGATACCTAATAGAGTAGGATAGCAGCTGAAGATTTCATAAAAAAACACTTTCACAGATTATGTAGAAACATGAAAACATCTAAATATATATAAATCTCAAAGGTGAGTGACTGACATAGTGATCTATCAACGCACAGCCCAAACCACTGGAGTGATGGGCTGAAATTTGGCATGCATTCATGAATTTGCATGCATGAATTTTGATAAATTCTACCCCCAAGGGGATAAAATAGGGGATGAAAGTTTGTATGAAACTTTGTCCATTTTAAACTGATCGGGCTGAGACTTTGCACGCATATAGCTACCATGACGTGGGCTTTCCTTCAGAAAGGATTTTGATAATTTTCACACCTAAGGGGACAAAATAGGGGATGAAATTTTGTATGCAACTTTGTCAATTTTAAACCGATCGGACAGGGACTTTGCATGCATATAGTTACTATGACGTAGGCATCCCCTAAGAAAGGATTTTGAGAAATTCCACCCCTAAGGGGATAAAATAGGGGATGAAAGTTTGTATAAATCTTCTTAGATTTTCGACTGATTGAACTGAAATTAAAGATTGGAGCTACTATGATGAAGACGTCCGCTTAAGGCGCTACCTCGAAGGTCAAAAAATCGTGCAGAGGTCATCGCTAAGTGTTAGCTATAAAGTTGAATGTCGCACGGTTTTTGACATGGCATGCCATCACGAAACTGTCTGAAATCTTATTTCGTTCATAACTCAAGTAATAATCGTCTTAGAAAAAAATCGTTAGACCAATCCCTAATAAACTAGCTCTTTTTCCAGTGAGTAGCAATTTCAAGGCGAAAAGTTAAGTATTTTTTTAAATATACAAAAAAATATTTAGAGAAAGCATGTTTTTCAAATTAAAATTCTATCGAGCGAAAATCTTCCAATCGTGTATCTGTTCGGGCAGGCCCTAGATAAAGACCTGATAAATAATATATAAAATTTTCACATTGCTGGTAAGTCTGACTGCTTCAAAATCTGTAATCAAAAAGGGCATACATTTTCGAGGTAGCGCCTTAAATAGGATTTTGATAAATTCAGCCCCCATGGTAATAAAATAAGGGTTGATGGAGGTTGTTAGTGTATTAGTTTGAACTATCAGTACCTAATGAAACGAATAAATTAAGACGACCAAAATAACTTTAGTTCTAAATGTTGACAATAGATGACGTTGTGCACTTACGTCATTTTTCTGAATCGCGGTGTTAAGATTTTCCGCGGATTAATGACCATCTCCAGTTATTATTCAACTTTCGTCGTCAGGTAGCTTCGTTGTACGCAGTTGGTTGGATGTTGGTGGTCGTTAAATTGTTTTGGTTGCTGTATAGTACATACTATATCTAAATATATCTAGCGGATTATATTTGACGATTCTGGATGTTATTTTCGTGGCATATTTTGGATTGTACTTGCTTTGGTTCGGTTTAGTAGTTTTGGATATAGAATCGGCTTTGTAATTTGTATTTGGCATTAGTTTTGTTTTCGTTTGGTTTAAGCACAGGTAAAAATGTCAGTTTGACTTTTTTTAAATGGCTAAAGAAAATCTGAACGTAAATGGAGAAGTTGAAGAATGTACTGTCGTCCATATTGTTGGTGACGGTGCATGTTTGTTTCGTGCTCTCTCTTATTTTATGTACGGAACACAAGATAGAGCGATGGTAGTGTGTTCAGACATTGTCAGATATGTGGTTAATGACTGGAGCAAGTTTTCAATTATGACCCACGACAGGAAAGGTAATAACTACTTAACACCTGACGAATATTTTGCTGATATGATGAAAAATGCTACTTATGGCGGAGTTTGTGAGTTAATAGCAGCAGGATTAATATTCCCATTTAAGTGTGAAGTTTAAAGACACGGTTTCATATATACGGTATCTGGATCTAACGAGTATTCACCCAATAGCTTGATAGATTTAGCGAGTTATGACAGATTAGTTATGAATATTGTGTATAAAGAAGTTTTGTAGGCCCCTTTTTTTTACACACGCTAAACAAAAGCAAATCCGAAAAAAATACATACATACATATCGTCACGCCTTTTATCCCCGAAGGGGTAGGCAGAGGTGTATTTCTACAACCACTTTTCGCCAGATATACTTTAGTCCCACGTAATAGGGGGCGAGCCTATTGCCGTACCGGGCACATTTCCAGACTTCGTGCTGCTACTGAGAATTTCGTGACAGAAAAACCCAATAACACTGCCCGACCCAGGAATCGAACCCGGGACCTCCCGATCCCACGCGCACATTTATGCCGCGAGACCAACGAGGCAGTCGTATAGGGTTTGATGTCGAGTTTTCCGTCTCTACGCAAAGATGGTATTTGCATCGTGTTATCCCTTAGTCGCCTCTTACGACACCCACGGGAAGATAGGGGGTGGTGACACTTGTATTCTATGCCGTCAACCACACGGTCGAAAAAAATATTCCCAACTAAATATTCCTGTTTTTAACAAATATTTTCAAAGATTCAACAGATATTCATGTTGAAGCATTTATAGTAGATACCGTTAAGGTTCCGAAACTACACAGTGAATATTTTTATTAAGTTCCAAGTATTCTTCTTCGTGAATAGGACAGGAGGAAGGGGTAGACCTATGCGGACTATCTCTAACCAGGTTGGAAACGTCTTAAAAAAAGGACAGGTTAGAGGTACCCTAAGCAGAAGAGCATGTATAAGAAATTTGATGAGAGTGAATAAAAAAAAAAAAAATGATTTATTCATCTAGGTCACAAGGTGACGCTTATGAACGTCAATTTTTTAAACAGAATTACTTAATGCTTCTACATTTACATTTACTGCCTCGTTCGCAAAGCAATAGGTAGAACCACGAGAAAGAACGGGCAATAAAACTCGTGGCCACTCTTTTAAATTGCCAATATTATGGTACATATTTTTATTTTTGTAAGGAGCTGCAACTGTTTCACATTGTATTTAATTACTTGAAAATAGTAATTAGATACAGACATAATACTTGTTTATTGCCGGGATTCGGGGTTCAAATAAAGACAGTCGTACTTTAAAAACTTCTTGTAATGTCTCTCGTAGTATATGTTGTACAAAAACTGTTTGAACTAATTTATAAAGACCGAGTCCCGTGCACCGCTTTATACGTGGTTCCGTCTTAGGTGTGAGATCTTGACTACGTGTGTGCCGCGGCGACGGTGGCAACGAAGCCGGCGTGCGAACTAGAATTTGAATCATTGCGTTTTAAGGCGCGGCCGGAACATCCTGGGGGCCACGGGAAGCGGCAGCTTCAGTAGATTTTATGTCGTCATCGAGTAGAGGGCATAGGTACTGCACCCCTCGACGATATGTACCCGCAGTTGTATTGACCTCCGCTACGCGAGAAACTCCATCAGGCCCCGGGAACAGTCTTAGTACACGGCCAAGGCGCCAGTGTAGAGGGGGCGTGTTTTCGACTTTGATGAGCACCAGATCTCCTATTCTCAACGGTCTGCCGGGTACCTTCCACTTGGTACGTTGCTGCAACTCGCTCGCGTACTCTATTTGCCAGCGCTTCCAGAAATGTTGTCTTAATGACTCTAGTCTCTGAAACCGATCCAGTCTATTTATATTTGTATCTATAAAACTCGGTGATGGCAGAGACGTCAGTGCACGGCCGATGATGAAGTGACCTGGAGTCAGAGGTTGAAAATCATTAGGCGAGGAAGAGATGGGACATAAATGGCGGCTATTAAGGATGGCTTCTACTTGACTGAACAAAGTTGCCAATTCCTCAAAGGTAAGGTGACTGTTGCCTAAAATTCGCTTTAAATGGAATTTTGCAGATTTAACACCCACCTCCCATAATCATAAGCTGCTGCTGCTGTGTGGAGCATAAGCTGGTTGAAATTTAAATTTGATGCCCTTGTCTGATGCGAAATTTGTGATAGAAGAGGAATTTGATTCTATAAAATCACCAATTTCCTTGGCCGCAGCAACAAAAATACGACCATTGTCGCAAAGAATTTCGCGTGGAACTCCTCTTCGAGAAATAAAACGACGTAAAGAAAGAATGAAGGAGTCCTTATCAAGTTGGCTTACAGCCTCCAAATAAACACATTTGTATCTGGTACATACAAAAATAGCTAGATAACATTTCTTTATTTTACAACCCCTACCCTTTCTGTCTGCAATTCAAAATGGTCCAGTGAAGTCCACACTAACGCTAATAAAGGGATAATCGGGTGTGACGCGCTCAGACGGCAGCGCACCCATTAGAGGAGTAGTTGTCTTAGCGGCGGCTCGGCGACACACCACATATAGTCGCGCGGTAGTGCGAACCAAGTCGCGACCAGCGACTGCCCACACGAACTCTCGGATTGAGCCCAACAACAACTGAGGGCCGGCGTGAAGTAAACGCAAATGTTCCTGTTGGAATAGTAGTCGGGTTAACCTATGTTTGGAATGTAACAACATAGGGTGTCGCTTGTCGAAGGAGTAAAATGATGACTTGAGCCGGCCACCTACGCGTATAATGCCTTCGCTGTCAAGAAAAGGATTTAATGAAATTATATGATTTTTAGAACCAAGAGATTGCCTAGTGCGAAGAAGTCTCAGTTCCGCTTCAAAACTATCGGCTTGAGATAATTTAACTAAATGTTTAAATGATAGATCAAGTTCCTCGGGCTGTAAAATACCTAATTGTTTGTTGTTTACGTTGCGACAATTGTGAATGAACCTCAATAGATAAGCGAATGAGCGTTGCAGTGTTTTAAGTTTAGAATATTTGTCCAAATTTATTAATTATTCACTAGTGTTTCGTGTGCATGTTAGGTTAATTTTTATTTCGGGAATATCGCTGCAAATGTTAATATTAAATTGCGGCCATTTACATTCCGATTCGTAAAAGAATGGCAGTCCGTTCCACCACATATCTAAGTTGTTTAACTTGTGCGTGTCGACACCGCGTGACGCATCAATCGCGGAGTCCCAACCTACTCCTAGGGTATATAAAGAAGAGCTTATAATTAGACTTCCTTGACGGTAAGCGTTTTCATTTAATAAAGCGGTTGAATTGGAGCGAAACTTGCGTAAAGGAAAACAAACAGATTTTTTAATATATAATAAATCAACCTCCGAATCCGACCCTGTCAACAAATCGTCGATCAGGAAGTCGTTCTGAATTATATTTTTAATTCTTTTGTCAGAACATTCCTCACCTAATTGCCATAGGCAACGCGTACTCAAGAAACTAGCGCTCGAATAACCGTAGGTAACAGTGTTTAATCTATATGTCTTTATAGGCTCATTCACATTGTTTCGCCATAAAATTAATTGCAAATTACGGTCGCACTCGTGTAAAAATACCTGCCTGTATATTTTTTCGATATCACCGGTTAGTACATATTTGTAAGACCTAAATCTTAATAAGATATTGAATAGCGAGTCTTGTATGTATGGACGTTCTCTGACCAGATTGGAGACATCCTAAAAACAGGACAGGTTAGAAGCACCCTGAACAGAAGAGCATGCATGAGGAATCTGATGGGAGTGAATGAAGCAAGAGAGATATATCAATATCAATGCTAATCGCGCTCCGTAGTCTCTGCCTACCCCTCCGGGAAACAGGCGTGAGTCTATGTATGTATGTATAGACCTACGATCTGCAAATCATTAACCGAGTAGCCCGATGTAGTTACGAGCACTGCCATCAAAGACAACACGAAGTTTTGTTGATTCGCTCGTAGGCTTGAGCACTGCGTGGTGAGGTACATAAAAGGAGGGATTAGGAGATTTATCGGTTAGCTCAGATAGATGACCAAGTTTTAAATATTCAGTGATAAATTCCTGGTAAAGAGACTTGAGTTGAGGATTTTTACTAAAACGTTTCTCTAAGCCTAAGAATCGTTTTTTAGCTAATTTAAATGAATTACCTAAACAATCGGGTTCGGTAAACAGACGCACACAAAACCTGCCGTCTTGGTCACGGTATGTGTGCGTTGTAAAATGGTGTTCACACTCGGATTCTACATCCGTGTATTGTTTAGTGGGCTGCGGTATCTGTTCAAGCTGCCAAAAACTTGTTAACTGTTCATTTAAATTATTGTCGGAAGTGCTTATTTGATTGCAATGAATGAAACAGTTTGAAGTTTGTTGTGGCATAGGCATATCGTACATAGGGCCGGCTAGTACCCAACCTAATTTAGTTTCATGCATTATGGGTAGGCGTTCACCTAACTTAATCTGCTCGGACCCTATTAAATACCAAAAAATGTCAGCACCGATCAGCATATCAATAGGTGCGGGCTGACTAAAGCTGGGGTCTGCGAGCTGGATGTTACGCGGTAATTCAAGCTTAGATATATCTATATGTTTGCATGGCATACTACTGGAGATTATTGGTAAAACTAAACATGATAAATTAAGGTTTAAGTTCTTGTCGTGCTTAGATTTTAGAATAATCGTGCAACGTTCAGGAGTGCCAGTTAATGGAGTGTTACCTACGCCTACTACATTTGTCGTATTGAGCTGAGGGGTCAGCTGTAGCCTTTGTTTCAAGCTACTGGTAATTAATGAAGTCTGACTCCCGCTATCTAGTAACGCACGCGCGGTTATTCTGGCATTTGTGTTGGGATTGTATACATAAACTAAAGCTGTAGACAACAACACATGGTCCGTATTAGAGATAGCCACCCCGGCCGTGACATGTTTGTCTGGCTGCGGCGAGGCATCCACGGTGGTTTCATCAGCCCGAGAAACTTCCCGATGCAGCAAGGTGTTATGTCGCCTTTTACACTTCGAACAAAAACCTAACCTACACCGATGCGATGGGTGACCTTTGCGTAAACAATTGAGACAAAGTTTTAACTTTACCGCTTCAGAAATTCTATCCTCAATCGGCTTGGAGTGAAACGACGGACAATCATATATGCAGTGACCGCCATCATAGAGGACACACGTAGCAGGAGAAGCGGCAGGACCACCAGTGGAGGATGTACTGGAATTCGCTGAAATGTGAAAGGATTTCATAGGTAGTTTTTGTGAACTTAGAAGCTTCGGCTAATTGTTGTTGACCTTGTCAGACTTGCTTCGCTGGACTTCTAGAATATTGGCGCGACATTTTAAGAAATTATTAAATTCCATTAAAGTAGGCATGTCATCAAGGGAGTTTTTATGTTCTTCCCACTTTACATTTGTGCTGTTGTCAAGCTTAGCTGACACCATAAAAATGATCAAAGTATCCCATTTGTCAGTGGGCTGGTCTAGTGTATTTAATGCACGTAAATGTTTGGATACATGGTCAACCAAATAACGAAGTGCCTTAGCGGACTTACGCCCCACTAATTGGATGTTGAACAAAGAATTGAGATGGTTATATATAAGCTGTTTCTTATTGTCGTATCTCTCGCAGAGGAGATTCCAAGCTACAGTATAATTAGATTCACTGACCTCCAAGTTGCTTATTACCTGAGATGCTTCTCCCTCTAAATACGAATTTAGATAATTAAATTTGTGGATAGGTTTTATCCGATCGTTACAGTGAATCAAAGAGCTAAAGGTGTCCCTGAATTCAAGCCACTTAAAATATGAACCATCAAAATTTGAAACTTTAATTAATGTAAGCTTAAAACTAAAATTAGGATGGTCGCAACATGATTGGGATTCTGTCTTTACACTTGTAGATGCACCATTAGCGTTATCGATATATCTCTGGCTCGTGGTGATTACTGGTGACTACGTCGTGACTATCACATCTCGCGCATCAATCTCGGACTGCAATGAGCCTGGACTCAATATCTCAATCTGAGTTTGCAAATTATCGAATTGAGAGAAAAGAGTTCGAAATCGTTCCAACCTCAATGCAAGTTCATCCGTTTGTTTAGAAGAAAGACTATCATAATTGCATAACTTGTCGATATAATTTCTGTATTTAGTTATTCGACCCTTAATTGAGCTTCTAGTTGCAATCAATGAAGTTTTATCGGTCATTTTAAAGTTCAAATCAGGCAAAACACACTTCTAACACAAACGAATGAAGTTTAATAAAATAAATAAATTGATTACGTAACTTATGCTCCCAACAACGAAGTCAAGGTCAGGCATAAGCTGCGAATGAAGCGGAGTGCGTCACCTGCTCGAACAATAGAACAGCTGATAGGCCGAGACACGTGCGCCGGTGACGATCGCTAAACACACAAAATAAAAATATGAGTTCGTTAAATACAATTTAAATAAGCAGGATGATACGCAATGTATGGCTTGGTTTGGGCATTTATAATTATTGAGCCTATAAAAGGATGTTTTATGATAATTCCTTTTGAATGAAATAGTTATAAACGATATAATTAATAAACGTTAGGGTTGCGATGTAAAAGCTAAAGGTTATAGCGTATTTAAGAATATAGTATAGAATACATTTGGGCACTACTATTTCATGTAGTAAGTAGGTAGGATAATTATTGTAAAAAACGGTGCGCTGTAGATACAGAAAATAGATTAAAGCATATAAATTGCAAGTAGGTTCCTAAGCGGATGGCAAATTGTAGACCAGTCAAGCAAAAGATGATGGCTATATGGAAAAAGAGTGGGAAAAAAAAAAGGAAAAGGTTCCCTTCTCTGGCTAAGCAATAGCTGCGGTGTGCGTTGTGATGAGCAGACCGGCTGGCTTGAAGCAGTAGGTAGTTCGAAGTGGCGTAATGAGTCCGAAGATCGTCGTCCAACACGCGAACGTTCTCGAACCTTCGTCCTTCTTCGACCTCGTCACCTCGAATCACGCCAAGGTTCACTTCTCTGGCTAAGCGACAGCTGCGGTGTGCGCTGTGATGAGCAGACCGGCTGGCTTGAAGCAGTAAGTAGTTCGAAGCGGCGGCGAACGTTCTCGAAACTTCGTCCTTCTTCGACCTCGTCGCCTCGAATCACGTCGGGGTCACCAAAATGTTTATTGCCAGGATTCGGGGTTCAAATAAAGACAGTCGTACTTTAAAAACTTCTTGTAATGTCTCTCGTAGTATATGTTGTACAAAAACTGTTTGAACTAATTTATACACACCGAGTCCCGTGCACCGCTTTATACGTGGTTCCGTCTTAGGTGTGAGATCTTGACTACGTGTGTGCCGCGGCGACGGTGGCAACGAAGCCGGCGTGCGAACTAGAATTTGAATCATTGCGTTTGAAGGTGCGGCCGGAACATACTTAAGAAATTAATTCAGTTACTAAAATTAAGTGCCTTAGTTAGCCTGCCAATGTGAAAATTGTGTAACAGGAGCATCCACTTACGTCTTATAATGTAGGCAACTCACGACCATGTTCAGAACTATGGTGGAAAATGATGTTACAAAAGTGACTGTATATGAATACACAAAATTACAAAAACATTAGTTTACAGCCCATGATCACGAGCTATCTTCATCTTACAGTGCAGTAAAACTTTAATAAGATTAGTGGAACAACAATGTAAATGTAGTAAGTTGAATGACCTAATAATACATGAACAGTAATTTAAAAGAACTAGAAATATTATATAAAGATTAACTGAAAAATGCAAAGCATCTGTATAATTCTAATTAGGTATAAAGATCATGAGTTGTCTAGCGTAAGTGACCAACTACCCTTGTCACTGAAATTGTCATTAATAGTATAATAACCTTTCTTAATAATGCAGTCTTTTATTTTAGTTTTAATTGTACTAAATGGTAATTCTAAAAGACTTATTGGTATTTTATTGTATATAGGAATACCTAGCCTTACAAAAGAATTATTAACTTTATGTAAACGATGATAAGGGGCATATAACCTATGCTTGTTTCGAGTATTTATATTATGTATATCGCTTTTTGTGGTAAATAAACCTATATTTTGCCTAATGTACATAATATTAGCAAATTAAAATTGCGAGGCTACTGTAAGAATTTCTATAGACTTAAAGCGTTCCCTAAGAGTATCTTTTGCACCTAACATGTAAATTGCTCGTACCGCTCGTTTCTGTACAACGAAGATATTCTGAATATCCGCTGCTTTGCCCCATAACAAAATGCCATAGGACATAACACTGTGCAAATAGCTAAAATATACTAAACGAGCCGTGTCGATGTCAGTAAGTTGCCTATGAGGCAAGGGATATACTTATTTCAGGATCATTACAAATGTCGTTCCATAGTTTTTGTCTATTCCTGCGGGAAACAGGCGTGAGTATAATATTATATGTGTGTATTCTTCTACGATAGCTTAAAAAATGGTAACAGGGCTTTGACTACATGAATGGCGTCATGGTTTAAAAAACTACCTCAGAGTTTAATACTGCGCCGGGTATTGGGGGTTTGATCCCCACACGAATCAACACCTCGTGCAATGTAACAAATATATTTGTTGTTGCGATTCTGGTGCTTTTTGAATATTTGTAATGTCACCTCGATACAAATACGTATGATACCAAACATAATTAATGCTAAAAGCGGCCGTGGCTTTAAACACCATTAACATTTGTACCTAGTATCAAAACTATACACCGCAACTCAACCGCATTGGCACCTCTGAAACTGCGAACAACGTACCCACAATGCACGTACTCGTTAATACGGCTACTAATTCTCATTAGTCGTAATGTGTTGGACCGCGGTCACTCTCACCTTGCAGATAACCCTTTAATCACTGGGTTAGATTTCCTCCGAGATTTCCCACTAAAAGTATACTGCGGTGTAAGTGTCTAAACACACTATGTCGCAGGTACGCGACCGAAGTTCTGCGGCTGATTTTACGTTCTGATGTATTCGTCTGATATGACATACCATGAGTGCCGAACTTACGCTCGTGCTACGAACTATGCTTGTGCGCTACTACTAGAAAAGTTGCCGCTGAAGTTACGCCCAGCCAAAGCTACGCTGTACGCTATAACGTAACGTAATTTCGGCATAATGTTTCAGTATTTCAAATAGCATTGCAGGCGTAATCATGCCGAACTTCGGTCGCGTAACTTCGATATAGTGTGTGAACGCCGTGTCATGTTATAATCCTTGCGACAACAAGTGGGTATATTGTGACGTCAATAGGCCACAATCCCATTTGGCGCGGCGACAAGGGGCAATATATAAACAACAAGAGACGCATGCGAACAATAGTGGGATAGTGGAGGCTGCACACTGTAGCCTTTCTGTACAATGAGAGCGTAGATGGATTTATGTTTATGTGTCTGTAAGTAGGAACGGGATGAATATAATTATTGTAATACAATACTTTATACGTACATACATATGTGTAGTATCGTGAAATAAAACTTGTAGGTAGCTCGTTATGTAGACATTTAATGACTTAAATGGCCGCAGTGGGCGTACGGTATTTATACTCTTAACAAATTACAAATACCCTACATTACAATATGCAATGAAGAAATGTAATGAAAGAAAGCATAAGAGGTCTTAAATTTAAACAGGTATATTTAAAAAAATATGGATTTAAAAATTCAGTCTTCATTGGCGATCGCACCGAAATAGTAACTAATTTGAACCATGTCTTTGGAATATGAGATGGGTCGTACTCGTCTCATATTGCATCAGCCAAGAATCACGGTTTATTGTGCTTCCGAACGACCGGTATAATCACTAATTCCGTGCTAATTACTTAGTATTAATTTTGGTAGGAAATCTTAACAAGTTTTCCGAATCGCGCTAAGTACCGAAATACTAACGAGGTAGACAATGCAATAAGAATAATTTATTATAGAGATTTCGTCTGATTAATCAATATGACCCGAACGCTACCATTTTACGCCGCAATGTACTATTATTTATCTCCAACATTAAGTTAATTCCAGCAGGCTTCGCTCGTAGGTCCAAGTTCGAGCTTTCACCCCAATTCATGTTTACAAATTGCGGTCAACATTCTATTATTCATTTTAGTGAAATAACAGCCCTAACAATAAAGGGTTTCAAGCATTTTTCGTGAACTATTTGGCACTTCACTACATAGTATACAACAAATTCTGTCTTTTGTCTGTCTGTCCCTAAGAATGCTTAAATCTTTAAAACTACGTTACGAATTTCGAAGCGGTTTTTAACAGATAGAGTGATTAAGCATTGCACCCGTGCGAAGCCGGGGCGGGTCGCTAGTTATTTATATTTTTTTGATAATGGAGGGCTTATCTAGAGAATAACACGCAAAGAAGTCTTAATAGACGTAATCGCATTAACAATCTATTAGTTATTTGTATAAATAATATTCTAAAAGTTTAATATTAACTCTGTATCTATCAGCTATGAATGGTAGAAACCTGTTAGCTGAAAATCAATACATCCAGACAATGATATTTTACAAATGGAGTTTAACTATAAATGAAATAGAATAAAGCTATTATTATCATTAGTATAGGTACGTGTTATTCTGTATTCGAAAACAGATTCTATGTAGGTTTCACTCATGAAACTCCTGCATATACGAAGGTGTAACACCGTAAAACCGAACAGACTAAAGTTTAAAATCAAAGCTGTTTATTTATACAGTCGACGTGAATGGCACAAACATGACGAGGTATAGAAGCCGCTTAGAGCCGTACAATGCGCGACAACCCTTCCATTAGCGAGCCGTTCCCTCATCAAAGAGAATGTCCGATGCGCACTCCACCTCGCCTCACGTTGGTACTGTACGTAGCGTCGATGTGTATCGCTTCATTCATTCAATGTGTACCGTGGCCACTGCACCACAAATAACCGACACATAAAATGGACTGTTCTGTGTATTAGCGCTCGATAGAAGCAATGTTTCCGCTTGTATGACGCTGCCGAATAAACCGCGCTCAACTCGCGCGTCATTCCACGAACGCTCCAACAAATTAAGCCAATGTTTAATAGCTTGACACTGTATCTCGCTGCCCACGCTAAGTTTTGAAATGAGCCAGTATTTAGCGAGAATATGACCGCGCTGACCTTTATTCTAAATGCCTAGCATTTTATTGTTTTACATATGAATGCTAATTTAATTAGACTTTACGCCACATAGGGTGAAGAAATACGGATTTTTATAAAAATGCTTGTGATTTAATTCAACAGATATGCTATAAAGTGCCGAGTCAGTCCTTAGTGAGTAGATCCGGGGGTCAACATCGTCACGATATTATTGTAAGTAACATCGGGGTCAAGTGCGGGCTTGTCACCTCTCAGGGCTCGCCGCGGGAGGTTATTGCGAGACAATTTTAGCGGGAAATATATCTCGGCGTTATCACTCGTCGGCGAAGAAACACAACTAAGTTTTTATGTTGCACGTTTACAGCGAACGATTCATTTCACTTTTCCGTATTTCCTAGCAGTGGCGCCCAGCTGAGAGGTTGTGGGTGGGAAGGAAGGGAATGGGGAGATGGAGGAAAGAGGGGTTTTATATTTACGATGTTCCTGGCGTTCATCAGCTGATGCAGCGGTTCTCTGTTCCGTTGACGCGCGGCCGGACGCCGCCGTTGTATTCACTCACTCGAAAAATCGAAATTAATGTTGTATCGATCTCTTTGCAACGGAACTGGTATTGTGAGTGCACTATGAGTATTTCAGTGTCTGCGAATGTGCGAAAACTTCGCAGGATAAATCGTAGTACCTAGTACACGATAGCGCAAGGATTTACCGATACATAAACCAAGTGAAGAACTGTCGTAGTCGTGTGAGTATTTTCATAAATTTCATTGGCATTAAGTTACAAGATTACGATAGAATAGAATTAGCATACGCATGATTTTTTATTCATGGTTTGAGCCAAGCTTATCGCAATCCTGAGTGATAAGGAATGTTTATAATATGTTTAAACAGGGTTTAAATTCAAACGTTATCTATCCTGTAAGAACAAAAGGTAGGCTAACAACACAACGCGTTCTAAAGAAGCTAACCATTACATCTAAGATAAGAAAACATTTTGCTGCTATTATGATGATCATCTTTAAAATGAAACAAGTAAGTGCCTAAATCAGGCTGCACTTGGTTTTAAATGAGACTCATTCATTTTCCTATGTGTTTGTGGCTAACTTCCAACCGGCATCAACGGCTCTTAGTGCCCTCCGAAGCACAGTGATGCAGATGTAAATGCTAAACAAGCGGTAACCCATCCAAGTACTGACCTCTACGAATGTTGCTTAACTTTGCCCATTTATTATGAATGGCTGGCAGGTCAAGTCAAGCTATTAGGACTGTATTTAAATTGAGATCGTAATATTGAAATATTAAATAAAAGGTAGGTATGTTAACTTAAAGATGAAATACAAAATAATGAGGTGGGTACCCAATATTTAATTTTAAGATAAGACTTTACACTTCACCAGTTACCGTGGCTTCGATATAAATATGTACCACATATTGGTGCAATCAGCAAATATTTGTAATGAGTTTGAAAAAACCTTCGGATCTCAAGGATAATCGCCATCTCAGAAAAAAAATTATGACTTTCATATGTAAGAGTATACCTGCAAAGTTGTGTTTATGTAGAACCCTTTTTATTTTAGAGGTAAATCGTTCAGGTTTTGTAAAATTCCTCATCCCTGTCATTGGGTAATGTGCCCAGACAGCATTGCCACGCTGCACGTCGTATGGGAAATTTGATATTTTGAGCAGAGGCATAAATAACATAACATAACTTCACACCTTTATCTCTAAAGAAGTAGGCAGTGGTGTATTTCATACCCACACTTCGCCAATTGTGTTTCGGTCTCAATATAATAGGGAGCAAGCCTATTGCCATCTACCGGGCACATCATTAAGCCAGCGATAATAAACATTTTAATACACACTTACATTATTTTTGAAAAGTTAGTGGTGTGTGCCTGTGGTAACTAGGGATAGAACTCGAGACCATCATCTCGGCAGTCCGTTACGAACATTACTAGGCTATGGCCGCTTTTAGGCATAAATGTAGAGCTTTTATAAATGTGTAGGCACTTGTACAGAAGGCATGCCTCCAGAATCGTGAGTTTAACACAAATAGTGCGTAAACATTCCCGTCACGTTGTGATAAACCGTCCCGAATGCCACACTCCATAATCTAATTAGTAGGTACTAGTTTAAGCTGCGTAGCCGCGGCCCGCCGCGACGCGCGGCAGGTACCCGCGCGGTGACGTGGCACTCACCCGCGTAATTTAATTAGCAAGTTTAATTAATTTCAACCTTTTGAGAGAGTCGCGCTAACGGTCTAAATTATTCATGTGGTAGGTTCGGTGCAGTTTGCATCAGTCCGGACTTATATAAAACATGCTATTATAAAAGTAATCTATAAAGTAAACAATAAAAGGCGGGGTATTTTGAAGCTTTATTTAAAAAAGCAATTGTCGCTCCGTTGTGCTACGGTTCGGTTCGGTGCCGCACGGCAGTTTTCCTCGCTTTCCTAATAACAATTTAATTTGTGCTCGTCGCGGCCAGCTATTCTCCTTTCGCCCCTCTTCCCCCCTCTCTCCCCTACCTCGCCCCGCCGGCGCCTTCTTTACAAAACATCTTATTACTATCAAGAGGTTACAATCTCGTTACAGGCACAAGTAAATACTTTTGTTCGCTGTTTAATCCCTTCACAATATAACGTTGATGGCCAAACTTGGAAAATTAATGGCCAATATGTTGTGTAATGCGAATTATTGTTTAGTGTTTGGGCGACGAGAGGGTATTTGACAAAAAAAATCGAATTAGTACGTCAGTTAGATAATCGACAAATATTGGATACGTATTTTTTGTTTTATCGAATCAGTAAAAGATTACGAAAATAAAAGGCATCAAAGATGGAGAAACGTATTAGAGTGGGGGGTTGTAACGTCACTTGCCAGTAAAAAGTGTACTGGCAAGTGACGTCACACGAGTTTTCAGTGAAGTTTGTCGTCTTCATTTTTTGTTTACGCGACTAATGGAAATATACGTGTCCAATATTTTTTTGAAATCTATCTGACGGACTAATTCGATTTTTTAGTCAAATACCCTAGTGTGTTAGGTTTAAAGATAGAAACAAGTGGATCATTAAGTGAGCCTGAGAAAAGTCTTATTCCTAGAATTGGCCGCGCCTTTGACTTGACATGCTCGAGATGAAAATTTAATTTCTCAAAGGAACTCGATAAGATCATTAGTGTATAATAGTGTATAAATGCGTAAATAACTCTATGGACGAAAATATTTCTGTGCGTCTTTCTTGCCAGGTACCCAAATTATTCATGCATAATTATATATGTCTCTGACTATATTGTGACATGTCTGAAAACATTTCACAATGCAGTCAGAAATACATATATTGGTTTAGCCATATATGTAATTTAAACGTACGAAACGCATAAATTGTCCAAAATTAAAAGAAATATATTATTATTTTTTAAATATTGTTATTTGTTATATTTTAGTAATATTTAAATATTTTAGTTATACTTAAATATTACAATAAGCAAAAGGCTTAGATTAACGATTGGTATCGCTGCGCTATAATGTAGAGATACCAATCATTTATCTAAGGCAAAATACTTTATTATATTTGTATGCCGTGTGGTTGACAGCATAGACTAAGGGATAACACGATGCAAATACCATCTTTGCGTAGATACGGAAAACTCGACATCAAACCCTATACGACTGCCTCGTTGGTTTCGCGGCATAAATGTGCGCGTGGGATCGGGAGGTCCCGGGTTCGATTCCTGGGTCGGGCAGTGTTATTGGGTTTTTCTGTCACGAAATTCTCAGTAGCAGCACGGAGTCTGGAAATGTGCCCGGTACGGCAATAGGCTCGCCCCTTATTACGCGGGACTAAAGTATATCTGGTGAAAAGTAGGTGTAGAAATACACCTCTGTGTACCCCTTCGGGGATAAAAGGCGTGACGATAAGTATTGTTACAAGCTGGGGTTCGACGATAAATTATAAGTCACTATGCCATTTAAACTGAACTATATTTATACACAAACACTATACACACTTATTTACACTTAATTCTCAACACTAATAAAAACACCACTAAACACTTCCGAATTACTTCCCTTCGCTTCTTGTTTATCGCTCCGATATTCAATTGTTACTATGTCCGGTCCGTTTGCTCGCGCTCTATTTATACTGGCCGGATAACATCACTAGCGCATTCTAGATACTTCCACAAAACTGTCGAATAATCGCGAACAGTCGATACTCGATACAGCAACGCCATCTAGTACAGAGTAGATGAATTACCTTTAAACCACTGATACATTCAATCTCCTCTAGTATTATATATCCTCCTCTAGTATTGTTTAGTATATTCACCGATAGATGGCGTAACACTGCCCCCCTCATAAACGTGTTCGTCTCGAACATCGTTGGACCCATAGTAACGAGCCAACCGGTCCACATGAACTATCTTCGGTGCACCTCGCGACCCCTTCTGGATTCGATAGGTGACGTCGTTCATCCTGGTAATTATGCGATATGGCCCGTCCCATCTGGCTTGTAACTTAGGCGATTTTCCTTTGCTTCGTACTGGGTTATGAAGCCACACCAATGATCCCTCATCGAAGCCTTTGTTGTTCGCCTTCCGGTCGTAGCGAGTCTTCATCTTCACAGACATCTGTTGTCCTGACTCCCTGATGTGCTCGTATACTTCGTTCAGGGCCGAACCTTCCCTATGTGCAATGTGTGCGGCGCACACAGGCGCCAGGGTGACAGGGGCGCTGCGCGCCGAGATATGCGTTAATTATAAGACTTATTTTCGAAAAAGGATGCCAAAAAAGACGCTTCACAGATTTCGCACACAGGCGCAGTGGCGTAGGAAGGGCAAATATAAAATTAAATTTAGGCCGGAATTGTTAGGTTAAGACTAAAAAAAAAATGAAAAGGTCATCCGCCCTACGCCACTGCACGGGCGCTTCATAGATTTCGCACACAGGCGCTGCTTTGGGTCGGAACGGCCCTGACATCGTTCATCTTGTTGCGTAGCTCGGTCGCGTAATCCGTTATAGTTATAGTTGGTCGTGGGTTTTCCGTACTTAGCCACTTATTTGGGCCATTGTGCGTATGTGGCGACTTGATTGACGCCGACTACTCATACCACCTTAGTTCCTTCCAGAAAGCCATTAGTTGGCTAGTGTCGTTTAAAGCTTCACTCATGGTTCTGGGGTTGTTCAGCAGCTTTGCCCGTTGATCGCTCACACTTGCACAGTGCAGAATGACGTGACGTGAGCGGGTGTTTCTTCGGTTTCCATGCAGCCCCTGCACAGTGGGCTGCCCGTAACGCCTATTTTGAATAGGTGCTTGTTGAGTGGACAGTGGCCGGTTATTATGCCCGTCAGATGCTTAAGTGTTTTTCTATTAGAATGCAGCAGCTTGTGTGAGAGTCGCTTGTTCAAGCAGGGGATAGCATCTTTTGTTTGTCTGCATTCTTTTATGTTTGCCCACTGTTTTTCGTGTTCATGTGCGGTTCTCTCGCGTAGCCACCTTTTGAGTTGGCTTGCTGGTATCGGTACAATAGGCTCGGGTCCCATTATCATTGTGTCCGATCCTTGCCGTGCCAGTTGGTCTGCGGCATCATTGCCTGCGGAGTTGCTTTGGCCTTTAATCCATTGCAGCGTAACCCGATTCTTCTCTGCAATCTTTTGCAGCTCTAGGTGGCATTCCATGATGAGGCCGCTGTGCAGTTGCTGCCGAGAGCTTGTAGTACAGAGGCACTGTCCGTGATAATGCGTATAGCCAGGTCACGTACGTTCCTAGACGCGATTGCTGTTGCGGCTCTTGTTATCCCAACACACTCGGCTTTGAATATGGTGTTATGGGTGCCAAGGGATGTTGAGATGTTGATATTTGAGTCATGGGAGAATACGCCCGCACCTGTCCCATACTTCGTTTTTGAGCCGTCTGTGTATACTCTGACTTCGTGTATACCAGAGCTGTCTTTGTGTTCCTCCTGCAATTGGATGCGATATTTTGTGTCAAAGACAAAAGTTTTAGAAATGAGATCGCAAGCGGCCTCTAGCATCGGGATCTCTTTGGTTAAGGTCCCTTTTGGAGTGCGTGAGTAATTCGATCATCCTTTCTCCATAGCCCGAGCTTGTCTAGACGGATTGCTGCAGCGCCAGCTTCCTGCTGGATCATTAGGTGCAGCGGTCTTAGGTCCAGTAGTATCTCCAAGGCGGCTGTTGGGGTGCTCTTCATGCAGCCTGTTGTGGCCAATCAGGCTAGGCGTTGAAGGCTCTGTAGCTTTTTTGTGATTGTGTTTAGTTGCGTGCGTGGCCACCACACTACTGCACCATATTTAAGCATGGGGCGTATAATGGCAGTGTAGATCCACAGGGTAATTGATGGTTTGAGACCCCATTTTTTGCCTATGATTCTCTGACATTGCCAGAAGATTGTGCATGCTTTTGTTGTTTTTGTACTGATGTGCTTGCCCTAGTTTAGCTTATGGTCAAGTATTACGCCCAAGTACTTGACTTCATTCGATAGGGTAAGCTCCGTTCCAAAGAGTTTTGGTGTTTTGCACATATAGGTTTTCCTTTTGTTGGTGAAAAGTACTAGCTCTGTTTTGTTGGGGTTAACCGTCAGTTCATGTTGGTTGCACCATTCCTCCATGATCCTGATGGCTGCTTGCATCCGATTTCGGATCCGTTATATTGCGTGGAGATTCTGGTGGAATACCGGTGATTAAGTCTGCAGGTAAACGTAGTTCTCTACCAAAATTGGCAAAAGCTGATGTTACTCCTGTAGTTTCGTGGACCGCACTGCGATATGACAGGAGAAATGGTTGGATTTGCTTGTCCCAATCTCTTTGTTTGCTCTCCGCGACCGTCGCCAGGTACCTTTCCAGTGATTGGTTAAACCGTTCAACCATGCCATCTAATTGCGGATGATAAGCCGTGGTCCTGGTTTTATGTGCACCCATCACGCGACAAGTCTCCTTGAACACCTCGGATTCGAAGTTGCGGCCTTGATCGCTGTGGATTTCCACGGGTACCCCGAATCGACAAAAGACTTCATGCACCAGCTTGTCGGCCACTGTGGTAGCTTCTTGATTTGGGATTGCAAACACTTCAGGCCACTTCGTGAAGTAATCCATCACAACCAAGAAGTATTTGTTTCTATCCTTTCTCTCGGGAAACGGCCCAGCGACATCCAAGGCTATGCGCTCCCATGGGGCTCCCACATTGTACACCTTTAATGCACCTCTGCTTCGAGTATGTGGCCCCTTAACAGCCGCACAACTTGTGCATTTGCGGCACCAATCCTCGACGTCATCCCGACAGTGGAGCCAATAAAACCGCTCCTGGATCTTAGTAAGGGTCTTCTTAACTCCCATGTGACCTCCCGAAGCACCATTGTGATAGAGCTGCAAGACTTCCGGCACCTTAGTTTTGGGCACTACCATTTGCAAATGGCACTGGTTACCGCGAGCGTTTTCCCATTTGCGGCACAGAACTCCATCCTGGACGACCAAGCTTTCCCACTGTGCCCAATAACTCTTGGTGATGAGGCTCATTGCTGCGATATCACTCCATTTGGGCCTAGGCGCGTCTGATTTCTTCCATTCAAGAATCGGCTGTACATTCTTGTCATCTTGCTGAGCACTCTGCAAAGCTTCTTTCCATCCGTCACTCAGATCCATCTTTAACATTCTCACTAGCGCTGCCGGCTTCGCTTCCTGTCTTGCACAGTGTTTGCGTTGGTCGGGGTAAGGCCTACGCGTCAGAGCATCTGCGCTACGTGGCTCTAGCCGCCAGACAGGTACGTCAGGTGACCCCTTTGGTGGAGACAGGGTACCAACCGGCCGCTTACGCTTTGGGCAGCTCAAGCGGATATGGCCTCTTTCCCCGCAGCACCGTGGTGAAGAAACAACCACCTCCAGAGCGTAGGCTAATGCTTCCTTGAGGCTGAAGTTTTTGCATTGTCCTGTATAACATATTTAAGCAAAGCAGTTAAACAGCAAAACGCTGAATATTAGACGAAATATTTTCTTTAAGCTGCATAGTGAACGAAATGGTACTAATTTATTCAGATGCTGAATATTTTAGATTTTTTCTTCTTTATACAGCTGACTTCTGCATAATTAAAAATAAACTCCTTGTTTTACCTAACTTATAGCGCTATAAGCGTACAATTGTCTTTATGTTCAGCTTAAAACAATATCAGTTACAAATGTGGGTATCTTAAGCAGCAAATAACTGATTAGTTGAAGATATCGTATATTTATATCCAGATATTTCACCATTTTGTGACAAAACTGATAAATGCTTCATCAACAGTATGCCTCCTCAGAAAAATAATAACAAAAGCGTAAATGATTCATGGAAAAAAAGAAAGAACGAGAGGAATAAGAAGAAAGTGTTCACGAGAGTATGTAAAGGTAAAAAATAGTATCTGTGCAGTAATAGTAAAGGGTTTGACAACTGATACAAATAAGCCCGGGTCAAGTGCGACCAACACAGTTGAAGAGGGTTCTGTACACGGTGATTGTGCATCACCATCAGGATTAGTGATTCAAACAAATAGACCGGGTCCAACTTTAGGTGCAGATAACGAGAGTTATATGTGTGACAACTTTGCATCTCAATCACAGACTGTACAATTTGATAGTCAAGTTCTACTGATTTGGAAGAAAACTCGGAATTTTTTGCCATCGAATTAAAATCTTTATTTTGTGAAATACGAGAAGATCTATTAACACGTGGATCTTGTTGTTGTTTGTAATCCGTATCATCCGTATCAGTTCTATTCAACATTTGACATAATTCTTCCTCAGCTTCTTCAAAAGTTTTGAAATGATTGCGTTTTATTGTACAGTTGTAGGTGTTCCAGTCCGGCTGTGGTAGGATTGCAGGGTTCTTGCAAAGTAGCTTGCCATTTTTTTTGGCCAGTATAATTTTCCATTGTTCTCCCGGCCTTTTTTACGAGTCGAAACGATTTTGAACATGTTTCTGAAAAAAATATATAATTTTTCTATAACACTTCAAAAATACTACAACACTATTACAAACAACAACAACACTATTATAAATACTAACTTTATGTAATAAATCTCGATGTTTACGTTTGTATCTTACTTATTGACTACACGAGCGTGACAAGGAAGCTACGATAACGGGAACACGGTAAGGGGACCTCTCTACTTAAGGTTACAATTTGGAAGCACCAACGCAGCGAGCGTGGCCGAGCGCAAACCGATCGTAAGCCGAGTTTAGCCGAGCGCCCATTTGAAGCGTTGTGGTGGGAAAGAAAGCGCGATACTTTTGGTTGCGACTACCTACAATGTGCTGTGTGTTTATAATTAAATATGTATATTTTAGTTGGTAATATAAACAATTGTCAAATTGTCAAACAACTAAATATTACGCAATGCGTCATTCATAGTAGTACTGTAGATAACTTTAAATACCTAATAGTGGGTCCTACCTAAATGAGTATAGATCCCATCAACCTCAAATATTCATGGATTTATTTTCTATAAAAAAAGAACTCTAAAAAGCTGAATAAGTGTATACCTACTGCATTATGTAATTTAAGACCTTTCTCTGAGCAATGTATAATTGTTGTACTTTAAACCAAATTTGTGGATATGTAGTCGTATATGAACTATTATGCAGAAATTGCAAAATATTCACTGAAATAGGCACTTTTATTCAAATTGGCCGTCCGCCATTAACTAACGTTCGACATAACCACTTTTTATAAAAATCCTCAACATTTATCTTATGAAACACTTTGTTTAGTAGTGACTGTGAGTGTCGTGTCCATCACTACCGTTGCTCAGACCTAGCTTGTAAGTTCTGCAGTGCGAGATATTCGGTCTTAGGTAGATTCTTTGCCGGCACTTTCGATTTACGTAATACAGCAGCAACATCTTGTCGTATGGCCTTGAAATCTTCCTTACTCACATTGTTCTTGACTAGGCAATCCTCAACGTTGCAAATAATGGTTTCATACGGTATTCTTGATGGAGTTAACGCATAATTTAAATCTCTGTTAAGTACTTTCTCGGTATTTTCATCTAACGTGTGTTTTGACAGATTGACAACTGTTTGTCTATGGGCGGACGGTAGCGTGTGATTGGTGCTTGCGAAAACGTTCTGTTTCATGTTGTACTGGTCATTTAATTTTTGTTGTAATTTTTCAAACTTTTGAATTTTGTTACGTTTACACGCATAATATCTTGATGTTTCTCTGTTGTTTATTGCATCTATGCATTGCTTAAAATCAAATGAAGTTGTCAATCTGTATATTTCGTTAGATAAATTCTCAACATTTTTATTTATTCTGCGTAAGTCAGCTCGGTATTCATGGATCTTTTGTATGAGTAACTTTTGACTTGCCTGTTTTAAGATCTTAGCGCTCCCACGTATGTCCTTCTTGGCTGATATCTTGCAGCATGTAGGGATGAGATCGTGATCCCGGCATGTCTTCAAGAAATTTAAAGATGTTATGTATCTTGCGCGCTTGGTTTGTAGATCTTCTAACCGGCGTATTTTTGTTGCTGTTTCCAGTCCGTACTGGTTCACATAGTATCTTCTTAGGTTTACGCGAATGTTACACATTGAAATTAAACTACAGTTTACGGATTTTATCGCGTTGTATTGGTTTCACTAAGTTATTACATTTGAAACTAAAGATCTAGAAACTATATTTTTAATTTATTACTAGCCGACGTTTTGAATTCTTTACAGAATTCATGTTCACGGCAGACTGAGGTGATATTTGTCTTTTTCTTGAATGTATAAGTTATCTCAAAGTACCCGAACATTTTTAAGTACTGGTGTTACTATTTACGCAGAATGAGCTCACAGTGTCCTTAGGTCTTCTGGTGACTTTGTCCTTCTTGGGTTTCATTAGCCTTATGACGGGGTCCCAAGCTGGAGGAACATTCCAACCATCTTCCCTATTGAAATTAGAGTGTTTTTTAATTTCAATAGCCTCTCGTATCATCCTTGGAAGAAAACGATGTTCTTTTGCGAGTATCTGTGGTTCATCAAATCGCAGGTAGTGGTTGGGTCCTTGTTCCACATGTTCACACACAGCAGACTTTGTTGAGCGTTTATGTTTTATGTCAGCTATATGTTCTTTGAGACGAATGCCTATGCTTCTCTTGGTTTGTCCAATGTATGAGAGCCCACATTCACAGTCAATTTTGTAAACACCGGCCTCTTGCAAGGGTAACTGGCACTTGACAGATGGTAATAATTGACTAATCTTCGTTGGCGGCTTGTAGTAAGTTTTGATAGAAGCTCGCTTCAAGATGTAGCCAATTTTGTCGGTCACACCCTTGATGTATGGGAGGACAGCAGGTTGTCTTTCTACTGTGGCTGGTTTTTCTTTCTTCTGGGATCTGTGACAGTGGCACGGCGGTCGAAGCTTGTTGTCTTGCAGAACTTGCCTGACATGTTGAAGCTCAGCGTCCAGGTGTTTCTTGTCACAGATCCCGCGGGCTCTCTGAAACAGAGACATTCCTACAGTAGCTAACTGTTTAGGATGGTGGTGAGATTTACCGTTTAAGTACCTATTTGTATGGGTCTTTTTCCTATACACAGTATGGTTTAAGGAGTTCTTTTTATTCCTGATGACAAGTACATCTAAGAAAGCTAAAGACTTGTTTGCCTCTAATTCCAATGTGAATTGTATTTGGTTATTAATAGTATTAAGATGGTTTAGGAAAGCATTAATACTATCTGTTGGTAAAATTGTGAAAGTGTCATCTACATACCGCTTGTAGAACCTCGGTGTGATGGTGGCAGTCTGCAGGGCTCGCGCCTCGAAGTCCTCCATGACGATGTCAGCGACAACAGGCGATACTGGGGAGCCCATTGCTACACCGTCTACTTGTATGCAGTATTTCTTGTCCCATAACAGATAGCCCGTTGTCAGGCAGTGTTTGAGTATTTCTGCATATTCCTCAGGCATGTTGTTTTCTCTCAGCTTCCTTCTAGTAATTTCTACACAGTCATGTACTGGTATGCATGTGAATAATGACTGTATATCAAAACTAACCATAGTTTCCTTGTCAGAGAGATGTAGGTGTTTGATTTCACTGACAAAATGGTAGGAATCTTTCACATGTGCTCTCGTATTGCCTCTGAGCGGTGAGAGAATCTTTGCCATGTGTTGAGCCAGTCTATAAGTTGGTGCGCCTATCTGACTAACTATCGGGCGCAGAGGAGCGTTTTCCTTGTGTATTTTTGGTAGCCCATACATTCGAGGAGGTTTTACACACGATGGTATTAAATATTTCACGTCCAAATTAAGTTTTTCGGAGTATTTTTTAACAATATCACAAGTTTGCTTGAGTATTTTGTTCGTAGGGTCTGACTTAACCAATTGTAGGTACTTTCATCCGACAAAAGATGTTCTATTTTTTGTTTATACTCAGACGTGTCCATCACTACCGTTGCATTTTCTTTATCTGCTCGGAGTACTGTAAGTTCAGGCCTAGCTTGTAAGTTCTTCAGTGTGAGATATTCGGTCTTAGGTAGATTCCTTGCCGGCACTTTCGATTGACGTAATACAGCAGAAACGTCTTGTCGTATGGCCTCGAAATCTTCCTTACTCACATTGTTCTTGACTAGGCAATCCTCAACGTTGCAAATAATGGTTTCATACGGTATTCTTGATGGAGTTATCGCGTAATTTAAACCTCTGTTAAGTACTTTCTCGGTATTTTCATCTAACGTGTGTTTTGACAGATTAACAACTGTTTGTCTATGGGCGGACGGTAGCGTGTGATTGGTCCGTGCGAAAACGTTCTGTTTCATGTTGTACTGGTCATTTGATTTTTGTTGTAATTTTTCAAATTTTAGAACATCGTTTTCTTCCAAGGATGATACGAGAGGCTATTGAAATTAAAAAACACCCTAATTTCTATAGGGAAGATGGTTGGAATGTTCCTCCAGCTTGGGACCCTGTCATAAGGCTAATGAAACCCAAGAAGGACAAAGTCACCAGAAGACCTAAGGACACTGTGAGCTCATTCTGCGTAAATAGTAACACCAGTAGTTGAAAAATGTTCGGGTACTTTGAGATAACTTATACATTCAAGAAAAAGACAAATATCACCTCAGTCTGCCGTGAACATGAATTCTGTAACGAATTCGAAACGTCGGCTAGTTACAAAAAATATAGTTTCTAGATCTTTAGTTTCAAATGTAATAACTTAGTGAAACCAATACAACGCGATAAAATCCGTAAACTGTAGTTTAATTTCAATGTGTAACATTCGCGTAAACCTAAGAAGAATATAAACACTTAAATCTGATAGATGCAGTTTGATTTGAACGAGAAGTGTACATGCAGTAATAACTCCAAACAAAAACCAAATGAAATAAAAATATAAAAATGTAGTCAGATGAAGATAATCAAATAAGTAATGAATTGCCTACGTGCATGTCGGCGATACGCCAGGGCTATCGTGTCCAGACTCCATTATAATAAAAACACTCACGTAATATTACTTGGTTTATTTTCAGACGATTTCTAGAACAGAATTGAATTAAAATGTGACCTACAGTGCTTTTTATACACTAACCGTCATTAATGTTTAACAACTGCCACTTCCTTAACAATATAATTATAATTGAAATTACTATACAATTATCAAAAATCAACATTAATATTGTTATGAATTTTGCACAACACCATATTATGATTTATTTTATACGAATAACAAATTTATTTTAATAATCAAACGCTGCTTTACAACATTCGCAACAGATAGCGCTATCAACAGGATGTAAATATAAGCGCATGTTATTTATTACCGTAAACATAAAAATAAGTATCAGAATAATGTTACCTATTTAATACTTATTGATGTTACTTTGAAAGTTTCTGGAGTTATCTTAATAATTAAGTGATATATTAAATACCCAATCTTTATGAAACAGTGAAGCAGTCAATACAGTGTCTAATATTCTAAAGTAGTGAAGTTGTCAGTTCTGTGTTCACAAATAGTTATTTAAATATCAATCTTAAATATTATTAACATTTTCGAAACAATATAATCATTATATATTAATTTGCGCCCATACGGCCATTCTGATCCAGCGCGCTCCTCGCGCTGATTATTTAACGGTTACAGAATAAACAGCATAACAAACAAAAATAATGAATATTAAAATTACATAAATAAGCGTTTATCATACAGAATAAACTAAAAGTTATTTACAAGGCTTCACCTAGTAATAAGATCTTAGCCTGAGGCATGCGTCACCCATCACGAGATCTAACAAACAATGCTTCACCCATGGCTAAGCCGATTACGGCATCACCGATAACGGGATCTAGCGCATACAGGCATCACCCACATAGGGATCTAGCCCACGCAGCATCACCCATCACGGGATCTAGCCAACACACGGCATCACCCATCACGGGATCTAGCCAACACACGGCATCACCCATCACGGGATCTAGCCAACACACGGCGTCACACATCACGGGATCTAGCCAACACACGGCATCACCCATCACGGGATCTAGCCAACACACGGCATCACCCATCACGGGATCTAGCCAACACACGGCATCACCCATCACGGGATCTAGCCAACACACGGCATCACCCATCACGGGATCTAGCCAACACATGGCATCACCCATCACGGGATCTAGCCAACACACGGCATCACCCATCACGGGATCTAGCTAACAAGACCAGGATCAAGGATACGCATGGTGGCCAGCCAGCGTTTTGGGAAGGATGTTGAATAGGAAAAATAAAATTTTACTCAAACACATAAATGCAAAATTTGCCTCATAAACACATCAATGCATATACATAAATTAATCATCATTGTTCGTCGTGATCAGTTATATCAATACAATGCAATTACATAGGTCCAACAACGACAGTGGAGGAGGTAGAGGACCCCCCACGTAAATCGGTATCTAACGAATCCTCCGCCCATACGGTCAAGCTGCTCATACAGTTGTTGATGTTGATCAGCAACAAAGGTTAGCAAACAATGCTTGACTCCAGCTCAGTACAGCACCCATGCGGCACGTGTGCGCGCAGCCCACACACAAAACCACCGACGTCAAAAGGGCGGGCCACCGTCATCCATACATACCAATCAGTAAAGGACCGCTCGTCCATCCTCTTCACACTAAGGTCAGGTCATCTGCTAGGATGTCATCATCAACCTGCAACACTCAAAAGACAGGTGGTGGGCAACATTTCCCACCCAAATATTAGTTCCATGAACCTTCGTTACTGTAGATGAAATAAAATTCTATTCTTACAAAGTGGTCCGGTCTATTAAGCTATATCTATATATCAGGCATGTTCAACCTGTGCATTGGTCTATAGTTATCTTAGCTACAACAGTGTTGGAGCCCATATTTTACGCATAAAATACAAAAGACACTGAATTTTCTCAGGTTCTGTCTGACAGTGCCATTTTAGATAGTCAAATATAAAGTTATCAGGTTACCCATATTTTGCAGTTTTGATAAAACAGTTAAAACCTAATATTTAATATTAATAATTCAAAATAAGTTTTATCCACATCAAACAGGAAAACAAAATGGCAAGAACAAAGAGAGGCCTATGTTCAGCTGTGAACAGTCGGACTGTTGGTGATAAATATGAAATGTTTTCAAACCATGCAAATCCAAGGATTTCGAAAATACTAGTGCTATCATTCTTATTAATGTAAGAACATGTTTAATCCAATATTGAATATTTTTAGGCATAGTGCAAGCTGTGAAATTGTTGAACTGTTTGCCAACTGAGCCATAAAAGAAAAATTTACAAGCTACCAATATTACAAAGCAAGAGTAGTGCAGTCTTATTTCTTAAAATGATTCCACTCAGTCTGTATAGTTAATATGGTGGTGAGTTTATATCAATAGTTTTATTTGACTTTATATTTAAGGGAATTTTCTAAATAATGTTAATATTTATTTTAAACTGTTAACATGTGGTGTTAATGTTATTCTTATTAATTCACACTCAATTATTAATTGTTTATCTGAATAAACAAATTTAAACTGACTAATCACAACTGACTTAGTAATAAAGCATGAGTAGTCCATACATTTAATTTAATTTGCCAAGAATAAATACTGCTAAATGGGAAAATAGATAATATGGATTTTCACATCATGTTCTTTAAACCCACTTACCATTATCCTAATAATCATATTCTTATCTGTCTTGTATCCCACAAGAGCTAAGCAATAAGGTTGGCACTAAATTTTATTGGTTTATCACTGGTTGTCATCTTGAATATAGATGCAACTAATTTTGCAAATAAAATAAATTGTATTTACCGAGTAAAACACTAAGGCTTGGTATTTATACAAGACTAGAGGACGCCAGCAGCTACGCCTGCATTTTTTTTTAATTTACCCGTTTTGGCCGATCCCGTGAGAATTTCGGGAAATCCCTTCTTAGTGCACCCCTACGGTCCCCAAGGAACATACATGCCAAATTTCAGCTTCCTGCGCCCAATAGCTTCGGCTGTAGCGTGTCTGTCAGTCAGTCAGTAACGCAAGGATTTTATATATTAAGATTAGCAGTCACCTGCCGTAAGACTTTCAACCTAAAATGCCTATTATAGAACCTAAGTAAGGCTTCATATAATCGCGCCGTCGTCTTCATCATCACGTGAATGTCGAGGCGATTCAGCTCCTCGATAACACTGAATTAGTGAGAAGACTGAAACGGACAAAACCATTTGAGTAAGTATAGTATAGTGACGTTAAAATAAGAGTGTAGTGATAAGTGCACTATGAAAAAGAACACATGAACAAAGTGTCTTCGCCTTAACGTAAACTAAGAAATTATGTTATTGGGCAATTCTTAGATAATAATGTTATGTAGCAATTTAGGTTAAATTAAAATTACTCATTAGCTTCAAGGCTAGATTGTAATATAAGTAAAATATCGTTTAGGTATTTTATACAATAAAAAAAAATATATATATATAATCGCGCCGTGAGCACTAGCCATAAGTAATGCAGTTAGTTAGCCTTATGAAATATGTAACCAAGGGCTATAAATAATGTTTTGATTCCTTTAATGTTGTACTATTGGGATAACCTATTGACTAACAATTGAATTCATATTCAGCACATCGATTAGCTTATTTAAACTGAAAGCAAATCAGGTAATTTATACACTGGATCTATATCAGAGCTTCAACTTGAAAAGGGCAGTTATACCGTTCTTTACTAATAATCACATTAGTAGAACCACATAACAAAGCTATTTTCTCTTTCTTGTGTAGATAAGTAAGTTTTACAGAAAGTTTCCGACATGGCCTTACGATTAATGAACAGACAAGAGCCCCAGACGACGGCATAACATGACTACAAGCACAGTAGCACTGTTATGTACCAAACGTGGATAAACAACAGTTACCTATAAGTTCTATTTGGGGTGTAACCTTCGTAATTTTGCCTGTATAATGTTTATCTGTTAATCCTTACGGGGACTAATTATAGATATAGGGATAATATATAAAATTATGATGTTTCTCAAAAACTCTAATCAAATCAGTTCTGGATAAATACCTGTGGTCAGTGCATCAACAACCCGCATCTGCAACCTCTGGTAGCACTCAGAGCAGAACAGCGTTCACGCCACAGCACATCCTGGTGCGTGCACCCCGTAGTAGTCGCGCTGTCGCTCTCGCTCGCACGTGGCCTCACGTGAAGTGTAGACGTGCTCGCCATAACTCCGACTCACCGTGCGGTCTCCGATCAGGGTTGACTAGCACCAAACACGGCTTACAAGCGCTTCAGGTCATCATTGGTAATGGCGGCCAAGCCAAGAGACCCATCACTCTCGCGCCAACCGTAGATCCCGAAGTCTCTTAGGGGGCGTTTATCACACCGCTGCTGTCGGCGATACGCCAGGGTTATCGTGTCCAGACTCCATTATAATAAAAACACTCACGTAATATTACTTGGTTTATTTTCAGACGATTTCTAGAACAGAATTGAATTAAAATGTGACCTACAGTCTTTTTTATACACTAACCGTCATTCATGTTTAACAACTGCCACTTCCTTTACAACATAATTATAATTGAAATTACTAAACAATTATAAAAAATCAACATTAATATTGTTATGAATTTTGCACAACACCATATGATTTATTTTATACGAATAACAAATTTATTTTAATAATCAAACGCTGCTTTACAACATTCGCAACAGATGGCGCTATCAACAGGATGTAAATATAAGCGCATGTTATTTATTACCGTAAACATAAAAATAAGTATCAGAATAATGTTACTTATTTAATACTTATTGATGTTACTTTGAAAGTTTCTGGAGTTATCTTAATAATTAAGTGATATATTAAATATCCAATCTTTATGAAACAGTGAAGCAGTCAATACAGTGTCTAATATTCTAAAGTAGTGAAGTTGTCAGTTCTGTGTTCACAAATAGTTATTTAAATATCAATCTTAAATATTATTAACATTTTCGAAACAATATAATCATTATATATTAATTTGTGCCCATACGGCCATTCTGATCCAGCGCGCTCCTCATGCTGATTATTTAACGGTTACAGAATAAACAGCATAACAAACAAAAATAATGAATATTAAAATTACATAAATAAGCGTTTATCATACAGAATAAACTAAAAGTTATTTACAAGGCTTCACCTAGTAATAGGATCTTAGCATGAGGCATGCGTCACCCATCACGAGATCTAACAAACAATGTTTCACCCATGGCTAAGCCGATTACGGCATCACCGATTACGGGATCTAGCGCATACAGGCATCACCCACATAGGGATCTAGCCCACGCAGCATCACCCATCACGGGATCTAGCCAACACACGGCATCACCCATCACGGGATCTAGCCAACACACGGCATCACTCATCACGGGATCTAGCCAACACACGGCATCACCCATCACGGAATCTAGCCAACACACGGCGTCACACATCACGGGATCTAGCCAACACACGGCATCACCCATCACGGGATCTAGCCAACACACGGCATCACCCATCACGGGATCTAGCCAACAAGACCAGGATCAAGGATACGCATGGTGGCCAGCCAGCGTTTTGGGAAGGATGTTGAATAGGAAAAATAAAATTTTACACAAACACATAAATGCAAAATTTGCCTCATAAACACATCAATGCATATACATAAAATAATCAACATCGTTCGTCGTGATCAGTTATATCAATACAATGCAATTACATAGGTCCAACAACGACAGTGGAGGAGGTAGAGGACCTCCCACGTAAATCGGTATCTGACGAATCCTCCGCCCATACGGTCAAGCTGCTCATACAGTTGTTGATGTTGATCAGCAACAAAGGTTAGCAAACAATGCTTGACTCCAGCTCAGTACAGCACCCATGCGGCACGTGTGCGCGCAGCCCACACACAAAACCACCGACGTCAAAAGGGCGGGCCACCGTCATCCATACATACCAATCAGTAAAGGACCGCTCGTCCATCCTCTTCACACTAAGGTCAGGTCATCTGCTAGGATGTCATCATCAACCTGCAACACTCAAAAGACAGGTGGTGGGCAACATTTCCCACCCAAATATTAGTTCCATGAACCTTCGTTACTGTAGATGAAATAAAATTCTATTCTTACAAAGTGGTCCGGTCTATTAAGCTATATCTATATATCAGGCATGTTCAACCTGTGCATTGGTCTATAGTTATCTTAGCTACAACAGTGTTGGAGCCCATATTTTACGCATAAAATACAAAAGACACTGAATTTTCTCAGGCTCTGTCTGACAGTGCCATTTTAGATAGTCAAATATAAAGTTATCAGGTTACCCATATTTTGCAGTTTTGATAAAACAGTTAAAACCTAATATATTCAAAATTTTATTTCATCTACAGTAACGAAGGTTCATGGAACGAACCTTCGTTACTGTAGATGAAATAAAATTCTATTCTTACAAAGTGGTCCGGTCTATTAAGCTATATCTATATATCAGGCATGTTCAACCTGTGCATTGGTCTATAGTTATCTTAGCTACAACAGTGTTGGAGCCTATATTTTACGCATAAAATACAAAAAACACTGAATTTTCTCAGGTTCTGTCTGACAGTGCCATTTTAGATAGTCAAATATAAAGTTATCAGGTTACCCATATTTTGCAGTTTTGATAAAACAGTTAAAACCTAATATTTAATATTAATAATTCATAATAAGTTTTATCCACATCAAACAGGAAAACAAAATGGCAAGAACAAAGAGAGGCCTATGTTCAGCTGTGAACAGTCGGACTGTTGGTGATAAATATGAAATGTTTTCAAACCATGCAAATCCAAGGATTTCGAAAATACTAGTGCTATCATTCTTATTAATGTAAGAACATGTTTAATCCAATATTGAATATTTTTAGGCATAGTGCAAGCTGTGAAATTGTTGAACTGTTTGCCAACTGAGCCATAAAAGAAAAATTTACAAGCTACCAATATTACAAAGCAAGAGTAGTGCAGTCTTATTTCTAAAAATGATTCCACTCAGTCTGTATAGTTAATATGGTGGTGAGTTTATATCAATAGTTTTATTTGACTTTATATTTAAGGGAATTTTCTAAATAATGTTAATATTTATTTTAAACTGTTAACATGTGGTGTTAATGTTATTCTTATTAATTCACACTCAATTATTAATTGTTTATCTGAATAAACAAATTTAAACTGACTAATCACAACTGATTTAGTAATAAAGCATGAGTAGTCCATACATTTAATTTAATTTGCCAAGAATAAATACTGCTAAATGGGAAAATAGATAATATGGATTTTCACATCATGTTCTTTAAACCCACTTACCATTATCCTAATAATCATATTCTTATCTGTCTTGTATCCCACAAGAGCTAAGCAATAAGGTTGGCACTAAATTTTATTGGTTTATCACTGGTTGTCATCTTGAATATAGATGCAACTAATTTTGCAAATAAAATAAATTGTATTTACCGAGTAAAACACTAAGGTTTGGTATTTATACAAGATTAACAGTCACCTGCCGTAAGACTTTCAACCTAAAATGCCTATTATAGAACCTAAGTAAGGCTTCATATAATCGCGCCGTCGTCTTCATCATCACGTGAATATCGAGGCGATTCAGCTCCTCGATAACACTGAATTAGTGAGAAGTCTGAAACGGACAAAACCATTTGAGTTAGTATAGTATAGTGACGTTAAAATAAGAGTGTAGTGATAAGTGCACTATGAAAAAGAACACATGAACAAAGTGTCTTCGCCTTAACGTAAACTAAGAAATTATGTTATTGGACAATTCTTAGATAATAATGTTATGTAGCAATTTAGGTTAAATTAAAATTACTCATTAGCTTCAAGGCTAGATTGTAATATAAGTAAAATATCGTTTAGGTATTTTATACAATAAAAAAAAAAAAAATATATATATATATATAATCGCGCCGTGAGCACTAGCCATAAGTAATGCAGTTAGTTAGCCTTATGAAATATGTAACCAAGGGCTATAAATAATGTTTTGATTCCTTTAATGTTTTACTATTGGGATAACCTATTGACTAACAATTGAATTCATATTCAGCACATCGATTAGCTTATTTAAACTGAAAGCAAATCAGGTAATTTATACACTGGATCTATATCAGAGCTTCAACTTGAAAAGGGCAGTTATATCGTTCTTTACTAATAATTACATTAGTAGAACCACATAACAAAGCTATTTTCTCTTTCTTGTGTAGATAAGTAAGTTTTACAGAAAGTTTCCGGCATGGCCTAACGATTAATGAACAGACAAGAGCCCCAGACGACGGCATAACATGACTATAAGCACAGTAGCACTGTTATGTACCAAACGTGGATAAACAACAGTTACCTATAAGTTCTATTTGGGGTGTAACGTTCGTAATTTTGCCTGTATAATGTTTATCTGTTAATCCTTACGGGGACTAATTATAGATATAGGGATAATATATAAAATTATGATGTTTCTCAAAAACTCTAATCAAATCAGTTCTGGATAAATACCTGTGGTCAGTGCATCAACAACCCGCATCTGCAACCTCTGGTAGCACTCAGAGCAGAACAGCGTTCACGCCACAGCACATCCTGGTGCGTGCACCCCGTCGTAGTCGCGCTGTCGCTCTCGCTCGCACGTGGCCTCACGTGAAGTGTAGACGTGCTCGCCATAACTCCGACTCACCGTGCGGTCTCCGATCAGGGTTGACTAGCACCAAACACGGCTTACAAGCGCTTCAGGTCATCATTGGTAATGGCGGCCAAGCCAAGAGACCCATCACTCTCGCGCCAACCGTAGATCCCGAAGTCTCTTAGGGGGCGTTTATCACACCGCTGCTGTCGGCGATACGCCAGGGTTATCGTGTCCAGACTCCATTATAATAAAAACACTCACGTAATATTACTTGGTTTATTTTCAGACGATTTCTAGAACAGAATTGAATTAAAATGTGACCTACAGTATTTTTTATACACTAACCGTCATTAATGTTTAACAACTGCCACTTCCTTAACAACATAATTATAATTGAAATTACTAAACAATTATAAAAAATCAACATTAATATTGTTATGAATTTTGCACAACACCATATGATTTATTTTATACGAATAACAAATGTATTTTAATAATCAAACGCTGCTTTACAACATTCGCAACGGATGGCGCTATCAACAGAATGTAAATATAAGCGCATGTTATTTATTACCGTAAACATAAAAATAAGTATCAGAATAATGTTACCTATTTAATACATATTGATGTTACTTTGAAAGTTTCTGGAGTTATCTTAATAATTAAGCGATATATTAAATACCCAATCTTTATGAAACAGTGAAGCAGTCAATACAGTGTCTAATATTCTAAAGTAGTGAAGTTGTCAGTTCTGTGTTCACAAATAGTTATTTAAATATCAATCTTAAATATTATTAACATTTTCGAAACAATATAATCATTATATATTAATTTGCGCCCATATGCAGTACTCTCAAATGATGAATCTGTTCAAGATATATTTTTAATTATGAAATTATACAGTTCACAGCGGTTAAATGCTTAGGGATCGGGAAAAATGAAACGTAGTGAGTCGCTGTTCGGTCCAAGCAACCGAACACTTGCTAACGCAGCAATTTATAAAATCATTGCAACTTACACAAGCTACAACTCAGTGCATAAACGTGTGTCGTACGGACCGGGTGCATTCCTAACATTCAACATTTCTTTTAACATTTACGTAGTTTTATAACATTATCATTAAGGACAAACTTTGACCTTGTAAGAACATTGCAATAAAAATTTTAGTCTCAAATCTAGATCTTTGATATTCACTAAACACCCTCGCATAGCACCCCGCACATACTGGTCCTTCAGCCGGATCACGCGCGTTTTCAAAAATAATCGCGAGTGTTTCGTGAACAAAACTGTGGTGTGTGTGTGTTTGTGTGGACAATATAGTGGTATCCTGGTCGGGTGGAGACTGCAACACACTCCTTATTCGAGGAGTACATAACGGTGGTAAGCTGCAGACCAAGTAAGTGAGCATTTTTATATACCAAAACCACGCGCACAATGGCTGAGCTTTACGAAATTCAATTGACTCTTGCCATCAATATTGAAAAGATTGGAGTCAATTTGAAGAAAACCAGTCTACATAGAAGAACATTCGAGTACTTTAAAAAGTGTTTGAGTACTTTAGAAGAGTACTGGAAAGAATACCAGTTCAACCACGATCGCCTTTCAACGGAAGTAAGTAAGACCCATGTCTACTTTACGAAACAAGAATATGAAAGAACAAGTAAGTCTTACCAAGCGGTCAAGTCGCTGATCAACCAAATGCACCAACAATTATTAGAAGCGCCGTCTGGAAGCGACGGTCAACAATTGCCCATAGAAGATCCCTCTTTCGCCAAAGAAGGTGACGCTGAGCAAAGACATACAGGAGATCAGCAGCAAGAAGACGATGGTCAGGCCACGATGCTGCGACCAAGGACTCGTTTATTGGTCAATCAAGGTACAAACAGTAAACTCGACGAGATGCTTCGCAAACAATCGGCTAATTTTAAGGCTTTTCGGCGAACAGTCTCGAATATCAAACTAGAACATATTGCCGATAAGTGGGGATTCGAGGACGTTCTCAAAACTCTGCAAACTAGGTGGTCAGCGATCGATACTCTGCATTGGGAAATCGACTCCGAGATAGGGGAAGAAAATGGAGAGTATGAACAGACATATATATGTCACGAACAACAGTATAACAATTTAAAGAAGGCGATCAACACCAAAATGTGGTCGGTCTCCCATAGAGAGAAAACTACGCCTACTCTCGAAATACCAGTTTTTCATGGACATTATAACCAGTGGACATCATTCAAAGATTTGTTCCAAGAAGCAATACATAACAATCCATCGCTTTCGAGTGCCCAAAAAATGCAATTTTTAAAGGGAAAAGTTAAAGGGGAAGCGGAGCGCCTCATTCAACATTTACAAATCAGTGCGGACAATTACGCCGTATGCTGGGAGATTTTACAACATCGCTATAACAATAAAAGGGCTATATTCTCTTCCCATATGAACATACTTTTAGGCCTGCCTAACATGCAACATCAGTCTTTGCCACAAATCAAAAAGCTACACGACACAACATTGGAGTGTCTACATGCCGTACGTAATTTGGGGGTTGACACAACATCGTGGGATCCAATGGTAGTACACATTTTATCCCAAAAACTCGACTCTGAGTCATATGGCGACTACATAGAGTCCTTAAAAAACTCGCGTGAGTTGCCCGTCCTTCAAGATTTTTTGGATTTCCTGGAAACCAAATTCATCAGTTTGGAGTCAGCTCGCCGCAAACAAGACAACCCTCAACAAAAAACATCTAATGCGCAACAGCAAAAATCAACAAGTTTTAAAAAACCTTACAATTATCATAACAGTGGGAACAACGGAAACTTGAAAAAGACTTTACACGTGTCCAAGATCAAATGTCCACGTTGCGGCGGCGAACATGGGCTATACAATTGCAAAACTTTCCTTGAATTGCCGGCAGAACAAAGACTTGCAACTGCGCAAAACTTGCAAGTGTGCATCAATTGTTTGTTTAGCCATAACGGGAATCAGTGTACATCTACAAAACGATGCCGCAAATGTACAGCGTATCATAGTACGATATTACATGACGCGTTTGTAAAGCCGACAAGTACAAATACGCCGAACTCTCAGGTTACCAAACGTACCGAACACGCGGTAAAGGTTTCGAATGCGTCGCAAGATTACGCGGCGGAAATTTTACTGGCAACTGCTCTCGTGAAGGTTTTGGCAGCCGACGGAACTTACCATAACATGCGCGCTCTTATCGACCAGGGCTCACAGATATCTTTAATCACCGAAAGAGCCGCTCAATTATTGAAAATTAAACGTCAGAAATGCAAAGGAATTGTTCTAGGCGTAGGCGAAAAAGAGAATAACTGCAAAGGAAGGATTAACATAACATGCAAGTCTATAAACAATGACTTCACCTTTACAACAGACGTTTTAATCATGAACAATATCCTTAAAAATCTCCCCAACCATACATTTACGAAGCCTTCATGGTCATTTACAGACAACATTAGTTTGGCGGACCCAGAGTACTACGTTAGTAAACCTGTAGACTTATTACTCGGAGCAGAGGTTTACGCAAACATTATAATGGAAGGAATTATAAAAGGGTCAAACATATCGCAGCCTGTCGCTCAACAAACCCATCTGGGGTGGATATTGTGCGGCGGTTCTTCTTCAGTATTCCAGTGTAATGTAGTATTGAACAACATAGAAAGTATACAACAATTTTGGGAGGTAGAGGAAATTAGCGACCAGTCCTGTCTATCTTTGGAAGATCAGGAATGCATTTCACATTATTTGAACACTACTAGCCGAAATGAAAACGGGCGCTATGAAGTTAGATTGCCGTTAAAAGAAAATATAGAAAACAAGTTGGGTTCCTCAAAACAAATGGCTTTAGCCCAATTCCGTAATTTGGAGCGCAAATTCCAAAAACAAGAGACCTTGGCCAACCATTACAAAATATTCATGGATGAATATTTACAACTTAAACATATGAAGCGTGCATTGGTCAGTAACATGACTCCGGAATGTTATTTGCCGCACCATGGCGTTCTGCGCGAGGAATCCCTCACAACTAAATACAGGGTGGTCTTCAATGCATCAGCAAGGACATCTTCTGGATATAGTCTTAACGATATGATGCATAAAGGACCCAATCTTCAACAAGATCTCCAATCACTATTACTACAGTGGAGGCAATATAGATATGCATATACCGCCGACATTGAAAAAATGTATAGGCAGATCTATTTACACGAATTAGATCAACCCCTTCAGAAAATTATTTGGCGCAGCAACCCTCAACAGCCTATTCATACTTATCAACTTACGACGGTCACATATGGAACGAAAGCTGCACCATTTTTAGCTCTAATGACCTTGAAGAAATTGGCAGCAGATGAAAGGAAACAATATCCTGACGCGTCCCAGGTATTAGAAAACAATTTCTTCGTCGACGATTTAGTTCATGGATGCCATTTTCTGGAGCCAGGGAAGAAATTAATCATCAATTTAATTGCTTTACTAAAAACAGGCGGCTTCAACCTTCGAAAATGGGCCTCAAATGAGCCCGAATTGATCAAAGATTTACAAAATCATCAAAACCCTGACACTAACGTCGTATTTACCTTGAAATTGGAGTCAACATCAAAAACACTGGGTCTATGCTGGAATACAAACACGGATAACTTTTTCTTTCGTTATGAATTTTCTAAACAATCTTTAAAACCAACAAAACGCAACCTATTATCGGAGATATCAAAACTGTTCGACCCGTTGGGTTGGTTAACGCCGTTATCTACTAAACTGAAATTATTGTTCCAAAAATTGTGGCAAAACAATTTACAATGGGACGATGAAGTGTCCGATGAGATATTTAACGATTGGTCGAAAATAAAAGCTGACATACATAACATTAATTCTTGCGAAATACCAAGATGGTTGAGAAACAACAGTGAAGATATCATCGAAATTCACGGTTTTTGTGACGCATCCACAGAGGCATATGCATGCGTAGCATATGCGCGTATAAAACACCAATCCAACATAACACTTATTGCAGCAAAATCTAAACTCGTGCCGCATAAGAAAGCCCTTACATTGCCGAAACTAGAACTTAGCGGTGCATATCTATTATCAAAACTAGTCAACAAAATACAACAGTCTTTAACGAATAAACTAGAAATATATGGATGGACTGACTCTATGGTGACCCTCGGTTGGATACAGGGTGAACCTAACCGTTGGAAGACTTTTGTTGCAAACAGAGTCGAAAAAATAACAAAAACAATGCCTCCCGATTGCTGGCGTTATGTGAAGTCAACGAACAACCCAGCCGACTGTGCCAGTCGAGGGATGACGGCCTCTCAGCTGGTAAAACATGCCTTGTGGTGGCAAGGCCCCCAATGGCTACAAACATGGAATCCCCAAAACGAACCCGATAAACAAATATACATAATCAACGAGGAGGTTCGCTCGACGAAACACGTAAACACCGTTCAAGAATATCCAAATATTATCGACTCTTTGTTAGAAAAACATAACAGTATTAATAAAATAATACACATATTGGCGTGGATATATAGAGCGTTGACACCAGTACATCGCCGTAAACAGATGCCGAGCTATCTCACATTACAAGAATTGCGCAAGGCTAAAACAATTATTATAAAACGTGATCAAGGAGTAACATTTGAATCGGAAATAGAACGACTACGTAAAACTGGAAACGTAGGGACTAAAAGTCACATATTAAATTTGGACCCTTTCCTTGATCAAGACGGACTGTTACGTGTCGGCGGGCGATTAAAAAACGCAAACATACATGAGGAGATGCGCCACCCAAAAATCATATCGCATAAGAGTCGTCTAGCTGATCTTCTTATCGATGAAGCACATCGGTTAACGTTCCATGGTGGACCACGAGTGACCCTCGCCAAACTGCGTCAACAGTACTGGATAACAAGTGGCAACAATGCCACTAAGAAACAAATACGGAATTGCGTAATATGTCGAAAACACGACTCAAGAAGACCGTACCAGCTAATGGGAGATTTACCCGAAGAACGAAGCAATCCTGCGCCGCCCTTCTACAGATCAGGCGTGGATTACACCGGGTTTATTGAAATAAAAACTAACAAAGGGCGTGGAGTTAAAACAACAAAAGGTTACGTGGCGGTTTTCATTTGTATGGTTACAAAGGCCGTCCACTTGGAGCTAGTCTCGGACTTAACAAGCGCCGCCTTTTTGGCGGCATTAAAAAGGATGGCAGCTAGACGAGGAACCCCACGGCACATCTATAGCGATCAAGGCACGAACTTTGTCGGTGCAAGTAACATACTAGAGAGCGAATACCAACAACTGCAACAAGTTTTCAGCGATAGTTTCTTGGCAGAAGTGACAGAAATGAAGATCGAGTGGCACTTCAATGCTCCATCTTGGCCAAGTGCCGGAGGCTTGTGGGAGAGAGCAGTGAGAAGTCTCAAGTTTCACCTCAAGCGAGTGATCGGGGAGCAGAAGCTCACATTTGAAGAATATTCAACCATTCTTGCTCAACTCGAAGCTTGTTTAAATACTAGACCTCTATGCTCAATAACAGAAAACATCGAAGACCTTGACTTTTTAACCCCGGCACATTTTTTAACAGGCCGTTCGGGATTGACGGTCATTGAAACTGAAAACGATGCAAGGACACGTTGGTATTTAGTAAGGAAACTATCAGACGATATTTGGAAAAAATGGAAATCCGAGTACCTATCCCAATTAACAGCGAGAAATAAATGGTTACGACCCCAACAAAATTTACAAATAGGTGATTTGGTAGTCATTCAAGAAAATAACATACCGGCTGGCAAATGGGCGTTAGGCAGGGTTATAGAGGTACACCCGGGCCGAGACGGCCTTGTCCGGGTAGTATCTTTAAGAACGAAGAATGGAATAGTGAAGAGACCGATTATAAAACTTTCCCTATTACCTATTAACACTCGAAATACGGATGCAGAACAAACACAACAAAATCAAAACCATGAAAACAAAACAAGAAGACGTAGACCGCCAAATAACGTTGGATATACAAACTTTATATCTTTGGCTTTAACATTTACATTATTTATGTCGGTTTTCATGAATACTGCCTATGGCATGTACAATATAACTAAACTAAGAAAGGATCAGTCATTGTATTTTGACCCTGTTGCCAAAATGAACCTTATTCGTGACAAATGGAACTTAATTGTGTATTATGATATGTCGCCCTACTGGGAAGGAACAGCGGCGCTTAAGAAATTATTATCTCATTTAAACAACACATGTAGTGCAGATAGCGACGTTTGTAATATGATTGTGCCGCAACTACAGTACGAGTTCTCGGAACTCAAATACTATAACACACTACTGATGAATCAACAATTCCTCGCGCACTCCAGACAGCGTCGGGGCCTTATCAATGGTATAGGCTATGCAGCTAATTATCTTTTTGGAGTGTTGGACGAAAGTTTTGCTCAACAATATACCAAGGATATTGAATTTTTAAAACAAAACCAGAACCATTTGGCAAATTTATGGAAAAAGCAAACATCTATCGTCGAGTCAGAATACAACATATTGAAACGTACTGAAAATATCATACATAGCCAGCATATGCACATAAAACAACATTTAGAAAAAATAGAGAAACAATCTGAAGCAGTACAACGCGTGGTGTCTAATATAAGCCAGCTTCAAGGACAAATAGTAACTGCATTCACCGCTAGTACGTTGCTGCAAACATTACGGGGAAATCAGGACACTTTATTGGATGCTTTGACTGACATTCGCCATGGCCAGTTCAATATACATTTGTTGACGCCTGACCAACTACAAGAAGAGCTCAACGTGATTGCTGGCCAGCTATCTGACGACATTACGCTGCCCGTTGATCAAGCTGATGTGAGAAAACTCTATCACCTGTTGCAAATAAAGGCAAGACTTACCGAACAATATTTGTTATTCCAAATTACATTCCCACTGATCAGCAGAAATCGCTACAAATTATATCGAGTTTTACCAATTCCCAAACAATTTCACAAGAATATGACAAGCATACGACCAAAATCAGATTACATAGGAGTAAACCTGAGAAAGGCCTCCTACATACCTATAGATAATAACGAGTTATCTACATGTCTTACTCAAGACGAGAGTTACCTGTGCCTGCTAAAGAAACCAGTTTACCATCTCGGCAATGATGACAATAGCTATTGCAGTTTCAATCACGAAACTAACCAATGCAAGGTTGAACAAAGCTCATGTACAAACATGTGGATACCGTTAAACAATCCTTCTGAATATTTATTTTACTGCTGCAACAATTATACAATCAAGGTCATATGTGAGGAACAAGTTGCAGCAGAAACGCTTAGCCAAGCAGGAGTGATATATCTCGGACAGGGTTGTGTCATCAAAGGACATGATTTCACTTTGCATGCCAACAAAAACTGGGAAAACAATATTACTTTACAGCCAAATACCTATGTACCTAAGATTGACCAATTAAACAACATTATAAATGTGAGCATGCCAGTGGAGGTTACTCACGACAACCAGACCTACGAAGTCGAGTTGAATGACGACTTACTGAAAATATACAAACAAATCGAGCAGCTGAGAAACAGCAATGTGGATGAGTCATTAACTCCTCATGACATCCATCATTACGCGATAAGCTACATCATCGTGGCAGCAGCGGTGGCGGGCGCGGCCGTGCTGCTGTGGCGCTGGCGACGCCGTCGCATGCGACGCGCGCACATATCGCCAGACATCGAACTCCAAAGTGTTAACGATTACGCAAGTGGTAGTGCCTGTGCGCGAAAACGTAACAAGGCTGACCGACAGCCTAGTGCTCATAGTGATGTGCAAGTGTGCGTTGTTGAAAAACAAAACAAAGCGTGTTCGCCTATCTTTAACAAATATTAAAGACCTATACCTAATTTTTTAGAATTTTAATTTTAAGTAAACTTTGTATTGTTTTTATTATATACTGTGTAATCATATCTAACATTACTTTAATATCATCTCATTTTCATACCTAACACTATTTTGCTATCATCTCATTATCATCTCATTGTCATCTTTGCCGCCCCGGAATATGTTCGGTCCAAGCAACCGAACACTTGCTAACGCAGCAATTTATAAAATCATTGCAACTTACACAAGCTACAACTCAGTGCATAAACGTGTGTCGTACGGACCGGGTGCATTCCTAACATTCAACATTTCTTTTAACATTTACGTAGTTTTATAACATTATCATTAAGGACAAACTTTGACCTTGTAAGAACATTGCAATAAAAATTTTAGTCTCAAATCTAGATCTTTGATATTCACTAAACACCCTCGCATAGCACCCCGCACAGTCGCAGACAAACGCGAGCATGACGTACGGCCTCGGTCGCGTTGCGGTGCGATGCGATGCGACGCGCGGATCGGCACGACTCGGCGAGTAATTATCGACGTTCGCTATTTTTACTTCGCAGCCACCGGTCAACGACCACATGACACCACTCTGTATTAATACCTGTACCATAACGGGACCGATGCAAATCATAGCCGCAACGTACTCATTCCATATAACTATACATATGACATCATACCGCAGCCGTCCGCCACACGAGATTGTAGCGCGAATGTTATTTGCAGCGTATTGATCAATTCGTAAGACTGCTCAGTAACCGTCTGGAGGAAATATTCTACTGTCTTATATCGGTCGTAAATATTGTTTCTAAAAGATTTGGTTTATTTACATGGACGTGTGTTCCCCCTGTTGATCTTGCGGGAGTTCGGCAGAAATGTATCGCATTTTGCGCTTGAAATTGGGACTGACTTGCGGTGTGATAGCTACATATATATATTGCATCGTATTGAACATTTTCTTAGTAATAAAGCACAATAGAAAAAGAAAATAATTTGCGAAAGTGTTGTAAAAATTTTGTCCATATTGTGTATTACTTACGACCGGTCCAAATTATTGGCCTTTCCATGCATTTGGCTACTAAAGGTACATAGGTATTTTGGCAAAAGGTCCACAAAAAGTATGTCAAATTTGCCAAATCTAGATAGCCAAGGTAGTAGAGCCTTGCTGATTTCAGCATGAATGGGCCGGCTCGACCGGGGAAGTACTACCCTCTCAAAGAAAATCGACGTAAAGTAACAGTACCTAATAAGGCCAGTGAAATGGTGCTTGGTGTAAAATAACTTAAATTTTCTGTAAAAGCAGTCTCAGTCTTTTCTACCCGACCCATTTTCTTTTTATTTCTGAAAACGGATTACTAGTTCATCATCATCATCATCACCAGCCTTTAACAGTCCACTGCTGGACCAGGCCTCTCCTTTGAAAGGAGGAATTGGCCTACTATACCACGCTGGCCAGACGGGTTGGTATACGGTTTGTATCAAGTTTTCCTTCTCTTACAGTGCTGTTCTCTGCATAATATGCACCCTCTGTCGGCTCTTACGACACCCATGGGATGATATGGGGTGGTGACATTCCGTATTCTTAATCCGTCACCACACGGACACGGCTTACTGGTTGAACTACCTAAATTGAGACGTCTTATACCCAGAGTGAACGCGCAAATTTAAAAGATTGCGTTTGAGCACGTCGAGTAAACACGGTTGTGTACAGAATTAATTATATTTAGAGAAGCCGTACTCGGCACTAGAGCCTGTGAGTACCCGAATACATTTCTTCATATTCTGAGTATATGTGCTCTAATTTCGTTCGTAATAAAATATTTAACGACCTCTACGGAAAGCTCTCGTCATGTGGAAAAATCGAGATTTGTTTAAGTGAACATGTATGCTTTGAAATATATTTTTTGTTGAATAGCGAAGTGATTAGTGGCTGAACAAATATTTATTTATTTACACTTTATGTACGATACACAATGTAAGTACAATGGCGGACTTAATGCCATCGAGGCATTTTCTCCCAGTCAACCATAGGGTGATACAGAGATAATTGTGGTAGGTGTACAAATTAGTTTAAAGAGCTTAATTAATGTATATGACAAGTAACATAAATATGATAATATACAATACATACATATTTTATACAATATGACTACATATACCTATACATTCATGATAAATATATATTTAAATCATATAAATAATCACCTATATATATATAAATATATATAATATATACAGTTTTGTTGATGTGAAAAATTATGATGATTGTGCCAATAACTCTTTGCGAATATGTTCGTGTGCCTTAACCTTGAACGTCCAACGATTAGCAGCCATCCTGATCTCCAGAAGCAGGGAATTCCAAAAAAGAACTGATTGGACAGTGAAGGAAGAGTGAACAAGGCCAGAAGTGTGAGCGGGGCATGAAAGTAAAAGATTGTAAAGGTGGATACAGACTTTGCGAGGCATGCGCTACGAACGGCGCGCAACGAATGCCTCTGTTTGAGCGCGTGCGTGTTGAAAAACTATACCAACATATGCTCGGCTCGAGCCATCGCATATGAAGCAAACGCCTCGTCGCCGCAAAGGCATGTGCTACGCACAGACGCGCGCGTGCGAGCCGCGCGTGTGCGCAGTGCGGCAGCCGGTTCATTGCGAACAGTGCGTTACGTTTGGACGGTTGTGTCCGCTCCGCAGTGATGTTCGCACGCATTATGGACGACAAAGAAATTTTACTACAGCTTATTTCCGCATTCATAACGCAGGCGGAAGAACTTTTTATCCCACCAACGACGACGACCTTTTTCTCTCCTTTTTTTTTCATTAATTGAATTTATAATTATACAAGCAACAGTGGATACGCGCACGCGATGCAAAGGCCATCTTGACTGCTGCTGTGTGGGCTGGATCGGCCCGAGCATGCGCTGCGCGCTGTTTGGCCCGAACAAACGCAGTTTCATTTTCGCAGTCGAGGCATACGTGGATATTGTATGCGGTGCGCACCTCGAACGTGCATGCGCGGCTACGTCCACAACTAATGTAATGTTCGCGCTGAGGCACTTTGATCTTGTAGCATTTGCCGGCACTCGTTGGCTCACCCTCGCACGTGCGTAGCACATGCCTCGCCACGAATATAAAGGTACACACCTTGCGAGGCATGCGCTGTGCGCCGTGCACAAAGCATGCCTCGCAAAGTCTGTATACGGCTTTAGAAGAGCGAAGATCTTTTGAATGAATCGAGATTAAGTATTGAATATTTGACATTAGGTATACGGGAGGACTTGGGGAATGAAGAAGAGAAAAAAGAGTCGTGAGAGCGTGCACCCTTCGGCGCTGACGAATGGGCAACCAGCGAAGTTCGGAACGGAAAGCAGACACATGGTCATACTTGCGAAGATTAAAAATAAATCGAATGCAGTTATTGAGAAGACGGTCAAGTTTATCGAGAAGGTCTGCATTCAGGTCGAAATAACAAACATCACCATAATCGATGACCGGGAAGAGTAAAGTTTGCACCAGCGTTACCTTTGTCCTGACGGGAAGAAAATGTCTTAAGCGATAGAGAGTTCGCAGGGACCCAGTAATTCGCTTACTCACGTTCGTGACTTGAGCTTGCCAACTAAGAGATTCGTCGATATGCAATCCTAGGTTTTTGACACTCAAAGTTACCTTTATTACAGTTCCATCAAATAAAATCGATGGAAGAGATATTGCCTTAACTCTGCTCATCATACGATTACTTCCTATAATAATAGCCTGGCATTTTGAAGGGTTGACATGAAGTCCAAACCTATCGGACCAATGTTTAATAGCAGTCAAATCATTATTCACAGCGTCAATGGCAGCAGTTAGATTATCTACCGTGGCCTGAGAGTATAACTGCAAGTCATCAGCATATAAATGATACGTACACCGAAGGTCAAGGGTCAGGAGATTAATGAAAAGAGCAAAAATAAGAGGAGATAAAATACCGCCCTGTGGAACGCCAGAGTCAAGAACTCGCCAAGATGATAATGATTCATCAATGCGAACTGCCTGCTGACGCTCCCGAAGATAAGAAGAAAACCAATCCAGTGCATCAGATGAGACCATAAGATGGGAGAGGATGGATAGGAGAATATCGTGACTGACGGTATTAAAGGAGTTAGAAAAGTCAACCAAGACTAACACAGTAACCTTGGAATCCTCAACGCCCGCCCTAATATCGTCAGTCACTTTAAACAGGGCAGAGGTAGTGCTGTGTCCTGGCCTAAACCCTGACTGAAGAGGACTTAAAAAATTGTTGACATGTACAAAGTGAGATAATTGTTTATGGACACAGGCTTCCAGCACTTTGGAGAGGTATGGAAGTATGGAAATGGGACGGAAGTGGCTGGGTAATGACGGATTGGGGATCTTAGGTAAGGGTCGGATAAAGGCTTTACGCCATAAGGAGGGAAAGACAAAAGAATTTAAGGAAAAGTTAATAATGTGGGATACTGCAGGTAAGAGTTGGTCTAAAATTGGCATGACCATTTGTCGACCAATGCCATCGTATCCCACAACCTTTGTTTTGATGGACAGGATAATCTTCTTGATCTCACCCGGTGCAACTGGAGAAAACTGAAATGGATCTATGTTAACCTGGTGCAAATTTGCCACGTATTCGACGGGTTAGATGACAAATTGAAGGAGTAGTGGCGAAATGACAATTAATATCATCCAAGCCGATATTATTCGGAAGGTCGAATTGCTGCTGTTTGCCGATGCCAAGTGTTCCAAGGAACTTCCAAGTAGCAGCTGGAGAGATGCAATATGTGCATGAAGTTTAAGGGGTGAAACTGCGAGGTCAGCGGAACCAATTGATTCATCATCATCAGCCCCTTACAGTCCACTGCTGGACTAGACCTCTCCTTTAAAAGGAGGAATTGGCCTACTATACCACGCTGGCAAAACGGGTTGGTATAGGGTTTGTATCAAGTTTTCCTTCTCTTACAGTGCTGTTCTCTGCTTAGTATGGTCCCTCTGTCGGCTCTTACGACACCCATATGGGATGATATGGGGTGGTGACATTGCGTATTCCTAATCCGTCACCACACGGACAACGGACGGACCAATTGATTAAGCCTATTTATATAAAGTACAAATATAATGCAGGCTTTAAGGTACAACAATAGTACTGTTTTAGATGGAATAGAGAATAGCAACAGACTAAAACACGCTATAATTTTAATATAAATGGCGTGGATGTTTACCACAAATCGATTTGAAGAAATAAATATTTAAATATAGGTATGTCTCTATGAAGGTGATAAACTCAAAAACTAGAGTGTATTATTCACGCGGGTGGAGCCGCAGTCGAACTTTACTTAAATACAATTTAAATAGTCACACAATTTACATTTAATTTATTTCAATAATTGATTTATTTTTATTTATTTATAGCCATACGCCTGTATCTCCGAAGGAGTAGGCAGAGGTGTAAATATTACACCCACATAATTAAGTTGACCAGAAATGTACATACATACATAGACTCACGCCTGTTTCCCCGAAGGGGTAGGCAGAGGCATATTAAACGCCCACTTTTCGCCAGTGTTTTGATCCCACGTAATAGGTGGCGAGCCTATTGCCGCTTATTGGGACATTTTGTTTGCCAGAGCCTCGTCCGTTGATCGGCAGGTGCACCACTTGCAGGTGAGGTGGGCTTGGGATCCTAAGTTCTTGGTGGGAACCCTATGCACCCAGAAATGTGTTTTACGTAAACAGCGTGTCCGATAAACATCACAAATACGCCTGCCTGATAAAGCCCTATAAAACCTAACTGCTAGTAGAAGTAGTAATTTTCGACTCCATTGTAGCTATTTGAATACGCAGTAAAATTATAACTAGGAAGTTCGATCTTCAATCGATAGAGTCAATGGCAGTTTCCTGCACCTCAACATCATTCTCCAGAACATTTCATTCTTTGAAGTACTTTCAAAGCAGCCTTATATCAGAACGTTCTAGAAACGAAATAACACAACACAATAAATGAAAACGTTCGCAATAAACTCAGTGACAGCGTTGGGCGCCTGAACCTCGGCGTACGTGAGAGTAGCTAGTTGTACGTCCCACTGACTCCAGTGTACGTCTCACAGACTCCAGACTTAGTATGTACGTCTCACAGACCCCGGTGCTGCCTCGCCATTCGTTATATCAGATAACATCACCGGAACTGACCACTCAACCACCGTTGAGTACGGAACGGTTGTATACAGAATGCAGTGAGCAAAGTACATGCGGTGAGGCATCGCGTTGCAACATCCAGTTTATTTTGATCTTACTTCTTGCGGCAAGTCTGTGCAATCACGGTTTAAGTTAAACTGGCAATTTTTGTGCGAAATTGTTTGTGCGTCGTATAAACATTTTTGTATGAAAATTACGTTTCGACATAAATCGGCGGTCTACACTACCAACTATCTGTACTGTCATAATATAATGAAGTTTAGCTTGCGTCAGAGCGCCGAAGACTTATCTTTACAACTCTTATATCACCGAGATGCTCTAAGACTTCATGCAGACTGAAAGTTTTACCTATGTACTATCTTTATCCGCTTGACCGCGCACAAGTGACTATTCTCCCTTTTTCGAAATGCCGTAGACCGCGCACAAGTGACTATTTTCCCTTTTTGGTTACAGCGGTATACTCGGTCTGAATTTACTGTTTCTTTCTATATTACGTAATGTTTTAAATTATTTTTCTCTGTTCTATTCAAATCATTGAACATTTCTTCATGCTAAAAATACGAAGTGAGTCTTAAAATCGTTAACCCGGAACGAAAAAATAATGTCAAATGCCACTCTTTGTTTCGCGCGCTCCGTGATTACGTGCTTATTGTATGCGTGTAATTAAATATTTTTATACTATTATACATGTTTTTTTTTTATTTAATTCGGTGTAGATAGAATCCCTCTATAGTTAAAACTCATAAAATATGTATGTCATCGATTTACTTTTTAAAATAATCCGGTTTAAAATACACAAAGTGTTTTTTTCAACGATAGTCAATGTTCACTGCTAAGTAAAATAAATTAGAAAGTAAATATCAACAAAGAATTCATACGACTTGAAAGAGTCATTTATAAGGTTGAAGAAAAACATCACTTCAACTTACTCATGTTACCGACTTATCAACAATAAATGTTTATGTTAGCGCGCCCATCTGGCGAGCGGCGGCGCGACATTTTGTTTAGAACGAGAGCGGTCAAGTGAATTCGGCGAATTGGCGCTAGCGGTCAAGCGGATATACAGAATGTCACAAGACCCATCAACAAGCCAAAGTCTACTCGTTTTGGACATCATGCCAAGTCATACTAAGCAAATACCTGAGAAACGATTTTGTTAAGCAGATACATTTTTTAAGCCGCAATCAAAAGCCCACGCGTGCAATGCCTACCTACCCATGGGTGCATTCCTATGCACCCATGGATAGGTAGGCGTTGCCTTTAGGTACAAAATCGATGAATTTACCCCGCCAATTTGTTCTATAGGTAAACCTACCCCCTTACCCCGCCAATTTGTTCTATAGGTAAACCTATAGAACAAATTGGCGGGGTAAATTCATCGATTTTGTACCTTACTAAAAATTGTAAAGTGACTTTGAGCCTCAATATCTCCTGAACCAGTAATTTCCCAGGTATGGTGCCGAAGTAGAGAAATTTCGTAATGTTTGCTATAATATATTATGGGATTTCAGTTTTCTTTAGGGGTCTTTTTACACCCTGTATTTTTCTAAAATACGCTTTTCTATGCTATAACAAGTACCGCCATGATAATGAAGGTGTCTCGTCATCCGTCGATAGATATAAAAAGGGAAGTGAAAATTACTCATCATACCAGCAAAATGAGTTTGTATTTTCCATAGGGACGGGTATCCGTGGATATTTGTGTACATGCCGAGATTGATTTCACACACCATATGTGTGCTATACGTACATACGTATAGCTGTGTGCGTGTGCCAAGACCGAGATCGCAGCTCCCTCACGCAATCCAAAGCTTACGTTTCATGAGTAATTATCGCGGTTTAAGTACTCCGAGCTTTTTTCTCGTTTAAACCCCCTCACTTACTTTCTTTGGCACTCCTTTGTATATTTAATATGTACTCTTTTTTTGTAAAGATTTACTAAAGTCATAACTCAGCCTTTTATTGAACAACAAACAACAAGGTATTCTCCAGTCTTATACACAAAAGGCTGGGGGAAGGCTCGTTTTGAGGTAGCCTTTTTATAGTATCACCTGGGAGTAGTGCCAGCTCTAGCGTATGCGAGGTATTTCAGCCTTGAATATCGTTTATATACACTATTCAACAATATATGTTAATGCGTGTTGGTGTTGGTATAAATATTTTAGGAGAAAAGACCAGAACTGAACAGATGTAGAACACATTATGTTGATATTATGTTCGTTGCCTAATTTTACATAGATGACCATAAATTGATATAGATACTGCCAGATTACTGTTATGTAGCCTAATTTTAATAGGAGCAACACAGTGGGCATAAAGCCTCACCAGATCACTGCGACGAAAACATGAGGAAGTACCTACAGTAGCAGTCATCATCATCAGCCTTGTACATATACTGTCTCACTGCTGGTCACGGGCCTCTTCTCACTATGAGAAGGCTAAGGCCATAGACCACCAAGCTGGCCTAGTGCGGGTTGGCAGACTTGACATGTCTTTCGAGAACATTATGGAGAACTCTCAGACATACAGGTTGCTTCACGATGTTTTCCTTCACCGTTTAGCAAGCGATAAATAACAATTTCATACGCACATAACTCCGAAAAGTCATTGGTGCGCGCCGTGGATTCGAACCCAGACCCTCTGCGTAGCAGTCTGTCGGTCTCTCCACTAGGCTATCACTGCTGCTACTGTACAGTAGCAGTACCTACATGTTATGTGACCTTTGAGCTACTGTTTCACATTTAGGCCTAGATTTACCACCTCTTGCAGGCTTTATCTTTCAAAGAAATGGCAAAATTTAACAAATTTTAACACTAGAAGGGTCGTGTTTCATACTATACCTTTAAAGACCGCAGCCGTCAATTTGACGCTACTAGAGATTCAATCAGGATACTCACAAAATTATTGTGTATTTCGCTTTAAAATGAAACAAAAATATGAATCATTAATTTTTAATAATAATTAACTATTATAGCACTTAAACCGAGTAACATTTGTAACAAATAATAGTTTTTTTGAAATCTTTTATACATTTTCTACAAACAGCTTTTTTACACATTGTGCAGTTTTCACACGTTCGTATTTTTTTACAATTACGATTGACTTGACATTGCCGCCTCTTATTGTTTGTAGTAGATTGTTCACTTGTTTCAAAATTACTTTCTTGTCTTTGAGTCGCAGCTGAAGTAGTTCTTTTTTCACATACTCTGCACGTAGATCGTTTACTAGTTGAAGGATAAAATCATGCCGAGAAATATTTATTCCTGTAACTTTTCGGTACAGAATCCATGAGTTTATAGCTGTTAAATCAAGTATATTGTAGAAAACATGAACAGGCCATCTTCGACTTCCAGCTCTTACAGTGTACTTTCGTGCCATTTGATCGATGATGTCCACACCAAATTACGTTTCATTATAAAATTTCACTGTTTCGGGCAGCTTTTTTTATCAGTTCCTATGCTCACGTTTGGGTGCAAAGTACTCAAAATAATAACATGTTTTCCTGGTTTTCCTTGATAGACGGTAAGGGTTGTATTGGTCTCTGTTTTCATTATAAACGCTTCATATCGTGTAGTACGAATAGTTCTACAAATTGGCGGTACTTCTCGTCTTACACGCCGCATTGTTCCAACAATACTAGTCTTTTCGACCATTAGTTTTTTAGCTAAATTTATCGACGTGAAAAAGTTATCAGTTGTAACGTTTCGGCCTTTTTTGAAATAGGGTTGTACTAATTTCAAAACCACATGTTCGGGTAGTGAAATATCGTTAGAACGGTTCTCGTCTTTTCCTAGATACGGAAATCCTCCACATAGGTACTTACTCTCGACATCCACTAGCAGCCAAAACTTTATGCCAAATTTATCGCGTTTGTTTGCAATGTATTGTAAAAACGGACAGCGAGTTTTTGATGGAAACAACTGCTCATCGACTGTCAAATTTTCTCCAGGAATGTAACACATTTGACAATTATCTATAAATTTGTTCCATATGTCAGAAATCATCGCAAATTTATCATTAGCTAAACGAACAGAACGCGTGCTTTTCATATCAAATCGTAAGTATTTCATGATTTCCTTGTATCTATTTTTACTCATAGTCTTATTGAAAACGGGTGGTCCCCAATCTTGCGACCACAAGATGTCCAAATCTAGGTGGCTCATGTTATAGGGTCCACGAGCATAAATCAAAGCAATAAATGCATCTAGCTCGTCTAGAGATAAGTTCCAAGTGTCATCTTGAATCTTGTCATGTGCTTCCTTTTCAGTACATTCTTTTATACGTCGAAGAATGTACTCATGAATAAATAGCGTCCACGCAGAAATTTGCTTGTTATTTTCAACGTATCGTTTGGCGTATGGAGTAGGCCCTGAGATTTCTCGAAGTATATTTTGCTGACTGCGACGTCCTACTTCACTAGCATCTGCAGAAATACAAGTCCATTCTGTGCCGTCACTTGCTACCTGTAATATACCGACTTCCGGCCCCGAAGATGTCCTAGTTGAACGTCCACCGCGCCCTGTTCTTCTGCCGCTAATTGATCTACGAGATACCCCGCGTCCTCTGCGCGAATTTACAATAATACTGTTATCTGTAGAAGGGGAATCTGCTTCGGAGTCATCAGATGAAGAAGTGAACTGCTCCGGCTGAAATTCTGCATCACGGTTTTCACAAATATTGTCTGATAAATCATCACCACTTTCATCACCTGACACATCTTGTTGTATGTCACGATATTGCGACAGTTCTTGTTCTATTTGGGAAGTATTGAGACTGCGACGCATTTTTATAACAAATCACGACTGCGCACTAAACGAAACCAACGTCTACTAAAGGTAATGTAAACAAGCCAGGCAATAACAAGTTACTCAGAATTCAAATTCAAAATAAAACAAAAGTACCCTCATTAGTTCATAGAAAACTTTGTTTACTATTCTTATCGCTGCCGTCAGATTGACGGTATGCGGTCTTAATAGGTATTTGTAAAGGAATCTCACATACCATATATATTGTAATAGTTTTCTATAAGGATTTAAGCTAACAATAACAAATTAGGAAAAGTAATAAAATATGAAAAGAAACAAAAACATAGTTTGTAAAATATTTAAGAATTAAATCGCCGTACCGTCAAATTGACGGCGTTGGTCTTTCTAGTGTTAAATGATATCAGCCAATAAAATTAGTTAAAGTGAATCTTATCACAATCTGGTAAAACTAGACCTTATGATCGATTCCGCAGGTTTTTCCAGATTAACAGAGTACATGCAATTTATATGAACATCCATCGAAAAGCTCCTCATATAATTGATTGAATCAGGCGTTACTTGGCGGAACTCCATTGTAACCTAATGGAAGGAAAGAGGAACCCACCACGCACCCTCGGATTGACCACCCCAATTATTGCAATACAAAAAGGTTGACAATACCGAACTCCTCTAAAAGGATAAGGGATATATGAATGGTATGGGTTCCAGGAAGATACCTGAATTGCAGTATCCCGCTGTATGCGCCGACTATTCTTCGTCACGTGTTTCGCCTCTGAACGAGGCATCCTCAGGACCGATGAGCAACGACTGAGCCAGTCGTTGCCTATCGGTCCTGAGGACGCCTCGTGCAGAGGTTCAACCTTTTTCTATTGCAATAGTTGGGGTGGTCAATCCGAGGGTGCGTGGTGGGTTCCTCTTTCCTTCCATTAGGCTCCTCATATAAAATGTAGTACCTATACCTACAGCTGGATTAGGGTTATTCGGATTAGTGCCGATCCAGTAAAACCGCGTAAAGTCGGCCGTAATGCGCACTGGTCTTTACGGATTATTACAATTAGGTAATTTCAATCACAAACGCAGTAAATTTCTATCGTGTCCATATTTCAGTGAACAAGTACTATATTATGGCACTGATACACCTGAGCATTTACTTGTAACAGAATAAAGATCACTCGCCGTTTTTGGTTCCGTCGAACTGAACAACGAACAGAGTCAAATATTGCTACGAACATTTTCACGATCTTGCTAGCGAAAGCTCTAATCAATAATAAGGTCGAAGTAAATTTACAGTCCATTCGCTAGAATGCTCGCTAGAATGCTCGATAGAAGGATCGCTAAAACACTCTCGTTGATTTTTCTGTTATATAAAATTCGCAAGGATGTTCATTACAGGTGAATGCTCAAGTGTATCAGCAGCATTATGTGTCACTATGTACTGTTTTCGGTGAACGTGTAATGTGCTCATTAATGATGGATGAACACCGCGGGTTTATAATTAAACATGCGATATCTAGTAAAGGTAGCGTTCGGTAACTATAATTATATAGGTATACTGATCGTTGCTACCCAATAGAGTAACGAAAGGATTATGACAAAACTTTTGAAGTGTTTGCATAGCACCCTGAGTATTATTTACAGAACAATTAATGAATTCTGACACAGAACTTGAAAGCTGTCTGGTTGATGTTCTAATCAGTTTAGCTGCTGAGATTAATTAAATATGTAATCTGTATAAATATATTTCTTGCATTACTGACTATAGACAACGCACAATCAAATGGAGAGCGTAGGGGCGAGGAGATTTCATCAGCCTTTAACAGTCCACTGCTGGACTAGGCCTCTCCTTTGAAAGGAGGAATTGGCCTACTATACCACGCTGGCCAAACGGGTTGGTATACGGTTTGTATCAAGTTTTCCTTCTCTTAAAGTGCTGTTGTCTGCATAATAAACTCCCTCTGTCAGCTTTTACAACACCCATGGGATGATATGGGGTGGTAACATTCCGTATTCTTAATCCGTCACCACACGGATTACGAGGAGATTTAGTAAAAAAATAAAATTAACATGAAATGTGCGTGCGTAGCTGCGGGCATTCTCTAGTTTAGAATAACATCGCATATTACTTTAGCCAACTCCTTGTATATAGGAACCTTAAATTACGTTATATCCTATCGTATCCTAACGTATTATAATAATAATAATAATCGTTTATTTGCCAGAATGTAGTTGTACATAGTATGGTGTTGATTCTGTTGTAGTCCATTACATTCTACCATAACATATGGTGTGCAAATGTTTTACTTATTTCTATAATATTTTGGACATAAAAAAGTACGGGTAGATCCTTAATAAATTCTAAGCTGATTTGTAATATAATATTTTTATGTATACTGTGAACTAATAAATTATGCCAAATTAAATGTATATAATTATTAATTATGTATTATCTTAAGTCATTATTTATATTATTTGATATATGTAATTTATTATAATTAGGGTGAGCGTCCGTAATTATTTTATGTCAAAGCATTAATTATTTAATATATAATATTGTCAATTAGTTCATACAATATTGAGGTATGCCATTCTTTCCTCATGATATGACATAAATTCCCTTAAATCATAAAAGCACTTTTCTTTTAACCATTGCGTTAATTTTTTTTTTAATAAATTTAAAGGTAAACACTTAAAGGAATTGTCCAATTTGTTATAGACCTTTATAGCAGTCACGTAAGAATTTCTTCTATACAATTTAAGTCTACATAACGGTATACAAAGTTTATATTTATTTCTTGGAGTTACAGTTCGTTTGGTTACATCAATGTGCTTAGTAAAATATGTTGGATGGTGTTGTACAAAGAGGCATAGTTCTCTGATGTACATACATGGCAGTGGCAAAATATTAAATTTTTTAAACAGTGGCTTGCAACTCTCTGTAAACGAGGCTCCACAGATTGCACGAACACATTTTTTTTGCACTCTAAATACCTTTATCATATCTACTGAGTTACCCCATAATAAAAGACCATATGAAAGTACGGATGACACATATCCGTGATATGCACACATAGCTGCTTCTGTAGAAACCGTGATACGAAGTCTTTTTATTGCATACACGAATCTGTCGAGCTTATCACAGACGTGATCGATGTGCGCCTTCCAATCGCAGTGTTGGTCTACTCTTATGCCTAAAAATGTTGTGTTTGCTACTTGTTCTATCGCAGTATTAGCATACTTAATATTTAACATTATTGGATTTCGTTTGTGTGTCTGGAATTGTATCATTTTTGTCTTTGCCATATTTATCTGTAGGTTATTTGATTGGAGCCAGTCTATTGTATTATGTATTGCCTCATTAATTTCTGTTTCATATGTGTCTTTGTTTTCACCTTTCACAATAAGAGTAGTATCGTCAGCAAAAAGGATTGTTTTGTGTTTAGTAATGTTTGGCAGGTCGTTAATATAGATAAGGAACAAGAATGGTCCCAATACACTTCCCTGCGGTACCCCAAAATTGTTTCGTCTAAAGTCACTTCGGTGTATACTTTTCTTATTTTAATGAATTTTTGAAATTTCTACGCATTGAGTTCTGTTACTTAGGTAGTTTTTTAACCACTCGCTAGCCTTTCCCCTTATTCCATACTTTTCTAATTTGTGTAAAATCAATTTGTGGTCTACAAAGTCGAATGTCTTGCTCATGTCTAGGAGGATCGCCGAGACTAGCAAGCCATCATTTATAGCCTTTGTAACAATTTTGATCAGATTGAAGCATGCGGATGATGTGGTGCTATTTGGCTAAATCCAAATTGTTCCTGTTTAAGAATGCCATGATTAGTACTAAATTCCTCGAGTCTTTTCAACATAATCTTTTCAAAAATTTTTGACATGATGGGTATGAGTGTGAATGCGGATGATGTGGTGCTATTTGGCTAAATCCAAATTGTTCCTGTTTAAGAATGCCATGATTAGTACTAAATTCCTCGAGTCTTTTCAACATAATCTTTTCAAAAAATTTTGACATGATGGGTATGAGTGTGACTGGCCTATAATTGTTCATGCCAGATTTGTCCCCTTTTTTGAATATCGGTTTCACAATTGATTTCTTTAGTAAACATGGAAAGCTACCTTCTTCAAAAGACATGTTTATTATATAACTTAGCGGATGACATATACTTGGTGCGCATAATTTAATGACATTTGTTGTAATGTCATCAATACCTACTGCTTTAGTGTTTTTAAGGTTTTTAATTGTTCCATATATTTCCATCGCATCAGTAGGCTCAAGGAAAATTGTTTCACGGTTGCTTATACCAATAGATTTATTTATTTCATTAGGTTTGTATTTGAAGTTATTTTGGTTTGTCAGATTTATATAAAATTCGTTAAACATGTCACTCATATCCTTAGGATCGTCATACGTCTCATTATCTTTAATTATCTTATGAATCTGCGTCTTCATGTTTTGGTCATTTACATTTTCATTAATTATATTCCACGTAGCTCTACACTTATTTTTATTGTTATCTATGTATTTTTTATTTTGTAATTGTTTAGATTTGTATATGCATTTTTTGAGTATATAAATATAGGATTTGTATTTATTATGACTTATTTTTCCTTTTGTATTACTGTACTGTTGGCTAAGGTAAAGAAATCTTTTCCTTACACATGATCTCTTTATTCCTTTCGTTAACCATCTATTGCATCCCTTATTTGTAGACATTTTGATTGTATGTTTTGGAAAACACAGACCGAAGAATAATTTAAATATGCTGTGAAATTCGGCAAATGCTTCTTGTAAATTATTTTTTTCATAAACATCTTCAAAGCTAAGGGCTGATATGCAGCTTAAGAATTTGTCTATGTTTTCTTTACTATAATCTCTAATACTTTCATACCAACTACATATTTCGTATTTTTTACAGCTATTTAGCGAAAGAGTTTGACCTGTATCGTGATCAGACAAGACAAGATGGTGCACTTCTGCTTTAACATTCTTAATGTTGCTTGCTATTTGATCCAGACATGATAATTTCCTAGTTAGGGTCTTTATTAGTAACATGACAGTTTGTCTTTATTAGTAACATGATTATTACTAGTAACATGACAGTTACACGCAGATTTGCTGAAGTAGATATAAATTAAAACTTCCAGTACTTAATTCGTGATGCTAATGGATACAATATTAGAAATCATCTCATCATCTCATCACGTGGACATCTATTTCTAATCAAAATCTTAATATATAAAATCCTTGCGTTACTGACTGACTGGCAGACACGCTACAGCCGAAACTATTGGGCGCAGGAAGCTGAAATTTGCCAAGTATGTTCCTTGGGGACCGTAGGGGTGCACTAAGAAGGGATTTCCCGAAATTCCCACGGGATCGGCCAAAACGGGCAAATTAAAAAATATTGCAGGTGTAGCGGCTGGCTTCCTCTAGTCAAGTATAATTAACATCTTACCCACTTAAAAAAGGAAGGCCTACCAATTATCACTTATTTTATATCATTAGGAGTGAGATTTCAATAATACCTTCTTTAGTAGATATTACGAGTATCAACATAAGAATCATCATCAGCCAATAAATAATATTTTCTGCCCAGATTCTACTTAGATAAATTAGACAGAGCAAGTTATTATACACATATGTATGTACAGATGTGAAATTGTTTTCCTAGCTCTTTTGTTATCATTTTCCCGGTATTCTTATTAAGTGTATTCTTACGTTTACGTATAGGTTTCACATTGAAACGAAACTATTTTTACGGATTTTATCGCGTTTTATTTTCTTTTACAACTTTTATCAGATCTGCTTTTATCCTCAGGGTTTAGATACATTTCAACGTCAGTGGCGACGAGACGGATAATCTCGAAGTGCGAATAATCATGAGTAAATCTGCTTCGACCATTCACACTTGAAAAGGAGGACTAAAGATTTGTTTTTTATTAAAGGAAAGCGGGAATTCTTCTTGGTTTCACTCATAAGTGGTTTGTGAGTAATAATCAATATGATTGAGCCGGTTCGACTGGAGAAGTGTGAACTTATGGCCGAGATCAAACGAGCATAATTTTGTGAGTTGTGACCGTTTTATTAATATTATACTTTGAGACGTTCCGGTAATCTTTACCCTGGTCTGGTGGCTCATTTCATATATCTGTCCGATTTAAAAATAATTTACTGTGAAGTGATCGTACTTTCTATTTTGTTTAGTTTCTCCGAGAAAATCCTTCAGGACTCGGAGACTATAAGTACTAATGAGCTGAAACTTATCTTAATTAATATATAAATTGTGATATTACCTATATAAGCTACTAAACTAAAAAAGCATATAGTATGTATGGCTTTGTGATGCGGTTTTCCGTTGACTTTAAGCATATAAGTACATTTTTCTTTATTTGTACAAAACTCTAGTTAGATCCCAACTGGAGTATGGTGTAGTGACATGGAATCCTTATTACAACAAATATGTTGAGAGTCTCGAGATGGTTCAACGTAAATTCCAAGAATCCACGCATTACCGTTGTTTCCGCAACTCACCTTCATATGACCACTTACTAAATAAATTTAAAATAATGAGCTTGAAGTCTAGACGACAGTTTCTAGAAACTATGTTTCTCTATGATTCGTGCAGTAACAGATATGACTGTAGCGATCTAATAAACAAGATATGCTATTTTGTACCAAGAACTGTCTTCACACGAGAGGTACGATCTCGACCTTTCTTTGCTGTGTCATCGTCTAAAACTAATGGTGGATGCCGCGCACCTATACGACGAATATGTAAAAACTACAATGAGCTATTCACTGAACTTGATGTATGTAGTATGCCTGTTAGTAAATTTTGCTATACACTAAAAAGAGCCATTGCAGAAATTCAATCATAAATGACAAACAATAGTGTCAAAACACATAATTCCGATGTTTGTTAGATTTTTGCCATAAGTTATTAATTGTCATAAGTTTATAATGTAAGCTGTGAATAACGGTGTGGGTTGCACATTTAATCATACTTCAATGTATATTAATTATAAGAACATAATGTGTAACTGTTTGTTAATCCTTAATCATAAAAATAAATAATAAATAAAATAAAATACTTGTAAATGTTTTTCTATAGGGAGTTACCAAGCACCTTAATTTGAAAGAGATTTTTTCATTCATTTGTTATATTGTGGGTTATCGTTTGACAGGTGACGGCAACTACTAAATAACTTGCAGTATTTGGGGAACTATTAAAGTAGGGTTTCTCTCATAATCTGTATGTATAAAATGATTTGGCATGTCTGTTCCTTGGCATTACCACCACAAGAGGAAAAAATACTCATACGTGGGCGAAACCGTGGGCAAGGTCTAGTAGAGAATAAAAAATCACCTTCAATGTTAATTAGGCTATACATATTTAAGAGTTTTTCACGACTTTAAACGTAGGTAGCATGTAGGCGTTTTTTTTTGTTGTTACCAGTCTCTTATAAGACTTACTATAACACTGGTTTCAATGCGTGGCTAGACGAACTAGATCCGATTTTAACAACTAATATTAGTCTCACAGTAAAACATAATCTTTAGAACAAATTCAAATCGGTCGGTCCAATCTCGACGGGCGGAGCGCACGTGACAAATAAGAGGCTGGCGCGAGATTAGCAGCCTCGCACAATTATAGCCGGCGTTACGACTAATTCACATTATCGAATGTTCCTCCCCCCTAGCCCTCTCGCCAACCCACCACCCCACTCTCCCCTTTGAAGCCTCTCGTTACTATGGTAGCTCTGATGACTGCACCTGCCAGTGCTAATCGAAATAAACGCAATCATAAATGCATGATGCATGTTTTAATAGCTGACTGTCTTACCTACTTTTTATTGGCTTGTATAATTATGTGTATCTTCGGGTACGTTTTGTAGTATTGGTACGTGAACAAAGATTAATTTCTGTAATTCACCAAATGCATGTTTAGGTGTATTTTTTTCGGGTTTATAAAAATCTTCTTAACCTCGGTAGGTATTACTGCAAGAGCACGATGATTGAGTTTATAGAACATTAGACGACGCCAGCAGCTACGCCTGCATTTATTTTAAATTTACCCGTTTTGGCCGATCCCCTGGGAATTTCGGGAAATCCCTTCTTAGTGCACCCCTACAGTCTCTAAGGAACATACATGTTAAATTTTAGCTTCCTGTGCCTAATAGTTTCTGGCTGTAGCGTGTCTGTCAGTCAGTCAGTAACGCAAGGATTTTATATATTAAGATTTGTAAGTCGTGCTCAAAATCATTTTCGTCCTCATAGGTGTCTGTATCTGATAGACTGTATGTATGCTTATACAAATGAACTAAACGTTTAAAAGGTATGTTAACGGTACTGAGTGAGGTTTCACGTTAGCGCACGTTGCTTCAGAAACGAATGATGTGAGCATCGCGTGTTGCTTCCTCACGAAACAATGACTACTCATCACAAATACAATTGTCTCAGTACTCTTGTTGTATTCGAGGGTTCGCGATTCCTAGTGAATAAAAGTGATTTAAGAGTTCTATTACCTTTATAACTCTTTTTTCGTTGAGAGGCAAATTTAAGGCGCTGTCCTAAGCGACTGTTTTGGTAAATGAGGGGGTGAAGCAGGGGAGGTGAAGGGAGCTTAGCTCCATCTACTGCGGGGCGCCCCCCTTCATTCTCGTCGCGTGCGGCCATATTCTGGCAACATCCGTATTCCAATATTTCAAAATCGCAAGCAAAACGTTTTAGCATATTGAATTGAGACACTGATATTACAATTTATATTACATACATCAATCTGTTTGTACAATATAGGCATAGCGCAATTTTTGTTCTCAGTGCAGCCATGAGCAAAACTGGTTTACATTAGACGTTATAGGTATTAAATGTTGACGAAAGTAGGTAAATACCTACGTGCCGTAAGATGATAAAAATAATTAAGTCAGTTCCATGTATGGAGAGGCCATTATTATGTTTGTTTTGTTTTTGTATAAAAATAGTGAAGCAGTTCATAGAATACCTACATCTAATTCCATTCCTGCCAGTTTTCAAATCTGTTTTGCAATAAATTGGCTGTGATATACGGGCGGACAGACAGACAGACATTGCGAATCTATAAGGGTTCCGTTTTTACAATTTTTGGCTACGGTACCCTAAAAAACACAATACTGCTCTACTAAGTGCAAAAGCCGTATCTCAACTAAAGCTAGTTACGAGATAATTGAAGTTTAGTAAAAGTTGATTTCTTTTATTTATTTATGGATGTTTATTGTTATTATAGGTATAATTATTATGGCAAAGGTATCGAAATACGTCGCCGTTTTTAGGGCTTGTGAGTGATTGGAGAGGGAGCAGGGGAGGTCTTGAAACCCCCCTCACCATTTTCACTTGCCGAAAATACTTGGTTTCCTCTGAAAAAAAATCTCCAAACATCGGTGTGTATGGCACTGCCAACTTCCACATTCATCACACTAGTTTAATAAACTAAGGTTGTCGGAGCCCTGCGAAGGGCTCCTATTTTCGGATTAAGGGTCAAAAGAGAACCTAACATAACCTATTTATTTACTTATTACAGTCGCACCTAACCCAAGGCACTCGAAAGCAATGACGCACAAATTTGACATTAGCTGTCAATATGATATATGATATTCCAAGATGGCAGTTTTGCGTTTCGTTTCACGTTTTTCCCATAAAACCTAAAAATTACATTTGTAAAACTGTACTAAAGTATAAAAACTATGTTCCGTTTTGCATAATTGCCGAAGTATTTATGAAATTTTGGAATTTGTTTAAAAATATTTAGACGCATCTCCGGCAGCCAAAATTACTTTTAGGGGATTAAAACGAACAACCTTAAGCCCCCTACACTACCAATACCCTCAAATTCAGGCGACTCGTTTCGAAACCCAACCCATTATTATTTTTCAAAATAGATGAAACATCAAAAATATATGTGGATATACCTTATTCACGAGATACTGCTATGTCGTTTAGAAAATTATAGAATTAGAATTTGAGTTACTGCTTTTTCGTTAGCTCTCGTCATACATGTTTGTATGGAAAAATATAAAAAAATTCTTTCGCTTCAAATATGTGTTGTTTCAAAGAAAATAAATATTAAAATATATTTATTTATATTGATTTATAATTTATTAACGAAATACAGAGTTTACAGCTCATCAAAAGTTAGCTGTCTGCTACAACCCAGCAGGATTTCTTTATTCTCATCGAATGTTAAAGGCAGTGTGTGAGGTGATAAGGCTTCAATACTTATTATTTGCTGTTGTTCACGAGGCACAGTTTCATTTACTTTCCTTTTACGGCTTGGTATTGTAGAAATTTCAATCACTGATGAAACATTTTCCTCTCCGTGATCTCGCAATGCCATCCCTTGAGCTTGACGAGAATCAACAATTTCAGGCAACTGCCAATTCATATAAAACGCCACAAGCTTCTCCCAGAAAACATCATCTCTTTCTATAATTTCTATTTTAAGTGGTACACTTTCGCCACTCCACACAGCAAATAAACACTTTTGTTTGCGTGTAACGTGGCGTTGCCCCTGAATTTGGTAATAACAATTACAATATTTGTTTAGACTAGTCAGTTCACTTTTTTATCATGTTTCCATATTTGTATTTTATTAGCTCTTATACTATTTTCCAGACCATTCTTATAGGCAACTTTAGAACATTAAATTTCCACAATCGTGTTTGGACCTATTAATCCATCTGGCGTGGCACCAATAATCGAATAATCCACAAGGCTCGATTGTTATTTATTTTATTATATATTATTATTTTCTTGCTTCGCCAGTTGTTGCAAAGCCAGTTGTTCATTTTAGATTTCATGCGCAACTGATTTTACATTGCAAATATTTTATTTGTACAAAATATTTTTTACTAAGTTGGCTTTACTGCTGTTATCTCTTCTTTTTACCACTATACAAAAATTTCAATCTGTCAACATATTCTTACGCAATTCAAACCAGTCACTGCTATCCCTCTTGTAATTTTTACTTATGACTACGGAATTTGAGTCAAATTTGTTAAAAAAATTGTTTGGCATTTCTTGGCTAGCTCTTAAACAGATCGTGTTAGGAATGACTGAAGTCAAATGTGTGTAAGACGTTGCAGAACTGTTATCTTTAACTTCACTGTAACTACAATAATGATAATTAGTTACGTACTTTATTATAAAAAAATACTATATCTTGTGTTATAGCAAACAGAGAAGTTACCTTCTTACTTATAAATGATTGATTTTAGAAATTAAAAAGACATTAGATGTACTGAGACATACCTAATTGTTTATGAATAATCAAAGTTTTACCCGATGTACCTAAAAAGGTTTATGTTCAAAACACAATAATACAACATTCGTTACCGCTTGTGTGCGGATTGCGGAGCGCCATATTAGCGCTGTCATCATTATTGTTCGCCGTGGCGGCATCTTAGCGCTCCAGGCGCTCTGACAAGCTAATGAATTTCAAATATAGGTACATAAAATGATTCGATTTTATGTTATTACTCTTTCAAAAATTGAAAACTATGTACCTAAAAAGGTTTATGTTCAAAACACAATAATACAACATTCGTTACCGCTTGTGTGTGGATTGCGGAGCGCCATATTAGCGCTGTCATCATTATTGTTCGCCGTGGCGGCATCTTAGCGCTCCAGGCGCTCTGACAAGCTAATGAATTTGAAATATAGGTACATAAAATGATTCGATTTTATGTTATTACTCTTTCAAAAATTGAAAACTTTGGCAGCTATGTATTGTGAGAATAATTTATATAATTATATTATGCATAATCGATAATACATAAGTAACATAGTTAGTCATAAAAGACTCTTATGAAAATAATTTATGTAAAAATGTTACATATTTCATAATCACTTGGCCATGGATGAATTTCTATTTTATTACGACGCTTTCTTGTACAAATCCTTCGTAGAACTTCATTTCTCTAATTGTCCATATTTTATTCTTCTAATTATATATTTATAAGCACAGAAACAATAACACATTAAACGCAACAAGAGTATAAACTTAGGTCCTAATTATATGTGCCCATAGTTACATGAAAAGCCTATTTGATTCAAAGTATTCAGTCTATAACATAAAACATGAAATTACGAACTCAAATCGGCGTACTATAATAACAAACAGGTTTACGTAAAATTTCGTGCAGCGGAGACGCAAGCGACATGACCTATCTCTCACAGGGCTCATAGCCGAATGATGAGGTCTGGGCGGGGCGTAAACTAGCAACTCAGTACACCGCTTATGCTAATAAGGTTTAAATTGCTGAAGCGTTTGATATTGATGGGATCTACCGAGCGTCAAAATCATAGACGTTTGGCAGATTTTATTTAATTTTACAAAATATACACGTATAATATGAAAATAAATAGGGTAATTCTTTAGTTCATTAGATTTTATACAATATTATCAAAATAAATATGACAGCTTACGATCAAAATATTGCAAACAGTGAGACGAAAGATTATTTTCTGCCTCGATTTTGTGATTTTTTTACCGTGATTCTATTTTACGTACATGAAAAATTCTTTCAAAAGTCTTTTGTTCAGACTTTTGACTTTAAGCTCAAATTTTTGCTAGTTTGTAATATGTACCGTTATGGCTAGATGCGCGACGAAAAATTAGGTGTTTCACGGCTTCTGAGGTATAACAGCGCCTTAAGAGACCAATTTTACATTACAAACAAACCCTGTTTCAGTAGACTTTATCAATGAACTGGCTCAAAGAACACACTAAAGTATATTATCCGCAAATTAACGAACACCGTCGAAACTGGCCCTTAGTTACTTTTTTATCGCTATATTGATATATTTATAACATATATCACTAAATGAACACGCTACATTATGTCCGAACCCTGATGCATTTCTATGCATCAGGGTTCGGACAATAGCAACAGTTCGTTCTAGAATCAATTAGACTTTGTTTCATTGTTTTTGACAAGAGAATTGTACCAAGCTCTCTGTATTGAAAATGTTCTTCAAAAGTACTTTTGTAATGTGCATTTAATTATGCTTACCATATTTTCTAGGTGAGAGTAACCTGATTGTACATTTAAATAAGACGCGTAAGCGTACTTATTATATTTTTTTTAGTTCTTAAATGTCGAAAGTTGAGTGTATGTAAATGGGTGCAAAGCTTGAGCTTTGCCCTATGGTAAAACTGTGAAGCCTTATAAATATACTAAATCTAGACGTCGCCAGCGGCTTCACCCGCGTCAAATTTAAAAATAAAGCTTCCTCTTGAATCATTCTATCTATTAAAAATACGCATTAAAATCCGTTGCGTATTTTTTAAGATTTAAGCATACATAGTGACAGACAGACAGAGGACAGACTTTGTTTAATACTATGTAGCGATGTCTATAACATTTTGCATATATTTGATAATAAATATAAATGTTGTTAAAACTAACTATAACTAAGTGGCTATTTACACATAAATTAAAACAATAATTTCTATACTTAAATAACTAACAAATAAAAGGAAATACATAAAAAAAAGTAAAAGCAGATTTTAAAGGGCGTCATGGAAATCCACCACATCGCCATCAATTGGAAGCGTGCCCAGAATGCTGGCAGCATTGCCACGTTGTATGGCAATGCTGATCTTTTGTGCCAAATACAGGCCAGCCTGGTCACGCGAGGTGTCAACAAGTCTCTTTGAAAGATCTCTAAAAAGAGATCTCGCACTTGGACCCCATGGTCCCAACGTTTCAACTCCAAACGGCTCAAATACATAATCCCCTACTAGATTTATGTATTTGCGCCTTTTGAGAGTCTCCGCTGAAGCAGCAGCAGCGCCCGCACAACCCGCTGTGCTAGGAAGATGAGATGGCGCAAGGGTGTCGACACATGTTGCGTCCCACACCAAAGGCCTACCCAGCTTCCATGGCAGTAAAGACATACCGTCTGGTCTCTTACCATCGTCGCGTGCCAAGCCCTGAGGTTCAAGTTGGGCTGGAACGCCAGCGGTGACAAGAGCCCGACGAAGTATGTCATTGAGGTTGGCGTGTCGTGAAAGACGACCTGCGCTCCTGCTACATGACAGACCATGGTGACCAAGGCTGTCGACAGACTCTCCACAGTGACAGCGATGTGGAGAAACACATGGCGCACCTAAACGAAGGCAAGAAGCAATGCGGAAGGTCGTATCGTCCAACATGGTACCTATGTTGGACGATGGCAGTGCCTGAAGCCAAAGCCCTGACTCCCACTCTCCCACAGCCAGCAAACGAGCACGCTCTGCAGCATTGGACGACGTACTTAAGAGATTTTCTCGTACCACGCTGCAAAGCGGCCCGTCCCACTGCCTCTGAGAAGATGGGAATCGGGGTAACTCGGTGCTTGGACAAGCCATTCTCCATGCATTCATGGCATCGGTTTTACACGGCACCTCAGAATTGACCAGTGTGGGTGCTAAAATTTTCCTGGTCAATTCTTCACTGCTGTGGACTGAGGACAGGAATGCTGGGAAGCTTACATCAGTAATTTTGCGAACGCCAAGGCCGCCCAGGCGTACAAGCAAGGACGCCTGTAGCCACACTCGGTCGTTCAGGGCCAGATTTAGAATTTTGCTTAAAGTAATTTGTATAAGTTTGTCAATTTGGGCGAGTGCAGATGGGTTTTTCCAAAAAGGGGAAGATCGAAGAGCGTGTGTAAATTTAGGGACAAAAAGACAATACTTGATAATAGTAAAAGCCGAATGCATATTAATTTTGAGTAACCTGTCTGAAATATCACTAAAATTTTGAATTTTTTCTTGTATAAATGAATCGAAACCTTCGTCTAATATTGGGGACCCAAGGAGGCGAAGAGCACTTTTTTCAACGTGAGTAATATTGGGAGCAAGATGTTGAAATTTTGAAAGTATATCGGATTTGTCTAAGTTATCGTTAATGAAAATTTCGATATCGAATTTTGCATATAACTTCGTGTAGTCAGTGATGGGCGCCGTGGGTTTGGAACCATACCCTTTGCGTAGCAATCTGTTCGAGTCCATACTAGATGAATTCATCATTGTAAAGCTTTATAGAATAAAAAATAGTAGAGATGATTATGGTTAAAAGTGTTACTGGGTTTTATCGAATTCTCAGTAACTGCACGGAGTCTGGTGATGTGCCCGGTAACGGCAATAGGCTCGCCCCCTATTACGTGGGTGTAATATTCACCTCTGTCTACTCCTTCAGGGAAACAGGCGTGAGTCTATAGAAAAAAGATGATTATGTTTGCTAGTCAATACAGGGCAAGAGTTGTTAGTCTGAAATCAAAATAGTAGAGCCACGCTCGTTACAGCGTGAATGGGTCGGTTAATTGTTCGCTCTATGCAAATCCACGTTTAATATAAGTATTAATATAGACGGTAATATTTTATGACGATTCTCACTTTCTATCATTTAAAACAGGGGAGGAATAATAAGAAATAATGAGAAGAAGAAACGTAGAAGGGGAGAAACTTTGGGAGATGGACGAGAATGGTTTGATCTTCTCCATTTACGCATGGCTGGCAGCGCATCTTTCATAAAGTGGGTAGATGATGCTGTTAAGGATCATTTGCATCTCATGTTGCAGGACAAATTTATAATATAAATTAATGAACCTTTAATCCTTATAAACAAATACATTATGATCAATAGCCATTTTTGATATTTTGATGTAACTGAATACCTATTATTATTTTTATGTCAAGACATAAAATTGTAAAATAAATACGGGCTGATGAAGAGCGCGATCGATCCGCCGCGCCACTCGCACATCCCCCTTCCCTTCTCCTTCCCTCCCGCCGCGCAGCCGCCCCGCGCCATCCCGCTCACGTCACGTGCCGGCATCCGAGATGAGCCGAGGCCGTAGCACCCGTGATTGCATCGTAGCGCATTCCGTACGCTGCGAGTGCTACGACACATAGTATGATCACTGTCTACGTGATGCACTACGAACTCCTTCACTGATGATTTGTCTTTTTTATAAATAAAATTCGGGCAAGTGCGAGTCTGACCCGCGCACCGAGGGTTACGTACGCATTGCATCGTGTATCAAGACGAATTTCGCCCGTTTTTTATGTCAAATGCCGTTATAGAATATTGCTAAAATAAGTATAAGAAAAGTTTTTCTACTGTTAACATGAATGACCTCCTTGACTTTAGCAGTAATTGCGAAAATATTTATGTACATTCCTATCTACAAAAGCGTTCTTGGAGTTATTCTTGTCTTCATACTGTAAGACCTTGCTCCTTGCAAAATTACAGTACTCTAAGTCCACAAAAAGCACCCTTTAGGTTTTTATTTACAAAATTCATAAGAATTGGTAAGAAATTGTGTATTAATGGCCATATGTTTTTCTTGCACTGTGAAAGATCCTTGGTTTTTCACGAAACTATGACACTGTAAAGAACAATGCCCATTTTTCTTAGAGACGCCGGCCCAGATGTTGACAGTCAAAAATCGTAGTAGTTGTTATTGCATTCGATAAAAGAGTGTTAAACTAGAATTTTGAGATTGATTAGAGGTCCATTACATTCATAGATTTATTACAAGAAGTACTTTTATATGCTCACAAAACATTAGTTGTGTACCCACTTTTATTAGAATAGTTAAAGTATTTCGTAGTTTTGCGTAGAAAGGAATGAGTTAATCATTTGGTAAGTAAGAAAGCCGAAAGAATTTTACTTCAATTATACAAATTCACACAGGTAGCAAAAAATTGTGTTCTCAATCAAGACCTTTTTCCGGAAGTGAATGACTTGTCAATCTTTAAAATGTGACCAGTGCCAAAAAATAATTACCCAAGATAACCAATGTTACAAACTGATATTCTCGTTTTAATCATAGAAACATATCTATTTCAAACAATAATTATAAATATAATTATTAGAAGGTCGGATAATCTTTCAGTTGTTTCATGTGTCATAAATATATGTCTAGACAGAAGTTTAAGGTATATCATAGATATAATTTCAATGTAGAAAATGAAAGCTTCTTAACCAAGGAACCAGTCCCTTTTATAAGACTACAGCATATTATTCATTCATGTTTGAAAAAAAAAACAACATATTGCAAGCTTTTTGTTTGTTATTGAAAATGTTTGAAATAGATATATTGTCTAAAATAATTAGTCGAGTAAATCAGTTTAGTAACATTTGTTATCTATGGTAGGTAATTAATTTTTGACACTGGTCACATTGTATGAAGTAACTAGTCATTTTCTTCCGTTGAACTCGCCTTTGTAGAAACTTTGTAAAACTGCCGATTTGCCCGGCACTGTTAAGTGAGCCCTTTGAACATTTTATAAATTGTGAATCCTGTGTCATCGTGCCTCGTGCCCTCATGTCCTGAAGACATCAAGTTTGGAGGAACAGCTAAGTAGATATAACATTCCTATAGTGGCCAACTTATTTGTGTGTTTATCTAACTTAGTTCCAGGCCTGACATCAGTGAAGATACAGGTAACTGTACATTGTATTTGATTCTTTGCGCTGAGTAACTCAGTCCAATATATGTCAGACACTGCCTTCTGCAACATTTCCCACCTGCCTAGGGCAACTTCTGAACATATTATTAGCTATATTTATAGGTTAGCTTTTTGAAGTAAGCAACAATTCAAACTCAATACTATATACTGAATAGTCTTCATCGATATAATGCCTCAAGGGCTGAATTTTTGTCTAATGTAGCTCTTGCATAAACATAATATCGACAGTTGGGTTCGTGAAAAACTCGGAAACCCCTATCGGAACAAAAGAATATTTCCAGTGAACTACTAAAAACATTATTTGCCAAACGTTAGTTTCACAAAAGTACTATGTAACGGCAAAGTTTTAATCAAAAACCAAATAAAACAGTTTGCCATTTGACTTTGTATATTTTTATTGTTTCTGAGATTATAACATAAGAACTCTACATAAGAGTCTCCAATTTTATCAGTCGCCTGGGCGAACAGCAGTAACGCGTTTGTTCGGGCTTTGGCAGTTTCTGCCTGAGATGTGGATGCCATTGCCTTCAAGTTTACTGCATTTGCCAGGTCCACAATAACCAAAGAACTTTTATTTCTGCTAACATTGTCAGGTTCTTGAAAGTCATATTTCAGGAAAATTTGGAGGGCCTTATTACCTTTATCGATTTTGCATTCGACCTAGCAACGGCCAGAAAATGTGACCGTTCAAAACTATGTTCACCAAAGCTCCTTCGAACTTTGATATCTGCAAGTAACAATGCATAGAAATAATAATGTTTCGCATTAAATTGAGAAGCAGTTTTGCCCATATTGTTCAACTTACTTATATTTAATCTACGCCGAACTTGTGCGTGTTGAGTAGTTCCGTTTTATGTTCTGTCACTTGTACCTGAAATCGAATTGAAAGTGCCACTGGATGAAAAATACCTTTAACGATGTCACTGGATGAAGCTTTTACGACCCGTTCACAAACATCAGCGACGAGCGGCAGTGGCTGTTACTTCAATGTGCATGTCACGCTCTGTTCCGCCGCAGCGTATGTCACGTCAAATTAGAACGCGCCATGGACATCAAAACCGCTGCCGCTGTCACCCACCGCCGCTGATCGTGATCAAGCCTTCAGTATTAGGCCGCCCTCACATTGAGTGTCAGCCGAGCGTTCCTTGGGAACTCTTTCGTCTTTTGAAGAACGCTCGGCTGACGCGAAGTAGACGCGGCGAAATCGCAGCGTAGACGCGAGGTGTCGCTGCTTTGACGCTGACGCCCATTGTGAGTTGTGATTTGTATTAAAAAATAACAACTAAAATAGAAAGATTATTAATTGATGTGCAGTGCAGCTGTTCACAAACTCTTTAAGCCTACTTTTGGATAACAAGATATTGTTATTTTATGTGCTAGTGTAATACAAGACTTTATGATAGAACCGAATGTACTTATTTGTGCTGTTGACGCGGTAGAACTAGCCGCAAAACTTCTATCTGCACCCGACACTACCGGTGAAGGATCACTGCTATTAGTCGCTTATACTGCTGTGCCTGTATTCATGATTACTATAGTACGAGTATGTGCTTAATACTACTCACAAGTCATTTTACCGTCATCTACTGTGCCGGCATTTATTGATGCAACTTTCTTCCAACCCGATTCGATTTTTCTCTGCGTTGGTAAACTGGAAAACGTTTCGTGGTTAGATAAGGCTGTGCTTCCTTTTTAACACGCTTTTATTAGGTCGTCGTGTATGTTACTAACTATGTAATGGAATCTAAGGTAACTAATTTAACCATCTTCCAAGGGTTGTAGTGTAATGAAAATTGGTAGCTGTATGTAGTTCTGATGTTAATTTATGGAGCCGGAAGATATGACCTGGAACTTTATGATGGGAAAACGTATCATAGCTGTTTTGGATTTTTTATAAAAGTCTTGTAATGAACTTTGACTACAATTAGGTTTCAAGGTCTGATGATGAAGCACTGGCATTCCATGATGGAATATCGTATCATAGTCATGTTTGCAGTTGTGAGAAAGGCCACGTAATGAACTTTGACTATAATAAGGTGTCAAGGTCTGATAATGAAGCCGGAAGATAGGCACTGGCATTCCATGATGGAATATCGTATCATAGTCGTGTTTGCACTTGTGAGAAAGGCCACGTTATGAACTTTTACTACAATTAGGTTTCAAGGTCTGATAATGAAGCCGGAAGAAAGGCACTGGCATTCCATGACAGAATATCGTATCATAGTCGTGTTTGCACTTGTGAGAAAGACCACGTAATGGACTTTGAATTATTTAAATATTTCGAATAAAATAAAATAAAATAAAAAAATATATTTGCCAAATATTCATAAAAAAAAATCAAATTTCATAAAAACCAAAGTCCACATGACTGTTATGAGTGGGGCCTGAACTCACGCCTTTAGAGCGTGAAGCTGATGTGTTATCCGCACGGCCATCGCCTTGTTAACTGTTTGTAGCGAATTTGGCAAACACTTGACAGAGTGTTACGATTACGATGACGAGTGTTTACGTTAGATACTCGTGTAGACGTCAGTATGACTTATGCTTGGCCCATGGAAGAATAACTAAAGCATGGAATGAACGATATTTTTATGAACTAATTGAATATAGCTACACTCTACACTCATATGACAAATTAGAGTTGCCAGAAGAAGATGGCACTATGTTTGTCAGTTAGGGCTTAAGACAATTTGAACACAAATTTCGTAACTTTTTAATTTTTTAGTGATTGAGCAAATCCGCTATCGATATCGATCAAAGTTTCAATAATATAGGTTCAAAATCAAACAGACTTGTAAAAGTAAGTATATACATGTTATACATTCCGTAAGTTTGTGTCCACAGCAGTCTGAACGCTAGTTACATACATACATACATAACGTCACGCCTTTTATCCCCGAAGGGGTAGGCAAAGGTGTATTCCTACACCTACTTTTCGCCAGATATACTTTAGTCCCACGTAATAAGGGGCGAGCCTATTGCCGTACCGGGCACATTTCCAGACTCCGTGCTGCTACTGAGATTTTCGTGACAGAAAAACCCAATAACACTGCCCGACCCAGGAATCGAACCCGGGACCTCCCGATCCCACGCGCACATTTATGCCGCGAGACCAACGAGGCAGTCGTATAGGGTTTGATGTCGAGTTTTCCGACTCTACGCAAAGATGGTATTTGCATCGTGTTATCCCTTAGTCGCCTCTTACGACACCCACGGGAAGATAGGGGGTGGTGCAACTTGTATTCTATGCCGTCAACCACACGGCGAGTTACAGAACGCTAGTTAATGGATAGTATTTATATAATTATTTGCATTTTTAAACGGAATCTATATTTTTTTGTTTCAAATGGGTACTCAGTAGCACATAATAATGAAGCGTCACAGCATTTTTTTAACTTCAAGCTAATCTCACGTGTTTTGTCACCAGCCGCGCGTGAAAGGTATTTTTTAATAACACTTATTTTTCACGTGATCTAAAATTATCAAATCCTTCTTCACGATATTTTCGTTTTGCAAACTATCAAGTATATATGGGCGAAAATAATATACAATGATTATATTGTTACGAAAATGTTAATAATATTTAAGATTGATATTTAAATAACTATTTGTGAACACAGAACTGAGAACTTCACTACTTTAAAATATTAGACACTGTATTGACTGCTTCACTGTTTTATAAATATTGGGTAGATATTTAATTTATCGCTTAATAATTAAGATAACTTCAAAGTAAAATCAATTAGTATTAAATAACATTATTCTGATACTTTTATGTTAACGGTAATAAATAACCTGCGCTTATATTTACATCCTGTTGATAGCGCCATCTGTTGCGAATGTTGTAAAGCAGCGTTTGATTATTACAATAGATTTGTTATTCGTATAAAATAAATCATATGGTGTTGTGCAATATTCATAACAATATTAATGCTGATTTTTGATAATTAATTGTACAGTAATTTCAATTATATGTTGAAAATGAAGTGGCAGTTGTTAACATTAAGTGTAATGTATGTCACATTTTAATTCAATTCTGTGCTAGAAATCGTCTGAAAATAAACCAAGTAATATTACGTGAGTCTTTTTATTATAATGGAGTCTGGACTGGACATGATAACCCGGGCGTATCGCCGACATATACGTGAATTCATAACAATGTTCTTTTTCATCAGACGTTTAGAACGTTGTCTTAAGGCGCTGTCCTAAGCGACTGTTTTGATAAATGAGGGGGTGAAGCAGGGGAGGTGAAGGGAGCTTAGCTCCGTCTACTGCGGGGCGCCCCCCTTCATTCTCGTCGCATGCGGCCGTATTCTGGCGACATCCGTATTCCAATATTTCAAAATCGCAAGCAAAACGTTTTAGCATATTGAATTGAGATACTGATATTAAAATTTATATTACATAACATCAATCTGTTTGTACAATATAGGCATAGCGCAATTTTTGTTCTCAGTGCAGCCATGAGCAAAACTGGTTTACAATAGACGTTATAGGTATTAAATGTTGACGAAAGTAGGTAAATACCTACGTGCCGTAAGATGATAAAAATAATTAAGTCAATTCCATGTATGGAGAGGCCATTATTATGTTTGTTTTGTTTTTGTATAAAAATAGTGAAGCAGTTCATAGAATACCTACATCTAATTCCATTCCTGCCAGTTTTCAAATCTGTTTTGCAATAAATTGGCTGTGACATACGGGCGGACAGACAGACAGACATTGCGAATCTATAAGGGTTCCGTTTTTACAATTTTTGGCTACGGTACCCTAAAAAACACAATACTGCTCTACTAAGCGCAAAAGCCGTATCTCAACTAAAGCGAGTTACGAGATAATTGAAGTTTAGTAAAAGTTGATTTCTTTTATTTATTTATGAATGTTTATTGTTATTATAGGTATAATTATTATGGCGAAGGTTTCGAAATACGTCGCCGTTTTTAGGGGTTGTGAGTGATTGGAGAGGGAGCAGGGGAGGTCTTGAAACCCCCCTCACCATTTTCACTTGCCGGAAATACTTGATTTCCTCTGAAAAAAAAAATCTCCAAACATCGGTGTGTATGGCACTGCCAACTTCCACATTCATCACACTAGTTTAATAAACTAAGGTTGTCGGAGCCCTGCGAAGGGCTCCTATTTTCGGATTAAGGGTCAAAAGTGAACCTAACATAACCTATTTATTTACTTATTACAGTCGCACCTAACCCAAGGCACTCGAAAGCAATGACGCACAAATTTGACATTAGCTGTCAATATGATATATGATATTCCAAGATGGCAGTTTTGCGTTTCGTTTCACGTTTTTCACATAAAACCTAAAAATTACATTTGTAAAACTGTACTAAAGTATAAAAACTATGTTCCGTTTTGCATAATTGCCGAAGTATTTATGAAATTTTGGAAATTGTTTAAAAATATTTAGACGCAACTCCGGCAGCCAAAATTACTTTTAGGGGATTTAAACGAACTCTCTTAAGCCCCCTTCACTACCAATACCCTCAAATTCAGGCGACTCGTTTCGAAACCCAACCCATTATTATTTTTCAAAATAGATGAAACATCAAAAATATATGTGGATATACCTTATTCATGAGATACTGCTTTGTCGCTTAGAAAATTATAGAATTAGAATTTGAGTTACTGCTTTTTCGTTAGCTCTCGTCTTACATGTATGTATGGAAAAATCATTGACATATACTCTAACGATAGACGGAGCATTCCCTTTAAATATATTGTTCAAATTGTCTAACGTATGACGTCTAGTCGTACTAGCGCAACACGCAGGCGCAAGCAGCGCCAATGACTTCCAGTGTCTAGATATTATTATAGCCAATCAACAACAACCAGTCCTGGCATCTTACCAATAAGTAGGCAATAGTTCTCTAATGCTACTGGCTGCTAATTGGCATTTGCAAAGACTATTTACATCACAGAAGATATGTTTTCTGCCTACAAAATTTCATCAACATAATAAGAATAGTTTATATATGAAAATAAAAGGAATTAATAGCTGTGGGTTTATTTAAGTAAAATAATAGAATCTGTAATCATATTCAGTTCTTTTTATTACAAAATAGAAAAATGTATTCGTGGGCGTAACTTGCCTTAGTTGCCTCACGAATAATTCTAATTTTTTTTAAACATTTAATTTATCTTACTATGAGAATTGCTTAAACCTATCTTATCTTAATATATAAAATCCTTGCGTTACTAACTGACTGACTGACAGACACGCTGCAGCCGAAACTATTGGACGCAGGAAGCTGAAATTTGGCATGTATGTTCCTTGGGGACCGTAGGGGTGCACTAAGAAGGGATTTCTCGAAATTCCCACGGGATCGGCCAAATCAGGTAAATTAAAAGAAATGCAGGCGTAGCTGCTGGCGTCCTCTAGTACTAATATATAAAGCTGAAGAAATTGTTTGTTTGTTTGGTTGAACGCGCTAATCTCAGGAACTACTGGTCCGATTTGAAAAAATCTCTCATTGTTAGATAGCCCATTTATCGAGAAAGGCTATAGGCTATATAACATCACGCTGTGAATGACGGCAGCAGAGCAGTAGCCTTAAATAACGCTGGTGTAACCGCGGGCATCTTCTAGTCCTAATATATAAGGCAGGATTGTTTGTCAATCTGTAAAGATGACCTTGCTGACTTACATAGTTTACATAGTTGACATAGTTCTAAACTTACACATGTGGCACATGGCACTATGCGCTATCATAAGGAAACCAACTATTAGAAAAAATCCTTCTATGACGAAGTGGCCTGAGTAGCTTAATTGGTACACTATCGACACGGTTCATCGTGGTCGCGGGTTGAAGTCCTGCCTCAAAAAGTATTTTTATAGCTCTATATAAATTGCAATTAAATTTACTCTAGCAAGAAATACTCCAAAATATATTTTAATAACTATTCAATTGCCACCAAACACAATTAATTTTGTGGTTTTTTGTCTATTGGTTGGATTATGGAAATCATGATCTGTTTTGGCCTCAAGGCCTCACATTATTTTTGCGTATTTTTCTATAACTTCAAATGCGTACTATGATGAAGTGTTGAAATTTTCGTTAATATAGTTATTACGACCAATACCAAAAAATAAAAAGAACACAGAATTAGTGTTTTACAATATCAAATTGGTTTTATAACATTCATCAAACTAAAAAACTCTTAAAACCTATACCTTCACGAAGTCTGGTCTTAGTCATATATTTTTACCTACAATCACTTGCACCTTTTATATGTATGTATCTGCATAGTAGTTACTCTATGATCGTTAATGACGTCACATAAAAATAAAGAAATACATTTTAATGAGGTATTATGATACATTTAACTCTTTTATTTACATAAATAATAAAAAAATATTGGCTAATGCTACTACAGATACAAGTTCTCATTCAAATTAATCGATATATCGTCGCCACACAGTCAATAAACGAAGCGGACCTACACCGCAGGAAAGTCAAAGTGACACTAGATTGCTTTGCCGGTATATTCATGCAAAGCATTTGAACAAAGTAAATGTTCTGAATGCTACATCTAGTACTTTAGTACATATATATCTATGGGAAAAATATAAAAAAATTATTTCGCTTCAAATATGTGTTGTTTCAAAGAAAATAAATATTAAAAGATATTTATTTATATTCATTTATAATTTATTAACGAAATACAGAGTTTACAGCTCATCAAAAGTTAGCTGTCTGCTACAACCCGGCATGTTTTCTTTATTCTCATCGAATGTTAAAGGCAGTGTGTGAGGTGATAAGGCTTCAATACTTATTATTTGCTGTTGTTCACGAGGCACAGTTTCATTTAATTTCCTTTTACGGCTTGGTATTGTAGAAATTTCAAGCACTGATGAAACATTTTCCTCTCCGTGATCTCACAATGACATCCCTTGAGCTTGACGAGAATCAACAATTTCAGGCAACTGCCAATTCATATAAAACGTCACAAGCTTCTTCCAGAAAACATCATCTCTTTCTATAATTTCTATTTTTAGTGGTATACTTTCGCCACTCCACACAGCAAATAAACACTTTTGTTTGCGTGTAACGTGCGTGGCGTTGCCCCTGAATTTGGTAATAACAATTACAATATTTGTTTAGACTAGTCAGTTCACTTTTTTATCATGTTTCCATTTGTATTTTATTTGCTCTTATACTATTCTCCAGGCCATTCTTATAGGCAACTTTAGAACATTAAATTTCCACAATCGTGTTTGGACCTATTAATCCATCTGGCGTGGCACCAATAATCGAATAATCCACAAGGCTCGATTGTTACATTTTCTTGCTTCGCCAGTTGTTGCAAGGCCAGTTGTTCTTTTTAGATTCCATGCGCAACTGATTTTACATTGCAAATATTTTATTTCCACAAAATATTTTTTGCCAACTTAGGGCTTTACTGCTGTTATCTCTTCTTTTTACCACTATACAAAAATTTCAATCTGTCAACATATTCTTACGCAATTCGAACCAGTCACTGCTATCCCTCTTGTAATTTTTGCTTATCACTACGGAATTTGAGTCAAATTTGTTAAAAAAAATGTTTGGCATTTCTTGGCTAGCTCTTGAACAGATCGTGTTAGGAATGACTGAAGTCAAATGTGTGTAAGACGTTGCAGAACTGTTATCTTTAACTTCACTGTAATTACAATAATGATAATTAGTTACGTACTTAATTATTAAAAAAATACTATATATTGTGTTATAGCAAACAGAGAAGTTACCTTCTTACATATAAATAATTGATTTTAGAAATTAAAAAAATATTAGATGTACTGAGACATACCTAATAGTTTATGAATAATCAAAGTTTTACCCGATGTACCTAAAAAGGTTTATGTTCAAAACACAATAATACAACATTCGTTACCGCTTGTGTGCGGATTGCGGAGCGCCATATTAGCGCTGTCATCATTATTGTTCGCCGTGGCGGCATCTTAGCGCTCCAGGCGCTCTGACAAGCTAATGAATTTGAAATATAGGTACATAAAATGATTCGATTTTATGTTATTACTCTTTCAAAAATTGAAAACTGTGGCAGCTATGTATTGTGAGAATAATTTATATAATTATATTATGCATAATCGATAATATATAAGTAACATAGTTAGTCATAAAAGACTCTTATGAAAATAATTTGTGTAAAAATGTTACATATTTCATAATCACTTGGCCATGGATGAATTTCTATTTTATTACGACGCTTTCTTGTACAAATCCTTCGTAGAACTTCATTTCTCTAATTGTCCATATTTTATTCTTCTAATTATATATTTATAAGCACAGAAACAATAACACATTAAACGCAACAAGAGTATAAACTTAGGTCCTAATTATATGTGCCCATAGTTACATGAAAAGCCTATTTGATTCAAAGTATTCAGTCTATAACATAAAACATGAAATTACGAACTCAAATCGGCGTATTATAATAACAAACAGGTTTACGTAAAATTTCGTGCAGCGGAGACGCAAGCGACATGACCTATCTCTCACAGGGCTCATAGCCGAATGATGAGGTCTGGGCGGGGCGTAAACTAGCAACTGACACTCAGTACACCGCTTATGCTAATAAGGTTTAAATTGCTAAAGCGTTTGATATTGATCGGATCTACCGAGCGTCAAAATCATAGACGTTTGGCAGATTTTATTTAATTTTACAAAATATACACGTATAATATGAAAATAAATAGGGTAATTCTTTAGTTCATTAGATTTCCTACAATATTATCAAAAAAATTATGACAGCTTCCGATCAAAATATTGCAAACAGTGAGACGAAAGGTTATTTTCTGCCTCGATTTTGTGATTTTTTTACCGTGATTCTATTTTACGTACATGAAAAATTCTTTCAAAAGTCTTTTGTTCAGACTTTTGACTTTAAGCTCTAATTTTTGCTAGTTTGTAATATGTACCGTTATGGCTAGATGCGCGACGAAAAATTAGGTGTTTCACGGCTTCTGAGGTATAACAGCGCCTTAAATAGGTAATTAATTTTTAACAAACGTCTTTTAACAAGCTGCTCAAGGTGAAAAACTTCTTTTTGTAGTTTTTCTATTGTACGTAAGTGTTTAGCGCACACGATTTTCATTGCTTCTGTACCTACTGGCGGGGAAATTGTAACTAACGTAGGCGCTTTAGTGCTGGTTGTCGGAGAAACAGAAGATGTCGCGAGACCTTAGACTTGGCACAAACTAACTGCAACGAGTAGTTAGAACCAATGCGGACTTGCAGATATACGACTCCGCCGTAAGCACGCTCGCTGGCGTCAGCGAAACCTGTTAAGTTGATGGTACATCCATCTACCAACCCAAGATGACGCGGAATAGTAATTTGATTGAGCGCGGTAAGCTCAATACAAAACTGGCCCCAAGCGGCGACAATATGGTCAGGGGGTGTTTCGTCCCACTCACACTTTGATAGCCAAAGCTCCTTGATCAAGAGCTTGGCGTACAAAATTGTGGGAGCCACAAAACCCATTATGTCCCATAATCGAGCCACTGTGGTCAGCATAGTGCGTTTGGTGCACTTATCATCTGGTGGTGAGACGTCAAACCGAGAACTATCACAGGATTTGTCCCAGCGTAAACCGAGAACCTTATGCGGTACAGACTTCTCAAACTCAATGTCTGGAGAAGCTTTATGAGAATCTGGTATGCGTGCGAGAACCTCCTTAGAGTTGCTTGTCCATTTGACAAGATCAAACTGGCCTCGCTTGAAAAGCTGAATAAGCTCTTCACAAAGCGAAATTGCTAGCGGAGCGGGTATGACATTACAGGCAATGTCATCTATATACAAAGCGGATGGTAGTATAGTATAGTGTAGCGTAGCTTAGCATAGCATAGCATAGCGTAGCATAGCGTAGCATAGCGTAGCATAGCGTAGCATAGCGTAGCATAGCGTAGCATAGCGTAGCATAGCGTAGCATAGCGTAGCATAGCGTAGCATAGCGTAGCATAGCGTAGCATAGCGTAGCATAGCGTAGCATAGCGTAGCATAGCGTAGCATAGCGTAGCATAGCGTAGCATAGCGTAGCATAGCGTAGCATAGCGTAGCAAAGCGTAGCATAGCGTAGCATAGCGTAGCATAGCGTAGCATAGCGTAGCATAGCGTAGCATAGCGTAGCATAGCGTAGCATAGCGTAGCATAGCGTAGCATAGCGTAGCATAGCGTAGCATAGCGTAGCATAGCGTAGCATAGCGTAGCATAGCGTAGCATAGCGTAGCATAGCGTAGCATAGCGTAGCATAGCGTAGCATAGCGTAGCATAGCGTAGCATAGCGTAGCATAGCGTAGCATAGCGTAGCATAGCGTAGCATAGCGTAGCATAGCGTAGCATAGCGTAGCATAGCGTAGCATAGCGTAGCATAGCGTAGCATAGCGTAGCATAGCGTAGCATAGCGTAGCATAGCGTAGCATAGCGTAGCTTAGCGTAGCATAGCGTAGCATAGCGTAGCATAGCGTAGCATAGCGTAGCATAGCGTAGCATAGCGTAGCGTAGCGTAGCGTAGCGTAGCGTAGCGTAGCGTAGCGTAGCGTAGCGTAGCGTAGCATAGCGTAGCGTAGCGTAGCGTAGCGTAGCATAGCGTAGCATAGCGTAGCATAGCGTAGCATAGCGTAGCATAGCGTAGCATAGCGTAGCATAGCGTAGCATAGCGTAGCATAGCGTAGCATAGCGTAGCATAGCGTAGCATAGCGTAGCATAGCGTAGCATAGCGTAGCATAGCGTAGCATAGCGTAGCATAGCGTAGCATAGCGTAGCATAGCGTAGCATAGCGTAGCACAGCGTAGCACAGCGTAGCACAGCGTAGCACAGCGTAGCATAGCGTAGCATAGCGTAGCATAGCGTAGCATAGCATAGCATAGCATAGTATAGCTAATTAGTGCTTTATCTTACACACAGTTTTAGCACCCACCTTGATCTCTTGAAGAGCAGAACAACAACAAGACGTAATACAATGAGAAGTATGTAACGTAGGTACGGTACCCATAATCACATACCCAAGTACCGTCTCAATAGCGGGCGGTAAATCATATCGCTCACTACGTACTATTTTAGTTAGTAGCAAGCGCGGAAATATTGAAGCTCCGATCAAAAGATCAATGCCTGCCGGATTCGCAAACTCCGAATCCGCTAGTGGTAATGACTCGAGATGTGTGAGGAGCGACACGTCCACATTAGCGTTTGGCAACGTGTCTGTAATACGTTCCACGATAAGCGAAGAAATGTTAAAATTAATGTCCCTATTAAAACGCGAATGTATTTTAATATCTACGGAACCTTTGCAATGTTTTTCTGATCCGCCTATCCCTTTGACGGTTGAGTTAGTATTTTTAAAATTATTCCATAATCCGAGGCGTTTGAAGCATTCCGATGTTATTAGATTGGTCTGAGATGCGCTATCTAGCAGACAACGTACCATGTGCGGCGACCCATTAACATCATATACGATAACTTGCGCTGTCGCTAACAGTACCGTCTTAGACGCCATACATCACGTTTTGGCCCTGCGCGGATCATTATAGATGCGCGAGTGCCGTCCTCGCGTGCGCGTCGCCCGCGCAATGGATGTCATACACAACGATACTTCGCCCTCAGACGCGGAAGGCGCAGCTACCGTGGTCTGCTGCACCTGCGGCGTACTCGTAAGTGTGTCAAGGCTAGCGGCTTGACTTGACAACCGGTTATTTTTATCGAGATGTAACAGTGTATGATGTTTTTGTTTACACGACCGACATCTCGTTCTACTGGAACAATTACTCGTTTTATGTTTTATGCTTAAGCAATTAATGCAAGCTTTGTGATCTTTTACGCATTTAAAACGAGCAATTGGATTTAAATCATTAAAGGTAGGACACTTATAGTAATGGTCGTGCACTATATTACTGCACAGACACTTCTGTGAATTATTACTATTAGATTCCGAACATGTTACGTAAGATTGTGGATTAGGGACTGAGTTATTATTACTATTTCGCGATTTATTCAACCTTTGTTTGTTGTTGTTAGTGTTAGACGGGCCAGGTGAACCAGACTGCGTATTATGAAATATTCGACACTGATCTTTTATGAACGAAATAAAACTATCTAGTGTAGGTATTTTATTATTGCGTTCCGTCATCTCGAATGCGCGAATTGTATCAGTGTCAAACTTTTTTAAAGCGAGTTGAAGCAACATAAAGTCGGAAAGATCTTCTAATTTTAAATTCCTAAGAGAATTAACCGCGGTTACGAAATTATCAATAAACAGCTGGAAATTCGAGACAGACGCGTTGCCGGACAGTTTGAGATTTAAAGCTTGGTCAAAGTACGTAGACGCTAGGACGCGCGTGTCTTGATATCTGTCAAGTAGTGACTGAAATATGACCTGATAATTCTCAGCACTGGGTGTGACACCTGCAAATACGGACTGGGCCTTCGGTGACAGTTTACCTATTAAATAGTACAACCTGTCAGCATCTGTCAGAGAACCATTATCGTGCACTGTATACTTAAAACTCACATAGAATAACGGCCAATTTCGTATATCTCCGTCAAACGACATAATCTCGATTGGCGGTAATCTCGGTTTGCGGGCAACGGGCTCTGCTGAACATTTACCCTCCAATTGCGATTGTATACGCTTAATAATACAATAAAGATCTTCGAATGAGGTATACGCCTGATAGTTCGGTTTTTCATCAGGATTGATAGAAAGTAATCTTGCGTTATAATCGTCTAACAACTTATGAAAATCTGTTCGAATACTATCTACTGTTATACAATAACTGAGAAATGCTTCGCTATTACTGTCAGACATAGATGCGGTTTTTGAGCATTCATAGATATTTTGAATGCGCTCAAATAAAATATTGCGTTTTGCTTCTAAGATTGTCATCTCTTTGTCTTCCGACACGCGTGACTTCTTTTGTTGTGACATGCTTACGTAAGTATAAGCTAATGAGACCGAAACAAAATAAGAATATCTAATGTATCTATTATTTTACCTAAGTAGGCTAAGTAGGCAACACTTTAGCGCTGAGGAACTAAAAGTTGCTTGAAATATGAGATTTATAAGACAACTATGATAGTTCCAGAATTAATAATTTAATAAGTAGGTAGCTACATAAAAGTTTACCTACTGATGCGGGCGGAAATAACCATGTGACGGTTATGTGAATATATTAGGAGTATAGCTAGGTGCTATAACTGTCTAGGTATAGCGGTATAACGTATAAAACGTAAATGAATCCGGCTCGAAGGACCAAAAAAATGGTTCGGCTTTATACCGAAACCGTAGGGTTCTAGGCGACTTGGAGAAGGAAATGGACTGTATTAGGGCGAGTTCTGGGTCGCCTAGAAAGGAATAAGGGAAGAGGGGTGATTGAGTGGGTATAGGATATTTCAAGGATGGAAGGCACTTACCTTATACAACCTTCTTCGTTTCTTTTCCTCCTGGTGTTTCGTGATGCAGCTGATTGTTTACACTTCAATTCACCGTCACTCCCACTTGCGAGCGGTTTATATAATCACATACAACGGTGCGGCGTGGTACGGTATCGAGACGGCGTTCTCAGCGGGAGGAATGTTCTCGAATGTCCCTCGCGTCCACGATCGCGTCGACGAATCAGGCGAAGGCAGTGCCTCTTCCAGGGAGTGGGATAGAGCGGGACGGAAATATGGTATCGCTCGCACTAGACGTGGAACGATTGATCTTGATGCGATTCGTTATAGATAGGAAGGTAGATGGCGCTACCAGGTTGAAATAATTGTTTGCATTATATTTAAGGAAATAAAACAATAAAACAGCAATAATAAAGTTTAATTGACAAATTACAAACAAAAATCGTATACTTCTTTACAAATTATTAAAAACTTAACTTGTCTTCTATAGGAACATTTAAAACCATTTTCAGTATTTATATTTTCATATTTTGTACTTTTACACTTAAATTAACGTAAACAATACCTACTACAATAATCAGTCTTTTACTTTCGGTTATAAAATGCACTTATGGCACACAAGTCTGTTGTATTCTCCACACACGGGATTTTTGCACTTCACGCATGATAATTTAGACATCCTACGGAGTTTAGAACGACAGTAAAAACAATATCTCTTTTGTTTTACAGGTGGCCCTTCTCGCTGAGGCTGGCTACTGTTTGCATTAGGATTAGGCAAAAAATCCTCTATATTTTGCCGCACAGTTCTTTTCAGAGTTGGCATCTGTAACCTTTTTTCCATCCAAGGCAAAGTAAGATCTGTACTAAGTTTCTTTATAAAGTTCTTACGGTATTTTGATATAAAAAGTTCTCAATTTGAGAACTATCCAAAACCATTCGGTTTGCCACTATAATATAATAATAATTAATACCTAAAAATAATAATAAATAAGTGTAAATAACAATAAACAATAAGTTCAAATGATTGCAAAAGTTGCATTAAAGATAATCATACGTCTCGCGGACGTACGACATAGGTATATCTTTTATTTGAACGTACTTACCGTGGCGCCACTGCTGCTTAGCGCGAGCTCCGGCCGCCGACTGAGTTGACTCGCGCAGCTAGCGCGCTCCGATTAATAATAAAAAAACTACAACGAAATTTAATTTCATGATACGTCTCGCGGACGTAGATTATCTTTCTAGGGTTCATTGAAAACCTAATTATGCCACCGGACACCCTGTACAAACTACCTCGTCCATTCGCGATAGAATATTTCTTTACGTACTAAACAGAGATATGTATTTTTTTATATTAATTAATCACTTATGTTATTCAAAATATTACCTCGACTTAATCCGTTAATGATAGACGTCGTCACACTGAGCTGGCGGTGCGAGTACCAGTTAGCGGCAAAATTTACCGAACAACGCACGAAAATTCACGAACATAGGAGTTTTGCGTGTGGCGGAAAGTTTCAACCATTTTCGGTCGAAACCGAAACTAAAACCGAAACTAGATTTGATGGCCAAAATTGGCCGAAAGCGAAACCGAAACTTTCGGTCTGTCACTATTTAAAATTAAATAATCCGCTACTGTTTCCTTAGAATTCTGCCAGAAAATGTAATCCAAAACTTACTTAATTTTACTTAAATCAAAACTTAGGTACTTACTTTTACCGAATAAAAACTTAATGTATTTTAAAGGCAGTTATTTAACTAAACGACGAGTAACCAGCATCTGTATTTCTATTTGAACCCTCTCTCAAACTAATATTTGACTATAACTTTCAGCTTAGTAAATTTTAATTACCTTTGCAGATAGTTTTAAGAAATAAGCCTTTCTCTTGAACTGTCTTTTCTTCTCAAAAGATTAAATGTAAACGATAAGTGTCACCACTCCTCACCATACGGTTGTACCCGTAAACCGTACACAACACAGACTTACGTTATTCATAGCCTTACGAAAACAGTTAGCTAAGACAATCCCAAAACCGTTACAAATGCCGTCGGTATCAAGAGTCCTTAACAAGAGCGTTAATGGGATCAAATTGGGTCTAATTGATAACAATATCGATCGACCGCCACGTAGGGAGATAAGGGTGGCTATCCCGAACCCCAGCAGTAATGTAAGGCTGAACATTGGAGCGGAAAAGAGCGGCGCTGCGTCAATATAAGCGAAGAATTGCATGACGCCTAGTAAAAAGTTTTCGCATTTGTATCTTTTGTATATCTACATAATTATACATACATAGACTCACGCCTGTGTCCCGGAGGGGTAGGCAGAGACTACGGAACGCCATTTGCAACGATCCTGATATACCTACCTCTCTTGCTCCATTCACTCCCATCAAGTTTCTCATGCATGCTCTTCTATTTAGGGTACTTTGTATATCTATCAATATAAATTTTAATTTTTGTCTGTAAAAATGACAAAAGACCCTACAATGGTACTTAAAATGAAAATAATTGATTTAAATATATGTAATATTGTTATCAAGCAGAATATAGTGTTATAATAAGTATAACGTTTCCAATTACTTAATATTGCTAATTAACCTCTGTGTTGAGGTTTTGTACAATTCAATCTTGTGGACAGGGCACACTGCACCACAAAGGATTCTACGATCAAAACTATTATCCCTACTAATGTTATAAATTCGAAAGCGTGTATATATGTATGTACGTTTAACTATGTATGTATGTTCCGTTTTCACGCTAAAACGGCTGAACCGATTTTGTTGAAATTTAATATAGAGATATATTGGACCATGGAGACGGACATAGCCTACTATAAGTTGTAAAAATTAAACTGGGAGGGATTGTAGGGAGGGTAGAAGTTTGTACTGCACAAATTTATCTCTTGGGAGTAAGAACGCATGCGCTAATAATTGAGTGCTGGTGCTGTTCATGGTATAATAATATTATGGTGCTGTGCATGTGTCATCTCATATCGGTCAGTACTGTCACGTCATAGATAATGTCATATTGTGCACGTTGATTTCGCATATACATACATACATACATAGACTCACGCCTGTTTCCCGGAGGGGTAGGCAGAGACTATGGAACGCCATTTGCAACGATCCTGACATACCTCACTTGCTTCACTCACTCCCATCAAGTTTCTCATGCATGCTCTTCTGTTAAGGGTACTTCTGACTTGTCCTTTTTTCAGGATGTCTCCAATCTGGTCAGAGAACGTTCTCCTAGGTCTTCCCCTTTGTCCTGTCCCATTCACACTAGCCTGATATATCTTCTTTGTCAGTCTATCGTCATCCATCCTCTCCATGTGCCCAAACCATCTTAACATGCCTTTCTCAATGCTTGTCACTACATCTTCTTCTATAATTTAATTTATTTTTCGGCTATGCTTCGCAAGGAAAAAACCTGATCCGTGCATCCCATACCCTTTCGGAATCCCGCTTGTACATCCCATATTTTCTTGTCGGTTACTTCCATAACTCTTTCAATAAGTACCTTTGCATACAATTTGCCAACAATGCTGATATAATCTAATAATTAAATAATAAGCTTAAACGGCTGAAACGATTTTCCCTACTAATATTAAAAATGCGAAAATGTTTATAGAGATATATTGAACATGTATTAAAACATGGCTTTGACATTTGACTGCTTGCAAGGTGATGTTATTATGTACCTGTTTTAGATTTGTGTTACCCCGAATTTAACGGGCAAAAGCTAGTAATTTATAATAATGAAAATATAGTTCTAACTTTATTTTAACCATCACAAATGACATACAGACTGCATGTCGTAGCATTCTGAAACATTTGACCTGAAGCCAAATGTTTACTTTAACATCATAACAATAAGTAACATTTTTCTTTGTAGCAGAAATCTGCCTCGGTTTATTATTAGTGGGCGCCGGCGTTCATGATCACAACGCGATACGGTGAACCTTTTTGTTTTAATTTACCTGCTTTAGAATTGTGCGCGTAATTTGATTGTACTGTTTGTTTGTCCAGTTATTAAAGCTGGAGTAATGGCGATGCTTTGTTGGTATATGTTCGGAACGCCGCGCTGTTGTAAACTATGATTTTGATATTATTTCATGTAAAATTATCGCGTTAATTGCGATAGGTTTAAATTTTATATAATTACTGGATTTCGATGCGGCCTTGCCCGTATAATTTATACACACAATCTTTCATCAGGAATTAGACATTCTATGGTTGAAAACCGTATAAACATTCGTCTGAGGAAATGCGTCTCAAAATCGTCGTACTACATACATACATACATAGTTTCACGCCTATAACCCCGAAGAGGTAGGCAGAGGTGTATTTCTACACCCACTTTTCACCAGATATACTTTAGTCCCACGTAATAAGGGGCGAGCCTATTGCCGTACCGGGCACATTTCCAGACTCCGGGCTGCTACTGAGAATTTCGTGACAGAAAAACCCAATAACACTGCCCGACCCAGGAATCGAACCCGGGACCTCCCGATCCAACGCGCACATTTGTACCGCGAGACCAACGAGGCAGTCGTATAGGGTTTGATGTCGAGTTTTCCGTCTCTACGCAAAGTTGGTATTTGCATCGTGTTATCCCTTAGTCGCCTCTTACGACACCCACGGGAAGATAGGGGGTGGTGATACTTGTATTCTATGCCGTCAACCACACGGCTATCGTACTACAACCTTAAGATAAACACGTCTTTACATAATATTAAGTTCATAGTGTTATTAAAGTTACCTTTGCTGTTATCATACCACAAAAATATCGTCCGTTGAAGATTAAAAAAATTGGTCAACAACAAAAAACTTTGATCGATACTCGTGGTAAAGTGGTACTAAAGGTGCTGTAATGCTCGTCATCTGCAGCTCAATTCGGAAAACTAAAGAAAGCTGATAGATACCTAACTAAGTGAACGCTTTCAATTAAGCCTATTTTCCCTTCGACGGTTATGTTTTCCAAAAGATTACTAGTGTCATTAACATTAGCCTTACTGTTAAATATAATTTGTGACAATCATAATAAACACATATACACGATTATATAAAAAATATGATATCACTGTGTATACATAAATAAACTGTTACAGCTAGGCACATACCTTTTCCCACTATGGGAAGAGTTAGGCGGTTAGACCACAGTTCAGCGGGTTGCCAGACTTCACATATCTTTGAAGATCATGATAGAGAACTTCCAGTCATGCAAGTTAGATGTTTTCCTTCACCGTGCCTATACACATACAGGACTTCTTAGTCTGTTTTTTTTTCATCGTTTAGTTAATGTTAAAATTCGAAACTTCGACTACTCATAACTTGGAGAAGACTATCTGCATATCAGTCTCTTAGCCTATACCATAGGTAATCGCTATGAGTATAATGGCGCTGAAACACTTGAGCGTTCACCTGTAATGAGCATTCTCGCGAATGTTACAAAACAAATGAGTGTGTTTTAGCGAGCATTCTCACGAACATTCGGGTGAGTCTTAGAATATAGATAATACATAGGATTCGCGCTTCAATGGCGGTTAAACCTAATATATTTACTTCACTTTGACTTAAGATTTTAATCTAGGGAAGAATCTTTGTAGTTTGTCACTAATTTTAACTTAATTAGTCATGGGCTTACTCATGTAGCGGCGCGCCCGCGCCGGCTCACAACAACAACACCTGCGTCGTCGTCCTGCGTTGCGATGGCATGAGTCACACACAAGTACGGTCGCGGTCTAAAAATGTTTACCACTTTTCAAATTACATTCTTTGTCACGCTGGGTTCAGCAAGGTCTAAAATGCTATATCTGAGTACTTATTACGTTTTAATCATTGGTAAATCATCGATTCCAACAAAAAGAGTATGAATATTTTTAGGTCGATGAAATCAATGAAATAATCTGACATAATGACAGATTTGCTTTTATTTTGCTGTAAAAGTTCTGTATTTTAATATTATTATAAAAACACTTACTTATTGTAATAAAATGGTACTATCTAAACAAAAGCTTACTTATGTGATCAGCAAGCGTTTTAACGTGACTAGCATACCATCCACTATCATTATAGCTCACAGTCTGACCGCGCCCCGATTTTCGCTAGACGATATCATCATCACCCTAGCATTTTCTTAATTGCAACCCAAGCTTGCGCTTCGGAGACCAGGGACCTGGTCTACCGAGATTTGACTGAATATCAGTTTTTACACGGAGCGACTGCCATCTAACATCATTCTAAGGTTAGACCAGTAGTCAGTAGGTATAAGTTGTCGTTTGAGGGCACTGACTTCCCACTAATGACTGCCATAGATCATGACAGCCGGGACTGCTTAACGTGCTTTCTGATGCACGGGGGTGAAACACCGCCAACTTCGGGCTAATTATTTAGAATTTCTTGACAGAAATTCCTAATAATTTGTCTCTAAGATATTCTTAACAGGAAACCTTAGCAACATTTTCCAAGCCCGGCCCGCGAATCGAACCCGAGACCTCATGATCAGCTGTCGTATGCACTACCGCTAGACCAACGAGGCAGTCTTACGCTAGACGATATAAATATTGTATTTTTTTCAAAAAGGTTTTATATTCAGGATGTCGTATTTTCGCCATCCCTTTCATTATAATCTATGTAAAAGTCATTTGATAAACTTACCAATTACAAATACCTAAATCGTAAATAGCAAGTTTAAAATAACATTATTTGAAGACTACAAATATTTTAGTTTCAGTGTAAATATCACGCTTGTAATTAAATGAACGTATATTATAAATGTGGAATATTAAATCATCATTGACACCAGTCGCTACGCAACGCATGTTATCATAGATTGGTTGCCTAGTACAATATCGTCGTCCTTGTGTCATTGATGTGTTCATGCAATTATAAGCCTTAAGGTGGTAAACACTTTCAGACCGCGACTGTACAATATGGCGGTGGCGCGGCGGCCGGCGACAGAGCTAGCATGTCATGCCTCTCGCTCCCTCATCGTATGATTTAATTATTTCTGACATACCCTATATTTTAGATTGTTTTTGTAATTGTATAAAAGCTGAATATTTTCAATAAACGACACCAGACTTTTACCGATTTTTCATTTAGAAGCATCTCACCCTGACGCTGCCAGAATACACAACAGTGGTGACCCCGCGATTGAAGAAGAATGCTGAGCCAAGAGCAGATTGACGCAATTAGCGTGAAGGCGCGCATACCACAATTTTGGCGAGATCAACCTCGTCTTTGGTTTGCCCAATTCGAGACGATGATCGCCAACCAAAAACTCGGAGACGAAGGAAAATTCGGCCTGGTGGTGGCACAGCTGACAAAAGTCGACGTGGAGCAAATAAGCGATATCATCATATCCGCCCCGGATACTGGAAGATACGAAGCGGTGAAGAAAAGGCTCGTGTCCGTTTAAGAAGAATCAGAGGGTAAACAGTTACAAAAATTGTTGAACGGCGACCAACGCCCATCACAATTACTTCGTGGGATGAGTGACTTGGCTCGAAACAAGATGCCGGACACTACCCTGCGCATGCTATGGTTGGGACACCTACCAGCTTCGACCCGCGCCGTATTAGCCGTGAGTGATGAAACCAAACTCGACGTATTGGCAGCCATGGCAGACAAGATGGCGGAGCAAATGCAAGAGGTAAATTCCGTATGTACGTGCCAGAACCTACCGTCTACGTCACATTCTCCCGCCTTCGTAGACAGCACAATCCTCAATATGATTGAATCCTTGACCAAGGAGGTGGCTGCACTGAAAATGGACCGTACCAGAGATCATCATCGTAGACGAGCGCACTATTCCCGAAGCCGTTCCCGTACGAAATCACGTGACCGTCGAAATAACACCGTGTGCTACTTTCATAGAAAATTTGGAAAAGCTGCTTATCGTTGCAGAAAACCATGCAGCTTTGAAAATAAGGAGCAGACGGGAAACTAGAAGAGACTCCAGCCGTGGCGGTGGCTGAAGTCTTCGACTCATCATCATACCGCCTATTCATCAAGGACATAACCATTTTAAACTTTCGCGATTAGTATACATTATACAAGGTTATATAGCGGGTCTTACTCGCGATAAATCTTATATTTAAGGCATAAATAACGTTGGCAAAAAACCGAGGTATTTATGCCTTAAATATAAGATTTATCGCGAGTAAGACCCGCTATATAACCTTGTATAATGTATACTAATCGCGAAAGTTTAAAATCGTTTATTGCAAACCGTTATGGGCCGGAAAATGTGATAATAATTAAAAATCTTGAATCCCTTCGGATAAAGCGGGTAGGTATGTCTAGAAACTTCACTAAGTTTTTTGACGAAGTGTCGTGATAGCCAATTATTACCCGTTGGAGTACGTATTAAACAACGTAAAGATATTCCGCATTCCGAGGGCATTCTACATAATGCCAGTGTACGTCTTTTGAGACAATTAATCCGCAACTGTCGGTACGAGTTGTGTGGGGTACAGTGTGACTTATATAAAGTTCATACAAAGTGTTGTGAAGTGTTTTCAAATAGTGACTTCAACTTGTGCGATCGTGTCACGTACAATCAAGCTAGTCGCATTTACGATCTGCGTACTAAACGTCACAACAAGAAGTTCGATAAATTAAGGAACCGTAAGGAGAGGCAAGCCGGTAAAAATGGATACCCCGACAATCAGCAAACGGTAATTAATTTATCGGATTACGTTATTGATAGCACGACTCAAAGCGTACTGGCTAAAGGGTTAAATTACGCTTTAACACCTAAACGGATTCCGTACGAGAATGTCATAAGCAGCATCGAGGAGGTTATAACGCGCAACAAGTTACCGTCTAACGATGCGGATACACTTAGACAGGATGTTGCCGTTATTTTACGTAAATCGAAGTCCCCGAAACCCAATATCTCCACAGAAGAGCGTCAGTCACTAAAAACATTGCGTGATGACACGAACATTTTAGTGCTTAAAGCTGATAAGGGCAACGCCACTGTGGTGATGAATACTTGTGACTATGACAATAAAATAAGGAATCTGTTGAGTGATACACTTATATACAAACCTGTGTCTTATAACCCGACGGCCAGAGTAACAAAACGCATCAGGACTTTAATAAGGGACCACAAACACTTATTCACGGAAGATGATTATGAACGTCTACACAAACCTCAAATAGTGCAACCACCCAAAATATACGGTTTACCCAAAGTTCATAAGATGGATGTACCTCTGCGACCAATAGTGAGCCAAATAAATTCACCCATATACGGTTTGGCGAAACACATAAGCAAGGTACTGCAACCGTTAGTAGGTAAGACGGCATCTTTCGTCAAGGACTCTCGCCACTTTATTGACATCATCAAGAGCGTGACAATGGAACCAGACGAGGTGATGGTGAGTTTTGATGTGGAGTCACTATTTACCAATGTTCCAGTTCAAGATTGCCTTGAGGTCGTTGAGAGGAAGTTAGAGAAAAACGGTACATCTAAAGCATACACTGTTCTGCTAAAGAATTGCTTAGAAGGAAACTACTTCTTATACAGAGGACAACATTATCTCCAGATTGACGGGGTGGCTATGGGTAGCCCAGTAGCACCGGTAATGGCCAATATCTGGATGGAGTACTTCGAAGAATCCATAGACATGCAGGCATCCAATGTGAAGCTATGGAAAAGGTACGTCGATGATGTATTCTGTATAATGAAGGGCAATAAGAAAGACGTAGAACAATTCGCACATATATTAAACTCCATGCATCCGAACATCAAATTTACATTTGAAATGGAGGTGGATAGATCGTTGTCCTTTCTTGACGTAAAAGTGACAGTTAAAGACAGTGGTACCCTGGGACACACTGTATACAGAAAACCGACACACACTGACAGGTATCTCAACGCGTTTTCGCATCATCACCCGCGACACTTGGCATCCGTTGTGACGTCCCTAGTGAACAGGGCGTATGACCTCTGTGACCCTGAACACTTAAACAGTGAGCTCTCACATGTTCAGGAGGTACTTAGACATAACGGATACAAGAATGAGATACACCGTCTGAAGAGGAGGGACCGTAAACCTGGGGTGAGCAGGGTGCCGGCTTACATGCCTTACCTAAAAGGAGTAACGGACAAAGTTGGAACAGTACTAAAGAAATACTCCATTAAGACTGTATATAGTCCGCTTTCCAAGATAGCACACAATCTGCGCAGCCCAAAGGATGTCATTCCTTTTCAGACACCTGGCGTCTACAAGGTCGATTGCAGTTGTGGTAGCTCCTATATCGGACAGACCAAGCGAACAATTGCGGAAAGGGTCAAGGAACATATCGCAGCTGTGAAAAATCGACAAGTAAATAAGTCCGCTATAGCTGAACATTTATTGGAGTCTGGACCAAACCACTGGATAGAACTACATCAACCACAGGTCTTGTCCACCGAACGTCACTATTACTCCAGGATAGTGCGTGAAGCGGTTGAAATCAAAAAACACAAGAATTTCAACCGGGAGGATGGATTTAGATTATCAACAACTTGGAATCCAGTTATCAATAAGTGTAAACACCGCCGTAATGATACAGCTCAACAGTGTATAGACGTCATTAGTGTAGTGTGTCGAGGTACCGACAGTGCGATTAAAACCAAAAATAAAAATCTAGTGAGGGTAGGTGCCAAAACCCGCACAACACAAGGACGGCGCTGAGCTCACCAGTCCCGCCGCGACCACGGCTGAAGCAAGTCAGCCGAAACGTTGGCAAAAAACCGAGGTATTTATGCCTTAAATATAAGATTTATCGCGAGTAAGACCCGCTATATAACCTTGTATAAGGACATAACCAGTGGGCAAAATTACCTCGTCGATACCGGTGCAAATGTTCGGGTGCTACCCGCTACCAAAAAGAAAAATACGACTCCGAGCAACTACTTGTACGCCGCTAACGGAACAAAGATACCCACATACGGCGAAAGAACACAGGTACTGAATATCGGCATGCGACGACCCTACAAGTGGCGATTTGTAGTTGCGACAGTCAGCAGACCAATACTAGGCGCTGATTTTCTCCATCACCACTCTCTCATGGTAGATCTTCGCGGGAAAAGACTACAAAAACACAAATTTATCAACGCCTGGACATATCATACAAACAGCAGAAGCAAGCATCCGAACGATCGATGATAATCTTCCGTATCACGATTTATTGTCAAAGTACCCGAATATCACAAGACCGAGTTTGAATCACGCGTCACACGGCGAAGTCGAACACTACATCGAAACTACCGGCCCGATATATGCCAAAGCGAGACCACTACCTCCTCATAAATATAACGCTGCAAAAGCTGAGTTCCAAGCGATGATGGACCAAGGAATCTGTTGACCATCATACAGTCCCTGGGCGAGTCCACTACACATGGTGTTGAAGAAGGACGGCACATATCGGGCCTGCGGCGACTACCGTCGACTCAACGCGGTAACTACCCCCGATCGCTACCCGATACCACGCCTGCACGACTTTACCCACAATCTGCAGAGCAAGAGATCTTCTCAAAAATCGATCTACAGAAGGCCTACTATCAAATTAGAACTAGAGAAGAAGATATTAAGAAGACAGCCGTTATTACCCCCTTCGGCCTTTATGAGTTCACAAGAATGTGTTTCGGCTTGAGGAACGCTGGCCAAACATTTCAGCGACATGTCGACAATGTGCTTCGCGGTCTACCTGTTTTCCCATTCGTGGACGATATCCTTCTGGGATCAGAAAATACAGAAGAGCATAGAAGAGAGCTTGAAGAAGTATTTCGACGACTCAACGATTTCGGACTACAAATCAATGTCGCTAAGTGTATCTTCGGTCAACCGAATCTGGATTTCCTAGGCTACACGATAAGCTCAGAAGGTATAGCTCCGACTGAAGAAAAAAATCAAGTCATCAAAAGGTTCCCACTGCCAAATACAGTACAAGACTTACGTCGTTTCGTCGGAATGTTAAATTTTTACCGTTTGAATATACCCCACGCGGCTGAACACCAAAAAGAATTAAATCAATACTTCCACAATGCCAAGAAGAATGACAAAACCAAAATACAGTAGTCTACAACAGCAAAACAAGCGTTTGAAAAATGAAAAGAAGACATAGAAAATGCAGAACTTCTTTCGTACCCCTCTGCCAGCGAGCCATATATATTGATGACCGACGCGTATAACACCTGTGCCGGCGCCGTTATACAACAAAAAATAGATAACAAATGGAGACCGCTAGGATTCTTCTGTAAGAAGTTCAGTGAAGCTCAACAAAAATACAGCACTTACGACCGGGAACTTCTCTCCATATACATGGCGATACGACAATTTCGCCGTGTTTTCGAACGACGTGAATTGATCATATACACCGATCACAAACCATTAATTCACGCACTGACGGCGAACAACAACACAGAGACACCGCGGCGCACGAGATATCTAGAATATATAGGACAGTTTACCTCGAACATTCAACATGTAGCCGGTGAACACAATCTAGTTGCCGTCGCACTATCACGAGTGGAAACAATTACCTGTCCGACGCCAATCGACTACAGCAAGTTAGAAAAAAAATCAAATGAAGACGAAGAATTGAAACACCTACAGAAGGCCGAGGAGTACAATTTTAGAAGAATTACCATTCCACATTCCAGTACTCAAATCACATGCGAGTTATCAACAAACACAGTGCGACCTTATTTACCACCCTACATTAGAAAGGAAGACTTCCACGCGATCCACGACCTTAGTCACCCTGGAATAAGAGCTACACGAAAGCTTATCACGGCACGCTACTTTTGGCCGTCTATGAATAGTGACGTGAACCGTTGGACTCGAACCTGTGACCCGTGCCAGCGAGCGAAAGTGCAACAACACACCAAGTTACCTGTGGCGAGTTTCAAACAAGTTGATCGCTTGCGTCACGTACATATCGATATCGTCGGTTCCCTACCGATATCTGAAGGATACCATGATTGATCGGGGTACCAAATGGCCCGAAGCCTACCCTCTGGAAGATATAACCGCAGAGAAGGTTGCCGATGTTTTCTATAAATGCTGGATTACAAGGTTTGGTTGTCCTGTAACGATAACCACGGACCAAGGAAGACAGTTTGAATCCGATTTATTCACCAAATTAATGCATCGCATGGGATAGACCGAACTCGCACCACTGCTTACCACCCGCAGTCTAACGGGATGATTGAACGATGGCACCGGACGCTCAAGACTTCACTTACTGCGAGACTCAATTCGTCAACATGGCTCACGAGTTACCTACAGTTTTACTAGGATTGCGAGCTTCAATTAAAGAAGATATAGGTGCTAGTACAGCTGAATTACTGTCTGGACAAAGTCTACGATTACCTGGAGAATTTTATGATGAATCCTCAAAGTATCATAATACATCTTCCAACTTTATGGATAACTTAAACAGAGCATTAAGAAAAGCACAAGTACAGAGAATGTCAAACCAGTCGAAGGTAACATTCATTCATAGCGATCTACACAGCTGTACACACGTATACATACGCAATGACGCAATCCGCAAGCCTCTAACGCCGACCTACGACGGCCCGTACAAAGTTATCGAACGCCAAGATAAATACTACACAATACTGTTACCCAATAGGAGTACCAACATATCCATAGACAGACTGAAACCTGCGTTTCGTATGAATGATCTGGAACTGGAAACTAACAAGGAGAACGACACATTTATCACGAGATCAGGGAGAAGCTCCAAACCACCTGTACGCTTTCGCTAGCGGGGGAATGATGTAGCGACGCGCCCGCGCCGGCTCACAACAACAATACCTGTGTCGTCGTCCTGCGTTGCGATGGCATGAGTCACACACAAGTATAATATGGCGGTGGTGCGGCGGCCGGCGACAGAGCTAGCATGTCATGCCTCTCGCTCTCTCATCGTATGATTTAATTATTTCTGACATACCCTATATTTTAGATTGTTTTTGTAATTGTATAAAAGCTGACTATTTTCAATAAACGACACCAGACTATTACCGATTTTTCATTGAGAAGCATCTCACCCTAACGCTGCCAGAATACACAACACTCAAATCAAATCAAATCAATCAATTAAATCAAATCATTTATTGTGGAACACAGGTACAGAGGATGTTCACATAATATAGTTTATTTCTACCATGTCCTGCCAGCTCAGCATACAATATTTGAATAAAAATAAAATAGGTATACTGGTAAAAGTCACATAGTCACACAAAAAAGTAATAATTAATCAAAATAATAATAAAATGTCATAAAAGAAATAGCAATAGAATATACTAAATTTAAGGAATAAAATGTAAAAAATTATCATTTAAAAAATCATTAATGTGATAGTAACATTTGTCCACTTGTTGTTACCATTGCTTGCTGCCATAGTGGAGTGGAAAAAGAAAGGAGGGGCGTTAAAAGAGGTGGCTGTCACCGCAGCAGCGCGTGACAAAGCGTAAAGTATTGTTTCGTCATTGGACTGTGTGGAATAGCAGTGGCCGATCCGCCGGACAGAAGGGCCCCCGTACCCTCCGGGAAGTGGTCGCCGGGTCCCACCATCCGGTCACCAACCGGCACGACGAGCCACTCCGAGATTATGCGCGGCTTGGTGGGGCAGCCTCTCGAGATGGTTAGTCCCAGTTGGGCCCCTATACTATACCGCCGGCGGCCAGCGGCACCACCGTTTCTACGGGTCTCCCTGGCCGGCGGGTTGACCCCCACTACCCACACAATGACTCCACTAAGACTTCACTGGTCCAACGCATGCTGCGGTAACCGCCCCCTCACCGAAAACTTCACACTCTCTCTGCCATCCCCAAAGGAAAGGAAGAGAGAATGGGAAGGAGGGACTGGGCCTCCGGCGCTCTCACTCACCAAGCAAAACGCAGCAGAAAAGTACTGCTACTTTACGTTGATCTTCTGTGAGAGGGTAGTACCGCCCCGGTCGAGCCGACCCATTCGTGCTGAAATCAGCATGGCCCTACTACCTATAAACGGTTAGTATGACTTGGCATACCTAGTGGAGATACCAACAGACTGCCATGCAGAGGGTATCGGGTTCGAATCCACGGCGCGCACCAATGACTTTTCGGAGTTATGTGCGTATTAAATTGTTAATTATCGCTTGTCCCATGCCTCGGAGAGCACGTTAAGCCGTCGGTCCCGGTTGTCATGAAGATCTTTGACAAACGTTACACTAGTCTAAACCATGGAATATCGCTAATCCTTCGGGTTGCGGAGGTCAGACAGGCAGTCGCTCCGTGGAAAAGCTAATATTCAGCCAAACTCGGTTAGACTAGAAAGCGGACCCTAGATTGAAACTGGGATAACGCTAAGAGGATGAGGATGATGACTTGGCATGATGTCCACAACGAGTAGACTTCGGCTTGGTGATGGGTCTTGTGACACGTTTCGCCATGAATTTTTAGGTCCCACGTAATATGGGGCGAGCCTATTGCCGTTACCGGGGACGTTAACCAGACTCCGTGCTGCTACTAAGAATTCTGAAAATCTCGGTAACACTTTTGCCCGATTCAATTATTGTCTCCACTACATTAAAATTTCATGGCCAATGACATTGAATTTATATTGTATTTCGGCGTGTGTACCTAAGTGGTGTAGGTATCCCTATTGTCAGATCCAATATTCCATTATCGTCGTCCATATGTGAATATATGGTACAGAATATGTCCCAGAGAGAGGAGTAAGAGAGTGTTGTAAGAGAGTGTTGTGGGGTAAAAGAAGATGTAGTGACAAGCATCGAGAAAGGTATGCTAAGGTGGTTTGGGCACGTGGAGAGGATGGATGACAAAAGACTGACCAAGCAGATATATGAGGCAAGTGTGGATGGGACAGGATAAAGGGGAAGACCTAGGCGGACGTTTTCTGACCAGATTGGAGACATCCTAAAAACAGGACAGGTGAGAAGTACCCTGAACAGAAGAGCATGCATGAGGAATCTCATGGGAGTGAATGAAGCAAGAGAGATATGTCAGGATCGTTGCAAATGGCGTTCCGTAGTCTCTGCCTACGGAACGCCATTTGCAACGATCCTGACATATCTCTCTTGCTTCATTCACTCCCATGAGATTACTTACACATGAAAATCAGACTTATAACCCGTCAGTTCAAACCAAAGACTTGGGCCTTAGAGAATGCTCTAGGAACCACCATCACAGAGATAAGGGAGATTGTTGGCGTCTGGAAAGACTACTGTGAGTCTCTGTTCGGCGACACAACAGCATGCATCGCAACAAGTTATGATGCAATGTCAGAGCAAGAGCCAATGCCACTGAAAGCTGAAGTACGCGCAGCCATCAACCATCTTAAGCGGAAAAAGGCTGTAGGTTTCGATGACATTCCGATTGAGACAATCAAAGCCATGGGGGAAATCGGAGTAGACTTACTGCACACCATCTGCTGTCGAATATGGGTCACTGGGGCCAAAGCCAAGCGATTGGGCACACTCTATATTCATGCCACTACATAAAAAAGGATCAACAAGAAAGTGCAGTAATTATAGACTAATTTCCCTCATATCCCACGCCAGTAAGATCATGCTGCATATTATTAACATGAGGCTACAATCTTACCTCTCCCGAGAGATCGCTCCTGAGCAGGCTGGTTTCGTCAAGGGTCGAGGTACAAGAGAACAGCTACTCATAATGCGACAAATTGTGGAAAAGGCTAGAGAGTTCAACATCACCCTCTATATATGCTTCGTGGACTTCAAGAAAGCTTTTGATACCGTCAAGTGGTGGAAACTGTGGCTGGTCCTGGCCGAAATGGGTGTACCACAACACCACATACACCTCATTAGACGTCTGTACGAAGATGGCACAGCCACGGTCCGTGTTGACGGTATCGACTCCGAACGCTTTAGGACCCAAGCTGGCGTTAGACAGGGCTGCATACTATCTCCCCTTCTGTTTAACATCTACACAGAGTATATCATGCGGATAGTTCTCGAAGATTGGGACAAGGGAATATCCGTGGGGGGTCGGAAAATATCTAATCTTAGATACGCTGATGATACCACACTCCTAGCATCAACCAAGGGCGAAATCGAGACTCTTCTTCAACGACTCGAGACCACAGCATTGGATTTTGGACTTAAAATCAATCGGAACAAAACCAAAATGATGATTGTAGATCGTGCCGACAACAACCAACCGGACGTCCAAAAAATAGCAGGATGCGACGTAGTCAAGAACTACGTTTATCTAGGCTCTACTATCACCAACGCTGGAGGCTGTGAAGATGAAATTCGGAGGCGTTGCGCGGTGACAAGATCCTCAGTGGAAAAACTCACGAAGATTTGGAAAGACCGCAGAATAACCAGAAACACAAAGGTTCGACTGATGAGGTGCCTGGTCTTTCCAATATTTTTATACGGAGCTGAGACGTGGACGCTGAGGATGCAGGATCGCCGCAAAATTGACGCCCTGGAAATGTGGTGCTGGAGACGCATGCTCAGAATCCCATGGACCGCACATCGAACCAATGTTTCCATCCTGAAGGAACTCAACATCAAAGAGAGATTATCGTCGACTGTGCAAATACGAATCCTCAAGTTCTTTGGCCATATCACCCGTAACGAGGACTCAATGGAACGATTGGTCGTGCAAGGGAAAGTTGAGGGCAAGAGATCACGTGGGCGCTCTCCGACACGGTGGACAGACCTCATTAAATCTGTGACGAACTCCAATATTAACGACTGCTCTCACTCCGCAAAACATAGAGCTACATGGCGACGCATCACAAGAACAGCAACGGCACAAGAACCGACCGACGCATGACCACGACCACTCTGACAAGAGTGCACGACTGAGAAGAAGTCTCTGCCTACCCCTCCGGGAAACAGGCGTGAGTCTATGTATGTATGTATGTAATATGTCCCAATGAAGAATTATGAAATAATCACCAATTATATTTTTAATTACTGCTACAGATTGAACGTTATATTGTTTTATCATTATTCTGTGATAATAACTTTAACTTTCTGATCGACCGATTACTGTTATTTTAAGACTGTTAGAAGTTTGTAAATAAAATCATATAGATATATTTTTAGATAGAGATATATTTTTGTAGTACTCAGATGAAAATTAAATAGCAAAAGCTCAAAATCAGAAACAACTGTGCTATACAAGAATACAAAAGAAAAATCAAACTTTTGACTATTCGTATCATATAGTAGTTAAAGCCACCATCTCGCTGTAACACTGCTCTCAGTATTGTGGATTCGAGGTACGTTTCAAGTCTTGACGTTTCGTACTCGATTATGTGTAAAGTCCATCACAATTAAAAAAATATTCCTACTGCGGCAGTAGGGTTTCTAAAAAGGAAAAAGAGCTGGTAACGAAAAGTGCGTCTGTCATATGGTATGAATTCCTTGCAGAAACTCTTACATAAAACTGTGATTGCTATTTCCTATTAAATAATTTCTTCGTCTAGTTTTAACTAGATGGTCAACAAAATCGGCATCATCATCTCAGCTTAGAGATTTCCACTACTATGTAGGTTTTTTCCAAGTTTCTCCACACAGACCGAACTTGAGTCGCCCACATCCAACTGCTTCCCGCGTAATGGTGGTTAATATAGTGTCTAGAGTTACCGTAGGTAGGCAGGAAAGTTCAGAAGTGCGCAGTGGAAGCTGTAATACATCTACCTGACCACGATAGACAATATATCCAGACACAATGCACTGCGTTGCACAGTGAATACAAGTATTAAGTAAATACATGAAAATTTTACCTTATATCTCCTAGTGTCAGGTTTGAGCTAAATTAGACACATTCATACAAATATATTGGCCAAAATAAGTGAATGAAGTATCTTATACTTAGCTACTGCAAACGCGACGTTTTCAAGACACGTTGGTACGTGGACGTCGATACCGGATTTACACTTTTCACAAATGTCAATCAATAGTTCACAAGATACTATTTTTATCACAATTAAACCGGTGCCAGTTATTGAGCAAGGAAGCGGCAATCAAAACGGGTTCCAAAAATAATTATACAAGATCAAACGCGCTCATCGAAACGGAATCTTTCCAGAGCTTTTTTCACTGACCGCGGGAAACGACGATGAACCAAAGTGAGTGAATGACAGTTCAGTGTGACCATAGTCAGAAATTTTCAATAGACTAAACTAAACGTTACTAAATGAAATGAAAATGAAATGAAATGAAAATGAAATGAAATGAAAAATGATTTATTGCTGCCACACCCAGACCCAAGTATATACATATTAAAATAAAAGAAGGTAAGAACATTAACAAAAATAAAATAAAATATACATATATATCTATACAATACATGGTAAGACCAGGTCGTGGCAGTAATAGGACCCCGTTCAGCATAATACCAGACTTGCTGGCACTGATATTCTACGGGGCCCTACTAGTGAATCACGAAGGTACAAAACAGTGGGTACAAAACACAAGCCAAACATCAATAATTATATTAAACATGTTTACCAGTTACCTACCTAGTGATAACTGATAGTAAAACAAACAACAACAATACACATAGCACGGGTGCGGGCGGCGCTGGCGGAATGGGCGGAGTCTTCATCGCGTCAACCGACAACAAGAAAGAGACATCAGACAACCGAACAGAACGCTCACCGCACGCACAGCGCGCACACGCACTGCGCTGCAAACTCACGACATAGTAGTGCAATATTAAGTACATTACGTTACTGATAGTGCGACAGTTACGTATTTGTAACAGCATTACTGATAAATAACGTGGTACACTATCGTCTTGAAGCTAATGTCACCTCAGTCGTCTTATCTCGTTGACTAGCACTTTCGACCGGTGCGCGGCGTAGTAATCAAGTATGACAAGTTTAGTTAGTACCTATAACAAATATACAAGGGAATACGCACTCGACACAGAGCATGATGGCCGCACTCCATTGGTAAGTGTTTATAAAAGTTTACAGTAACTACAAAATTATACCAAATAACATTAGAATAGAGAGAAAATAATTATAAATAAATATCGTGACAGTTACAAAAATTTCCTTAAAAAATAAGTGAAACATTTAACATTTATGAACTAACTACTACTATTACACCTATCCATACCGAAAACGAATGTACATATTTGTTATACTTACAGGTCACCCCGCCCGCCTGCATTGTGATGGGAAAAGTAACCAACGCTCCCAGTAAAGAAGAAATAGGTCAGTCAGCACAGCCACACGAACACCACGGATAAATCGATATAATCGACTTGACTTATCATAAAAACTATTCCTATTTCAAACATCCACCCGCCCCGGACTGGCCTACCGGTCCGCTAATCGGTTGGTAGACGTGACAATGTTGCAACCGCTCTCCTCAGAATCGAACCGTCTACCAAGACCTCAGCAAATCGGGGAACTCCATCAGTCCCAGTTACCAAACAAAGGATGCGCCCCCTGCGCCATCTGAGTGGCAGAAGGTTTGCCTCCTTGATCAAAACGAGGTCACCAATCTTGGGTGGATCGGTCTTGTCGGTCCACTTAACGCGTTACTGGAGTATGTGCAAATATTTCAAATTCCAGCGTTTCCAAAAGCTCTGAGTAATCTGGCGTACCAATTCAAAACGCGAGAGACGACCAGGTCTCGTATCAATATAGGGGTACTCAGGCAAGGCGACAAAAGAGCGACCAATCAAAAAATGGCCCGGCGTAAGGGCCTCCAAATCATTCGGATCTGAGGAGATCGGGCACAATGGTCGAGAGTTCAAAACGGCCTCAATCTTACAAAACACAGTTGCGAGTTCCTCAAATGTAAGGACAGACTCACCGATTGTCCTGCGCAAGTGTGTTTTGGCCGATTTTACAGCGGCCTCAAAAATACCACCCCAGTGTGGACAATTTGGTGGGGAAAACAACCAATTTATCCCACGTCGGGCAAGCCTATCACCTATATCAGCTTTGTTGGTTTCAAGGAAATTAACAACGTCATTCAAATAATTATAAGTGCCCTTAAAGTTAGTGCCGCAGTCAGAACGGATTAAGGAAGGCAGCCCTCTGCGGGATACAAATCTGTCAAATGTGGCTACAAACGCCTCGGTCGTAAGCGAGGAGACCAGTTCCAAATGAACGGCCTTTGTGGAAAGACAAACAAAAACGCACAAGTAGGCCTAAACAGTCTTGCTGTTTCGAAGTGTCGACGTTTTTACCAAAAAGGGACCAGCAAAGTCCGTGCCAACACCGTCAAATGGCCTGCTCTCCGTTACGCGATCTGCCGGTAAGTCTCCCATCAACGGCATGGTAGAAATCTTGAGCTTATAGCAAGGGATGCAGCGAAAGACTACACTCCGAATAATTCTTCGGGCAGACAAAATCCAAAAATCGCGTTGCAAAATGGCCAAGAGCGCATTACAACCAGCATGCGAATGTTTAAGGTGACGGTCAGTTACCAACAAGCGTACCAAATGACCGTCCTTAGGTAACAACAGGGGGTGACGTGCCCCGTTAGGGAGGTTGGCGTTCTTGAGACGCCCTCCAACGCGCAAGAGACCCGTATCGTCCAAAAAGGTGTTCAATTTAGATACAGCTCCCGATAATTTCGATCTCCCTGACTTAAGGATAGAAATCTCCTTCTCAAAATGCGCCAATTGCACAGAACGAACCCAAAAGGTGAGAGACTCCTGTCGTTCCTGTGGTGAGAGAAACGGTGCCTAGTGTTAAAAACAAAACGCTTTATCCAAGCAGTAACACCTAACAACTTGTCAAGGGAGCTGTAGCGATTCAACAAGACATCGGGGTTGAAGGCGCATTCCACCTTCTCAACAGCGAGTGTTCGTAGACCCGGCAAATTGGTAGTATTTAAAACTGGCGTTTGAGGCCAATCGATTTCTGTCGACTCAACCATTCCGGACCCCACCACAGCGAATGACCTATCAAACTAGGCGTCAAGCATCCGCGCGAGGCACAATCAGCGGGGTTGAGCTCACCTGGCACGTGTCTCCAAACAAGTTTGACTTCAGATTTTTGGATTTGGGAGACGCGATTAGCGACAAATACCTCCAAGGTGTGGACAGACGCCTTCAACCAACAAAAAACAATTTGGCTGTCTGTCCAGGCGTAGGTCTCATTAATACAAATGCTTTTACCCAAAGTACTGGACACATGGTTCAATAAGCGTACAAGTAGGGCTGCTCCCGAGAGCTCCAATTTTGGGATGGTCAGATATGTCCAAAGGGGTGCGACCTTGCTCTTTGCCATGATCAGGGAAACCCTCACCTGACCTGATGCACTGACTGTGCGCAAGTACACCACAGCCGCGTGACCACGTTCCGAGGCATCACAAACCCCGTGAAGGGTGGCCTTATACTTCCCGGGAGGAAGGATGGGACGAGGCAAGGAGATCTCGTTGACGGCAGGAAGTGAGGATACAAAAGAGGTCCATTCCTCAACAAGAGTACCGTGTAGAGGTTCGTCCCAGGTCAATCCTGCTGTCCTAAGCTTCTGCAAGAAGCATTTTGCCCAAAATATGATAGGACAAATCCAACCGTTCGGATCAAAGGTTCTGGCGACAGTAGACAACACGAGACGTTTAGTCCAAGAACAAGGCAATTTCAAGTCTACGTTGTACGTAAAGATGTCTTGGACTGGTCTGTACTGAACGCCGAGAACAGCCATCATGGCGGGGTTATCAACAATCTCAAATAGATGTGGATTTTGCTGATGATCCTCTGGCAAGCCTTCCAAAAGCGCTGGTGAGTTGGAAATCCATTTGCGCAACTCATAACCAGCAGAGTCCAAAATACCTATCAATTCGTCCCGCAGGAGGATCGCCTCGTCCGCTGTGGAGGCGCCCGAGCAAATGTCATCGACGTAAATATCGTCTTTCAAGATGGCGGAGGCTCGTGGGAAACGTAAGCCTTCGCGGTCTGCGAGCTCCCAAAGAGAACGTATAGCCAAGTAGGGGCTTGACCTTAACCCGTACGTATTAGTGTTGAGCTCGTAGACGACCATGGGATCACGAGGAGACTCCCTCCAAAGGATCAGCTGGAAGCGACGGTCATCAGGGTGGATAATCGTCTGCCTAAACATCATTTTTATATCGGCCACAAAGACAACCTGATGTCGTCGGAAGCTGGTGATGACGTCACAAAGGTCCTTGACCAACTTGGGATCAGAATGCAAGCACTGGTTCAAGGATACGCCTGTTGAAGTCTGCGCAGAACCATCAAACACTGTGCGCAACTTGCCAGTCAATGGCTTCAATACCGCATGATGCGGGAGAAAGTAATGCTCCACCGTGTTGGTAGGATAACGGTCTCAATTGTTGCCTGGGCGGCGACCGTTGGCCAGGACCAGGCAAGTCAAAATGAGGGTGCGGCTTGAAGTCCTCAAAAGCGCGATGACTCGATCCGCGCGCCATCTGTGGGGGGTCATAATGACGCACCCGCCCAAAACGAGGTGGGCGCGAGTCAAGGCGGGGACGCTTCGCCAAAGGAGGGGCAGCAGTCATGGTGCTGGTGACGTTGAGCGGTCGCACATTCAGGTGTGCGAGAGAGAGGAGGCGTGCGCACGCTACGGTTCTCCAAGTGGGGTGAGTGGCGATCAATTGAGCGAGGCGACTCTCGGCTACGCGCCGGTGAGCCTCGGCTGCCACCTTCAAAACACCCGCCCGTGTGCGGCTTCGGCTGGTTGGACAAGCGGCCTACCTCTCTGGCATTCATGCAGAGAATGTCCAAATGCTGTCCTCCACAGTGAGGACAGGGGCGAGAGTTTGGGCAGTCTCGCTGGTAGTGGGACCCCAAACAAGAGAAGCAAAGGCAGCGGGCATTCGCGATGCGCCTACGAGAGGCGACATGTAGGTCCAAGAATGCCCTACAACTGGCCGTTCTGTGCCCCGTGACCTTGCAGTAAGAGCACTCCGCTGGGCTCTGCGCGACATCAAAGCGAGGAGGGCGCTGGTCAATATTGGCTCGGGTGTGAACGCGAGCCTGCTTCTTGACCTTGGGCGGCTACGTCTTAGCCGGCGTGTCACCACCGGAGTTGTCCAAGACCCGGCACTCATCCTCCAGGAACCTCTCCAGGTCAGCAAAGGGGGGCAGATGGGTCGCGCTATCCCCACCAAAGAGCTGCTCAAAACGCGACCTCAGGTCTGCAGGCAGCTTTTTAAGTACAATGTGCACCAATAGATAGGACCATTGGTCCACGGGCAGGTCAAGGCACTTAAGTGCGTTGATGGCCACCAAAAGTGGGTTCAAAAGTTGGGTGCGCAACCCAAAGACCCGGGTGAGCGTGGGCAAACCCAAAATCTGCTCAATATGCGTGTCGGCGAGGCCACGCTTGTTATGGTACCTACTGGTAATCAAGTCCCGAGCCGTCTGGTACGCCTCGTCAGACACGGGCAGATGCTGGATGAGGCCCTTGGCCTCCCCATCCAGAACCGACATCAAATATGCCAATATTTGTTCCGGCCGAAGGTCAGCCCTGTCATTGACCAGGCTGTCAAACAAATTAACGAAGCCCAGGTAGCTTCCTAGGCAGCCATCGAAATGCGGGAGGTCTAAAGTAGGGAGCCTACTCACCAGCCCCGGTGCTGTCCTAGGAAGCTCCTGCTTCAAGCCGGGTTGCCCGTCCCTATCGGCAACTAGTTGTCTCGCACTATTGGAGACAGCATCATACAGGTATAAGACCTGGGCATAGTCTTCGCTGACCTTATTTCACTGGTCAGCGGTGAAGTCATTAACTGACACTTCGAGACAGTAAGTGCTGAAAGTGCGGAATTGCTATTCCACACTTGCCAGGCGATCGTCAATCCGCTTGTACCTTTGTAGTAAGGCCTGCTGGCGTTCAGGCCGGTTCACTAAGGCACTGGCCGAGGCAAACCAGCGCAAATCTGATGCAATAGCACCAGCAGCCGCACGCAAGTCCTTGATAGCTGACATAATCAAATTTCAAAAGAGCCCGGACAAGCGTTAAATAATATTAACAATCAAAACTTAATTTTTCTTCATTCTTTGAAACCAAAAAACTATTAGCCTGTTTACTGCTGGTAGAAGCAAGTGGCAGGTATACACTGCCCAACAAAATTAATAGTTTCAATATACTGACTCAAAGACAAAGGTTATTAAAGTTATAACATACAACAATTAAAGTTGAAACTTAAATTAGGTAATTAATTAATTACTGCAACAAACAGACCAAATGTGTTATATATTACAACTGTAGGCACCAGTTTGTGTTACCTAACAATATTATCTATATATTATAACAAAACAAAGGTTTATCAAAAGTTTGGTTGTTATAAGTAATGTTTCAAACTTAATATAATTATGAGATAAACTAAATTTACTAAATTTATTGATACATACATCTGTAATGTATCCAAACAAACTGACTTGTTAATGCTAGCAACAACAAATTATTGCTAGATTTCAACAATACAAGTCAAACAATTACTGATTGAGGTTATGTATGACATGTGTTTCAAGTTATGCAGGTCAACCAATACAAATAAATATGATGTATTTTAAACTACACTAACCTGGGAACACCACAACAACGTTAACAATGAATATATAGTTCAGATACAAGCTTATACAATTCCAATCTGAGTATAGGTACAATCAACGGCTAAGTTTCAACTACAGCTCTGCTTACCAATAATTATGTCTAGAGTTACCGTAGGCAGGCAGGAAAGTTTAGAAGTGCGCAGTGGAAGCTGTAATACATCTACCTGACCACGATAGACAATATATCCAGACACAATGCACTGCGTTGCACAGTGAATACAAGTATTAAGTTTACTTAATACTTGTGTTCACTGTGCAATAGGTATAATAAGGTAAAATTTTCATGTATTTATACATGAAAATTTTACCTTATATCTCCTAGTGTCAGGCTTGAGCTAAATTAGACACATTCATACAAATATATTGGCCAAAATAAGTGAATGAAGTATCTTAAACTTAGCTACTGCAAACGCGACGTTTTCAAGACACGTTGGCACGTGGACGTCGATACCGGATTCACACTTTTCACAAATGTCAATCAATAGTTCTCAATCAAACGCGCTTTCTCTGACCGCGGGAAACGACGATGAACCAAAGTGAGTGAATGACAGTTCAGTGTGACCATAGTCAGAAATTTTCAATAGACTAAACTAAACGTTACTAAATCGATATAATCGACTTGACTTATCATAAAAACTATTTCTTTTTGAAACATATAGCATATAGCACAGCACGCTAATTTTATTTCGCATCTAATAGCAAGTTCATTCGGCTCTCGTTCGTGCTAAAAATAGCATATAGCATATAGAATCAAACATCGCGCCGACGCGACGGCGCAACGCACTTCGCACGTTCACAGCGCTGCGAATTGCGATATTTGCGATTAGTATTCGCGTGCTAAGTTGCTAACGCGAGCAGCCAGACGTGAACTTGCGTAGCGTGCAAATTTTAGCGGCTCGACGGCTCGCGCGATTTAAGTAGGCATATAAGTACGCGAGTTATTTTACGTTCTAAAAAGTTAAGTGTTTTGTGTTTGATTTTAAAAAACTGTGATAGGACACGTAATCTGTTTATCTATGAATGATCTGTGTAACATGTGTGTTAAAATGATTTAAATAACTCAATATAATTATATACAGTCCTAAGCTTGAAAAGTATGAAGGAAAATTTATTGGCTTATTTATTTTATCTATTAATTAGTTGGTTATTGTTAGTTTTTTGTGCATAATTATTACATTTTATAGTTAGAAGAAATGTACAAATATGTATATGTATTGTTTATTCATGTGTAACAACATTACAGTTCATCATGTTATCTTCCCCTTGCGTTAAATCTTCAGACTCGTTAGGCAAATAGCATGTTCGTCGATGATATATTAACCAACGTTCAAATATGGATAGCGCGACAGCGCGCTAAATCGTACATGTGCTAAAACTAGCGGTCACACGAAGGGTGTTGACGCTTCGCACGATAGCATGCTATACTATAGCATTTTTAATAGCATTCTAAAAATTTTTAGCATATAGTTCATAACATGCGATTGATAAATAGCGTATGCGAACATGATTATTCCCGCGATCTTAACGAGATCGTTGGTCCACCTTACGGGCGGCCTACTCCTACTGTGTCGTCCAGCAAACCAAGGCATAACTTAAATTAACAAAATATAATGTAACCAAACTTCGTGTTCTCATGCTAAATTAATTTTTAACTTCATGACAAAACAAACGTTTTAAATTATGGTAGACATTTTTTTATTCTTGCGAACCATTTCCAATGACTTAACCAAGTTCAATTACGTCATTGGTCACCTCGACAACCAACATTCCAGAGATGTCAAAGGTATTATCGTGAACCCTCCGGCGACTGATAGATACGAGAAGCTCAAGACCGAGCTTATTAAGAGGCTCAGCGCATCAAAAGAGAACAAAATCAAGCAGTTATTGATGCATGAAGAGCTTGGAGATCGTAAGGCTTCCCAGTTACTAAGTCATCTCCGCGGCTTTGCGGGCCATAACGTCCCAGACGATTTTCTGAAGACAATTTAGATCAGTCGTCTTCCTAATAGTATCCAGACCGTGCTCGCGGGCCAAACGCTTCTGTTACGCTCGAAGAACGGGCTGATTTAGCCGATAGAGTGAACGACCTCGCATCCTCAACGCCCAAAGTCGCTGCTGTGAACGAGATGCCTGGGTCAGTCATCAAAGATCTGGTGAAGGAAGTTGCAGAACTGCGGAAGCAATTGCAGAACCTGTCGGCTGAGAGAAGTAGCAGACCCCAGTCGCGTTCCAAAAGTTCTCGTGGTAATTGCAGTACTTTGAGGCAGCGGTCACAATCCAATTACCGCAAGTTTCCACTCTGCTGGTACTACCGTAATTTCGGTAAGAAGGCTGCAAGGTGTATCCGCCCCTGTGACTACAAGGCGGAAAACTCCAAGGGTCGGTAATGGCGACGAACGATTGCCCTTCTTCAACTGGTCGCGTATTCGTCACGGACTGGTCTTCGAAGACACAGTTCCTGGTCGATACTGGTAGCGACCTCTGCGTCTTACCAAGGTCGGCGCTGCGTGATCTTCGCTAGGACAGGTTTTACTTTGAGTGCTGCGAATGGTACAAATATAGCTACATTTAGATTTAGATCTTAGTTTACGTAGAAGTTTTGTGTGGCGTTTTATATTGGCTAACGTCACAAAACCAATTATAGGGGTAGATTTTTTTAAACCACTATTACCTTGTTTTAGATTGCCGAAATAAACGCTAAGTTGATAACGTTACTTCCGTTACAACCATTGCTAATTTAGCAAATTGTAAAGGTGTTTCTTCTGTAATCTTTACAGAAGAAACACCTTTACAATTTACTTTTGCGGTAACAGGCGAGACACTGTGTCATAAAATTGTGGACGAGTTTCCTGAAATTACTTGACCAGCCGGTACGTACCGCACTGCACATCATAACACAGTCCATCACATTCACACGACACCAGGCCCTTCAGTTGCTTCTCCTCCTCGTCGTTTAGCTCCTGACAAGCGTTAAATTGCTAAGAAAAGTCATGCTGTCTAATGGCACTGCTAGACCTTCTAACAGCCTTTGGTCCTCTCCGCTGCATCTAGCCCCAAAAAAGGACACTGGATGGCGTCCTAGAAGGGGATTACCGCAAATTGAATGCCCGTACTGTACCTGACAGGTATCCAATTAAGCACATCCAGCATTTTACTCACAGCATATCTGGCTGTACTATATTTTCGTGCCTATAATCAAATACCTGTCAGCGCAGAGAACATTCCAAAGACAGCCATCACAACACCGTTTGGATTGTTTGAATTCCCTTATGTGACATTCGGTCTTCGAAATGCGGGTCAAACATTCCAACGGTTTGTAGATGAATTGACCAGGGGACTTGATAACGTCTATTGTTACTTGAACGATTTTTTGTGTCTTCTTCCAGCCCCGTGGACCATGAGCGCCATCTGCGTGAAGTCTTCAAGCGGCTGAAGAAGTATCGTTTGCTAGTGATCACTTCCAAATGCGTTTTAGGTCTGAAAGAGGTTAGATTTTTAGGTTATAGCATTTCAGAGCAAGGTTGTAGGCCTATCCATGCTAAGGTGCAGGCGATACGAGATTTCTCCGCTCCCACAAGCGTGTAACAGCTGAGAGTTTTCTTAGGGATGCAAATTTTTTGCAGGAGATTTTTTCCACAGTCAGGTCAGATTCAAGCTCCATTGCATGCTTTGTTCACAGGGTCGGTGAAAGGTTTGCAACCAATCAACAATACAGGAGATAGCTTAGTAGCTTTCCATGCTTGTAAGGATAGCTTATCCAACGCTGCCTTTTTAGCAAATCCGGACTGAACTGCCACACTCGCTGTAGTCACAGACGCGTCTGCCAAGCTCTCGGGGCAGTATTGCAGCAATACAAGGATGGCGCATGGCAGCCATTGGCCTTTTTCTCAAGGAAATGGAGCCCTTCGCAGGTGAAGTATTCGCCGTACGATCGAGAGCTCCTCGCCATATATGAAGCCATAAAATATTTCAGGCATTTGCTTGAGCAAGATGCTAACTTGAGTAAAATGCCACGCTTTAAAGCCAGGCATTTTATTGTCTATGCTGACCATAAAGCGGTCAGTTTTGCCTTCCACGATAGGAAAAACAACTGTTCGCCTAGGCAGTATAGGCATCAAGATTTTATCGCACAGCTCACCACAGATATCCGACATATATCCGACAAGGACAATGTAGTTTCGAATACATTGTCACGTATCGAAGAACTGAGTACGCCTGTAGACCTCGAGACAGTAGCTCGTGGTCAAGTATCCGATCCGGAACTGAATAAGCTTTTAAGCAAAGGTTCATCCCTTCGCTTGTAAAAGCTCGAAGTCAGTCAGTACCTCAGTACCTCAACTTCCAGGCCTTTAGTTCTAAAATCTTTTCGAAAGCAAATTTTTGATTATTTTATTATTTGGTTCTAGCTTAGGCACTCTGGTGCTAATGCATCGGCTAGATTAGTAGCCGAGCGCGCGATCATAACTTGGACTACATACTATCCAGTGCTTGTGTTTATGCTTTTCTATACTACTCTTGCACCTTCTGAACTATTCTGTGTAGTATGTCTTGACAGGACAATATTAAACAAGAAACTGTAAGTGAAATTTTATTTACAACGACACACCGGCGGTACACCCGTACCAACATACCCACACATTGAAAAGGTTAGTATCTAGCCATTCTGTACAGTAATATGTATAGGTACACAGAACATGGCATATGTGTACAGGTATATAAGCTTCAAGGTTGAACAGAACGTAGAAAGGTGCACTTCACTGGACGAAGTCTTTATGCGACCTCTTAGTAGTAATGACCACGGCTCTACTTTGATTCTCAAGCTCCAAAATTCAGTTCTTTGTTAAAAACTTGGAGTAAATAGCATGTCAGTGCTAAGAATTGTTTTAATAGAGGGTAGGACGGATATGGACATTCAACTAACAATTAATGAGAATGACCACAAAAATCACCTATAGTTTGGTGCCACGAGAAAGCAGACTTTTGTAAACACACATTCAGGGCTTCACAACCTTTGTTTCAAACAGTTGTGTTTGAGATTTTATGCTTTAGTTTAATCTTTTATGCTCTTAAAACAGTAGTTTGTCTTTCAATTCTCAATTGTGCTACTATGTATTCGAATTCGTATTTATTATCTATGACTTCCAGTCGTGTCCAAAAAAATGACAATTTGAATGAAAATAAACAAATTTAATTTTGTGTAAGAGTGGTCGAATTTTCCTAGAAGAATATTTTACTTGATTTTTTTTAATCATTGTGTCTATGATTTAAAAAAATCAAGTAAAATAAATAATTTGCTCCTAGCCTAGCTATCCTAAAATCTTAATATATTAAATCCTTGCGTTACTGACTGACTGACAGACACGCTACAGCCGAAACTATTGGACGCAGGAAGCTGAAATTTGGCATGTATGTTACTTGGGGACCGTAGGGGTGCACTAAGAAGGGATTTCCCGAAATTCCCACGGTCGCCCACGGGATCGGCCAAAACGGGTAAATTTAAAAAAATGCAGACGTAGCTGCTGGCGTCCGCTAGTATTAAATAATTGTCTACAAATGTGATATATCACAGACAACTAGCTAGTATATTGCATTAAATTTCTTAGGCCTGGAGATGTTACGTTGTGTCTGAATGAACACGTCAGAATGAACTTAAACAAAATGCATTAAAATGTTATTGTAAATTTACATTCGGGGTAACCTGCGTAAAAAGACCCAGTTTATTTTTATACGGTATAAAGAATGTTATGTGCAAATAATAGTTTACCATCTGCAACTTACACCCGTATTGCCGCAATGTCGGCCGCTAGATTAGCATTGTGATCCTATAAACGTGCATTTAACTTTACACTTACACCTTCTTAACATATAAATTTTTTTTTCCTAAGAAAAATGCATGCTAATCGAAAGAATGTAACATTTCAATGAAGTAAAACCAAATGTTGACATTCCAGGTATAGAGTAAGATCCCGGAGTCGCCAGACCTACGTCATTTTAGCAAAACTGAAAGTTTGAGGATTATTAGTAAACAATATTGTTAAGAGGTATGCCGACTCACTAGCTTGAAAGCCGGGCCATTTCACAGGTAGCAAAAAGGTAAAGGTACCAAAAAAACATATTCACCTACGTTAAAGTAGCAAAGCTGGTATTCAAATATGTGTTTAAAAATAATGTCTAAAATTGAAATTCATTATTGACACCTGCCGTGGGCCATTACTTCTGCCAGACGTCTTAAAGGTTACTTAAAAATGAAGTAAACTACGTCATATTAGCAAACCTAAATTTGATATATGTTACTTAAGATACTATTTTAAGACCCTTAGTACGTAGCCAGACCTATCCGAAGGGCCAGTCGTCCAGCCAGACGCCATGAAACTTTCCCTGTGAGTGCGAGCGTGCGGCCATTATTCATACGCATGAATGCGTGTGAGTACACTACATTGTCCCAAAAGACTGTAGGAATATTATTTTGGGTACAGGGAAAGTTTCATGGCGTCTGGCTGGACGACTGGCCCTTCGGATTGGTCTGGCTCCGTACGAAGGGTCTTAAAACAGTATCTTAAATATATCAAATTAAGGTTTGCTAATATGACGTAGTTTACTTCGTTTTTAAGTAACTTTTAAGACGTCTGGCAGAAGTAATGTCCCACGGCAGGTGTCTGGCAACAATGAATTTCAATTTTAGACATTATTTTAAACACATATTTGAATACCAGCTTTGCTACTTTAACGTAGGTGAGTATGTTTTTTTGGTAACTTTACTTCACGCTACCTGTGAAATGGCCCGGCTTTCAAGCTAGTGGATCGGCATACTTACTTATTAACAAGATTTTATACTAATAATCCTCAAAATTTCAGCTTTGCTAAAATGACGTAGGTCTGGCGGCTCTAGGTTCTTGGACTAGTACCAGTACCACAAAATATTACAAGATCATGTTGACAGCGCATAATACCGATAAAAACCCTATCCATTGACATATTAGTTTCCAATGACACGTACCTATGTATCGTTGCGCTTATTCGATTTGACATTATTTGTGTTTGACAGATCTGTCGCTAAGTCACTTAGTAGAATTTCTTTGTTTACAAAAAGCCTATGTTCTCGTGGCACGGACTATAGGTATATCGCGACAACAAGTGAGTGGGTTTTTAACCATCTCACGGCCATTAATAATTAAAATATTCATGTTATTTTATTTTCTTGAAAATAATAAAAAGTTGTCGTGGATCTTATTCTAATTGATGTATAAATATACAATAATGAATTTTATATGAAGAAAAATTACAAAAAATAATGCTTCTGTTACATTAATAACAATAAGGACTTCAATAGCCACGCAAAACAACCGCAAACCGTTAGCAGTGTAGTGTAAAAATAATTGGTTCAAATTACTGTTTTCTATAGCACTCCAGCATTGTGAGTTGCATTTATGCATAGGTATTCCAAATTAGAAGGGGTATTATTTTTGGCTAATAGACACTGTATTTTGTAGAGTTACGGTTGAATAACATTGATATGGATTAAGATTGTGCCGCAAAATAGAATATTTATATAATGTTAATATTACAAAAATAAACACTTTAAATTATTGTTCTCAAAAGTATATTATTTCGACACTTTGTTGACGCAGTATCCAATATTTAATTAATTAAATTTTCCAATCCATTGTAACAGAGTATATTTCGATTTTGTACATAAATTTCGTTTTCGCGGCTCAACCACATAACCAATTTCAATTTGTTATACTGAGCTTATATTCCAAGAAAAAACATGGGTCAGTCGGAGTAAATTGAAGTCTACGTAGGCACTCGGCAGTTTGAAACTAAATAATATCTATCTATATAAATGTGTATCTAGAAAAGATTGTCTCACTGACATACAATTTAATAGACTTACAACGACTAAAGCAAGACATTTGAAATTTGGACAGACACTTTCGTGAGAAGTGGATAATTTTTAACATTCCACCCCTAAACAGTAAAATGAAGGTTACAAGTGTTCTAAAAGCCAGGTACTAATAAAAATAAGCTCTATTGGACAAGATATTAAAATACATTTGAATATTCATGCCATTAGAATGAAATACAAATATTAAAAGGTTAACAAAGAAATCAAAGAGTCTAATGGATTGAGATTAAATTTATAATCATAGCAGTATAAAAAGCTTTATTCATTTGCTTTGTACTGCTTATAATTAATTGTATTGCAGTTATTGCGGATTGGTTCAAAGGAGGTTTTAATAAGTTTGTCCGTGTGGTATATAAGAAAACTATACCCGCATTTTCTTAAGTTTATCTATTTCTGCCCGTTCTCGTGAGAATTTCGGGAAATCTTCTTAGTGCACCCCTACGATCCTCAAGAAATTTTGCATGTATGGCAAAATTTCAGCTTCTTGCGTCTCATAGTTTTGGCTGTAGCCTGGCTGTAAAATTAAGTAACACAAGAATATTTTATACACAGATGTATCTCAGAATTATAAAATTAATAGTTATTTCTTACAATACACACATTATTAAGCAATATAATAACAACTGCTCGTTGGTCTCGCGGCATAAATATGCGCGTGGGATTGTGAGGTCTCGAGTTCGATTCCCAGGTCGGGCAAAGTGTTATTGGGTTTTTCCGTTAGGAAATTCTCAGTAGCAGCACGGAGTCTGGTAATGTGCCCGGTACGGCAATAGGCTCGCCCCCTATTACGTGGGACCTAAAAATTCATGGCGAAATGTGGGGGTAATATTACACCTCTGCCTACCCCTTCTGGGATATTGGGATACAGGCGTGAGTATATATGTATATATAATATTATGCCTGCTTTGTGTTTCGCTTTTTTTTTTGCGCTGGCAGCTGTAACCACCAGACGTCAATTATTTTAGCTCCGTAATTTTAAAGTTTTAAATTTAATTTTAATTGATTACTTACCATATTAGTTAATATACATCGATAAAATAGTGATAAGAAGTTATTGTGTTTGAAGTACAATAACCACACAGTGAAAGTTACGAGCGAACAGAGCAGAGACTTGGTGTCAACGGACGGATTTGAATTTACATCTGCTACGACTGAATCCCGGGGAGTATAATACTTATTAAAACTCATCAAACACTCCACAACAGCGAATCACTCGGCTCACCCCCGTGTGAGCTTCGTCCAACATACATTTGGTTCAGTTCTGTCTCCTTCGAAATCGAGGACTAAACAACAGCCCCAGACAAACACAATCTACAGATACACTTCACAATTACTACACTATTTATTCTTGTCTGTAATATTGTCGCACGAGTGATTGATTTCCACGGGGTAGCCGGGATCGATCACTCGCCGAGCAAATAAAGAGAGATAATTAGGTTGACTTACGGGAAATAAATAAAAATATCACCAGGAAAGTTTAAACTCGCGTTATAATTCGATTATTAGAAGTGACAATTATCCAGGGCGTGGGCGACGTTGTTGGCACTTCACAGGTCTTCAGATGATCCCCCCGTGGGATCTCCACCTTGTCGTGGTGGGGGGGCTCAGTAACCGTGGGTTAGAAGCCACCCACGGTGAAGCTAAGCGGAATCCCGGGAGGGGACGCTCCACGTGGGCTTGGTAGAGGCCTGCGTAGGATGCGTCCCATGGTGCGGGTGCGGGGGACAGTTCTGTCTGTCCCTCGCAGTCGGGTGCGGTCGCGGGAGGAGAGGCGTGTGGGTGTTGCGTTGCCCCGCGCCCTATCTCCCGCGACCAAATGGGGGCGCACCATCGTTGCGTCGCGGTGGGGCCGCAGAGGAAGAGGAGATGCGGTGTTGCGTTGCCGTCCTCCCTATCCTCTGCGGCCGTTGGGTGTCTTGGCGGCGGAGCCCAACACCTTCATCCGCCGCCAAGGGGGTTTCGTTCGGGGCCCGCCTGACCATCTGGCGGGCCAATACCCGTCGGGGGGTAGCGAGGAATGCTTTGGTGAAACCCTACCCTCCGACACATGGGTACATTTTTAAAAATAAAAATAGGTCTTCAGATGATGTACTCAACTCGGTGGTATTGGCCGGAGCAAAGGGGCGAAGCCTCGTGTGTCCCCGGTATTTATAAGGCCGGCGAGGAGGAGGGGGGCGAGGGAGCGGCCCACTGCTGTGCGTCACTCGTAGCGAGGCTTGCGGCGCAGGGGCGCGACGTGACGTCACAATATATTTGTGTACTTTTCTGTGTTAGTTACTTATTATTGGTTTAAACCTGTAGGTACCAACTTGTATAGTTACTTAACTACTTACATTTTATTTATATAAGTTGATTAAGTATATCAGCTGAGATATTTCCATAGAAACCTTGTAAAAGTATTAAATAATTACTTTCAAGTATTCAAATTACCTAAATTGTTCTCAATTTCTTAGTTTTACAATCAATTAATTTAATTTATTGTATTAATATACCCACCTTTTTCTTTTGTAACTTTTCTTATTTATTCTGTCTTAGTCTATTTAATAATACTCAAGCCCATATCACATCTCTTCTCTTCTTTGACTTTGTTCAACTGTTTTCTTCTTTTTTAGGTAATTTGTAATCCTTGGCAATGTCTACCCATATGATGACACGGAAGGCAACGGCCAAGGAAACAGAAAATAAATTAAGGATAACACTGGTTGAGTTAAAGAAGTACAAGGATGACAACAGTCAACTATTAGGCTGGTTTTAGTCTTACGCTGACGGCACGCGCACCGTCAGCGCTGATGGCCGAGATATATGAACTTCTAGGAAGCGTTTTTGAAAGACGCGTAGCTATCAGCGCGCACGGTGGTCAGCGCTGATAGCTACGCAGACGTATGCGTCGCGCGTCTGCCCCGCGTAGCTGTCAGCGCTGACGAGCGCCTCTGCTTTCAGTGAGCGTTTTAGTGTCGAGCGGAGCGGATGTCATCAGCGCGTACAGTCATGGCGAATCGCGAAGTGGTTACAGGTCGAGTTATTGATGAGTCGTTCAATCGGTGGTATAGGCACGATTTGTAGGCTGCAATGGACCAGTTTATCCTGTATCTTTGCCAGTAATTCGTCAAAAGTTCTGTTTGACATTCGAAAGTAATTAAAAATTTACTTTTGTCAGCACCTAAAGTGCCATACAACAAGACAAATTCTCCTGCAACGGATCTCTGCTCAATCAATGTATGGACATGGAATCTTCGTCTTCGCCGATTTTTATTTTTTTGGGATAGATAGTACAAAGCAGCAATAATTAATACACTCCGCATTTTGATCGTCGACTGTACAGTAAGGCGGTCAGTACGATATTAAAACGAGCCACGCTGAGCTTCAGCGCTGACAAACTACGCGCTGAGCTATGAGCGCTGACGGTGAGCGTGAGACTAAAATCAGCCTTAAGGGAACGCATTGACTGTGAAGAAGAAATCAAGATTGTTAATGACCGAATATCTGAGCTGAAGACACAACTCACGGAGCTGCATATAGAGCATATGGATGTCTTGGATCAACGGGACAGATTACGAGAAGAGGTTAGGTGTTTCAGCAGCTGCGACCAAATTTACTCCAGACAACTTAGCCGCAACGCTGAGTTAGAAGCAAGCCTCAATGAGGCTTATGGCAGAATTTCAACTCTAGAAGACACAATTGCGGCCTTTAATAGTACTGCTACTCACAACTTATTCTCTGAGCTCCTGGGTGACAAAATGAATGTGCTAAAAGCTCTCAAATGTAACTGTCTCAAAAATGTTTTAGTAGGAAATTGCTTAAGTTAAATAAATTAATTAAGAAACTTAAATCTGGTCCTAAGTGGTCTACCAAATTGAGTCAGTATGCACAAGATAACTGTAAATTAAATAAAGAGTGTGAGTCTCTTTTATTAAAGCTTGAAGAATCAAATGAAGAATCAGTTTCTGGTAGGTTGTTATACGAACAACACACAAGTGAGTTGCAAGCACAAATATCAAATCTACAAGCTCAACTCACTAGGACTATAATGGAACACCAGAATGAGACTCATGAGTACATATTAAAATATGATGAAATTTCAAGAGTTGGTCGAGAAAATTTAAAACAACTTATCTCATTATCCAACTCTAGTAATTACTGTTCCAGTTGCACAACTAAGTGTGCGACTACACCTGCTGAATCAATAGAATTGAATGCACATGGATGTCAGTATAATACACAAAACAAACTGCATCCAGTAAAGACTGACAATAAGAATGTAATAATTTTTTCAGACCAACTGGGCGTGGGTTTGGGTAGCTTAATTGATTATCACACTGAACGACCAGTACAGAACTTTTGTTCACCTGGAGCACAGTCTTGTACCCTAGTTGATAAGATTAAGAATGCCGACTTGAATGCACAAACTACTGTCATCATATGGTGACAGCTCATTAGTGTCCAAAAACAGTCTCATAGAATTAACAGACTTAATGATAGATCTAAGCACAAAAATAGGATGTAGCTTTATTATTTGTGCATTGCCTTATTCATATGCTCTCACAGATGACCAAAACAGGCAGATAGGCAAATTAAATTTATTATTATACAATAGGACATGTCATAGTGACAGTATTTTATTTTTTGACACTAATATTTTTATTAGTAATTTCTTTTTAACAAAAGATACTATGTATCTTTCTTATGTACATAGGCGACAACTTGCTAAATTATGAGCATTTAATTTATATACTGACAGGAGTACTACTAAAGTACTTAGGAATTTGGTAGATAATAGTTATACCAATAGTAGTATTGACACATCTATTAGTTTAAACTATTAGATGAGACAACAGATAGGCATTCATGTGTTTTAAACTTAGTACATCAAAACATACAAGGCCTATCTGGCAAAGAATTAGAAATAGACTTATTTTTAAATAAACATAAGATTGATATCTTATGTATTAAGGAACATTGGTTGCGAGGTGACCAATTAATATTTAACAATCAACATTACTCAGTTATTAGTGCATTCGTAAGAAAGAAGGCTATTCGTGGTGGCTCTCTAATATATGTATGTAATAGTTTGAAATGTAAAGAATGTAAGGATATAGCTAAACTTTCTATCGAGCGCACTGCTGAGATTTCATGTGTTGAGCTTGAACAACATATAATAGTATGTGTGTATCGACCACCACAAAGCGACTTCACTCAGTTTGAAAGCATTATAGAGGATGTCTTAAAACACATAATTTCTAGTAGGAAGTCTATAATCGTATGTGGCGATTTTAATGTCAATTTGTTAGAAAAATCACCAATTTGTACTAGGTAAGTTAGCTTATTTAGTTCATTTAATTTAAATGTTTTGTACTCTGAACCAACCAGAATAACCTCACATTCTTCTACATGCTTAGATAATGTTTTTTGCAATTGTCTTTATTTAAGTAAGGCTGTTTTTACTGACTTGACATCGGATCACTGCGTGCAAAAGGTTGTAATTCCAATGAATACAACCCCTAAAGTACAAGAAATTACATGTAGGCCAATGACCTCTGCTCACCTCAAACACTTTAGTAATGATGTTGCTGCCAAGATTGCCAGCATTCACTTAACCATTGATGATCCCGATGAATTATATAAATGCTTATTTAACACTATTAATGATGAGTACAATAAAATTTTTAAACAGAAGACATTTGCAAGAAGCATTAAAGTAAATTTTTGTGATTGGGCAACAGTAGGTATTTACAAAAGTAGAGCTAGGTTGTATGAAGAAATACAATTTTAGTCCTGAATTTATTCAATATGTTTGAAATTATTCAAAAGTTTTCAAGAGGACATGTGCTTTAGCCAAATCCTTATATTTAAGCAATAAAATCAAAGAATCCAAGAACAAAATTAAAACTACTTGGAACATTATTAACAATGAGACTGGGCGAGCTAAATTAGTAGATAACAATTATGAATTAAAATTTAATGGTGAAATTATTACTAGGAAAACTGATGTTGCTCAGACTTTTAACAATTTCTTCATAAACATACCAGTGAACACAACCAGCTGTCTAGATTCATGTCCAAGCAAAGCAGAAATGTTGGTTAGGGGCAATGTGAGTGAGTGTGATGTGCTTTTTAATTTTAAATATATTGACACCAATGACATACTGAAAGTATTCAAGACACTTAACAATAAAAAATCTGTTGACTTATGGGGCATTTCGGTTAAACTTGTTCAACACATTATTTCTAGCTTAGCTCCATATTTAGCTGCAATATTCAACAGATGCGTAGATACAGGGGTATTTCCTAATCTAATGAAACACAGTAATGTGATACCCTTATTCAAAAAGGGATCCAGGAGCGACCCTAGTAATTTTCGGCCAATTTCTATCTTGCCTGCTATTAGTAAAATTTTTGAAAAGATTATTTTGCATCAATTAGAGAGCCACTTTACACGAATAATTTATTTCACAGTGAGCAGTATGGCTTCACTAAGGGTCGCTCCACCGTTGATGCCGGTGTAACTTTGTTAAAGCATATTTTTAATGCTTGGGAAAACTCGAAGGATGCCATTGGTGTTTTTTGTGACCTGTCAAAGTCGTTTGATTGTGTAGAACATAATACACTTTTACGTAAATTGAAACTTTATGGTATTAGAGATACCGCACTCAATCTTGTTGCCAGCTACCTTAGAAATAGAATTCAGTATGTAGATGTTAATGGGAGTAGGTCTCTAGGTCTGCCAGTGGGAATGGGCGTTCCACAGGGCTCTATTCTCGGTCCATTTCTTCTTTTAATATATATTAATGATTTGCCGTTCTTTGTTCAAAATTTATGTGATATTGTTTTGTTTGCCGACGATACGTCACTAATTTTTAAAGTTGATCGCAATTCAAGAAACTTTGATACCGTCAATAACACTCTTGCATAAGTATTAGATTGGTTTTTGACAAATAATTTGGTACTAAATTCTAGCAAAACAAAATGTGTTAAATTCTCTTTGCGTAATGTCAAAAGTGTTCCTACTAATATAATTTTAAATAAGGAAACAATTCAACTAGTCGAATCAACCGTATTCTTAGGTCTAACTTTAGATAGTAAGCTTCAGTGGGGCGCCCAAATATCCTGTCTCGCAGTGAAACTTAGTTCTGCAGCGTTTGCAGATAAAAGAGTTAGGGAATTCAAAGATATAGATACTGCTAGACTAGTTTACTTTAGTTATTTTCACAGCGTAATGTCTTACGGAATAATGTTATGGGGTACAGCTGCTGATATACTGACTATTTTTGTCATTCAAAAGAGGGCAATACGTGCAATTTATAAGTTAGGTGCTAGAGATTCTTTACGTGATAAATTTAAAGAAGTAGATATATGGACAGTTGCATCGCAATATATATATGCTAACTTAATGTACATTAAGAAAAACTTAATTCTATACCGCAAAAATAGTGATTTGCACAAAGTGAACACTAGGAATAAGCATAAACTGGTGGGAACTAACTACCGTCTATATAAAGTTCAGAACTCATTTGCGGGGATTGGTATACGATTTTTCAACAAATTGCCCCTTGAAATAATGAATTTACCCATGCACAAATACAAACGGACAATTAGGAACTTTCTTTTACAAAGGGGTTATTACACTATTAAGGAATTTTTAAATGATAAGACACCGTGGGGATAGGCTTAGGCTTGTTTAACTCACGATTATTTTATTTACATGTTAAGTGGAGGTGCCTCGTGAACACATGATTTTTGCAGGATTTGGATATTTTTATGATTTGTTGAATGTAGTTTAACATTATTTATCCCTGATCATATCATTGTTCACTTGTCACCTTAACAAAATTCTTTCTACATTTGCATTCCTTCACGCGTTTCACTAATTTATATTAATAATAACGATCTGGAAAATGGAGGTAATTGGCGGTCATGGTCAGTATACCAATAGATTGTTTCTTACTGCTGGTTCGTATACCGTTGTCGTCATGCTCACTAAAATGTCATTTCTTGTGGTGGCGTCGTGTGTCGGATCATCCGTCATCATCCCTCTCGCCATATTAGAGGGACAGCCCTCTAATATGGCGAGAGGGATGATGGCTGGCACATGCGTCATACTCGTGAACGGGTGCTACTTGCGATGACTGGTCGATGACGGTCTTGCGGGCTGGTATTAGATTTTAATATTTAACTGCATCATTTCCATCATGGTTCTGATCACTATCGCGGATTGCCTGCATTATTAGGTATATATAATGTAAGTGGATGCTCCTGTTTCACCATGTCTATTCTGAGGAGGCTAACCAAATGAACATCAAAAGTATTATGCTTGAGTATAATTATGTACAGTAAATATATACAAGTGATATAGAAGGTGTAACAGTTGCAGCACCTTACAAAATGTAAATTATGTGTATTATGCAAAACCTGGCGATGAAAAAGAGGGACCGTGAGTTTTATTGCCCGTTCTTTCTCATGGTTCTACCTATTGCTTTGCGAACGTGGCGGTAAGTGTAAATGTAGAGTCTATAAGTAATTATTTTATAAATTTATTATTTTGACGTTCATAAGCGTCACATTGTGACCCAAATGAATAAAGGATTTTGAATTGAATTTGAATATATATAATAATAATTCATGTAAAATAACTCTTAATTGCTCTTTGGCCGAATGGTGCCATTTCCATCTCAGGAAAACAAAACGACATACGAATAAGGTCAGAGATGTACAAAAGATGACTTAACCTTGATACCGCTGTCGAATAGTAGTCGACACGGATTCATCGATTTACTACCATGGTTCGAGAGTTTAACGATGAATGAATTTTTCTAATGATTATTTATAAAGAAATTACTAGTGCTAAGTAAACGAACAGTGCGAAGAAGGTTTCTTTAAACTGTTATACATTTATTTTCAAGGATCATAATTATTTTCACTATTTTCGTAGTCTTAATAATGTTGTTATGATTTTACCATCATATCTTGATGACTTTTTAAACTGTGTTGACTCGGTCTCTTATTAAGTTGCATTGCATGTTTATGTAATATATGGGAGACTCAAATGTGTAAAGCTTTGCAGGATCATAATTTTACATATCTTACTACTATTATAAATGTAAAACGCAAAATTTATTTGTGGGAGAGCAATCAATTCATCATACTGCTTACACTCTCTACTTTGTTTCTAGCACCTTACAAAAAACAATTATCTTTCAAAACATAAAAGTAAACTATATTACCATATAAAATCAATTACAATAACAGTTAAATGCCGTTTCAGTCAAAGGCCTTAAAATTAGGCGACACCAATATTATTACGTAACACAGTCGACATAAACCAACACTATAATTCGCATCGGCCTGTTTAATTAATAGCTTAAAACCAACATGGACATTACAAATCCCGGCATAAACCGAACACGTAAATTATTATATCGCCCGTTCTACAATAAAACATTGAGTTTGAGATCATTTCACATCGATTTCTCTACGTATCCGGTAGAGGTCGAAGTACGCTGCTATGGAATGTTACGGAGCTACGGAGCTACGTGCTACGTAGAGTGCTATGGGTGGGAGAGACGTTGAATAAAATATAAAAGCGTCAATATTTGATAGAAATATCCTACCTGGGCTTATACGCGCTTGCTCCCATACACATATGAAGGCATAACCGTAGTACACATAACACTGCAATTTGTATTCTGTTGCTAATTTGAACGTTATTGTATTCTGTAAATTATTATCATGTACTATTTATTTATTTATTTATTTAATACTTTATTGTACACTTTTAAGAACATATGTATAGAAATTTTATATAAAGTAGAGTACAAAGGGCGGCCTTATCGCAAACAGCGATTTCTACCAGGCAACCTTTGGATGGAGATATTATTGGAAGGAAAGAAATGGTAGTTGTAAGTGTACCAGTAATAAGATGATTATACTTTAAATATATACATTTATGTAATATTATAAGAATGTACTACACATATATAAATACTTATAAATACAAATATAAATACATACATGCATACATACATACAACATACATACATACATAAATAATAAATAATACTTAAAATAATATTAGAATGGGAAATATCATAGTGATAAGTAGTCTATATCTTTGACTAAGGATTTGAACTTTGTTACCGTCTGAGCTTGTCTTATATGTAATGGGAGTGCATTCCATAGGCGAACAGCAGTGACACAAAACGATTTATCAATAAAATCCGTGCAATGAGCCGGCATCTTCAGCTTTAAATTTTCTGATGACCTTAAATAACGGTTATGCGTATCATGTAGGAATTTGAATCTTCCTTTAAGATAGGAGGGAGTTGAAGGGCCACTTGAGTGGTGTTCGAAATTGTAAGACATGATCGTATTTGCGTAATCCAAATATGAATCGTATACAGAGATTTTGAAGGCGCTCAAGTTTGCCTAGTTGGTTTTCGGCGAGATCTGGATAGCTGACATCTGCATAATCAATAATGGGTAATAGAAGACAGTTTGCAAGTGCAATTTTGGTGGCAGTAGGAAGAAAATTCCTAAGTCTTCGCAATGAACCTGCCGAAGCAAATATCTTACGACTCACTTCTTGGACCTGTGAGCGCCAGGAAAGGGTAGAATCAATGATTAAGCCCAGATTTTTTACTTTATCCTGTATAGGAATAACAGTGCCATTAAATATAACATTAGGAAGTTGAGACCAGTCGATCTTCGATAACATTCTCGAACTACCAACAACAATGACCTGCGTTTTCGAGGGGTTCACTATAAGTTCATAGGATTTGCTCCAGCTACTAATCTGTGCAAGATCACTGTTGATGGTACCTATAGAGTGAAACATCTGAGCCAATTTCGACTGCGTATAGATTTGGAGATCATCTGCATAAAGGTGATAGGAAGAGCGAATATTGTTTGGTATAGAATTTATAAAAATTGCGAAGAGTAAAGGAGACAACACGCCGCCCTGAGGCACGCCAACAGTCGTGTTACACCATGAAAAGAGTAAATTTTCAACTCGTATACGCTGTCGGCGGCCACACAGGTAACTACAAAACCAATCAATCACCGTAAGAGATATGTTAAGAGAACAAAGACGGCCAAGTAGAATGTCAAAATCCACTGTATTGAAGGCATTGCTAAAATCTAGCAGAGCAAGGACTGTGAGCTGTCCGCTCTCCATACCAGCCCTGATGTCATCCGTAGGGTTGGAAATCCGCAGGGTTGTAGCGGTGCTATGGCCTGGACGGAAGCCGGAATGGAATGGATTAAAGAGATTATTTTTAGAAAGGAACGAGTTGACTTGATTGTAAACGAGACGTTCGAGGACTTTGGAAAGGAATGGTAGAATAGAAATAGGTCGGTAATCAGAAGAGGATAAAGGATGTGATTTTTTCGGAATAAGAGTTATTAGGGCATCCTTCCACATCGATGGGAATTCACCACTGGACAAGGAGTAGTTAATGATGTGAGTAATGATGGGTAGGATTAAATCAAGGATGGGAAGGAGCATATTACGGTTGACACCGTCACTACCAGCTGCATTGGATGTGATTGACATTATGCTCTTCTTAACATCACTATCGGTGAAATGATTAAAGACAAATGGTGAATAACTAGGGGTTGGCAGGGATGAAAGATAGTTAAGAGTGCTTTCTTTAGTAGTCCTATCAATATTGGACGAGGCAGCGAAATGTTGATTGAGCGAGTCAATATTGAAGTCATTAGGGGTAATAAGTTGAGGTGATTTGCCGACCCCCAGGGTTTTAAGAAATTTCCAGACCTTTGCTGGATCTCCGTTTTTCACAGAATTATGGATATGTTGGCGTTGTGCGTTCCTACACACCCTATTGCAGTGATTCCTAATCGCAACATATTTTTGCAGGTTGTTATCGTCGGGCCTAATTTTATACCTGAATTTTGCTGCAGCTTTCTTGTGTATAAGCTGTTTGATGCTTTCAGTAAGCCATGGTGAGGGAGGGTGCTTAATCTTCACCGGTCGAATGGGTGCATGCTTATCATACAATTCAGTGATTTGAGTTTTAAAGACGCTAACCTTATCATCAATGGATTCGGCACTGAGAAGTGGAATCCAGTTAATATCACTGGCATCCTTACGAAGAGAATCGGTGTTCATGCCACCAAAATTGCGCTGCATTAGTACGTTCCGCTTCATTTTAGGCGGACGAATTTTGTACGAGATATAGAGCAGGTTGTGGTAAAAAAACATGTCTGCTGGATATTGCCCGTACATGGCAACATGTTCCCGAGAAGAAACCATGATTATATCGAGAAGGGAAGGTGTGGAATGTGGGAAATGATGAGTTGCACTTAAGGGTAATATTGTAAGATTACAGGCTATTGAAATAGAAACAAGAGACAAAGAACGAGAATCATTTTTAAGCAGACATGTATTAAAATCACCCATTATGATAGTATGACTGTAAGAGGGCACGAGATTAACCAGTAGAGTTTCAAAAGTAGAAAAATAATCTATACGTAATGAAGGACAGTAGTAAACGCCGAGAAGGAGTTTGGTGTGGTTTAATGCAACTTCCAGAAATAAATGCTCACCTTCATTTGAAGGCGATGGTTGTGCAGACATACTTACAACTTTGTAAGGGATATGAGAGCAAAGATATATGGCAACACCCCCACCGCCCCCAACCACGCGCTCATTTCTGATAAGTTGAAAACCAGGGAGGGAGTATAATGTAGAAAGTAGACAGGGCTTAAGCCATGACTCAGAAACAAGGATAGCATGGTTGCTCTTACAGTCTAAATTGGCCAGCATATCAGTGAAATGTGCCGGAATACTTTGGGCATTGATATGAACGGCATTGAAATTTTTAGGTACATCAGAAAAGTGTGAATTAAGACAATCGGAAAGTGACGATATACTGCTAAAACTGTCATCTACACTACATACTGAGTGGAAACTATCATCATCACTAATATTATTGATATCAATGATAACAGGTACAATACTTAAATATGATTATGTAATAAATATAATCTAAATAAATATATATACAAATATACAAACAAAAAAAAATTTTTTAAATTACCAATAATACACCACCTGCCAGTAGAGCCAAGAGTAGAAAAAACATCAGGTTACATTGAAACAAGACTATGAAGATTTCATAAAATAAATTGATTGGAAAATAAAACTAAGATTGGTCCGGGTAGTAACAAAACAATACAAAAATAATGTTAACAGTTAGTGGAAAAGGAAACAAAGTATATCGCAAGAACAAGAAAAGGGTATAAAAGAAAAAAGAAAAAGAAATATAACAGTCCAAAAAGCCTTGTACCCAAACAGATAGTTGATTTGACAGGGGACGGAGTAAGTGACAGTTGACAGTTTGTAAGGGAAAATAAAAATATCAGACATTGACATAAATATTAGTTAATGGGCTAATTATAAGTGTATTTAAGAAGTACAAAAGTGAAGCAGATAAGTGGGTACAAAGCAAGAAAGATTATAAATGATAAATACATATTATTTACTACCCGGACCGGAAATCAACCAAAACAAACAGAAACTTATTTCTTTTGGGCCACAGTCCGTTTCGTCTTTGCGGCTGGCGTGATTGGCTTCTCCACGTCCTTCTGCTCTATCTTGTGCAGATCCCCGAGGTTGACTACGCGATGCCGCGAACCATCAGGCGCCAGAACGTGCACACACACCGAACTTTTGACGTGCGGCCATAAAAGCTTCATGTCGCTGCTTCGTTAGGAATTCGGAAACCGTTACACCTGTGCCCTTGAACTTGGTTTTGCCGAACCATATGCTGTCACGTACTGAGGTGTTATTGAATTTCAACACAATGGGCCGGGGCTTGTGGCTGTTTGATGTGCGTCCCATTTTGTGACAGCGTCGGATATCAGCAACAGTTATGTCGGACTTGAGATGCTCTTTGATGACCTCAACAATCACATTGCCAGTATCTTCTTTACTGTCCTCCGCCACACCATGCAGCAGCAACATTTTCCTTCTTTTCCTCATCTCCATTGAGTCCACTGTATTGGCAAGAAGATCTATTTGCTGCTGAAAAGCTCTCAGAGTTTCTAACACAAAGGACTTAAGGAGGTATATTCGGAGGCCAATCCAGGCACCGATGGAGTACTTTGTGATTTTGGCAACTCCGCTTCAAAATCAGCCACCCGCTTCAGGAGCATTTCCTTTAAACTGTTCATTGAGTCTTGCAGTAGTTGTGATATAGTGTGTAAAAAATTTGAAGATGTAAAATGTATGTATGATAGTGTCTACACTTTACTGGCAGGTACTGCTTCTTATTATTAAAGTAATTTCATTAAAATAACTTAAAAATATAAACTTTAACTATTTATTTTAAATATTATAAGTGGAGCTTAAAATTTTTGATGTCAATGCATATTTAGTTAATCATTTTAAAATGTCGGTGGATAATTTCATTCTCAAATTACTGTAAATGGGACACTTAACATATTGGTAACTTGTGACACCATAACGTATTTACATCGTACTGCACGCGTCTGGTGACATCGATTGCGACGTCAAGGCACGCATTTCGGCAGCCTGGGCTAAATGGCGTGAGGTGAGCGGTGTCATTTGTGACCCCAAAATGGCGGTTAAGCTCAAAGGACAGGTCTATAAATCCATCATTAGACCTGTCCTGTTATATGGCAGTGAGACGTGGCCTGTGCTTGAGCGACACAAGCAGAGTCTGCGTGCCACGGAGTTGAACATGCTACGCTGGATGTGTGGTGTCACGTGGAAGGACCGCGTTAGGAACTCCCGCATCCGGGGTAGCCTTCATGTCCGTGACATTGCTGACAAACTGCAAGAGTGTCGTCTACGCTGGTATGGCCACGTCTTACGTCAACCGGCATCTTACGTGGGTAACAAATGTCTTGCCATGCTACCTCCACCGGGCCCCGGTAAACGGGGAAGGCCAAAGAAATGCTGGCTTGACGTCGTAAGGGATGATAGGCGTGCCAACCAACTAACCACCAGGGATGCTGAAGACCGTGCGAAGTGGAGGAGACATAGCCGAAAAGCGGACTCCGGGCTCCAAGGCGTGGGTTTTGGAGCGCAACCGGGACAGCGCTAGGATGATGATGATGATGATGATGATGATGATGAACGTATTTACATCGTAAGTTAGTAATAACTTTCAAAAAATTGGAAAATCCGATTTGGACATCTTTTTTAACAGCCCAGCGCAACTCAAGCGTAAAGTACTGCAACCACAAATGTAAGATGATTTATTACTTGTTTGTACATGTTTAGTAGTAAGTTATTATTTTTTTACTTTTAATTATTGGTTTTGCTTTGTTTTATAATATTGTAAAGTAAATACTTGTTAATGGTAAACAGTTTGAATGGCCCGTTCGCTCTTAGGCAAGATAGTTAAGATTTTATTAAAAGTTAAGTTATTGTATATTTAGCCTAAAAACTGTGTGCCAATATAAATAAATACATTTATTCCATGCTTTGCCTTTTCTAGGTTGTGTACAATCTACATATCTTGATAAGTAATCATCTTGGCAAATTCTGACAGCAACATTTCAGTAGTATGTGATATAATGTGTGAGATCTGTATGTATAAAACTCTTACGTTACTGACTGACTGACAGAAGAGTTTATTTGACTGAGTCAAATCAAGAAGAAAGAAGAATTTCACAAGAAGCTGCAATTGTGCATGTATGTTTCTTGAGCACCGTAGGGGTGTACGAAGAAGGGATTTCCCGAAATTCCCACGTGATCAGGACAAAATAGTTAAATTTAAATAAAATATGTGGGCGTAGCTATGTGCATCCTTCAGTGAAATATATAGCGTTGAAATCGGGGTAAATTAAAATAATCAATAGACATTTTTGATCTTTTTTAATGTTGTTTCAGTGGTGCAACGGTGAAAAATTACTAGAAACGTGAAGTTGGTGAGGTTTTCTTGTAAACTACTAAACGTATTTTGATTAAGCTTTGCAATAATATACCTTACACATCAGAATATTTCGTGTCCTGAAAACCATACTGCTATTATAATATGTTTAGATAGAGTTTATAGCATTGGCGAGAGTTAGCATGACGGCAACGCACTAAAAAGATCTTTACATCATGTTCGATCAATCTGTCGCCTCTGACTTACGGCTCATTAACTTTTGCGACGTCATAAACCACGTATGTTGGTCCATACTAGCCGTGACGTCATCGGAGTGTGGCATTAGCCATAAAGTTAATCACACGATACATTGGTGCTTAGAGACCGCGTTCTGTCGCTAACCATCATACAAAGCCCGTGATGGTCACTCAACCGCATGTTGACTTTTATGTGTCGTATAAACACTTTTGTGAAATTGATAGGTTTTATTGTCGTTAAATTTGGTCAACTATTATATTTTATAGGCAAGGGTTGGTGCATAGGGTTTCCAGGGTGCATAGGGTTCCCACCAAGAACTTAGGGTCCCAAACCAACCTCACCAGCAAGTGGTGCACCTGCCGATTAACGGAAGAGGCTCTGGCAAACAAAATATCCCGATAAGTGGCAATAAGCTCGCCACCTCAAAACATTTTATATTACGTGGGATCAAAACACTGGCGAAAAGTGGGCGTTTAATATGCCTCTGCCTACCCCTTCGGGGAAACAGGCATTGTCTATGTATGTATGTTGGTTGGTGATGTCGAACAATCTTGAAATAATGCAAGCAGAAAGTATTGAAGGATACCTTCTGCTTGCGTTACTTTATCGATGCGTTTTTGCTATAACAGTATCTAACTATACTACTCCGTCAAGAAAGTACCGGGAAAAGATCAATAATACACAAACTATTTTTTATTCATCCAAATTTATTTTATCACCTTCAAAGTATGCTCCTTCAGAAACGTTACACTTACGCCAACGAATAATCCAATCATCAAAACATTTTATAAACGCTGTTTTCGGAATTGAGTTCAGTTCTCGCCGTGATTTCTCCTTTATGTCTTCTACCGATTGAAACCGGGTGCCACGTAATATGAGTTTCGGAAAAAGAAAGAAGTCGGCTGGAGTCATATCTGGTGAATATGATGGTTGTTCGATGATTTTGAGTGTTTGGTCCAAAATTCGTTCACAATGATGGCCTTGGCGAAGTCGCATTATCGTGGTATAAAATTTCAAGATTTTTTTTATACAAATCTGGCCTTTTTTAGTCGAATTTGCTCTCATAAGTGCCGCATAACGCTCAAATAATATTAAATATTTACTGTTTGACCTTTGTCGTCAAAGAAAACACTCAACATGACTTTGAATTTTGAACGAGTTTGGTGTGGTTTTTTCGGTTTTGGTTTAGTCGGAAGGCACCACTCCGAAGCTTTTTGACTAGTTTGCATATTAATAATAATAATAATCCATTTATTTGTTACGATCCATTTATATGATCCACGAAATCAAATGCTTTTGACATATCGAGGAACACAGACAGCACAGGCATTTTATCATTGAAACTAGTAGTAACTAGCTTCATAAGACTGAAACAGGTAAGAGTAGAGTTGATTTATTTCTTCGAAAACCAAACTGTTCTTCGCTTAATATTTTATGTTTTGTCACAAATGAGTATAGTTTATTGTACATAGATCTTTAGAAATAACTGGTATGAGAGTGGTGGGACGATAATTATTCATATCACACTTATCTCCGTTTTTGAATAGTAGTTTAACTATGAAAAATTTTAGCCTTGTGGGAAATATACCTTGAATTAATGATAAGTTAACAATATAGCTAAGTGGAAGAGATATAAACTTAGAACAGCGTATAAGAATTTTAGTATAAATATTGTCATAGCCAGTTGAGTTGGTTGCATTTAAAAGAATTGGTAATATTGAATATAGCAATGTCAAAAATAGAATTATTAATGTCAGATATGGAATGTTTGTAGTCAATGCATGTTTTTGATTTAATTGGTTTATTAGTCAAATTAATTACGTCGTAGGAAGAATGGGCTTCACAATGTCTTTCAAGACTGTAACGTGTGTCCGGTACCTACCGAATATGCGTCATAATAGCGTCCATACGCTTGGCCAATCAGAGAAGGCCATCGTCCGTGCTCGTGGAGTTTACCATATATGGTAATACACCGACACCAACTCTGATGGAGAGCTCTGGTATATAAAGGGGCCGACAGAGAGGCTGGCACCGATACTTATCATCGCCCTGTCTGATCTACGTGTATCCTGGTCCCAGCTGTACCCACAGCTTATGGGGCACTTACCCAAATTACTACATTTACTGCGCTAGCGTACTTCCCATCTCTCTACCTGCTAGCTGAGGCCGGCTGGCGCCACCTGCCTGACTCTATTGGTTGTGGCTCTCCTAATGCTGCTTTCCTTCAGGTTCCAGGTCCACCTTGAAGCTCTCTCTGGGCTACGCTACCCTAGCTCTATTGTTCTCTACACTTCACCTGCTTCGTATTTAACGACACCTCTGCCGACGAGTCTGGCCCTGCCCTGCTCATCGTGCACACACCGCCGGCGCCTGCCAGCTGAAGCCAACAGTCTGCGAAGATCTACCCCTCTACGCGCAGCCCTTCGAGCAGCCTGCCCTGTACACTACCGGAGGGAACAGCGTGGGAGACTGCAGCCCTTAGTGTTCAGGCCAGTGTCGTGTTGTTGGTCGGTCATACTCGTGCATAGGAAGTGAGACAATACTTGGCATAAACGTATAGAACCGCTTCTTCGTTTTAATTCTAGAACCTGTTACAAAGATACCTAAAACAGTACTGTATTTAATATAATTAACACACGTAACTCTAATACCGCGCCAATATGGAAAGCAGTTGTGCCAATCTAACAACAACAAAAAAAAACGAAAATTTTAATTTGGAACAATAAACAAATAATCCATTTCCGATACTTATTTGACTGAATGTATTACAACATTGTGGTATATCAAACACAACCTTTAAAACTCTACACGGGTTCTGTCACAATCTCAATGATTTTCAAGCAAATAGAAAATAGTTGTCATCATACGCTAATGATTCAATTTGCTCAAATCTCTTTATACAAGCGACAATAAGTTTTCTATGCACCACACTGGGAGAGAATATAGAGAATATCTCCTAAGTTTAGTCTACTTATGTCCCACATTCTTGTAGGGTAATTAAATCGTTGATAGTGAACGTCAATACTAGACAAATAAAGAGACGCACTCATTCATCAGAAGACATTCCCTTAATATTCGTTTTGTACTCATTAAACTGAAATGATTCCATTGCCCTATATTACTAACACCTATACATTGCGAGAATATCAAAAATGCTGTTCTGTAGATGTTAATCTAAATGTCCTGATCTAGTGGTTTTTGCGGTAATCGGCGCGTCTCAACGTGTCGCGTACTACTACGCATTTAGAACTTATTCTTAAGGTGCTAATAAACTTGAGCATTCACCTGTAATGAGCGTTGCGAATGTAACTTATCAGAAAACAAACGAGAGTGTTTTAACGAGCATTCTATGGAGCGTTCTGGTGACAATTTCATTATAGCGAATATTAATTTATGCTCATTAGAGCATTCACTATAAAGATGTTCCTAGCGATGTTTGGCTCTGTTCGTTGTATAGTTTGACAACATAAAAAATGGCGAATGCTCGTTATTCTATTCTGAGTTAATGCTCAGGTTTATCAGCGCCATTATGCGTGAAGGCAGATTTTGATTTCGAGTGTACTAAATTATATTAGTACTAGCTTCTGCCCGCGGCTTCGTAAACGTGAGTTGTTTATCGGGACAAAATTGCAAAGTTTCGTCAAAATCCATTAAGTAGTTCTTATATGAAAGAATAAATACGACCATACTTGTAAAGAGTTTTGCATTTTTATAGTAATAGTTATGATGAAAAATGATTATATAATCGAAATTGTAAAAGACCATCTGAGAGCATTGGACTCAGCAATGGTATCCGTTAATAATGGGATGAGTTGCTTTGTAGTCCTTATACTTATTCAGAGAGTCAAATGAATGACAGCTAAATTATTCATATTGTTAGATATTAGATAAAACATGATCGTAGTCCAGATTAAAGTAAATTCAAATCCCAAGTTTTTCGACATCCACACCAACTGGAAAACAAGACATAACTAACCGACATAATATGAATCAAAATTAATATTAAAGTGACGTGTGGTGAGAAACTGGAGTGGCGTTCATGAATATATTCCAACTTAAGTGTCTGAAGAGACTGGACCCAAGTACGTTTTATTTCGTACTACATACTAAAAACATAGGGTTTCTGTCCCTCTTAAGGGATCTATTTGGTGATTTCATATTCAATATTTACATTGATTTTTTTAGTTAAAGATTTTTTTGATGATAGTCCTAGTTAAAGATATAAAAAATATGGATAAGCTTTTATATCTTAGAATCGTTCGTTGTTCGTTGTAAATTTCTGGTATAACTTACGGTGTGACAAAAGATTTGGTTCGTAATCTACTACTTAGTTCAGCAGCTGCACTCATCCTAAAACAAGGATTAACCCAAACCAAAGTGATTCACAATACCCACACTTAGGGTGGTTAAATCTAGTACAATGTGGCGGCAATTCGTCGTTAGAAAATCTTCACATCTGGCACATATATTAACCCTTTGACGACCAAGGGACATATCTGTCCCTAGCCCATAATTTGAAAATATATAAATAATTAAGAAGTCTATTACCAATTATGTTTTTTTTTGTTATTAAACGTATTATTAATTTTTTTTTCATTGACGGTACAACCTAGGTAGCACGATATATTTTCTATAAAATTTGTAATATGACTGTTCGCTAAGCGCGCACTTGCCCTATTTCTCAAAAGTTTTAAGGAACTTCAAAATGTTTTATATTGTTTTTTGTTCTGCTATAAATATTGCTTGGTAAGTAAATTTATATTATATTCATTAATAAAACCATTATATATGTTTTTATAGTTATAAGACATCATAAACGGAAAGGGACACCAGTGTCCTAGTGGTCCAGAAGGGACACTATTTGTAACAAAATGTTAACTTACTATTCAACTGATGATTTTGTGAATTATCTTAATTTTTATTGATATTGTGACAGATTATCTTAGCTATTTGAATTCAAGAATGATGTAGGTACTTCTCTTAATTTTGATGGATGATAATAGTGATGAAGAAGATGATTTACACCTTGACGAAAAAGGTCAAAGGAGTTTGATACAGGATCAAAGGGTTTCTGATGTTCCTGTTGATGAAATTGAAGATGTGCCTGTTCAATTTCAGTAATCAATAAGTCTGGCACCTGTACCATCGACGTCTACAACTTTTTTTCCCATCACTGGAGCACAAAGTAATCAAAAACCAGATTTCAAGTGGAACTAAGGAACATACGTGCCAAATAATTTTCGTGATTTTTGTGATGTGAAATATAATGGCTGCGAAGTACAGATTTTTCAAATAGTTGATGCGGATGTTTTGACTCTCTTTGGCATATGGAATTGTTCGAACAAATCGAAAACATCTTCCGAAAACAGCATTGACATAAGGAGAAGGACATGTACACCACAAGTTTTGGGGCATATCGTGTGTAAAGTTGATGGAAAAAATCAACTTTCTGAAACCTTTAGACATAGACACTGGAAGACGACGCAAACCTGGATCAGCGAAAAAAAGTGAAATGCCCTAAAATTGTATCAAATATAACAAAGATATGGGAGGAGTAGATTATGTAGGTGTTGATCTTGTAGTGTTATGAAATATATTGCTGATTGAAAATAAAATACTATCTTCGATAATTTTTTGATCTCTTAGATATCTCAGTGAATAATGCGCATACTGACTACTCAAAGCTTCACTATGTAATCAAAACTAGTCGGCAGTTCAGTCAAGTTCAAGTTGGAAAAACGGTTTCTCTGTCAGGCAGCATGACGTTCCTACTTCAAAATTAAGGTCAGTTCCCAGATCTGTCAGACGAAGACAGTTTCCATCGCACCCCATTGATAACCAAACTTCTAGAAGAAATGTGTCAGTTTATTAAATGCACGATGGAAATCCGAAAACATAGTAATTGTGTTGCAAATTACACTTTTTCTAGACTAATGAATGGAAATGTTTCACTGGATTCTACCTAATTACTATTAGCTTATTATTTTAAATTTCATACCTATCGATGAACAAATATTTTTTCTGTAATATACTTGCAGTTTTGTATATATGATACCTCTAAAACTGATAAAATCCCTAAAACGTATAATATAATTTACTAGAACAAAAAGTACCACCAAAGACCATAGGGACATATTATGTGTCCCAAAGAATTCCAAAAAATCCAAAACATTTCATTATATTTTAAGTTAAAATTATGTTTATTTGTTGCCTAATAAACTGTTTCGTATAGTTTTTGTCATAATATATAGTCCCATATCCTTATGGTCCTGAAAGGGTTAAGCCGAATATACAGTTTATTATCCAAATGCGAAGGAAACTGGGACTCATTTAGTATGCGTGTATCGTTCCAGTTTTATGATGGAAAGTTTAAGAGACGGCACAGGTATACAAAGGTAGCATCGACTACATACTCGTAGAGTATTTACAGATTATATGCTCTGGCTGGCACAAGGGTATGGTTATGAACTTATGACATTATTTACAGAAAGAAAAATATATTTGAACGAATATTTTATATAGAACCGGTTGACATCACCGTCCTAACTTTCCCTAAAACGAATCCTTGCTGCATCCAAGACTTTCGCCTTAGAGTCCAGAAGCCGTTTTTTACAGATTGGTAAGTGCTTTTACTCCGTTTACCTTGGACTGCCATGAGAACGAACGAGTTCATATTAAAAGAGCTCAACATAACCACAAGGCTCTCCGCAATATGCCAAAATCAGGCCCTTAGCTTTTTGGACATATAATGCGGTCTCCAAAACACTGTATGGAGAAGCAGATAATCTTGGGTCACATAAATGGAAGACGTGCTCAAGCCAGGGCATCTACGAGATGGTCTGACACGATTATGAAGGCGGTGGGTGGCAGCATGCAACGAGCCTTACATACGGCGTACGACCGCTTCTACTGGAAACAAATATGTGGTCGCGATCATCAGCAGTGAGGCACCGAGGAAGAAGAAGAAGTGCGTATAGCCATAGCATATGGCTCCTGATTTAGGTAGAGGAGGTCAGAGGGCAGGTGCTATGTGGCAAAGTTGGCATTCGGTCAAATTTAGTTAAACTTGCGCCACGCCGGGCTTATATCATTTATAAATAAAACTACTTTTGAATTAAGTACGTAAGGTATATTTCCATTGAATTGAAAAATGCTGTCGACTTCCTCCAAGTTTATTATATTTATTTTATATAGTTTATTTATACTTATGTGGATAATTTGTGTCCGATCATACATCAACAAACATGTATGCCAAATATGTATATGCCAATATAAATTTATTCAACAACTTTTACTTGAAAAAATAATTGAGTTGTATCTTAATGATTTTGACCCAAAAAGGCTATTTGGCATAAAAACAAGACTTTCGTTTGAAAACTTTAGTAGCCATTAATGAAGTCATCTCAACTCAAATATCCATCTCTCAGAACAACGATATCTATCGAAGCACAAGTCCATCCAAACTTTACCATTTACGATACTAATAGAACATTAGCTCGCTACAACAAAAGCATCTCGGTCGCGCATCAACATCTTGTGTGTACCTCAGGCCTTCACAATTTGAGGCGATTGATGTCGAGAGAAGGTCATTGCACACTGTAGCAAATCGACTAAAATACTGCGCTTCTCCCTATAAAAACTATTTGGAGTGAACGGATGTGGCTTTCCTCCATTAGAGAGAAGACCAGGCTAGGTAACCGTGGTCCAACGAATATTGCTGAGAGCGCAAGTATAGTCATTGACTGTGAAACTTTTAATAGTGCCATTTATATCTTCGTAGTTATGTAACTACGAAGATATAAATGGCACTATAAAGGTGGTCCGTAAGTTTAGATTGCATTCAAGAATATTAGAAATTGAAGCGTCTGGAATTGTATTACAAAGTCAAAGGCAAAGTCAAAAATCATTTATTCATCTAGGTCACAAGGTGACGCTTATGAACGTCAATTTTAAAATTTAATTACTTAATGCATCTACATTTACATTAACTGCCTCGTTTGCAATGCAATAGGTAGAACCACGAGAAAGAACGGGCAATAAAACTCGTGGCCACTCTTTTAAATCGCCAATATTATGGTACATATTTATATATTTGTAAGGAGCTGCAACTGTTTCACATTGTACTTAACTACTTGTAATAGTAATTAGTTATAGACATAATACTTAAGTAATTAATGCAGTTACTAAATTAAGTGATTTAGTTAGCCTTCCAATGTGAATATTGTGTAACAGGAGCATCCACTTACGTCTTATAATGTAGACAACTCGTGACCATGTTCAGAACTATGGTGGAAATGTATGTTACAGAAGTGACGGTATATGAATACACAAAATTACAAAAAAGTTAGTTTACAATATCAAACATCCACAAAAACATGCGTATGGTGATTTAGGCTCCAGATTTTATACTATTGACCAGCAGTCGCCCGCGGGTTAGTCGGCTCTAACACCTTTATTTTCCCCTGTTAGGAATGGCATACTAAAAATCCATCGTGAGTGGCTGTCTATGTCATAAAAAGAGACCGCTGTCCAAATTTAATTTCTCTAGCTTTACATTTTGAAATGAAAACAAGAAATGAAAATATGAAGGAGACTCTGGGATGATAAGTCAGTCAGGAAAAGTAAGTAATTTTATCTGTATGATCATGACAACGGGGAAAATACTAAGCGTAAGAAATTAAATTAAATAGAGCACACATTTCTTCATCACATTCGTTTCATGTCCCTATATGAAATTAGAAATCCCTGTATTCGGGTGATAGGTTAAGTTGATAGATTGTGGTGTGTGGTGACCCTAAAACCCCCTTACTACAGGAACGTAGCCGCCCTCTCCATTGTTTTGACACAAATATTGTTTATGACGTCAGAAAGTTTTCGTCCAGCAAGCCAGCTGCAGGGTTTGGCATTATACTAGAAGACAAATCTAAATTGAGAAAGCCTTTCATTTCAATCCTTTATCGAACATATTTCGTTATGAATACCTATATGTTAACATTCATTATATTATTATCATTACTGCTTATTAAATTGTTTCGGCAATAGTCATCACTGCTTTGAAAAGGGAATAATGAGGAGAAAGGGAGATAATGAGAATCTATGTACTCACCTCTGGCTAAATCATCATTCCGACAGATGAGAAGAGCCTAAACCTCCAAAAATATTAACATGAGATTAAGAATGTGGGTTCCTCTTATAACGTAAGCACCCGGTAAGTCAGGTTATTTTTATTTACAAGTTTAGAGCGGACGAGGTCGCAGGCGACTGCTAGTCATAGAATAAATAAATATCAGAGTATATTGCCCTCTAAACACGCCCATTGTCTAAGTATGTACCATTTGTGGCATAGTTAACATACGAACTCATACAAACCCCACAAACAAGTACATACACCAACAACGGTAACTTTCGATGTGTATTCAGAAACAGTATTCAGTACAATTAGCTTCTCGTTGGGGGTTTATGGCTCTCGAACTATGTAGGAGCAAATATTAAGTCAGTAGGCCACGCACTGCGCAGGGGAGAGACGAGAGCTGTGGGTCGCCGCACTCTATGGGGGGATTAAACACCTCACGAAGGGCTACACCCTGAAACCCACACCCTTACGCAAACCCGTGGCCGCCTTTTGATCATCGTTTTGTTGTTTTACGGGCTAATTATTTCGTAATAGTTTTTATAGCCCTCATTACAGTAGGAACCCCTTGAGTATGTATGTGTATGTATGTTGTTTGGACATGCTTTCTTTATATTTGTTTGTGAGTACGTGTTTATTGACTTATGTTACATATTTGGTGTGATACTTTGGGATGTAAGGCTACAATGTATCCGTAACTATTATTATCATAAACGATGACTGTAAGATACATTTATATGTAGCGTTTTCGATATATTTTATAATTGTTGACTGATCTAACATCATTTATACTATTTTAACAAAATAGCTAAACCATTCGGATATTAAAAGCATAAAGCTTGATATAAGGAATTCATATAAATATTTTTTTACCAAAATGTTTGAACGCCCATTCAACTTCCAAACTACTATACCAAATTGGATAAATCTTTTTCGTGTTCGTTATGGTCAGGGGAAGATAAGTGTGAAAAAAAAATAATGACACGAAGTTTGCTGGGTCAGCTAGTAGGTAGATAAACAGGTATTTTTGTGAAAATACGATTCGTATTTTGAAAAGAACAATGTAGTATTTTGAAGCCAAAATTAAACAGAAAAAAGGTTTTTTCTGCTAACTCAGTAGAAACCTATTGATTTAGGATCATACTCTTAGGGTGCTTCTACACGGTGCATGTAGCTGGAGCAAGTAAAGGTGCGGGTTACACGCGTGGGTAATATGCGCAAACTACTTGATCAAGTTACTCGCTTGTACTTGTACATGGTGCAAATAACTGGAGCAAGTAAAGACGCGGGCTACTTGCGCAAGCTGTACCTATGTACAAATTATTTGTTCGTGGTCAAGAGCTACATGTGCCTGCTATTCGCGCGGTAGCTTGAATCGCGTCAAATGTCTCGACGAACGAAAATTATTTTAAAATCATATGTTAAAAATGAAATTTTAACAGATAACATGCGCGAGTCACCCGCGCGCGTCGCAGAGCACGCGAATTACTTGCGCGGGTGGCTCGCTTTGGTACATGCTCGAGTCGCTGGACCCGCACATTGTTTTAAACGATATGTTTACGGTGCATGTAACCCGCGCAAGTGCCTCAACATGCTCAAGCTACATGCGCCGTGTACAAGCACCCTAAACAAAAACTTTTAACTCGAAGAAAAGTAGTTTACCTACGGTGAGTAACTCAATAATATTCTAACCAAAGCAAACCTTGTAGTGTTTACTTCACAACTTTCGAAAATAAATAGGATAGGTGTTATTCTTGGTAAACTACGAACATTAGCTAGACGTAAAAAATCTTTTACTTTCTGTTCCAAAGTGGACCCTACTCTATAAGGGTGAATAAAATTTCTGTCTATTTGTAGATTTCCCCAGATATTTCTATTTGAACGAACAAAAAATCCGCAAGCGGTGAAGTCCATGAAAAGGTTTGGGACGTCGGGCGAGTCATTAGCGTTGCTTTATCTGATTCCGGAGGAGGAGGGGCGAGAAGGGGAAGAGAGGTAAATTTTCAAAAAGCCTGTCCTGCGGGACCTTAGCCTCGTGGCTCGCTCATTACCGTGACCCACCGACTCTAAGTTCGCTCTTATGCTCCAACTTTTTAAGCACCCCTAGTGTAGTACTTCAGAAGTGAGTACTCTTAAGGGTGAGTACTCTTAACTAATACTAACTGCGTACATCTTGTATGAGTGTGTTTGTTTATTTGTATGCGCGTGTCACATAAAAATACAGTCCATTTGTACACCCTGTTTTGGATGTTACCTTTGATGTTTACCTTGCGGCTAGGTTTAAGCTTATTTTCATTCATCTCGTAACTCCGGCTCGTACCCTTGCTAAACGTCGAGACTAATATGTTATACTTTACGACTATTTTTAAATAATGATGGGATATAGTAATTAAATAATTATTACAAAGTGCACACATTGACAAGTAGTGGCATGTGTTTCTTCCCCTTTTAGAAAGTGTTACTATGAAAACTTGAATGAGTAAATAAATTGAATTTACCCGAATTAAAGTTAGTTACCTTGACTTTACTAAAGAGTAATAATGTATACCTATGTTTGTGGGCGCCTATTTAATTTTTAATTTCAATTCAAGCACTGTTGACCTTTGATATAAAGAAATTCTCAGACGCTCTGAATCTAGAATCGGTTGCTTGGAATCTATTTATAATATGGAAAGGTCACTTCAATATTTGACTTGTATAATACAAAAGTGATGCTGATATGATAATGATATCTGGAAGATTCGAGACGCTCGGGATCTCATGTCCGCCGTACCGCACTATACCGCACCGCCATATTTTTGGCGCTCCCGCTTTATACCAAAAACCTAACAAAACCGCTCGCGAGTGAAAGTGATTTGTATAGTGGAGTAATTCAAGCAGCTTCAATATACTTGAAGACACCAGGAGGCTGCCATTTGCAAGGTAAGAGGCTCTTATCCACATCACTTTTTCTCTTTCTCATTTCCTAGTCGATAAGAACCCAAATCCTACAGTCCACAATATTAATAGTTTTCCCAAATCGACTAGGAAATGAGGAAGGGAAAAGGTGATCTGGATAGGAGCCTCTTACCTTGCAAATGGCAGCCTCCTGGTGTCTTCAAGTATATTGAAGCTGCTTGAATCACTCCACTAAACAAATCACTTTTACCGCTCCCGCTTTATACCAAAAACCTAACAAAACCGCTCGCGAGTGAAAGTGATTTGTGTAGTGGAGTGATTCAAGCAGCTTCAATATACTTGAAGACACCAGGAGGCTGCCATTTGCAAGGTAAGAGGCTCCTATCCACATCACCTTTTCCCTTCCTCATTTCCTAGTCGATAAGAACCCAAATCCTACAGTCCACAATATTAATCGTTTTCCCAAATCGACTAGGAACATTCGGTTCGCCGAAACATTTTTTTTGATCCATACGAGTCGGCTTCATTTACGTTTTATACGTAAAACCTCGTTATATCTATATACCTAGGCAGTTATAGCACCTAGCTATACTTGGCACAAACTAACTGCACCGAGTAGTTAGAACCAATGCGGACTTGCAGATATACGACTTCGCCGTAAGCACGCTCGCTGGCGTCAGCGAAACCTATTAAGTTGATGGTACATCCATCTACCAACCCAAGATGACGCGGAATAGTAATTTGATTGAGCGCGGTAAGCTCAATACAAAACTGGCCGCAAGCGGTGACAATATGGTCAGGGGGTGTTTCATCCCACTCACACTTTGATAGCCAAAGCTCTTTGATCAAGAGCTTGGCGTACAAAATTATGGGAGCCACAAAACCCATTATGTCGCATAGTCGAGCCACTGTGGACAGCATAGTGCGTTTGGTGCACTTATCATCCGGTGGTGACACGTCAAACCGAAAACTATCGCAGGATTTGTCCCAGCGTAAACCGAGAACTTTATGCGGTACAGACTTCTCAAACTCAATGTCTGGAGAAGCTTTATGAGAATCTGGTATGCGTGCGAGAACCTCCTTAGAGTTGCTTGTCCATTTGACAAGATCAAACTGGCCTCGCTTGAAAAGCTGAATAAGCTCTTCAAAAAGCGAAGTTGCTAGCGTAGCGGATATCACACTACAGGCAATGTCATCCATATACAAAGAGGAACTGTAGTATAGAATAGTGTAGCGTAGCGTAGCTTAGCATAGCATAGCATAGCATAGCATAGCATAGCGTAGCATAGCATAGCGTAGCATAGCATAGCATGGCATATCATAGCGTAGCATAGGATAGCATGGAATAGCATAGCATAGCGTAGCATAGCATAGCATAGCATGGCATAGAATAGCGTAGCATAGCATAGCATAGCATAGCATGGCATAGCATGGCATAGCATAGCATAGCTAATTAGTCCTTTATCTTACACACAGTTTTAGCACCCACCTTGATCTCTTGAAGAACAGAACAACTAAGGAGGTTCTCGCACGCATACCAGATTCTCATAAAGCTTCTCCAGACATTGAGTTTGAGAAGTCTGTACCGCATAAAGTTCTCGGTTTACGCTGGGACAAATCCTGCGATAGTTTTCGGTTTGACGTGTCACCACCGGATGATAAGTGCACCAAACGCACTATGCTGTCCACAGTGGCTCGACTATGCGACATAATGGGTTTTGTGGCTCCCATAATTTTGTACGCCAAGCTCTTGATCAAAGAGCTTTGGCTATCAAAGTGTGAGTGGGATGCAACACCCCCTGACCATATTGTCACCGCTTGCGGCCAGTTTTGTATTGAGCTTACCGCGCTCAATTAAATTACTATTCCGCGTCATCTTGGGTTGGTAGATGGATGTACCATCAACTTAATAGGTTTCGCTGACGCCAGCGAGCGTGCTTACGGCGAAGTCGTATATCTGCAAGTCCGCATGGTTCTAACTACTCGGTGCAGTTAGTTTGTGCCAAGTCTAAGGTCTCGCCTGTTAAAACCATTTCGGTTGCGAGACTGGAGTTGTGCGCGGCCCTTCTGCTGTCTCAGTTGCTCCGCAAGGTTCAAGACACAGTTTTGCCCCACTACCCTATTAATAAAATATACGCATTTTCTGACTCCAAAGTAGTGCTCGCTTGGATTCATTCTTCTCCTCACCGCTGGCAGACTTTTGTCACCAACCGCGTTAGTAAATTGATTGAACTTGTTCCCGCTACTTGTTTCAATCACGTCGCGGGTTATCGTACTCGTCTTCAGGAAGAACTTTCCATAGATCATATTGACTGGAAGTTTATTCCGCCAGCATCAACACATTTCGGTGGATGTTGGGCAAGCATGGTCAAAGTAATTAAAACGCATCTCTTCAAAGTTATAGGTCAATAGATCCTCTCTTACGAAGAGCTTTTAACTGTCCTTGCACAAGTCGAGGCACTGATCAACTCGCGTCCGCTCACGGCATTGAGTAGTGACCTTGCAGAACCATCCGCGTTAAGCCCTGCACATTTTCTGAACACAGTGCCACTATCGTCATTTCCCGCTCCTAAAGCAGACTCTTCAAGCTTGCTCCAGAGACATACTCTGCTGGATAAACTCGTGCAGTCGTTCTGGCGGCGCTGGCGTGCGGAATATCTACACCAGCTTCAGGCTAGATCCAAGTGGAATAGTCCTGCATCCCCTATACAGGAGGGTACGTTGGTCGTCATAATACATGATAATGCTCCACCGCTTTCATGGCCGTTAGCCATCGTAGAGAAACTGCATACTTCCAAGGACGGTACAACCCGCGTTGTTACCGTGAAAACCGCGAAGGGGAGCTACGTGCGCCCTGTTGTACGTCTCTGTCCACTTCCAACTCAGTGAGATCTAGCCTGAAGTTGGATCTACCTCTTAGTTTAAGTATTAAGTTTGTAGTTTTCGCTATAATTGCGTTTGTAGTCTTCGCTAAAGTTAATTAAGTTTCATTTTATTGTCATATCGCTGTCTTAGCCTATTGATGGGTTATGCGGTAGTACACCCAATATAGCTAAGTTCAATTTTATTTATTTTTTAAAGGCAACCCTTTAGGGCCGGGGGGATATGGTAGCGCCATCTATCCTTTCCATTGCTAGTTAATTATGTCAACGTCAATGGTTCGTCGCTGCTCGGCCAATCCGAGCGATCCTTTTCATGAATCCCCTCCCAAAACGCCTCGCTATTGGCCGCCCTGCTCAATGGCGACGAAGAAATAATGGAAGATTCGAGACGCTCGGGATCTCATGTCTGCCGTACCACACTGTACCGCACTGCCATATTTTTACCGCTCCCGCTTTATACCAAAAACCTAACAATATCTAAGTGAGTGAGACACTTAAAAGCTTTATTTTAATACTTGCTGAGTCTAGGTAACTCTCGCATTATTTAGAACTACTGTCCCGCACCCGTGGATCATAACGTGATGTTATATAAAGCCTATAACCTTCCTCCATAAATGGGCTACAAAACCCGTGGAAAGCTTTGGTTGTAAAAAATATGTTATAAAGAGATGTGTTGTGGGTTGGAATAGACACGTTCGTGCAGCTCACGAGGAAGTCAGGCTTCAGTTGCCGATTTGGCTGTTACATGGGCGTCCGAGTATCGGACCAGTTTATGGCCAAATGATACAGTCCCGTCGAACTTTCAAATCGAAACTGAAGTGGTGTCAAAATAACTCGGAGCAAATAAGAATGGATATTCTGGCAGCTCACCACACAAAAAAGGATTTTAAAAGTTTTTGGAAGCATACCAATAGGCTTAATCCACGACCGTGCGTCCCGCTCAACGTCGAAGGTGTCGGTGAGTCACTTAATATTGCTAATATGTTTAGTGAAAGGTTTAGAGTGGTGCCGCCGTTTCGGCCACAGCTCACGGCGCAGGTGCCCCATGCTGATACTTGGAGGTCGAACAGAGAACCACCTTTACGCTTTTCTGCTAAAGAAGTAGCTTTTATTATAAATAAAATGAAAAAAGGCAAGTCCCCTGGACATGATGGTATCAGCATTGAGCATTTGCGCCATGCAGGGGTACACCTGCCAAGAGTATTGGCAATGTTCTATACTTTTTGTGTTAGACACTCCTATGTGCCCGAGGATTGTATGAGGACTGTTGTTGTGCCAGTGATCAAGAACAAGACGGGAGATCCATCAGATGCATCAAACTACAGGCCGATCTCGTTGGCTACTACTGTGGCTAAGGTGCTGGACAGTATGCTTGACATACAATTAAGTAAAAATATCCGACTTCATGATGCACAATTTGGATTTAAAGAAGGGCTGTCGACCGAAGCAGCTATTTTGAGTCTCAAGCATGCTGTCCGGTACTACACGGACAGGAAGACGCCCGTATATGGGTGCTTCCTGGATCTATCGAGGGCTTTCGATTTGGTGCCGTATGAACTTCTCTGGGATAAATTAAAGCGTACAACACTTCCTAGTGAAGTCATTGGTGTTCTTGACTACTGGTATAGCAATCAGAAAAATGTTGTAAGATGGGGGAACGCTATGTCTGAAGAATACAGACTAAGTTGTGGAGTGAGACAAGGTCTCCTAGGCTTTTTAAAATGTTTATGAATGAGCTGATTGAGGGGCTTAGCAGTGCTGGCGTTGGCTGTACTGCCTTTATAAATAACATCAGTTTCGCTGATGACATGGTACTGCTTAGACCCTCAATCGGCAGTTTGTGGACATTACTTACAAGATGTGAGGAGTATGCCGTGGCTCATGGGCTAAAGTATAACATACAAAAGAGTGAGTTGCTGGTTTTCCTGCCCTGAACCACAAATTTAACCTGTAAGACTCAATGGCGTAGCACTCACTAGAGTCTCAAAATTTAAATACTTGGGTCATTGGGTCACGGAGTATCTTACCGACGACTTGGATGTTGAGAGGGAACGGAGGGCATCGGCTGTCCGAGGAAACATGCTTGCCCGCAGGTTTAAACGATGCGCAAGAAACGTAAAATTAACGTTGTTTCGCGCTTACATGATGAGCTGTACCCAACGGGCACTCAATGCACTTCGAGTGCAGTACAATAATGCTTTCAGAATGCTGTTGGGGCTGCCAAGATACTGCAGTGCGTCCGGCATGTTTATGGAGGCACGCGTAGTCGATTATTATGCCATAATGAGAAAACGAGCGGCCTCCATATTACACCGTATGCGGGCGAGCACCAACAGCATTTTGAGAGTATTATCTGATAGACTTAACAGTCTTTTTGCTAAACACTGGGTTAGTCTTCATGTGCACTGACGTATATATGATTTAATTATAATTTTTATACTTAAGTACAGATACATTTTTACTAACATAAGTTATAAGTACTACTAACATACTATGGATTTATTATCTGAAATAAAATATATTATTATTATTATATACACACATCAACAAAGTCTAGGGATATTTTATATTTCATCAAATATCTAAAAATCTATGAAGAATTTTCTGATACAGTAAATAGAAGAATCATAGATTATTTTAAGGTCTTTAATAAAAATAAAAAACATTTCGTGTTTTTTTTTGTTTTAAATAAAAAAAATAATTTTTTTAATCATCATGGAAAATTAGTATGATAACAACAAACATTTCTTCTTAAAAAACTATTAATTTTAATAAAAATGGAAAAAATCTTGTAAAATCTAATCATTAATAATCAGTGTTGCCACCTCTTACATTGATTACACATCGACATCGATTGTTAATACTTAAAATTAAATTGTCAATGTCTTGCTGCGGTATGAGGTCCCATGTCCTTTGCAAGTGTTCGTAAAGTTGTTGTTCAGTCGTCAAATTTGGTGGAAAATCTCTCAAAGCTTTTCGTTGTAACATGTCCCAGGCATGCTCGATAGGATTTAAGTCGGGCGACTGTGCAGGCCAATCCAAAACTTGAATATTGTGCTCTCGGAGAGCGGTCGATACCAGCCACGCCGTATGGCAAGGAGCATTATCGTGCATGAGTAGAAATTCATGGCCTATTTGAGTTCTGTGTGGGACAATAACGGGCTCTACTACCTCCTCGTGGTATTTTTGTGCAGTCATGCTGCCTTGGATCCAAACGAGTTGGGTTCTTCCGCCAAGACGAATTCCTGCCCACACCATGATTGTCCCGCCTTGGTATGGGTGGACCTCCTGAGGGTGCCATAGACGGCTAACTCTCCCTGGAGCTCTCCAAATGCGTGTTCTTCGTGAATCCGGGTGAAACCCAAACCGGGACTCATCGGTGAACAGCACCAAAGACCATTGTTCGTCACTCCATGGTAAATGCTCCCGAGCCCACGAAAGCCGCCGACCGCGATTGCCACGTCGCAATGCTGGAACACGCAATGGTCTTCGAGCATGAAGATCAACTTCATGTAACCTTTTTCGCACGGTTTGGTCGCTTACCAGCAGCTGGTGGTCCTCCTGGAGCCTTTGCACTAGTTGCAGCGCTGTGATATTGGGTTGTCTTCTGGCGGTCATTTGGAGAAATCGATCCTGTCTCTGCGTAGTAACACGATATCTACCTGTGTGCTGTTCGGCCACATCTCCAGTACTGCGATAACGTGACCACAACCTTGATATCACATTTTGACTGGTATGTAGGGCCTCAGCAACGACGCGTTGAATTGCACCATTTTCTAACATGCCCACGGCTCGTAACATTTCATCTCGACTCAAATGACGACATGACATGACTTTTAAAGTTCGTACGTCACGTTAAATTAAAAAAGAAAAACAATTAAAAACCCTTTTCATTAATAATTATAATAAAACAGTTTTAACTTTCTTTAATGTAACGAATTACTAGCAAATTTGCCGCCATATTTTGTTTATTATTTTGTTTTTTTTCTTTCCATGTTCAAATTTTGAAAATAGAATAAAAGAGGTTTTAATCTGTATATAAACTTTTTGTGGAAACTAACAAGGTTCTAAACTATAAACTCGTAAATAATTTAGGATTAAGATATCCCTAGACTTTGTTGATGTGTGTATATTAAAAATATATAAAACACAAAAACAATCATAAAAATGGAAATAATAGTTCCTGAAATACGTCCATTTATACAAATGAACAAAAAGTCTCTGACCAGATTGGAGACATCCTAAGAACAGGACAGGTTAGAAGTACCCTGGACAGAAGAGCATGCATGAGGAATCTGATGGGAGTGAATGAAGCAAGAGATATGTCAGAATCGTTGCAAATTGCGTTCCGTAGTATCTGCCTACCCCTCCGGGAAACAGGCGTGAAGTTATGTGTGTAACAAACAAACTTTTCAGATTCGAAATATTAGCATCATCATATCAGCCTTAATAGTCCACTGCTGGTCTAAGCCTCTCCTTTGAAAGGAGGAATTGGCCTACTATACCACGCTGGCCAAACGGGTTGGTATAGGGTTTGTATCAAGTTTTCCTTCTCTATTAACATAGATAATAAAAATTATTCCCAATTCAATTCAAATCTATTCCACAATTTATTTCATTTCAAGAAAATCTGTAGCTCTATAAATTGTTTTACAAAACTGTACCACATAAAATGACGTTTTCTATCTACTTGGCTGCTACAATAGCTATTATTTTTCACTAATATCTTGTAGTGTGTAACGCGCCTTCCTTCCTATATAATATATTGTAACCTGTATTAATCGTTCATTACACGACAATTACTGAACAGTATAACATCTTTTATTACCATACCACCGCACAACAGTGCATGGCGACCCTGCCAGTGCTGCCTTGCGGCAGTACTGTGCCTGTGGTTTTTATACGATTTTGGTATTTTCGTGAATAAGTACCATGGATATTGAAATATGTACCGCAGAGTCGTCGATTTCCTTGCGACAGGAAATTTTCTCTGAGATTTTTTTGGATCTAATTGGCGTTGAGATACGAGGTTTCCCGAGAATGCCGCCGGGAGCCAGAGTCGTTGGCCTATGAAGGTCTTGTAGGCCTGTGGAGGCTTTGAGGGCCTTCCCAAGATGCGAAAGGCTGGAGCCATAAAGAGGCTCTGGTCAATACAAGGAGTGATGTGAGGTGACTTTTTTATATTGCCGCGGACAATTTTTACATGTGTTTTAGTTTTATTTTTAAATATCGATATTTTTCCATAAGTTTTATCCAAATACTTGTTACTTGTTTTTGATTTTAGATACTTATTATACATGCCTGTTGACAATATATTTATAAAACAAGGTATGAGTTATTTTAAATTGTTTCTATAAATGTATTTTTTATGATAATTTGTATACATGTAACATTATAATATCGATAAGTATCTGTCTGTCTCAAACATCCAAAAAATTTTTTAACGTTTAAGTAAATACGTGTCTTTTAAGTTATTAAGTAATATGTTATTCCAAAATATGTAGATTTCATTCCCTTTTTCTAACTTTGTAAAATTGTAATCTTCCCATAATGATGCATTCCAGAGTTATTGCGCATCAGGTGTCCGATGTGCAAGCGCGTTATATGATCCGTTAGCAACAGCAATCGTTACGCGGCTTTGCTTCTCTAGATTTATTTAGTACATGTTACTTAGCTAAACCTTGTGATACGTAATTGATATTTACGTTTTCTTTTCTATACGTTTTGGTTCTAATAAAGTAGCTCTAGTATAAAACATCTTACCGTACACATTTTACATTATCTAATGGTACTTAGGTACATCAAAGATTAAAATTGAGATTTAATTATTGAGTTCATAATTATGCATTTACTGAATTAGTTTATTGTTTTTACTGCGCATTAGGTACATAAAGGTACAATTATTTGAAATCCAAAGACGTGTAAGTTCGTGCTAATGAACACGACACTTAGTTTTACGTAGACAAAACTTGACACCTATGCATGACGCAATATCTCGAGAAATGTAGCCATCGGAAAGTTCTGTCACCAACTGCATCAGCAAAAATTTATTTTTATCGTGTGAACTGTAAAGTCTTATAATGAAATATTGTTTTCATTCTTTTAAATTTTATAATTTGTTGTTAAAAATCATTATTTTGATACTGAAATACAAAGTTAAATTATATTAATGTATGACGTTTTTGTATTGTTTTGAAAAATAATTACGGAATGATACGGTGGTATTAAAAATCTTTTTGCCATTTTATATTGTGCAATTAGGTACCTAGCGTTGTAATAAGATAGGAATATTGAAGAGATTGCGGTATATTAAGTGATATGGAATAGGAATGAGTAATTTTATAAATATGACGTTTGTTTTCGATTGTATAAAAGAAATGTTAGAAGTGTAGGGAATAATTTGGTAGATATGTTTTCGACAGCAATTGGACTGATCACCCAAAAGCGATGTTGGATTCGTATGTACTGAAATATTCATTTTGAAAGTTGGTATAAATGTTTGTTATTGATAGAGTTATTTATAGGTACACAAATAAAGAGAGAAAGGGTGCCATTCCTTCATTTGATCATGGTGCGAACGAGATTCCTCTGTGAAAATGGTTGGTGGCCAAGATGCCTTAAATTGTGCCCCGTGTTATAATATGAAGAATATAAGAAATGTATAATGAGTAAAATGATATAATATATTATAATGAAATGATGATGAAAGTCCGGCCGGACCGAATGAGAAGAAAATGATGAAATAATAATATTATGTATTGTGTACCTAGCTGTTATGTTATTGATTGCGATAAAATAAAGATACAATTGGATATTGAGATATGTTGAAAAGGTATTATGGAGAACAGATTGTCGGCATGTTGATATGGCATAAAGAAAATAAAGAAGGATAAAATGGTTTTGTTTTAATGTGCAAGTTTATAAACGATTTAAAACAATGCAATGGAATAATGATGTATAATTAAAATGTTATGGTGCTTACTCTATTTTACTATAAATTTGTTTTAATGTATAAGGAAGCCAAAAATTATTGTTATTTTATTACTTATAAAGAGTATTTGTGACTTTTTCAATCTTGTGTTGTTTAGGTTTTTTTTTCATTTAAATAGTTCAATGTTGTTTGCTAAATTTATTTTAATTAATGATGCAGTTGAAGATTTGTTTTTGTAAAAGAAAATTTTTTTATTGTAATATTGTGTTATATTTTATTTTGTTGTGTTTTCAAGTTGTAACTATGGCCATATTCAGTTTAATTTTTCAAGTAAATAATATTTCTTTGCCTTGTGTCATGAACCAATATTTTATTAATTGAGCGATAATAATAATACAATATTTTTTGTTAGATTATATGTATATCATTTTTATAGTGTCGTGTTATGTATTCGATTTTTATGTAGCTGTTATTTTACATTTTGCTTGTATTGTTTTTAAAATTTCAGTGGTTTTATCAAGCAGTTTTTAGATCGTATCATATTTTTACTTGTTTTTTTTTTGTTTTATATTACATAAATATTGTCAACAGAGCATTATAGTGTTATTAAGTATATATAATTTTAACTATTTGTTACATCAATGAATTATGGATTGTGTTTATGATTTTTGAATATTTTATTTTAGAAAATTGTTTTTGAATTCATACCATAAATAAAAAAAAAAGATGTAACCATTCTTTTTTTATTTGGTAAAGGGGGAAGGTGTAGTGTGTAACGCGCCTTCCTTCCTATATAATATATTGTAACCTGTATTAATCGTTCATTACACGACAATTACTGAACAGTATAACATCTTTTATTACCATACCACCGCACAACAGTGCAGTCTAGCGCACAACAAATCACTTAACGATAGTGGGCCAAAAAGGCAAATAACAGTGCATCTTACAGCGGTGGCCGCATGACCGACTTTTGGCTCGTCTAGGAGTTCTTGTTCATACGCTGCGTCTCATCAATGCAAATGAGATGCTTTTACGTACTTTTATATTGTAGTGTTTTGTAGGTCAGAACAACGCTAAGTTACGTAAAGTTTCTGGTGACTGATGAAATGAAGTTATACTAAATAATAGGCTAACTAACTTTTGTGGATGAGCCGACGCATTAAAGAAGTCATTAAAATAATGTAAAAATAAGCTCTATGAAGCCATGCAACAAAGTTAAATTTTACTTTAGAAGTTAAATTCGTCGGTTTTCTGTTAACATTATAACATAAGCCACCAAATTCACGATCACTTTTATGCTTATCCCAACCTTTGTTGTAAGAAGATTGAAGCCACAGAACTCTGGACTACTTATAGGAGTTCTTGTCTCAGTACAAGAATCGTTAGGCCACGTCGGAGGTTTGGGGTGGTCTGAAAACTCCGACACCAGAGTTGGCCATACAGACAAATTCACTAAAAAGAAAGAACCAACAATTTTGAATACGGACTTTTATATCGAATCTGGAACATTTACAAACGTGCCGGGAGCGGAGCCGCATCGGGGCCAAATTGTAAATATTTCGTAGTACGCTATTGGATTAAGGTGCACTAACCTCATGATTTCGAGCCCCAATACAAACAGTCAGAGTGCTCGTCTTGTTTGTTTCGTTTTATACTACTTTTCTATATTTGGTATAAGCTGTGGCCATTTATATCTCATATTTTATGCAGTAGAGAAATAAGGAAAGAAACATAATTATACCTTCGCTGCGTATTAGTTTATTAGTTTGTGTGCACTTATCAGCTACAAAGCGCACAGCTTACTATTCTTGCAATTTAATGTATCAGATTGAGTCTTGGGGACTCAAGCAAGTGAATTGTGCGTCTATCGGACAACTTTGTCTTACGAAAACTAGTCACAGGGGCCTATGAAGTGTGGACTGATATACAAAATTACTCATGCACCATATATTCATATAAATAAATAAGATCTGTTTGTATTTGAAAGGGTTCTAATCTCAGGTTGGACATGACCGGACATGACGTCCAATGCCAATAGACGACTATATTGCTATCATCCGAATATGATTGGAGACTCGAGGGTATAACAGTACACAGTATTATATGGATGAGATAGAATAAAAAGAAAACGAGCATGCGTAATGTGAAAGTATTAGCTTTGAGTTGCCCAGTGTTCATTTTGAAATCTTTTATAAGAAGCTAAACGCCATTAACACAATTAATTGAATACAAAACAAAGTTTCAGAGGAGGAAATTGGAGATTCCAAAGTATAATCTACATACGGAAATATGTAAGTTGAAAGTATGAGCTTTAATTTATCCCAGTGTTCATTTTAAACTTTATTATAAGGGGAAAATTAAGGCTGTGGATATCGAAGTGGTGGTGGTAGTGGATATGAAAGCGATTGAAAACACACACATTCACATATAAAGTTCCAAAGTTAATTCAAAAACATGCATGTAGGTATTATACTTAGGGTTTTGCCTTCAATCTGATATAAAAATGAACCCTATTCTGTGTAAAACTTGTTTAATACCGCTCAATAATGCTCCAGAATCCAGATCCGTGTGGTGACGGATTAAGAGTACGGAATGTCACCACCCCATATCATCCCGTGGGTGTCGTAAGAGCCGACAAAGGGACCATACTATACAGAGAACAGCACTGTAAGAGACGGAATACTTGAAACAAACCCTATACCCGTTAATAACCCGTTTGGCCAGCGTGGTATAGTAGGCCAATTCCTCCTTTCAAAGGACAGGCCTAGTCCAGCAGTGGACTGATAGAGTCTGAAGATGAATGCTCCAGAAACATCGCAGTACTTCATTTTAACACCTGCCAAAGAGAACGTTGCACTAAAAAAGTACTCACCTGCGAAAAAATCTAGTCAATATGTAATCACTCCGGTGGTACACAACAAGTGCCAGCACTATCAGTGACTAGTAAAGTAGTAACATCCACAAGTAACGGCCTGGATAGCTTGCCAAACAGCACGTCGACCTCATTTGTTATACTTACAGCTTTCATAGATTTTTGGAAACAAAGCTGTTGGATTTTGACTGCAATGTGCGGAACAAGGACAAAAATAACAATCCTATTCGTAAAATTGAAGTTGGAAATGTTTATTAGTTTGGTTTTCTAGTTTACTACTTAGCCGAATCATAAAATAGAATGTTACCGTTCAGGCGTATAAACATGCAGACTAAAGCTACTAATGAGAACGTGCCTAAAAACCCAATAAATGTAGTATGATACGACGCCTCAAGGCCTCGTACTTTTATAAGTATATATTATTTTATTTTCTTTTTATTTTTTTATGTAGTTTTATACTTATAGTTTTAGTTATAAATAGGTTAGTGTAAATGTAAATAAGAATACCTACATTTGTAAAATAATTGAATTGAAATTAACAAACATAAATAAATGTATTTCGCTAAAATAAAACTAGTCGAATACGGTGAAATAATAACTAACAAAAATTTATATGTAAAATAGACTAAGGCTGGTATGTATCTAGCACAAAAAATTAGCATTTCCATACAGCGTGGCGATGCTGCCAGTCTTTTGGGCACGTTCCCAATAGACGGCGATGTGGAGGACTTTCACAACGCCCTTTGAATATATATATTTTTTTTATTGTATTTTAATATTTTTATTTAATTTTAGTAATTTTAGTAGAAGTATTTGAGTAGTTATCATTGTTTTATTCCAAATTAATTTAATTTTGTTATATACAATAAATAGATTTTAGAGAGATTGTAGATTTACATATTATCGAATGCACAGCAAATTTTAAACCAGCATAAAACTATAACATTTCGAACAAAATTATAATCAATATTCTTATAAAATTTATTATTAAGGTCGTAAGTTAGCTCATTTCCAATCACGAAACAGGAGCGATTCTTATGGACGAAGACAGAATAAAAGAAAGATGGAGGACATACTTTGAAAAGTTAATGAATGAGGAGAACGATTGGAACGAAAACCTCGAGAATGAGGTGATGAATATTGGTTTAGTGAAGGAAATAAATAAGGACGAGGTAAAAAAGGCTGTTAGTGGAATGAAGAATGGAAAAGCGTTAGGACCAGATGGAATACCAGTAGAAGCATGGAAAGCGTTAGGAGATGATGGATTGGCGTGGCTGACTTTATTCTTCAATAGGCTGTTGCACGAGGAAACCATATTCGAGGAATGGTGCATCAGTTATCTAGTGCCCATTTTTAAAAATAAAGGTGATATCCAAGAGTGCAACAATTATCGGGGAATAAAGTTAATGCCTCAAAGTATGAAAGTATGGGAGAGAGTAATTGAGCAACGCCTGCGTGACGAGAGTGAAATCTCACGAAAGCAATTCGGTTTTATGCCTGGTCGAGGTACGGTGGATGCCATTTTTGCACTTGCGAAAAATATAGGGAGGCGCATAAAAACTTGCACATGGTGTTCGTCGACCTTGAAAACGCACATGACCGAGTGCCTCGTGAAGTCGTGTGGTGGGCCCTGAAGAAGAAAGGAGTGCCTGGGAAATACCTGACGTTGATTCAAGCCATGTACGCTGAATGCCGAACGCAAGTCCAATCCGCAGCTGGTATCACAGCCAGATTCGATGTGGCCGTAGGCTTGCACCAAGGGTCAGCCCTTAGCCCCTACCTCTTCCTGTTAATTATGGATGCTATATCATCGGACATACAGGAAGAGGCACCCTGGTGCAAGCTGTTTGCCGGCGACATCGTTCTGTTAGCAGAGAGTGGACAGAAGGTGCAGAGCAAGCTGGAGGAGTGGCGGCAGAGATTGAAGACTGTAGGCCTGAGAATAAGTAGAATCAAAACAGAATATATGTTCTGTGACTTTGGCGGTCTCTCCAGTCCTATACTTGTTACACTCGGTGGTACACTTCTACCAGTAAGCTCCAATTTCCGCTACCTAGGTTCACTCCTGCAAGATGACGGCGAAATTTATCGGGATGTTAGGCAAAGAATCAACGCAGGATGGATGAAATGGCGACAGGTCTCAGGCACAATATGCGACCACAAAATGCCTGTGAAATTAAAGGGCCGCATATATAAGTCGGTTACAAGGCCTGTCGTACTGTATGGACCAGAGTGTTGGGCTACAAAGAAGATGGATGAGAAACGATTGCATGTGGCAGAGATGAGAATGTTACGATGGATGTGTGGAGTGACAAGAATGGACAGAATAAGGAATGATTAAGTTAGAGGTAGTATGAAAGTGGCGCCTATTGATGAAAAGATAAAAGGGAGCCGATTGGCCTGGTATGGACATGTTATGCGGAGAGATGAGATGTATGTAGGTAAAAAAGTGATGAATATGCATGTAGAAGGACGAAAAGGGAGAGGACGGCCAAGGAAAAGATGGATGGACTGTGTGAGGATGGATATGAAAGAGAAAAGGGTAAATGATCGGATGACTGGTGACAGAGAAGTATGGAAGAGAAGGACATACTGCGCCGACCCCAAATAAATTGGGACCAGGGCAAGACAATGATGAAGTAAGCCCATTTGTAGAGATACAATAATTATCTTGAAGTCTATCAACAGGTTTGTCAAGAACTCTAACGACAAAATAGATGTAAACTTAGGACACACGAACCAGTAATAAACAATATTCCAAATCCTTTATATAAAGTTGTATTTTTTAAATTTCACGAAAAAATTTACTCCAAAGCACGGTATTGTATGGCAATGAACGCTACGTCAGGCAGCCTGAATTTTGGTTACATTCCAACTGCAAAAAGGGTCGAATCTCTGAAAGGGGCGAAAATCTAAGTCCCTAAACTGAGCACTTCATTGGCGTTATTCGATTACCTTCTCTTTTATATAAAATAATGGACACATAAGCCTAATCAGAAGCAATAATCTCCCACAGTCAACAGAAAAAGAAAGATAAAACATAACTAACCATCTGCCACACACATAATATATATGAAGGGAGTGGAATGCAAATGTGTGTTTAAACTAAAGCATGGCGTAGACTTTCGGCATGTATGCAGCGCATTCCTCGCCGACGCGACGGTGTGTTTAACTTGGATTTCAATTTGAAGCTTCCTCGGTTTGTGCGTTGATGCGCCCTCATATCTGCATACATCTTTCAGATATAAATTCGAACTTCGCGACACGTCTTATTTACCTACTGTGGTGTTATTAGGATTACTGCATCTGGTTTGGATGAATAAGGGTAGGTGCACGCAGTCACCATATTGCTAATTTGCATTTTTTTCTCAACCTACCTTGTCTTGAACGAGTAATAAATTCAAATAATTGATGATGATATGTGCGTAACGGCACAAATATTACCATATTTAAGTGTGAAAAATATGAGTTATACTTACTTATCTGGTTCATATAATATGAAGGTCAGCATCAGTTCAACTTAAAAGGTTACGTTAGGTTTTCTTGTGCCTTAATATAGGTTATGTTAGCCTTATAAACATAGCTAAAGTTCCGGTTTATTCGGATTCAATGGAACATGTGACTTATTCAACCAATCAGAGCGCACATGACATTTGGTTATTGCTTACTTATTATTTGACGTGTGCATTTGGTAAATTTAACAATTTCCGAAAATCTGGGCGTAAAAGAATACAATTTGTCTCTCATTTATGATCCTACTAAAGTTTATAAATTTCCTCAGAAATTTATAAATTTATGGTTTTCGTTATTTTCCGGTGACATATACATACATTCTACAACCTTAAACTGAGTTAGGAGGGTGCTTTCTCTAGACTTTCATCGCATTTCTACGTGCTTATACAAACGGGACTGATTGTAAACTCGACCGTGCGAATACGACCGTCCTAATTGTAAAAACCCTTCGCGGAGACAGGAGTGCCACTAGTTCTAATTAAACTTTCGTCGTGTCGATGAAAAACTGAGAGCCCGCCTGCTTGGGACGGTTGCCCCCAACTTAGTGATTTTGTGTTGTCAAGTCTAGGATGCTTTTAATCTAAAATTGCGTTAATGAGCTTAACGTAATTTTAGAGTATAAACGTCTAGTTCCATCTGCATAGTTAAATCAAAAACAAATTTATACTTGCGGATGAAGCGCCATTAGTTGTCTGTAAAAAAATATAAGGGTACGTAATACTGTCGACAAGTTATGGGATTATTCCTAGCTTCAATAATATAATTTTAGATCCGCCACACAAAAGTAAGTTTATTCAGGAACAGTGTTCTCACATCGGGTATTATTTACATACGCCGTTGATAGTACTGTACAGAATTTAGTGGCAGAGAAGCGTTGCAGGTAGCGGCTAGTATTCGTGTAATAGGAGCGGTAGCTCGGGTACTTTCGCTCTTAGGTTTAGGACATAGATGAGCGGAGTACAAGCGGTAACGATAGCGGAACAGGTGTGGTTACAGGTGTGACAAGCGTGGCGTGAATTACCAGTGCAAAAGTGGCGACTGACTTTTATTTCCAAACTCTAAAATACAAACGTTAAAAGAAGCCCATTTTGTTCCATTCACTGATTCTTTGAAAATCCATTTCACTGCAGGCCCATTTCTAGTCATTATATAAGCAAGAGAATTAAAACCACATGGCATGACTTTTCTAAATTGTTTTATTTATATAATTGTTTCAGCCTCGCGAAAAATGCGGACCTAAAATAACGCTACACTCATGAGTGTTATGCTTAATTAGAAATGGAATTAGTACATATTTATCAATGAATGGAATGCAAAGCAAGAGTTATCAGTTACATGTATATACCACTTACATGCAACATACCACAGCCTTACTTCGTTGCGCTTAAAATATTCACATATTCATGTGAGCGCGGCGCGTATTTCCAAAGTTTATGTGTCGGCGCGTGGCGTCTATCGCTATTCAATAGTTCAATATGTGCTGTTATTAACGACAGTTTGAAGACACTGTGAAAGCAGCAGCCTCGTCGACGCCTCAGCGCTCCATGGCACGTGACACACCATGTTATAAGTACGAAACTTTAAGACCTTCACGGTTTTAAAGTAAAATTCATGTAAGCTACGTGAAAACTACGTTACATAGTGTAGTATTTTTTTTAGTAATAGAGCAAACGAGCAGACGGATCGCCTGACGGTAAGCAACTACCGCCGCCCATAGGCACAAGCAACACCACAGGAGTCACAAATGCGTTGCCCCTTGGGTTCGGGAAAAGGGTACGATGAGGAGTGGGATGCGGGAGAAGGAATAGGGGATAGGGCCTCCGGCACCCTCACTCACCGAACGAAACGCAACAGTTTAAGTACTGTTACTTTACGTCGATTTTCTGTAAGAGGGTAGTACTTCCCCGGTCGAGCCGGCCTATTCAAGCTGAATTCAGCAAGGCTGTCTACTTGTCAAGAGTATGAAATAATGCAAAAGCTAAGGTAGCTTGGAGAGGATCATCATGAACGAAACATCTGTATAAATACAACTCTTACGTTACTGACTGACTGACAGACAACGTACAGCCGAAACTACTGGGCAGAAGAAGCTAAAATTTGGCAAGAATGTTCTTTAGAGATCGTAGGGATAGCAGTAAGAAGGGATTTGATAAAATTCCTACAGAGTCGGTTAACATACATACATACATATCGTCACGCCTTTTATCCCCGAAGGGGTAAGCAGAGGTGTATATCTACACCCACTTTTCGCCAGATATACTTTAGTCCCACGTAATAATGGGCGAGCCTATTGCCGTACCGGGCACATTCCAGACTCCGTGCTGCTACTGAGAATTTTGTGACAGAAAAACCCAATAACACTGCCCGACCCAGGAATCGAACCCGGGACCTCCCGATCCCACGCGCACATTTATGCCGCGAGACCAACGAGGCAGTCGGTTAAATTGAAATAAAATGTGCGGGCGTAGCTGCTGGCATCCTCTACACAATATTATGTAAATTATTAATTATATATGTGCTGAAACCAGAAAAAACTAATGCTCTTAACTCCGAAGTAAAAAGTAAAGTATCTAGTCTAGTCCTAGGTTATCTGGAAGAAATCGCAATATGCGATAAGACCGCCCTTGTACCACTAGTTTTAAGTTTTCTATGTAATTTATTGTAATATTGTTAATTTACTGGTGTACAATAAAGTGTTTATCTATCTATTTATCTAGTTTCAACTATACCTACAGTATAAACATCATTTATTAACTCTTGGCAATCAATTCCTTGAATAGTCTATGAAAATCAGAAAGCGAACGTATTTCTTGCAAAATTGCATCTCCATAGAATCTTAGTTGAAGGGGGAGGTGCACATTTAGTGATCGAAGTCTTCCTGCTGCCAACGAAGCTTTGTAATCTTACCAACGTTTTTGGCAAGAGTTTCAACTGACTCACAACCTGATTTGAGTAATATTTTTAAACCAATAAAGTTTATATTTGCTTGCAGGTTTCAGTCACGGCTAGTGGCACGGCGCCGTAAGTTATCTTTGTCTGCGTGTGCAATTATACTGACGCACACATAGAAGTCGCAATTCAGCGGAGGTCCAACATTGGTTTTGACGTTTTATCCGATCTGTTTAAAATACCGTAATAAATATGGTTTCTCCCTTGGTTTCTCCATTTGAAAGGAAGAAAGATAATACGATAACTATTGTACGATAAAAAGCTAATTTTAAATGTTTGAGATTATGGTTTTTATGTTTATAGCTTAAGTTATTGGTATATATATATATATATTCAGTGAAGTTTAATTACACACTCGTTGTAAAAGTTCCACGTTCATATCTACTCAAGTAATCTGTTGGTACGTTGTACATAAAGTTATAAGAGCTAAATTGGCTTGCATATGACTACTTACTTCGCATGTGTTAGGTATAATGAAGATTATTTTGGATATAATTTGTGAATTCAAATGTAATTGGTACAACTTTTGATACTTATTTCAAATTATACTTAATTAGGCACTTATATCAAAAGGTTTTTTGGAAAAGACGTAGATATACGGATGCGCACAGGTATATATATTTAACTACATTTGACTTTTTAATGCCTGCTTTCATGGTATAACCATTGTATTCTCACCAAAAGCAAGATAAAGAAAGGAAGAAAATAAATCGGTAAACTCCTGACATCTGTATAAAAATATGCGGCCAGTTCACATATATAGAAGCAAGATAGGATACACGGTGTTTCAACAAAGTATTTCGATGTGTTGCTTCTATACAACACATCGAAACACTTTGTTGATAATCTAATCCAAGTTTTGTAACAAAACGCACTTTAGCTGGCCTAAATATTAATTTTGAAGTTTCAGCGCATCTATTTTTAAAGGTAATTTTAATATGATAACGATAACGTAATCTTAACTAACTAACTACTTTACCTATAAATAACAAACCATTTTCAGCATCCTTAAAAAAACATTCAGCTTTCTCATCCCCAATTATCTGTTTTGCTTTTAAATATCCCATAAATAATCCCTAGTGTTTAAAGTAAATAACAGAACGTAATTCCCAATTCAGACTTACTTCCTTAAACGTATTTTTCAATTTGTGAAGAAAATCGACGCTATTTCTTATTCTTGTGGAAAATAAATCTCAAGGAAAATATGCACAGAGAATGCTAAGTAACTTAGCGTCAAGCGGCGGACGTTGAGTGATACGACAACACAGCTACGACGTAGTGATCTCTACGAAACGTCTACAAAGCTACGTATCAATTAACTGCTTTATTTGAACAAGTAGATTTGATTGGAGGAATATTTTGCATTGATTCTGATTTTCGTTTTTGGCTTTTAGTATTTCAGTGGTTTACTGAGTGTAATAGTAGTGAAAAGATGGTGTGCTTTACATCAAAAACCTAATCTTTGAAATAACAAGGTTTAGTCAGTTTCTGCGATGTGAAACCTCACGGCATATATAGGGTATATACAGGGTGTTTCATAACCCTCCATCCGATTAATGATGGGGTTGTAGGGTAGAGTAAAATGATGAGGTGTTTGTCATTAATTCACGGAAGTTTAAGATAACATTTTCCCTGGTAAATTTAATTAACTTGAAATAATATCATATCAGATTACCCATGGCAACATTGAAGACTCATAAATCGTAATAACTAGGTATCTACCTAAAGTTCATAAAAGGTCGTTGAGTGCATCGGCCGGTGCTGGCGGCGGCCGCGTCTTTACCTAAATCCTTTGACAAAAGCCGAACGTCAACTTTACACGTGCCATCATTTTAGGTAGGTAGGTATACCCATTTTATTTATGAGTTTGTTGCAACAGCTGGTTTATTGCATTAGGTAAAATGGAAGGTATTGTTTATGTTGTTTGTTTGTTTCGTGAGAGTGCGTAGCCAACTTTGGTGTCCATGTATTCAGACCACCCGAAGGCCTACGACATGGCCTTACGATACTTAGATTCAGTTTTACGTGCCTTCTGAGTACGTGGGCACCCAGCCAAGTGATGACATGTGCGGCCGTTGCTTAACTTTGCCCAACTATTACGATCCAAAAGCTTAGTCACGCTATGACCGCTGTAGTATTTACGGTACTTATTACAATTTTTTTAAATCTTAATTAGGCAGGTTACCTTTAATTCCGAAAAACATCTACTTACTTGTAAGCTGCATACGACGATCATGCTCCACATGTCGACCGTAAAGGTAAATACACTTACGGTACCTTTTCACCAAAGGTACCTTTTTGAAAGCACACTAACTAGCACACTGTAATTCACGAGGTGGTGAAGCCGTTAAACAACGCACTCCGTTGTCCGTGGTCCAGCGAACTGTTCCTCTTTATCACTACGTGCACCTGCATGAATCGTATTCAAACTCTGAATACTTTAACATTTCGATGTATTTAGGTAGGAATCGAAATGTTAAAGTATTCAGAGTTTGAATACGACCGACGTAACTATTTCACAACGTAAGTTATTCCGGAAGTCCGAACGAAAATAATCCTAGCGCAAGACTGTGAAAACTGAGTGATCAGTAGGCAAATTGAAGTCGTAAAAAATAGCCAGCTAGGGATGTAACCAATGATATTTATTGGAGTTCTGTTTTTATCGATATGTTATTATTGTCCCCGTACGAGATGGGCATGTATCCAACGCAAAATAGTTGTTTGTTTTTAAATTATTGTTATAACATAAAAATTATGTAACTTTTTTATTTGATTTAGGTTACCGAAATTAGTAGATCATAGTCTTTTGTCTATGATCTACTAAGTTCTGTAACACAAAAGTATTATTTAAGTCTTGTTTACGTAATGTGTCGATTTCGTAATATTATTAATGATTAATTAATAATAAATTCTTTGAAAATGAATGTTGTGTCACATTTCATGTAAAAATTTATTAAATCGATATGAGCTGCTATCAAACCGCTGAGTGGAGTGTTGCTAGTTTAGGGAATTTTCCCTAATTTCGGGGTAATGTTTCTCGTTATTACTGTACTAAGGAAATTAATTGTGATGTTTTATGAAGACCTGGTTTTTTTTATTATTTTTCCTAGTATGCTTTGCAAGTCAGTAATATGTGGTTTCCGGATCGGACAGGGGGTTATGAAACACACTGTATATACTCTTGCAGGATAATATATCCTGCAAGAGTATACCATATCCCCTCAAAGCATTTTGGCCACTATCGAGGCATCTCAGGACACCCGTAGAAGTATTTTGGCCACTTTCGAGGCTAGGCTTTCAAGCTAAGTACGTGCGCGTAATATTTTCGTTGAAAGAATGGGATATCTCTATCTATTAAGTTAATATTGTATATCAAAAGACGCGTAATTAAATATGCTTTCGAATGATATTAATTAGCACCAAATTATATACTTGAAGCCCACGCAAGAGCGGTATAAAGCGCGCCCGGTATAATATTTTCGCGCCATTTTCGAGCGCGCTATTATATTTCTAACATATTCATATTTCTCGTCGTTTTTTATTATAGGAGGTATATAAGTGTTGTACACGGTTAGAAAGGTAATTTAATTTACTTTCAGAGATAATAAATATAATGGAAAGAAACATTTTAATTTTAAACATAAAAAATATGAAATATAAATGATTGTTAATTGCCGCCAATTTTCGTATTTTATTTTTTTAAACATATTTTTTGTTATATATCAGATTCAAACCTAGATAAATTTCTTTTCAACTAGATTTCCAATCAAAAAAACCATATCCGATAAGATTCCGATAAGAATTATTCTTATTGGACTTTGCACAATTGTTAACTTTTGCCCGCCAAAAATAACCGCCATACTCGCCAAATTTTTCGAAAGCCTCAGCCGAAAGTTCATGAATTATAAGAGTATAATATATCATATGAAAGGTTTATTTATATACTTATAATAAAACAATAATTCATAGCATAAATGTAACCTTATCTATATATTTTCATTCAATAAAAAATAAATGGCGTTGTTTCGGTAATTTAATGAATATTGCCTCTTGAATTAAATTATTACACAACATTTGTTTATTTTTTTGGTGTTATTTTATAATTAATTAGTTCGTTCACAAATAAAACATAAAAATATCAAATTTAATTATTTTATTTGTTTACAATGATGTTTTGAATCCATAATTACGCCCCGCGCGCAACATGCAAAGACAGCGAAATGTACAAAAATTTCAAATGCTGACATTAAAATAATTTTCTAAGCAAACATTACTTTAATTTTATATTTTTGTAAAGCTTATACCACCAGGTATACAACATAATATAAGTAAGCAATTTATAATCCATTTTGTTATCATGACAAACAAAAATGGCGAGTAGGTCGTCGATAAACGACATTGTTTACAATAGGATCAAGTTCGGCGGGTCGAATAAACTAAACATTCCGTCATTCAGTCACTATTCAAACGTTACTGCAAAGCTTATTTAATCTACTTTTATAAAAACATCATTTCAAATATTAACACCCGAGTGATGAGTCGTAAGTTTAGGTTTAAGGTATCACGGCAAGCGGCCTTGCTTCGCGGGTGGTCAGATAACGACCGCGTGATGCTTTAGCGATAAATGCCAAATTAAAGCGGTACCATGAGCGGATATGAGAGTAATGCGTGACATGGAATAATCGACTCATGAATTTTTTTACGAGTAACGGCTTACCATTCCTTGCCAGTGTGTTGAGATATTCATATTATTCGCATGTCATAAAGATAGAATTATCTTTATGACATGCGAATAGCAGTATTGAACTTCATGCTATCTGTTCTAAAAATAAATGACTATAAACAGCTTCAAAACGTAATAATTCATGTCTTCATTCTATTAACAAAACAAACTTAGCCATTTTTATTTGCAATACCGTGCTCATATAACCGCGCACAAGTGACTATTGTCCCTTTTTCGAAATTCCGTAGACCACGCACAAGTGACCATTTTCCCTTTTTGGTTACAGCACTATACTCGGTCTGAATTTACTGTTTCTTTCTGTTACGTAATGTTTTACATCCTTTTTCTCTGTTCTATTCAAATCATTGAACATTTCTTCATGCTAAAAATACGAAGCGAGTCTTAAAATCGTTAACCCGGAATGAAAAAATAATGTCAAATGCCATTCTTTGTTTCGCGCGCTCCGTGATTACGTGCTTATTGTATGCGTGTAATTAAATATTTTTACACTATGATACATGTTTTTTTTAATTTAATTCGGTGTAGATAGAATCCCTCTACAGTGAAAACTCATAAAATATGTATGTCATCGATTTAGTTTTTAAAATAATCCTGTTTAAAATACACAAAGTGTTTTTTTCAACGATAGATGTTCGCTGCCAAGTATAATAAATTAGAAACTAAATATCAACAAAGAATTCATGCGACTTGAACGAGTCATTTATAAGGTTGAAGAAAAACATCACTTCAACTTACTCATGTTACCGACTTATCAACAATAAATGTTTATGTTAGCGCGCCCATCTGGCGAGCTGCGGCGCGACATTTTATTTAGAACGTGAACGGTCGAGCTAATTCGGCGAATTGGCGCTAGCGGTCAAGCAGTTAATGTATGTACGATATATCGATGGCTATTTCTACAACAACCCCGTGACGGATGCTGCTACACGATACGAGATAATATATCTACTACGTTCACTACTCAGTGAATGCACCAATATAGCTTAGAACTGAATTTTACTTGTAACATCGTTGTCTGAAAATGTTTTCTTTTAAAAAGAAGGTTTAAAGGAAGGAGGTTGTGGACCTGTTCAAGAACTTTTTTGTAGTGACATGGTCTCTGAGTAATAATGTTAATGGCTATTTTAAATATTATACACCACTGTCCAGCCAGGTGTCTTTGTGTAAATATCGCTTTTTTATGCAATTTTGTACTCCTAAAGGAACATCATTGTTATAAGCAATAAGTTACGATTTATTTGATATATGTGACGGCGGGGCCTCATGCCTTTCTCCAGAATCGTGGTCGTCTTCCATTTTGTGTGGCCGCAGACGTGGAAATAATAACTCGACACGGTAGTTGATACGCCCCCTTTTTGATTTTAAGCAAAAGTCAAACGAATACACCATTAATTAACCCGATGTAGATGGATAGAAAACGCGGTGATCCCCTAGAATGGCGTGACTACCGTTCACTTCGGCGCTTCGTTCCAAAGTACCTCAACGGTCCGTTCTCACACTTTACGTCATAGCCGCTCGCCTGCTGTCAGCCATCTGTGTTGCCAATTTAAAATATTCTAACACACTATTACGTGTTAGTCACGCCATCTAGGATTTCACCCAGGTACTAAACCTGGCTATTCCTCTAACAATTAACCAAATCAACTTCCGTAAACGTATTTTATCTGTCCAACTGACACCTTGCTCCGACACGGCCATCCTGCTGGTCACTTGTCCGCAAGTGACTTATCTGCAAGAGAAAAGTCACAGACTGTTCTGCTCGGCCATGCCTGACCTACATTGTTCCGTATTCATTAGGATTCAAGCAAAACAGATCTCGAATTTCAACATAATAACTTCAATCCAAATTGTTTACAGTAAGAGCACTCACAACGAATCACAAGGTGCGATATCGCAGATTTCTAAGAATAATAACAGACTGTAGTCACTGTACAAGTCACAAAACAAACAGAATTGATATTCAGTTTCATTGATACAGTGCTTACAATCACAATCATCCACTACATTTTAAAGTAGCAGGGACACAACATAAAATAATTATCATCGCCTCTGGCGATGACACACTATACTACTCATCCACTACTCCCCGAGTAGCGGGAACACAATCACAATCATCACCGTCTTTAGCGATGGCACGCTATACCAGTCATCCACTACTCCCAGAGTAGGGGGAACACATCATAATCATCATCGCCTCTGACAATGGCACACTCAGTCATCCACTACTCCCAGAGTAGCGGGAACACATCACAATCATCATCGCCTCTGGCGATGGCACACTCAGTCATCCACTACTCACAGAGTAGCGGGAACACATCACAATCATCATCGCCTCTGGCGATGGCACACTCAGTCATCCACTACTCCCAGAGTAGCGGGAACACATAATCATCATCGCCTCTAGCGATGGCACACTCACTCATCCACTACTCCCAGAGTAGAGGGCACACATCACAATCATCATCGCCTCTAGCGATGGCACACTCACACATCCACTACTCCCAGAGTAGAGGGAACACATCACAATCATCATCGCCTCTGGCTAGTGACGGCATACATAAGCACTCTTCGTCATTTTCGGCTGATAATGGAACATACATACCAATACGGCCTTTCTAACAGATAGAGAATACTTTTTAAATGATTATTACAAACATCAGTGCTGTAAGCACTCTTCATTATAACCGAAACATGACGGAATACAACAATATTGTAGAAATACATCTACTCACATAAGCCACGCGCCACATGGGTCACTCGCCACACACAGGCCGCGCACCACACACGGGCCGCGTGTCACACAGGCTATGCTGGCCACAAAGCCACACTCGCCACCAGGCCGTGCCGGTCACCAGGCCGCGCCGGCCACAATGCCACGCCGGCCACCGGTCCGCGCCGGTCACCAGGCCGCACCGGCCACACGTCCCTGTGTGTTATTCTGAAACAATATTCATCACACAGTACCACATTGTTCAGTCATTCCTGTCCTAAACTAGAAAGTTTCAGTTTGTGGGCAGCTTATTTACGAAGCTTAGTGAAAGTAACAAAATTCTTATTTTATTTCAACTAAATTAGCGAACTCCATTACCAACCATCAAACCAAAGAAGGTAATTAATATCAAAACTATTGTTCCACTACAAAGTTTCAGTATCAAAATCAATAACCAGGAAACTCAAATAAAACTGACATTTCACTATCGCGGTATCTCTCAAGATACTATTTCAAACCAAGTAAACCAAAACATTTAAGCTCTACATGTGATCATGGCTACGCATAGCCCAGTAACCTCCAGTTACTCATCTTTACTTTCTGCCAACCCCACATGGGAACGCCGAGTCCTTCCAGGACTCTATGGTTTCCACTGAAACCCTACCTCCGCAAAGCTGACTGCCTACCGCGTACTCACGAACTACTGTTAGTAGATGCCGATTTCTACCGAGATATGGCTACACAACAGCCTCTGGTACGGTCCGTTCATAATCAGATTAGATTAGATTAAAACTCTATTGTACACCAGAAAAGAAAAAGATAATGTAAACTTAAACACTTTCTTCAATATCAGAACTACTTTGTTCTACCTCAATTTCGTCATGGCTAGTCTTAATACGAAACTAGTCCTAACCTACTCATTAGCGATCAGCAAAGGACTTTTTGCGTTCAAAGCAATGGACAATGCCTTTGACACTATGACACCGCACCACGGGAAACTATGCCTAATAAAAGCTTGTCGACGCACCGACAGCTATTTAGTTCCTGCCAATCTGCACCAATAGAAACGAGGGTACCACAAGATTGTCACAACAACGACTAACAAAGTACCAATCTTAATGGGAACAAGTTTAGGTATACAATCATGACTAACAATCACTAACCTGGATCGACCTGCAATGAAAACTAAAATCGCTGAAAATGATTATCATTACGCACTACTATGATAACTTGATAAATCGAGTTTAACAGCTACCAGAAACCTTGTACTTAAGGTATCTTCCGTTTACTGTATCACTCCGAAACGTCCTAAACATAACTTGGAATTGGCTAGAGCAATTGGGGGCACTTGGGCAACAATCTCCGCGTATCACATGAATTTTAAAAACACACAGCAGGTAATTTTTACTCGTAAAATTTTTAAATCGAATTAAATTTTACAAGTGGTGCCATCTAATAATCATGAGTAAGACATTTTTAATAGTGCCATCTATCAACGTGTTAAACATATACGCACAATAATAAGCAGGTACAATTGCAACACCGAGATCGTCTATAAATCTGAACTATATCGAGTAAAGTGCCGCTTTTACTTAGGCTATGATCACGTTTTAACGAAAACCGTTAGGTATTATCAATGCCACGAGTAGGTAAAATAATGGCGCTAGCAATATCTTTCGACTATGGTCAAGTTATACTTACCAACTAACAACACAAGTCTAAACAATACTGCAATTCACACGCCTATTCAAGAAATAAAAGCTACAAGCTGTGCTACACAAAATTAGCACGGTCGGCCGCAATAGATCCACACAGTCTCACACTATGAACTTAGTATGTACGATTCGATTAGTCTACCAACTTTAGCGCCGCTGCCCCGCGAAGAAAAGTCTAGACCGGAGTTATTGTTCTAGGTTTAGCAGAAAACCAACTTTCGTTCTAAAACCAATATTACAACTGTACTAAGACAACAACTTGCACGTTTACACTCAAACGCACTTTCTTTCTTCTTTAAGCTATTAAAAAGAAGATTATTGATGAGATCATGTCATGATCCTAGAAAAGTTGAAACATGCAAATCTCACTATTAACTTAGAGAAGAGTAAAGTTTCTTTAGAAGCAAACTTTGTTATCTAGGTTACATTGTGGATTCCCACGATCTGCGTACTGACCCAGCGAAAGTTGAGTCTATACTCAACTATCCTACTCCTACCTCGAGGAAAGAAGTCAAAAGATTCTTGGGAACAGCTTCCTGGTACAGGAGGTTTATAAATAATTTTAGTACGATAGCTGGGCCACTTAACAAATTAACATCCACTAAAAAAAATGCGCACCGCCTTTTCTTTGGTCATCAGAAGCTGACGCTGCTTTTCGCGAATTGAAATGCTGCCTCGTCAATGCTCCTGTATTAGCTTGTCCTAACTTCAGTGTACCTAATGTTAACTTTAACTTTCTCTAAAGTTTCGGTTAAACCGCTAATATCCTCCGAGAACTCTAAGCAAGACTCATAAATATCTTCGGAAGGAAGTTTTTGAGTTAATCTAGTTATTTGACGACGTAACTCTAAAACACTATCGGCGGGAACCTCTCCTCGAATTGTAACCTCATAAAGTAGTTCAGATTTTTGCAATAATAAAAATTTGATCGGATAAGCCATTGTAAGAAAAGAGAAAAAAAACTAGGTATGTTGTACAGTAAACTTTTACAATAAGTAGTAGGGCTGCAGTCATTAGAGAATTACGTACAAAGTGCAATGAAAGACATTCAAAATCAATTTGAAATAAAGAAAAAAAAAAAAACTACAGTTATTATAACACAGCTCAACAACACAACAATAAATTGTACACTATAAAAGCAAAATGATTTATTACACAATAAAATGGTGATAATTGATGTTGAAAATGAATAATTAACAATGAAACATGTACCTATAATCACACAATCACAACGCTAACTACCATCGCAACCAAGAACACCACACACCAAGTACACCACACACATGAATCTAACCTTCGACCTCCAGAAAACCACGTTTTTGGGCGCCACTGTCTCGTTTTATTTTACTTTTAGAATAAATAAAACGAACAAAATCTCAAAGGCAAGGAACATATAATAATTATTTATAAAATTAAGAAGAGGGTACGTGGGTTAAGGCCGGTACAAAGGATAGTCACGTAGGTGGCTCCAGAATACCGCACTCTCCTGCTTGGTGATAGGCTCCGGCGAAGCTCAGCGGAACACGACGTAGCGCAGCGTAGCACAGCAAGGCGCGGTCGAGCAACCGAGAAGATTTGACGAAGCAATCACAAGATGCAAATCTTCAGCCGCTTAGAACTTCCTGAAATCACCGTTCCGAGCGCATTAGCAACTAATACCAATAGCTACTGGCCAAGGAAAACCTATACCTAACAAAAAGAGGTTGGCATCTAAAATACTACATGGCTAGTCTAGGCTTAGTAGGTAGAAAGCAAGAAATTACTAGGTAGGTACTGTAGGAAGAGAATAATACAAGCAAGCTAACAACATTCTAAGTTACGCTAAAGAACGGTATTTGCAACAGTGGACAACACTATAACAGTTATTATATTACATCAGTGTGCATAGTAAGCAAGCGAACAGTAAACTAGAAATGAAAATGAAATAAGAACACTAATTCTGCTCAATTACAGTTATAGTATATATATAGTTATAGTTAATATTTTACAACTTACCCAGTGTGGGAATGAACAAAACACTTAGTCAGAAATTTTCTATAATGTTGTCCGTAAAATTTTGAAAGATTAACTTATTATCGAGGGTAACCTGACGTAATTCAGAGTAGTACGTGAGGTCTCGGATAGTATTTGGGAGCGTCTACCACGACCGTGCTGCGACTGACTGTCCTTAGGAGGCGCCGACCAATAGGAAAAGTGAAAGGCAATAGTTAAAATGTTTATATAAAACAGCTCGCGGGTGCGTGGCCTGCGTGTCCGTTTGTTTGTTTAATAATATTTATTTTATGTTTAGTTTATTGTTATAAGTAAGTTTAAATATGTAGTTATAAAGTTTTAGGTATCTTTTTACCCGTGTTCCTCATGTACCCGTGTGTCGGAGGGTAGGGATTCGCATAAGCATTCGTCGCTACCCCCCGACGGGTATTGGCCCGCCAGATGGTCAGGCGGGCCCCGAACAAAACTCCCTTGGCGGCGGATTAAGGTGTTGGGCTCCGCCGCCAAAACACTCAGCGGCCGCAGAGGATAGGGAGGACGGCAACGCAACACCGCATCTCTTCTTCCTCTGCGGCCCCACCGCGACGCATCGAATGGTGCGCCCCCATGTGGTCGCGGGAGATAGGGCGTGCGGCAACGCAACACCGACACGCCTCTCCTCCCGCGACCGCACCCGACTGCGAGGGACAGACAGAACTGTCCCCCGCACCGCACCTTTGGACGCATCCTGCGCAGGCCCCGTCAAGCCCACGCGGAGCATCCCCTCCTGGATCCCTCTTAGCTTCACCGCGGGTAACCAATTCACGGTTACTGAGCCCCCCCACCACGACAAGGTGGAGATCCCACGGGAGGGAAAGTTTTAGGTATGTAATATATATGATTGTCTAGCTTTAAGTAATTAGTTTTTAGTAGGTATGTAAAAATTATCGTTACACTAGTTAGGTGCGATTCTCTTCGTAATTAAATCAAGACGCTGTGTACCACATTTCGTAATTAGACGGACTGATGCCCGAGAATGAGCTTAAAGTTTGTAAAATATATTATATTTGTCTTTTTTAATAGGCTTAGGTTCATCATAGTGTATAATGCAAGTTAATTGCTCATGCTTAGAAATGTAACAATAGTACACACATTGACATTTGTTGCCATGCTTGTGTTTCTGATCAGCAGTGCGAAATATGCAATCTGACTTTTACGTCAAATTTACAATATAATTATGTGGGATCTACATAATTATCCTTTAAATTAGCACAATAATAATTATTATACATTGTGTCAGTACTATAGCTTACATTTAGGCACACGTAGCAGAAAAACTAACGCAAATTTTGCCATAAATTTAGCTCATATATTACACTTTCGAGGCTGTATAGAGAAAATTGATTATAACGAAGTAGGATTACGGCGTCGTCGCCTGTGTAATAAAATCTATCTCCTCTAATGTTATAAGGCTACATCTGAAGCGCAGCATTCTCCATACTACGGGTAAGTTTTATTACAAACGTGCGGCAGGCGTGGCAGTGATGAGCTGAGATAACCTGTCTCAGCTCAAGTGAAAAAAATCGTTGCATATCGCTCGGCGGCCTAGCTCAGCTTTGTACTGGAAAGCTAAATAGCTAGAAAATGATGAATAGGCTCAGCAGTAAGGTTTGATTTAAAAACACATAAATAAAATATGTGAATAAAGCATTATCTGCAGGGTTCATTACTTTTGGGTTTCTAAAACAAACAACGATTCATGGATACACATTAAGTGTTATCTCGTCTGGGAATCGATAACATGATATACAGTGCAGTACTAAACAGCAAGGCATACCTTTCAAACCACTACACCATCTGTATTAATGAATCACTTTACGAATAATATAGTAGCGATCGTTTTAACTGAGATGTAAACTGCCAATGTTCCTAAGTCAATACCTTTCCAATTAAAAACTACCCGTAAGGCAAGCAATCTACGACTTGGTAGAAACTGATAGTAGATTTGCCAAGTTGTAAGCATTTTAATAATTTATAAATTATATACAGGGTGTCACAAGACCCATCACCAAGCCGAAGTTTACTTGTTGTGGACATCATGCCAAGTCATACTAACTAAAAAGAATACCTGGGAAACGATGTTTTTTTAAGTTTTCACATATTTTAACCGCAATTAAAAGCGCGCACGTGCAATGCTCGAAATACCTACTTATCCATGGGGTCATATCTAAAGAACATAATTATTGGTGGGGTAAATGCATCTATTTTGTACCTAATTAGAAAAACTCCATACTAATTTTGAGCCGCAATATCTCCTGAACCAGTAATTTCCCAGGTATGATGCCGAAGTAAAAAATGTTCGTAGTGATTGGTACAACATGAGATTTTAGTTTTCGTTAAGGGTCTTTTTACATCCTGTATATTCTAGCCGTGCCCGTAGCTTCGCCTTCTCCAAGTTGCTAGAAATTTGAAAAGAGAGAGTGATTTAATTTGATAACTTGATAATTTTCTTTGATTGTGTTCATTGGCTATCCATTTCGTAAAAAGGAACGTTTGAAATTGATTACCAAACTTAAAAAAGTGCGTTGACAAATGTAACTGGTTTATATGCAATCCTTACTGGTATCGACAGCTTGACCATGACCTACACGGAAATGTACTTTATAAAAGATTTAAAATGTAACATTTATTGTAATATTATTTATCCATACGTCGGGTTGTAACGCCAATCCTTACACGCTATGAGTTTTACAAGAGCATTGTATGATCTACATGTAAATAAACATTAAGAAAAATATTTTTAAGTATAATGTTTATCGGATCATTTTACAGACGTCAGAACTTTAATTCCATTCCACATAACTATCATGCAAATACTTTGCTAACGTAATTGAATCTCACATTATCAAAAGCTGGAATCCCACTAGAGTGAATTTTCAGTATTTTTCTATCCACAAAGTAAGTGAAAATCTCGCAGTGGAGTCTACACGAAGTGAGCATATAATCCGGCTTTACTCTAATTATTTAGTAACTACGGAATTCAATATTCGAAATATAGATAGACCTGTAGATTTTAGATTCATTTTTGACATGAGCTCCATACAAAATATGTCAAACACGAATCTCGAATCTCAAAATCCATGTATGGATCGAATATTGAAAATGGCCGTTAGTGAGTATGTAACAGCCCGGGAAACTGCATATCCAAAGAATAGAAAATATGGAGGATGTGGTATAAGGAAGGTATAACTATATATGTGAAGCAGTGTGAGCTGATGCTGTCAGATAAACAAGATTGATAAATGAATTGGATGTTCTATTTAATGATTGAGGAATATTAAAGCTCGGTAGTTTCTTATACTGAATTAATGTCAACATAATATGTTTATTCAAGACAGGTTCCATTTTATAAAATATCTTTGAAACATTTTCAATTGTACCTACATCATCACGCGATTGTGAAAATGTATACCTTCCAGCTCAAGTAATGATTAATGTGCATTATATAGCACGTCACGTAATGATTAATGTGGAATACACATATTACAGTAACGTATTGTCCGACTACCGGCACCATACTTGACTTCAATTGTGGCTATCGAGATCATTATTTTTTATTTTGTATCGTCGCGCCTATATCTGCGACGGGTTAAGCAGAGGTGTAATATTACACCTACATTTCCCCTTGTGAATTTTTGGTCCCACGTGATACGGAGCGAGCATAGGCTCGCTGGACATGACACGGAGTCTGGCAATGTTTCCGGTATCGCCCCTATTGGCGATACCGGAAACATTGCCAGACTCCGTGCTGCTACTGAGAATTATGAAAAACTCAGTAAATATTTTACCCGATCCATGAATTGAACCTGGGACCTGCAGACACATTCGCTATTCACTGGACCGAAGAGGTAGTGCATAGTGTAATATTTTGATTTATATCTAGTAATGTCATCAGATATTGTGACGTAATTTTTCTACTCAAAAGCAATAACCATAACGATTAGAATGATATTTTACTTTTCCCTGTGCATACTTAACAACTTCTGATTCACAGCGAATGATCCAACGATGTGATGCGATACTAATAGACGCAGCGGCTAATTTGTCGCAACTTGACTCAAATTACTCAATCCTATCCTTTACTGAGTACTTCAATAACTGTGAGCTTATTTTGTACTACATTTGCTGAATGTTGTTGGTTCGGCGTTACACCGAAACCGAATGTTCCTAGTCGATTTGGGAAGGATTAATATTGTGGACTGTAGGATGGCGGTTCTTCGGCGACTAGGAAGTGAGGAAGTGAAAAGGTGTTGTGGATAGGATATTCTAAGGATGCTGAAGGATGAGGGCACACCTACCTTGTACGTCAGTCCTCTTTCCTTGCAAATGGCAGCCTTCTGGTGTCTTCGAGAATCCTGAAGCTGTTTGAATCACTCCACTACACAAATTACTTTCACTCGCGGGCGGTTTTGTTAGGTATTTGGTATAAAGCGGGAGCGGTAAAATTATGGCGGTGCGGTACAGTTCGTCGCGACGCGGATTATTCTAGCCTGTCTCTCGCGTCGATGATCGCGGCGACCAATCCGCGAAAGGCGTGCCCCGTCCAGGGAATGGGATAGACAGGGACGGAAACAAAAGGCATTGCTCACATTGGACAAGCAAGCGTGGAACGATTGACGTTGATGTAATTAGTTTTCGATGGAAAGGTAGATGGCGCTACCATATCCCCCCGGCCCTTAAGGGTTGCCTTTAAAAGAAATAAATAAAATTGAACTTAGCTATGTTGGGTGTACTACCGCATAACCCATCAATAGGCTAAGACAGCGATATGACAATAAAATTAATCTAAATTAACTTTAGCGAAAACTACAAACGCAATAACAGCGAAAACTACAAACTAAATACTTAAACTAAGAGGTAGGTCCAACTTCAGGCTAGATCTCACTGAGTTGGAAGCGGACAGAGACGTACAACAGGGCGCACGTAGCTCCCCTTCGCGGTTTTCACGGTAACAACGCGGGTTGTACCGTCCTTGGAAGTATGCAGTTTCTCTACGATGGCTAACGCCCATGAAAGCGGCGGAGCATTATCATGCATTATGACGACCAACGTACCCTCCTGTATAGGGGATGCAGGACTATTCCACTTGGATCTAGCCTGAAGCTGGTGTAGATATTCCGCACGCCAGCGCCGCCAGAACGACTACACGAGTTTATCGAGCAGAGTATGTCTCTGGAGCAAGCTTGAAGAGTCTGCTTCAGGAGCCGGAAATGACGATAATGGCACTGTGTTCAGAAAATGTACTGGGCTTAACGCGGATGGTTCTGCAGGGTCACTACTCAATGCTGTGAGTGGACGCGAGTTGATCAGTGCCTTGACTTGTGCAAGGACAGTTAAAAGCTCTTCGTAAGAGAGGATCTGTTGGCCTATAACTTTAAAGAGATGCGTTTTAATTACTTTGACCATGCTTTCCCAACATCCACCGAAATGTGGTGATGCTGGTGGAATGAACTTCCAGTCAATATGATCTATGGAAAGTTCTTCCTGAAGACGAGCACTACTTTGGAGTCAGAAAATGCGTATATTCTATTAATAGGGTAGTGGGGCAAGACTGTGTCTTGAACCTTGCGGAGCAACTGAGACAGCAGAAGGGCCGCGCACAACTCCAGTCTCGCAACCGAAATGGTTTTAACAGGCGAGACCTTAGATTTGGGACAAACTAACTGCACCGAGTAGTTAGAACCAATGCGGACTTGCAGATATACGACTCCGCCGTAAGCACGCTCGCTGGCGTCAGCGAAACCTATTAAGTTGACGGTACATCCATCTACCAACCCAAGATGACGCGGAATAGTAATTTGATTGAGCGCGGTAAGCTCAATACAAAACTGGCCGCAAGCGGCGACAATATGGTCAGGGGGTGTATCATCCCACTCACACTTTGATAGCCAAAGTTCCTTGATCAAGAGCTTGGCGTAAAAAATTGTGGGAGCCACAAAACCCATTATGTCCCATAGTTGAGCCACTGTTGACAGCATAGTGCGTTTGGTGCACTTATCATCTGGTGGTGAGACGTCAAACCGAAAAATATCGCAGGATTTGTCCCAGCGTAAACCGAGAACTTTATGCGGTACAGACTTCTCAAACTCAATGTCTGGAGAAGCTTTATGAGAATCTGGTATGCGTGCGAGAACCTCCTTAGAGTTGCTTGTCCATTTGACAAGATCAAACTGGCCTCGCTTGAAAAGCTGAATAAGCTCTTCACAAAGCGAAATTGCTAGCAGGGCGGGTATGACATTACAGGCAATGTCATCTATATACAAAGCGGATGGTAGTATAGTATAGTGTAGCGTAGCTTAGCATAGCATAGCATAGCATAGCGTAGCATAGCGTAGCATAGCGTAGCATAGCGTAGCATAGCGTAGCATAGCGTAGCATAGCGTAGCATAGCGTAGCATAGCGTAGCATAGCGTAGCATAGCGTAGCATAGCGTAGCATAGCGTAGCATAGCGTAGCATAGCGTAGCATAGCGTAGCATAGCGTAGCATAGCGTAGCATAGCGTAGCATAGCGTAGCATAGCGTAGCATAGCGTAGCATAGCGTAGCATAGCGTAGCATAGCGTAGCATAGCGTAGCATAGCGTAGCATAGCGTAGCATAGCGTAGCATAGCGTAGCATAGCGTAGCATAGCGTAGCATAGCGTAGCATAGCGTAGCATAGCGTAGCATAGCGTAGCATAGCGTAGCATAGCGTAGCATATCGTAGCATAGCGTAGCATAGCGTAGCATAGCGTAGCATAGCGTAGCATAGCGTAGCATAGCGTAGCATAGCGTAGCATAGCGTAGCATAGCGTAGCATAGCGTAGCATAGCGTAGCATAGCGTAGCATAGCGTAGCATAGCGTAGCATAGCGTAGCATAGCGTAGCATAGCGTAGCATAGCGTAGCATAGCGTAGCATAGCGTAAAATAGCATAGCATAGCGTAGCATAGCTTAGCATAGCATAGCATAGCATAGCATAGCGTAGCATAGCATAGCATAGCATAGCATAGCGTAGCATAGCATAGCATAGCACAGCATGGCATAGCGAAGCGTAGCCTAGCGTAGCATAGCATAACATGGCATAGCATAGCATAGCATGGTATAGCATAGCATAGCATAGCATGGCACAGCATAGCATAGCGTAGCATAGCATAGCATAGCATAGCATATCTAATTAGTCCTTTATCTTACACACAGTTTTAGCACCCACCTTGATCTCTTGAAGAACAGAACAACAATAAGACGTAATACAATGAGAAGTATGTAACGTAGGTACGGTACCCATAATCACATACCCAAATACCGTCTCAATAGCGGGCAGTAAATCATATCGCTCACTACGTACTATTTTAGTTAGTAGCAAGTGCGGAAATATTGAAGCTCCGATCAAAAGATCAATGCCTGTCGGATTCGCGAACTCCGCGTCTGCCAGCGGCAATGACTCGAGGTGAGTGAGTGATGCTACGTCTACATTAGCGTTCGGCAATGCGTCCGTAATACGCTCCACGATAAGCGAAGAAATGTTAAAATTAATATTCCTATAAAAACGCGAATGTATTTTAACATCTACAGAACCCTTGCAATGTTTTTCTGACCCGCCGATTCCTTTGACCACTGAACTAGTATTTCTAAAGTTATTCCACAATCCGAGGCGTTTGAAACATTCCAATGTTATTAAATTGGTCTGAGACGCGCTATCGAGTAGACAACGTACCATGTGCGGCGACCCATTAACATCATAAACGATAACTTGCGCTGTCACTAACAGTACCGTCTTTGACGCCGTACACTGCGTTTTGGCCCTGCGCGGATCATTATAAATGCGCGAGTGCTGTCCTCGCGTGCGCGTTGCCCGCGCAATGGACGTCGTACACAACGATACTTCGCCCTGAGACGTGGAGGGGGAAGTCACCGTGGCCTGCACCTGCGACGTAAGCGTGTCAAGGTTACCGGCTTGGCTCGACGACGGATAACTTTTATCAAAGTGTAATAAAGCGTGGTGTCGTTGATATTGAGCAATTAATACATGCTTTGTTGTCTTTTACGCACTTGTAACGAGCAGTTGGATTTAGACCATTGAAGGCGGGACACTTATAGAAATGGTCGTGCACTATATTACTGCACAGACACTTCTGTGAATTAATTTTATTAGATTCCGAGCATGTTACGTAAGATTGTAGATTAGGGACCGAGTTATTATTACTATTTCGCGCTTTATTCGACCTTTGTTTGCTGCTGTTAGTGTTAGACTGTGTATTATGAAATATTCGACACTGATCTTTGATGAACGAAATAAAACTATCTAGTGTAGGTATTTTATTATTGCGTTCCGTCATCTCGAAAGCACGAATTGTTTCAGTGTCAAACTTTTTTAAAGCGAGTTGAAGCAACATAAAGTCGTAAAGATCTTCCAATTTTAAGTTCCTAAGAGAATTAACCGCGGTTCCGAAGTTATCAATAAACAGCTGGAAATTCGAGACAAATGTGACACCGGACAGTTTAAGATTTAAAGCTTGGCCAAAGTAGGTAGACGCTAGTACGCGCGTGTCTTGATATCTATCAAGTAGTGACTGAAATAAGACCTGATAATTCTCAGCACTAGGTGTGACACCTGCAAATACGGACTGGGCCTTCGGTGACAGTTTACCTATTAAATAGTACAACCTGTCAGCATCTGTCAGAGAACCATTATCGTGCACTGTAGACGTAAGACTCGCATAGATTAACGGCCAGTTTCGTATATCGCCATCAAACGACACAATCTCGATTGGCGGTAACTTCGGTGTGCGAGCCGCGGAAACGGGCTGTGCCGAATATTTACCCTCCAATTGCGATTGCATACGCTTAATAATACAATAAAGATCATCGAATGAGGTGTATGCCTGATAATTCGGTTGTTTATCAGGATTAGTAGAAAGCAATTTTGCGTTATAATCGTCTAACAACTTATGAAAATCTGTTCGAATATTATCTACTGTCATACAATAACTAAGGAATGATTCCCTATTACTATCAGAAACGGCTGCGGTCTTTGAACGCTCGTAAATGTTTTGAATGCGCTCAAATAAAATATTACGTTTTGCTTCTAAGATTGTCATCTCTTTGTTTCCCGACACGCGTGACTTTTTTGTTGTGACATGCTATCGTAAGTATAAACTAATGAAACCGAAACAAAATAAAATAAGAATACCTATTATTTTACCTTAGTACCTAGGCAACACTTAAAAGCGGAGGAATTTGAAGTTGCTTGAAATATGAGATTTACAAGACAACTATGTAAGTTCCAGAAATAATAATTGGGTAATTAGGTAGCTACATAAAAGTATATTACCTACTGATGTGTGCGAAAACAACCATGTGACGGTTATGTGAATGGACTAGGAGTATAGCTAGGTGCTATAACTGCCTAGGTATATAGATATAACGAGGTTTTACGTATAAAACGTAAATGAATCCGACTCGTATGGATCAAAAAAATGGTTCGGCGTTACACCGAAACCAAATGTTCCTAGTCGATTTGGGAAAGATTAATATTGTGGACTGTAGGATGGCGGTTCTTCGGCGACTAGGAAGTGAAAAGGTGTTGTGGATAGGATATTCTAAGGATGCTGGAGGATGAGGGCACACCTACCTTGTACGTCAGTTCTCTTTCCTTGCAAATGGCAGCCTTCTGGTGTCTTCGAGAATCCTGAAGCTGTTTAAATCACTCCACTACACAAATCACTTTCACTCGCAGGCGGTTTTGTTAGGTTTTTGGTATAAAACGGGAGCGGTAAAATTATGGCGGTGCGGTACAGTTCGTCGCGACGCGGATTATTCTAGCCTGTCTCTCGCGTCGATGATCGCGGCGACCAATCCGCGAAAGGCGTGCCCCTTCCAGGGAATGGGATAGACAGGGACGGGAACAAAAGGCATCGCTCGCATTGGACAAGCAAGCGTGGAACGATTGACGTTGATGTGATTAGTTCTCGATGGAAAGGTAGATGGCGCTACCAGTTGTATTAATTTCACTTCAAAATGTAATAATATGCTGATGCATAAATCGTCACAATTTATTAAAATACTAGCTTTTGCCCCCGACTTTGCACACGTTTGTTTCGGGATAACACAAATCTTTTTTCTAGTGGAATTAATTGTGAATATAAACCATTCTCAAGTCCCCGTGAACAAACACAAAAAATACATCAAAATCGGTCCAGTCGTTTAGGAGGAGTTCAGTGACATACACACGCACATAAGAACTATATTTATAAATATACAGATTATAATTTTGCCATTACATAGATATTTCAAAATAAATAAAGGTTTCCTTCAATGGATTTTTAATTTTGGGATCATCAACCGAAAGTGTCTCCCACCCTGTCAATTTTCAAAGCTGTAAAATTCAAGTATGTTATACTATGCTCCATTGTGACTATGCTATATACTGAACTTTAATGAAAATTATAACGACTAATTAGACTGCACTAATAGACGAATATATACTAACTATAACTTATACTCTCGAGTGATAAAATGAATATTGTGCTTCAGTCCTTCTATCCTTCGGTCACTGGGTAAGGGTTAGTACGGAACCCTTCATTGTGCGTGGCGCAACATGCTCTTGGCTGATTTTATGATTACGTGAACCACACATAGTCACAACGAGCTCACTATAGTATAAAAACAAAAAAAAAGTACCTTTGCCCCGCAGAACAGTAATATCAAATATTTATTACAGTGGTATGTTCACAAAGAATTTTTTGGCTGTTCTTACAAGCAGCTTGTTATGGTTATGGTGTAGCAATCTTCAAATATTATTCGTTCCATTTATGCTTCAGTAAAATGAAATAATTAAAATTCATAGGTTTCACAGGCTTCATTCACATCGGCAATGTACTCAGTATTGCAATAGGCTCATATACGGGCTATTACATACCCCCTATTACGTGGGACCTAAAGGACCTTTCAAAACAAGTCGAAATGTGTCACCTCTGCTTTGTGCCTACCCTTAAGGGAATACAGGCGTGGGACTGTAGAAAAAGTAAAAAAAATCGTTATGGTGCGCTGGCGAAGGTAGGTACGACAACGTCATCCCTACCTCCCGATGTATCGCACGTAATATGATCGGACAAATACGTAGGTGCTTACGGTTGGGCGTTATTTAATATTGTACTAGACTCTTGTAGAAAATTTGGACATTCTCTAGCAACTAGAGGAAGTCCGCAGCTATGACTGCACATTTTTTTGATATAATTATTTACTTCCGATCCCCTAGGCATTTCAAGGAATCCCCCCGTAGTGGATTTTATACATACAGATGTATTCGTCTTTAATTTGTATAGAAAATGAATAGAATAACTTTGCTCTACTTTTCCTTATTTACTTTTAATGCCGAAAAATACCAGCAAATCTAGTAAATCATATTTCTTATTAGCTGCCACAGCTCATCATCCTCTTAGCGTTATCCCAGTTGCAACCTAGGGTCCGCTTACTAGTCTACCCGGCTTTGGCAGAATATTAGCTTTTCCACAGAGCGACTGCCTGTCTGACCTCCGCAACCCGAAGGGATAGCGATATTTCTTGGTTTAGACTAGTGTCAGTTTATTTAGAAGGCACTGACGCCCTATAACGACTATCAAAGATCTTCATGACAACCGGGACCGATGGCTTAACGTGCTCTCCGAGGCACAGGGCAAGCGATAATTAACAATTAAATACGCACATAACTGCGAAGGTCATTGGTGCTCGCCGTGGATTCAGACCCAATACCCTCTGCATGGCAGTCTGTTGGTATCTAAACTAGGCTATCGCTGCCACTAAACAAACATTACACTACGTAACACATTTTATACCTACGCACTCGTAATGTTTTAATCTATCGCACAAATATACCATCGCATTAATTATCCCGATGTGTCGGTGATGCGGTGCAATTAGATCGCATCGGCGCTGTAGTCCGTAGGTCACGAGGGTGCGCCACTGGGCGGGGTGGAAGAGAGAGGGCGGATGTGTAAAGGGTGCAGGTGATTGTACCTTTACATATTCATGCGCTAGCCCGGCGCACTATGAATTATTCCGACACATTATAAAACCTAGCGACGTGTTTGTGAATGTGCAAAAAGTGCCCCGTAACCCTGCAGCACTCTCGTGCCCCTCGGGTTATGCAAATGCACATTAAAACCTCCATCCTTTGACATAACATCAGTAAGTCAGGACCGCACATATCAGTTATGGGGCTGTTCCTTACAAAGCCGTAAAGGACCCAGTTTAACGTTAATAGACGGTCCCGGAGCTCATATGAGTGATAAATAATGTGAACGTATCAATCAACCCTATGGGATGCTGCGTCGTTCTCTTTTACTTTAATAGTAGGCGCTAGAGCTCTAATTTCCTTTATTTTGGTACAACGTATGTGTTAGGATTCGAGACTTTTGCTGAAAAGGTACGTTTACGCTTTTTGACAATATTGGGATATCAGTTGAGATCTGTATTTTTGATATTGAATTACTACAATTATTTTGCATGCGATTTTTTAGATGGATTTTAAAACATGACAAATTGCTGGTGTCCTTACGTTTGAAAGAAAACGGGTCAAATATCGTTACTGTGTTACTAGTTAATCTGTTTTTGTTAATTTATTGCCATATAATTAGATTATACGTCACGTTCAACGTTTCAACCGTTAACGGCCATTTTCAATATTAGACCAATAGATAGATCTGTAGATTTTGGATTCGTGTTTGACATATTTTGTATGGAGCTTATGTCAAAAACTGTCAAAAACGAATCTAAAATCTACAGATCTTAGACCAGTGCAGATACGTTAAGACAGTAAAAAGTAAAATAAAATTACAGTAGGATGAAACCCATTGGAGAAGGAAGAAAATATAGCGATCATTGAAGGAAAAATAAATTACGGGCGATCTGAGGTCGGGAAGTGGATGGGGTTGCGATTTTAAGGGTAAGAAGGGTTTATCTCGATTGCCAGCAAAACTATAAGTCCTACGGGAAAAACGTCAATGGCAAAGTTGTAGGTATAAAAAGATCTATAAATTTTGTATTTACACTTTATTCATTTTATTCACACAATGTCATAATTTATGGAGAAAAATTCAAATAACCAAGTTTTTGGTTTTTTATTTTTAACTTTTACAATAGTTTTTTCTTTTACACGAAATTTGGTGAAAACTTGCCTTTTTATATTTGAAACACACTTTTAATGTTTTTTATTTAAAATATTTATTTTTACGCCTTATTTTGACTTAATTTCGAAATAAAACCCTAAATTTAATTGAAAATTCTCACGTCAATATATCAGCTTTTTTTTATTGTTCGCCGTTTTGTTCGTTGAAATCTCTACTTTCTGATGGTGTGAATAAAATATTTCGATATATAAAACCTTAAAATTGTTAGAAACTATTATATTGCTAAACCCCATTCCCATTATATCTCTCTCTTCCCATTATATGTAGAATTAGCCCCTAGTCCACCACACTGTGCGGGAATGCATTCGAGAATAGTTATTACAGCTTATCTCTAAGCTAAAACGGGCAGATCAGAGGTGTGGTAATTGTTCTAGCAAGCTCTAAGGAAGGGGGATAAGGGGGAGAAGGGTGTTGTTCAATGGCCGGTGGCCCCTACTTTGTCTACGCTAGTTTTGTTTCCACACGCAATAGCCTTTCGTGTTAAAGTTCTGCCTGGTGCTAACGTTTTTTTTTTTTTTTTTTTCATTCTCACCTTTCGTTGAGTACAGACGTGTTAAAAATCAATTGAAATAAACATATAAAGTGCTGAATTGTGACCTTGTTTGCCGGCAATCGGTTTTAAACTTACCAGTGTAATGAATATATCTATAATTTTAAATATGGATCGTGTTTAAAAGAATTTAGTAGATCAACACCCATAATGGACCACAGCCCCTTCAACCGGAGTAGCAGGACCCTGCACTCCCCGCCTCCTACACCGTCGGCAGAGCTTGCACCTGCACCCGCAACGAGACCTAATGCGCCGAGCCAAGGTGAAGATGTTCGCGATGTGATGCAAACACCGGAGATACACTCGTGGATGACCATGATTGAAGAAAGTCTCAATGGGGTGTGCGCTATCGTAGCTGAGGGCAAAATGAACTCGGAGCAGAAGTTGCGCATCAACAATTTGTTCCGTACTGTGGGTACTGCCACATCGCATATGGCAGTACGGTACCAGGCCCTGAAGATTAGACTCGTCCAAGCCCAAACATTTGTACAGTCACTTCAAGATCAGTTAGACCTATCACAGCGGCTACAAGACCTCACCCGGACCATTGAAGAAACATCAAAACCTCCCGAGACCACTTCATTTGCGGACATGGTAAAAAAAGGACCTAATTATTTTATACAGCCAAAGAAAATGAACTCAGTAGCCATTTATCCTGGTGATAAATTGAAGTCGAGTGAGGACACAAAATCCCTTGTCCAAAAGATTATTAGCCCTGAGCAGATGAAACTGCACGTACGGGGCCTACACTAAATAAAAAATGGCGGTGTCATAATTAGTACTGATTCTAGAGATGACATTGAGAAGCTCAAGAAATCAGTGCAGCTCACGAGCTCAGGTCTTAAGATAGATGAGCCTCATAAGCGACGACCGAGGGTGGTGATAATAGGTGTGCCCACTTGTATGCAAGAAAGGGAATTTTTTCCTGCCTATACCACCAAAATGTTGCCGAAGTGATGCCAGATTGCGACCTTGAAACTTTCCTTGATAGCGTCAAATTAAGCCATAAGTCAGGCAAGAAGGACGGTGAGACCTGCATCTTTATCATAGAAGTCTCTGCAGTGTTAAGGAAAGCCCTTATCAAAAAAGATCGAGTGTTTATAAACTGGTCTTCGTACCCTGTTAAAGACTTTACCTTAGTGACTCGGTGTTTCAAGTGTCAGCAATATGGCCATGCAGTTAAGACTTGCCGGGAGACAACATACACCTGTGGACATTGTGGTGATCGTGGACATTCAATAAAGGAATGCACGAAAAAGGCAGACGAACCAACGTGCGCTACCTGCTTGCAGTACAAAAAGCCAAGCAAACACAACACAGGCTCTATTGACTGTCCGGCGAAAATTATGGCAGAGAGGAGATATATCAACACCGTTGATTATGGAGATACTTAGGCTTCACTCCACTTGCTACACTCTAAACTCGCTTTAACTAACTTTCATGTCATTTGGTTATCATAATTATATTTTTCAATATTAGTTATAAACTTAACAGAACCTCATTAGAATAGTAACCTACTAACATTATATTGTAATTTCATCGAGTTTGGATAAACGCACATTATGTAATTATTATAAATAAATGCTAAACACAACTATTACTAACACACTGACACTGTTCACGATTCAGCTGACTCGTAGTTTTATATGTTACACTTAAGTTTTCTACCAAATCCACAACACGCAATTTTAATAATAAATGCGTCAATGTTATATGTATGTACCTATTAATTTAGAAACAGATTTTAATGCTTTACCTTTTTATTTTTGTTAACGAATATTACAATTACTTGTGGTATTTTTAAAATACATAACAAGAATTTGTAAAGGGAGACCCCACATACTGTGATACAGTTTTCTAACTAGTACAGGAGTGGTGTTCTTCCTAATTTATTAATAAACCGCTTAGCCTTAAGTTTGATTTTATGTAAAAATAATATTTTAATGTATCTGTGTTTTTTGATAAATAAAATTGAATTGAAATTGAATTGAATTGAACGTAGAATTTGATACTATTTTTTTAGCTAAGAAAAATATATTTTAATTTTCTTTATTATATTTGTTCATCATCATCATCCTACCACTGTCCCAGTTGCTATCCAAAACCTACGCCTTGGAGCCCGGGCCCGCTTCCCGGCTGTATCACCTCCATTTCGCACGGTTTTCAGCATCCCTGTCTGTTAGTCGATTGGCACGCATATCATCCCTTACGACGTCAAGCCAGCATTTCTGTTATATTTGTTATCAGTTGAAAAATACTTAAGTGAAATGATTTAGTCTGTACACGCGTCTCCGCGACTTTATGTTTTCCTTTTGCGAATTATCTTTTTGTATACATTTTACATTGTAGAAGACGTAATATTGTTGGTTTGATTTGCGATAGCTATATAATATATTATTATATGACATTTATCTCAATCACGTTGGGACAGTTTAAACAATCATTGAATTATTTACCCTTCCCGTTGACCGTATGAAATTGCACTAACTAAATGGATGCAAATTGAAGGCTGTTAGTGCGTGATATAGTTTGCGTGTAGATAACACGCAAACTATATCAGAATAGTGACGTAGCAATTAAAAAATAATTGGCTAATGACACGCTGGTGGGATGGCCAACTCGAACATTAATTGCTATACTTATTTCAAACGTTTATAGCGTACATGACAATGATAAATTAAAAGTAAACGAGTCTGTGCAGACCGACGAGATAATTTTTTTTGTTCTAAATTTGTCCATCGGTTTATTTTATACATATGTATAACTAAATTTAATTGGAAAATTAACGCTTTTATACTTTATTTAGTTGCAATCGTGTAGATAGCTGAAAATAAAGATGAAGTACTATCTGTTTTCTGTATGTTTCAGCTTAGGTAACACACTATTGAAAATTCGGACTTAGTCTCGTTTAGACTAAATTCCTATGAATCCCATGTATGTTTCATAGCAGAATACTAGACAGGTTATAATAACAAGGCCTATAATGTCGGCAGACACATCGTTGAAAAGAACTGCACCATTTATGACTTAAGTATGTATAGGTTCCTTGTATTGACAAGGAAAAATACTATGGAAAAATAATATTAGACAAAAGTACTTTTATTTCACAGTATTGTGGCACTTGGTATCTAACCCGCCGTCGTTTCTGAGAAGGACAACACAAGTGTGTGTGTGTGACGTTGCTTATGTAGTGTGTTCTCAGTACAAGTTATTGTGTCGCCGTCACCAGCCACCGACCGCCTACCTTCTACTTCGACAATAATTAATATTATTATTTATAAAAAATAATTATATTTAGGCGAATAATAAAAATAATTATATTAGGCGTGACGATATGTATGTATGTATGTATGTATATTGGTATCTAGATTTAACCCTGCAGTAGTCGCGCATCTAGAAGTAACGTAAGTGGTCGCGCAGATTACATACGTAGTCGATTTTAAAATTGATCTTAAAATAATATTTGCAGAAAACTCTTTATTATTTATATAAAAATACTATCAGTAGTGGTTATTTTTAAACATTTTATTAGCAAAACCTAATCACAACCCCTAAATTACAAAATAAGTAACCAAAACAAAAAAAGTCTCTAAATAAGCATAAATATGACATTGTTTACTCAAATTGAGATCACTCACAATTTTTGTGTAAAAAACTAACTACTAAATTCGATTTTCTGCACAGGATAGACACATTTTCTTGAAATGATGCCCATATGTAAACTTGTTGCACGCGGTACACATTTTTCTGGTCCTTATAGAGCTGGTTCTTCACAGTCATGGAAATGACGCACTACCTTGCTCGATATCGAGATAGTTGCTTGAGTTTCATGATACACAATGCCAAAAAAGTATTTTATCTTGATTGTTAGGATGTTTGGTAATGATTTTCTTCGATTTTCCTATTAGCCAGTGGCTTCATCCGAGTTAAATCGATCCATTTTTCGTTTGCGCTACAAAAATCATCAATCCAGGCTTCTATCTGTACAGCTCGGCGATTCTACTGCAAATTGATACTAAAACAGGGCCCGATCCAGGGGGGGGCAAGCCGGGCATTTGCCCAGAGCGGCAAAAATGAGGGGTGACAAAATTGACTTATTCCTATCTTCCAACCTAAACATTAGCCATCCACCACCCAGGTTTGAGAATTTTACGCACCATCTTCCAACCTACTTAGTTTTTGTGGAACACTAAGAAGAAGTTCGGATGAAGTTATTAGTTAGAAGTATTCTAGTTTCTAAGTTAGAAAAAATATTTTTTTGTATTCTAATTCTAGTTTCTAAGTTAGAAACTAGAATACAAAAAAAAAACAGCTGAATTTTCTGCCGATTTTACATTTCTGAACTGGCAACCCTTTCAGTCTGTTTATGTTTGATGGCGATTTCCCTCAAACTTTCGGAGGAATACCCATTAGCTAGATTTGTACAGCTCGATATTTAAGGGAATCCCTTAAATATCATACATAAGCACGGAACAGAAAATATAGTTAGTGGAAGTGCTAAGTACCTAGGCGTGGCACGCGTGCCACAATTAGGTAAGCGTTGTAACGCTTAACTGATCCCAGTCACGGTCATATTCGTGAATAATGTACTCAGCGGTTAATAAGTGATACAGAATTAAAATGTTTTATCTATTTACTCGTATGTGAAATATATGCTAAGTCTACAAGTTGACTTAAATTTTAAAGTGACGTGATTTTTAGTGGGGCAGATTAATCATATAAATATTATAGCGCGCGTGTGAATTACTACGTAAGTACCTATCTATTTTATAAAGTAAATTGTAGTACGTAAAATACGTAATATTGAACACACCTTGCTAAAAAGTGTACTTACCTTGTTTGTTCTTTAAGGTTAATATTAATTTAGCGTTAGTGCTGAATTCACCATCTCCGGTTAGCCTATTCGTTAATTAAATTTTCAGTGTTTTTAACAGTTGTTGTATGCGTAGGGTATAGCGTAGGGCTGCTAACCTGCTATACGAGTTCGACAGTTATTATTTGACAAATATAGGCTATTCGGGACTCTTATAACAGGGGGTCTAGTACGAGTTTGCACTCGATCGTCACGATGGACGATAGCCTATTCGACGGGAACAATTTCCATACAATTTCTAAAAGCGCCCCTAACGGAGAGTAGCAATCGATAGTCTGCTAGGGGACGCCCCCATGCACTCGATCGTCCACCGTGACGATCGAGTGCAAACTCGTACCGTACTCGAACCCTCTGGTGGTGAAACCGGCCCTTAATTTAATATTACCCGCAAGGTATTTTAAAATACTGTAATTGGTATGTAAATCGTGTAAAAATTAACATTACTCCTCTTTCGGCTTGTTAATTCTCATCTGTGACTGCTCACTATCAGTCACTACATCTATTTCTATTTAAATTTATTTCATATTTTTATGTACAGCACAGAATGGCTGATGGTAGATCACGTTTGTCGGGATACCAATATAAAAAACGAAGACTTGACAAAGATGTAGAGCGACAAAAGCAAGCTGGGGCATTAGAGTCCTTTTTGAAGAAATATGCGCCAAACAAACCATCGTCACCTATACCAGAAACCGATGCTATAGCTGAGATTCCGCTTAAACCTCGAGAAGAACATACGTCCGATTCCAATTTAATCTGTGAACCTGGTGCTTCTACTTCTGAGTCAAGCGATATTGCAGGTGAAGGTGCTATTACAGGAGAAGCTGCTATTGCAGGTAAAGGAGCTATTGCAACTTCAAGTGTTTCTACAGAATCAACATCTATTTTAGATGTCGACCCAGCCATGTGGCCTAATAGATTAACAGATGCAGAAAGAATATATTTGGTAAATAGAGGTTCTCCAGACCCACTGTATGAATTTGAATTTCCACAAGATATAAATGGTCGGAGGTTTACTTCGAGATACTATAAGAGAAAGCTTAATAACGGTGAAGAAATTTTGAGAGATTGGCTTGTGTATTCTGTGGTCAATAATGCGTCGTATTGCTTTTGCTGTAAAATCTTCAATACAACTACAATTTCCGGTCTATCTGAAGATGGCTACAAAAATTGGAAGCATGTAGGTGATATGCTTAAATCTCATGAGACATCACGAAACCATGCAGAAGCTTTAAAATCTTGGATAGAACTTTCACATAGGCTCAAATCATGTCGTATGATAGATGCCGAGTCACAGCGAATAATAGAATCAAAAATAGAACACTGGAATAGAGTATTGTCACGAATTGTCTCAATCATCAAAATGTTGGCTATAAATGGCTTGGCTTTTCAAGGTACTTCTGATAATCTGTATCAACATAACAATGGTAATTTTTTTAAACTAGTAGAGTTGTTAGCCGAATTTGATCCCGTTATGCAGGAACATGTACGCAGAGTTTTGAAAAAAGAGGAGAAACAAGTAACTTACTTAAGTAAAACAATTCAAAATGAGTTCATTATTACAATTTCAGAAGGCATAAAAAAACATTATGGAAGCTATCATTACGAAATATTATTCTATTATTTTAGATTGTACTCCAGACACTAGCAAAACTGAGCAGATGACCATGATAATTAGGTATGTTTCTATTATTCAATCCCAAGACCATCCAAGAACGTCAGAGATTGTAATAAATGAAAGTTTTTTAGGATTTATACCCATCGAGAAATCTACGGGTCTGGCACTAACAGAAATTATCGTGGAACAATTATCAGCACTTGGATTGTCTTTAGAAAACATGGCGAGGGTACGATAATGGATCTAATATGAAAGGTATTCAAAGTGGCGTCCAAGCTAGGATTAAAAACATCAATCCACGGGCATTTTACGTTCCTTGCAGTAGTCATTCTTAAACAACATGGCAAACTGGAAGCTACAATTTTTTTTAAAACTGTGCAAAAAATATATGTTTTTTTTCCAGTTCAACATTAAGATGGTCAGTTCTTTTGAAGAATGTAAAAGGTATTACTCTAAAACCACTTAGTGACACGAGATGGGCAAGTCGAATCGAAGCAATAAAACCACTAAGACATCAAATAGGGCAAGTTTACGATGAATTATTTAGTGTTTACCAAAGCACCTGGATACCTCCGCACGAAACGAAGCTTCGGGTTTGTTGAAACGAATTGAACAGTTCAAATTTTTATGTTCTATTATAATTTGGTACGAAACTTTGAATCGCATAAACCCTGTTGGCTAATAGGAAAATCGAAGAAAATCATTACCAAATATCCTAACAATCAAGATAAAATACTTTTTTGGCATTGTGTATCATGAAACTCAAGCAACTACCTCGATATCGAGCAAGGTAGTGCGTCATTTCCATGACTGTGAAGAACCAGCTCTATAAGGACCAGAAAAATGTGTACCGCGTGCAACAAGTTTACATATGGGCATCATTTCAAGAAAATGTGTCTATCCTGTGCAGAAAATCGAATTTAGTAGTTAGTTTTTTACACAAAAATTGTGAGTGATCTCAATTTGAGTAAACAATGTCATATTTATGCTTATTTAGAGACTTTTTTTGTTTTGGTTACTTATTTTGTAATTTAGGGGTTGTGATTAGGTTTTGCTAATAAAATGTTTAAAAATAACCACTACTGATAGTATTTTTATATAAATAATAAAGAGTTTTCTGCAAATATTATTTTAAGATCAATTTTAAAATGGACTACGTATGTAATCTGCGCGACCACTTACGTTACTTCTAGATGCGCGACTACTGCAGGGTTAAATCTAGATACCAATATACATACATACATATCGTCACGCCTAATATAATTATTTTTATTATTCGCCTAAATATAATTATTTTTTATAAATAATAATATTAATTATTGTCGAAGTAGAAGGTAGGCGGTCGGTGGCTGGTGACGGCGACACAATAACTTGTACTGAGAACACACTACATAAGCAACGTCACACACACACTTGTGTTGTCCTTCTCAGAAACGACGGCGGGTTAGATACCAAGTGCCACAATACTGTGAAATAAAAGTACTTTTGTCTAATATTATTTTTCCATAGTATTTTTCCTTGTCAATACAAGGAACCTATACATACTTAAGTCATAAATGGTGCAGTTCTTTTCAACGAAGTGTCTGCCGACATTATAGGCCTTGTTATTATAACCTGTCTAAGTGTCTAGTATTCTACTATGAAACATACATGGGATTCATAGGAATTTAGTCTAAACGAGACTAACTCCGAATTTTCAATAGTGTGTTACCTAAGCTGAAACATACAGAAAACAGATAGTACTTCATCTTTATTTTCAGCTATCTACACGATTGCAACTAAATAAAGTATCAAAAAATCTCTCACAATCCAACGAATAAATTCATTTACTAAAATGGTACTGGTTAGTATTATAGACTGCCATATTGCACTACTAGGTAGTATCATCTGTATATATAAAATTCATTCACAATTCCCTGACTAACAGCAATGCACAGCCGAATCTACTGGGCACAAGATGCTAAAAATTGGCATGTACGTTCCTCGAGGACCGTATGCTGCACCCTTACGGTCCCTGACCACATGAGTAGATAAACGGAACAGAGACACGGCTTCATACAACAGCGCGAATCGGTTGCACTACTACGAGCACGCGGCTTATGTGTGCGTGACCACTGGCCGCTTGTCGTGTACGCGGCGAGAGTGGAAAGAACCGGTTTACGTAGGCACAGGCAGTTGACAATCTTAGAGCTATTACGACGCACGTTGTTTGTTTTGTACGTTGCAAGTTTTAATATTTTAATGTAAAAAAGTGGTGTTTTATTATTAATAATGGTTGTTTATTGTTTTGTGTGTATGAATAATACTAGATGAAATAATTAAATCATTATAAAGATTTTAACAATGGTAACGTACAATTGGGTTTTTTAATTAGGTATCTACTCCTGATAATTTTGTCGCATTTGTTGAATTGCTCGAGCAAAAGTTTCGCGAATATTTCGATCTTGAAATAAATATTGTCAATGTTGGCAACGAAATACTTAACAACTCATTAGTTGTGAAATTGTGTAAAATCAATTAATGTTTACAAAACCAATGACTATCAGAAAGTGATCAGCCATCGATAGGGATTACAAAAAACAGGTGCATGCGATTTTCGACCTTATTGACGTAACTCAGAATTTACAATTTTAATAACGTATCAATGTCAGAAAGCAAGAAAATACCAAATAAGAGTCTTTCATGAATTGTCAATAAGGTCAAAAATCGCATGCACTTGTTTTTTGTAAGCCCTATCGATGGTTGACCATTTTATAGTCATTTGTTTTGTAGACGTTAATTTGTCTTACACAATTTCTTTTTAAACTTATTTTAGATACCTATCCCCGTGGTAAAACTAGTAGCCATAATAGCTAAAGGAGATTCATATGTTTATTAGCAAAATAGATCATATTACCAGAAAATATTCAACACGATTAGTGGTATCGTTGGGAATGTCAAATAAATCACGTCGTCACGTCGTGTCCTTGGTAACAAATGTATATTTTTATTCCGTGCTTTTAAAAGTTTCAGGTGCATGCCTTTTTTGGTTCCACTCGCTATTTTATTTACAACAGCTGTACTTCTGCCGTATAGCGAATCTGTCGAGTCCAAGAATCTGCCCAATCCACGAATCTGTCGAGTTGGGAATCTGCCAAATCACGAATCTGTCCAATCCAGATTCTGTCGTATACCGAACAAGCGATTTGTCTTAACCTATTGTGACAACCCTACCAAAATAGGTAACAAATTTACAAGTTCTTAAGAAGTTGTCTCTCTGTTCGGTTTATTTACTCATGTGCCCTGACTAAGAAGAGATTTCCCGAAACATCTACCAGATCGTAAGGAACTGTTAAAGTGAAATTAAATGTGAGAGCGTACTTGCGTGCATATTACATAAAAAATAAATCATAGGCAACGCTGTTACATCAAATAACCAGCAATAAAGTTAATTATTTCATTAATGGCAATACCTACTCATGTCAGGATATTTGACATCCCCCCCGTGGGATCTCCACCTTGTCGTGGTGGGGGGGCTCAGTAACCGTGGATTGGTCACCCGCGGTGAAGCTAAGAGGGATCCAGGAGGGGACGCTCCGCGTGGGCTTGGAGGGGCCTGCGCAGGATGCGTCCAACAGTGCGGGTGCGGGGGACAGTTCTGTCTGTCCCTCGCAGTCGGGTGCGGTCGCGGGAGGAGAGGCGTGTCGGTGTTGCGTTGCCGCGCGCCCTATCTCCCGCGACCAAATGGGGGCGCACCATTCGATGCGTCGCGGTGGGGCCGCAGAGGAAGAGGAGATGCGGTGTTGCGTTGCCGTCCTCCCTATCCTCTGCGGCCGCTGGGCGTTTTGGCGGCGGAGTCCAACACCTTAATCCGTCGCCAAGGGGGTTTTGTTCGGGGCCCGCCTGACCATCTGGCGGGCCAATACCCGTCGGAGGGTGGCGACGAGTGCTTTGGTGATGCCCCACCCTCCGACACACGGGTACATGGCGGAAGTCGAGGTGGTTTTTAGTGGAAACACCACATACTCCGGCTCTTATTTCCCCCAAGAGTCGGAGATCCGAAGGGATTTTCCACCTCGTAAAACAAAAAAAAAAAAAAAGGATATTTGACATTAAATTGAATATATCGAAATTAGAATAGAATGACATTGTGTAGCAGAATACCGATTTTGAGTCAATTCAAAATATAATCTCATTCCATTCAAAATATGATGTCGATGTCATCTAAAATAGCAGAATTGGGCCCCAGATTCAAACCTAGATAAGTTTCTTTTCAACTAGATTTCTAATTAAAACAACCATATCTGATAAGAATCTGATAACAATTATTCTTATTGGACTTTGCACAATTGTTTACTTTTTCCCACCAAAAATAACCGCCATAACCGCCAAAATTTTCGAAAGCCATCTCATGAATTATAGGAGTATTATATATCATATGATAGGTTTATTTATATACTCATAATGAAACAATAATTCATAGCAGAAATGTAACCTTATCTATATATTTTTATTCAATAAAAAATAAATGCCGTTTTTTCGGTAATTGAATGAATATAGCCTCTTGAATTAAATTATTACAAAATATTTGTTTATTTTTTTGCTGTTATTTTATAATTAATTAGTTCATTCACAATTAAAACATAAAAATATCAAATATAATTATATAATTTGTTTACAATGATGTTTTGAATCCATAATTACGATCCGCGCGCAACATGCAAAAACAGCGAAATATACAAAATTTCAAATGCTGACATTTAAATATTTTTAAAGCAAGCATTGCTATAATTTTATAGTATTGTAAAGCTTATACCACCAGGTATAAAAAATAACAAAAGTAAGCAATTTATAACCCATATTGTTAACATGACAAACAAAAATGGCGACTAGGTCGTCGATAGACGACATTGTTTACAATAGGATCAAGTTGGGCGGGTCGCATAAACTAAACATTCCGTCATTCAGTCACCATTTAAACATTTGTACAAAGCTTATTTAATCTACTTTCATAAAATCATTATTTCAAATATCAACACCCGAGTGACGAGTCGTAAGGTTAGGTTTAAGGTAGCACGGCAAGTGGCCTTGCTTCGCGGGTGGTCAGATAACGACCGCGTGATGCTTTAGCGGAAAATGTCAAATTAGAGCGGTTACCTTGAGCGGATAATAAAAAACGACGAGAAATATGAATATGCCAGAAATATAATAGCGCGCTCGAAAATGGCGGGAAAATATTATACCAGGCGCGCTTTATACCGCTCTTGCGTTGGCTTCAAGTATATTATTTGGTGTTAATTAATATCATTCGAAAGCTTATTTAATTACGCGTCTTTTGATATACAATATTTACTTAATAAATAAAAATGTCACCATTCTTTCAACGAAAATATTACGTGCCCGTACTTAGCTCGGAAGCCTAGCCTCGAAAGTGGCCAAAATACATCTACGGGTGTTCTGAGATGCCTCGATGGTAGCCAAAATGCTTCGAGGGGTATATTTTATGATCATACCCATAGCAATCACCAAACGCCATTAGAAATATTTAAAAACCCTTTCTTTGACCAGCTTTGTTTATACAATTGACAAAGTTAAATCCAATGTCGTCAATGTTTTATCATTATTTATAATGGTTATTATACTTTTATAATCATATTTTTTTGTTAGCCATATTGTTTTTAAATGTAAGCAAACCAAAATAAAAATAATGTTCTCAGAGTTGTTCAAATCCCCGCAGGCGTAATTAATTCAATTTTGTTGAAAACCGTGTTCAATCTCCTATGAGCGACTCTTCGAAGTATTCCGTCTCCGTCATATTTATCTTCGTTTTGTGATCGAACTAAACGAACCCTGTAAACAAAATGCCATTTAAACGCAACGCAAATTTAAACCATTTGTAAAGTGAATGCCCCACGTATCGCCTGCTTTGTACCAACTGATGAATTTCTTTAGACGTCTTCCCGTATGCTCCTTGCATGCAGTATAACGTCTAAGTCAAAGACTAACCAAAACGAGCCTTAATGTAAAAGAAACACTGCTCTGTCGTAATTAACTAAACTAGTCAGTTTCAAACATAAGTCTCATGAATGCGAAAGTAAGTTTGTTAGGTACATCTTTACGATTGAACTACTGAGCCCAACTGAGGAACCATTTAAATAAGGAGAAGTTTCTTAGAAGGTAATGTGAACATTATCGTACGCGTTCGCTTGATATATGTGGATAAGATTATAAGCTTAAATTGATGTATAGAGTGGTCGTTAGTTTGTCATTGATTGATCTCATAAACGTCTGGTCCTTTGGTGACCTTTCTCTCGGGTGACATTCAAGCTCAGACAGCATTATTGTTGACTTTGTCTGAAGTTGTACTACTCGGTTGAAGCTATACTTACATAATATCATCCTGAATGACTGTGTCGATCATGCAAGTATTACAAAATTGATGTATATTTTACACACCTCTGCCAAACCCTTCCGGGATGCAGGCGTGAGTCTATAAAAAAAAAATATGGAGTCCCCGCCGCACCCTGCCTGTATGTATGAACGAGATAAACTCAAAAACTTTCGAATAGATTTATTCACGGTTTACTCCAGTAGATAGCATGATTACTGAGAAGGTTTAGGTGCATGATATTTCACCGGATGGAGCCCTCAGTAAAGCTTACTTTAAGACAATAAGGACACATTTTAAGGCCACAGATTTTGAATATTTATTTCATTATCAATTAAATTTACATTCAAAACTGTGCGTGACTGACATAGTCAAAAGTCAAAAATCCTTTATTCATCTAGGTCACAAGGTGACGCTTATGAACGTCAAATTTTAAACTGAATGCTTCTACATTTACATTTACTGCCCATTCGCAAAGCAATAGGTAGAACCACGAGAAAGAACGGGCAATAAAACTCGTGGCCACTCTTTTTAATCGCCAGTGTTATGTTACATATTTTGTTTTTGTAAGGAGCTGCAACTGTTTCACATTGTAATTAATTACTTGTAAATAGTAATTAGGAACATACATAATACTTAAATAATTAATGCAGTTACCAATTTAAGTGCTGTAGTAGCCTTACAGTGTGAATATTGTGTAACAGGAGTATCCACTTACGTCTTATAATGTAGGCAACTCGCGACCATGTTCATAACTATGGTGGAAATATATGTTACAGTAGTGACTGTATATGAATACACAAAATTACTAAAACATTAGTTTACCATAATCACGAGTTATCTTCATCTTACAGTGCAGTAAAACTTAGTGGTTTAATAAAATTAGTGGAACAACAATGAAAATGTAAATGTAGTACCTAAGTTGAATGACCTAATAATACATGAACAGTAATTTAAAAGAACTAGAAATATTATATAAAGATTAACTGAAAAATGCAAAGTATCCATATAATTCTAATTAGGTATAAAGATCATGAGTTGTCTAGCGTAAGTGACCATCCTTATCACTGAAATAATCATTAATAGTATAATAATCTTTCTTAATAAGGCAGTCTTTTATTTTAGTTTTAAATGTGCTAAATGGTAATTCTAAAAGACTAATTGATATTTTATTGTATATACGAATACCTAGCCCTACAAAAGAATTATTAACTTTATGTAAACGATGATAAGGGGCATATAACCTATGCCTGTTTCGAGTATTTATGTTATGTATATCGCTATTTGTGGTAAATAAACATATATTTTGCCTAATGTACAAAATATTAGCAAATAAAAATTGCGAGGCTACTGTAAGAATTCCTATAGACTTAAAGCGTTCCCTAAGAGTATCTTTTGCACCTAACATGTATATTGCTCTTACTGCTCGTTTTTGTAGAACGAAGCTATTCTGAATATCTGCAGCCTTGCCCCATAACAAAATGCCGTAGGACATAACACTGTGAAAATAGCTAAAATATACTAAAAGAGCCGTGTCGATGTTAGTAAGTTGCCTAACTTTTCTGACGGCATACGCAGCAGAGCTGAGCTTTCCTGCAAGACATGCTATATGTGCACCCCATTGTAACTTATTATTTTATCTAATACCTAGGAACACTGTAGAGTCTACTGTGTCAAGTTCCTCCCTATCTAGCATAATATTAGTTCCCAGTTGTCTTACATTAGGTAAAGCAAATTTAACGCATTTAGTTTTCCTAGAATTAAGTACTAGTTTATTTGCTGTAAGCCATTGTGTAACTTGTAATAGTGCATTATGTACATCATCAAACTGATTTCTATTCCTATCTACTTTAAAAATAAGTGACGCATCATCTGCAAAAAGTACAACATCACAGATGTTTTTTAAATAAAAAGGTAAGTAAGAGATGAAAGATCAACACAGAAGGCCAAAAGTATGTATATTGAGCAATAGCACCTCATATGGTTCATTAAAATCTGTAGATAGTATAATCAGTCAATGTGATTATATTCGTTATATTTCACCAAATTGTAATATTAAATACTTTCTTCAAAACATAGATAACAAATTATATAATTATGATATGAGGGACTATTGTTTTGTTATGTTGGGTGAACAAGATTTTAAAACTACTACATGTAATTACACGGATTTAATAAAAATTATAAGGGAATCCTTACAGCATATTGTAAAAACGAATTTAATTATATGTACCCCCACTTATGTTTGTGGAGCTCCGATATAGAATCATAAAATTGAGTTGTTTAATAATCTTTTGTATTTAGAACTTGAACAGAATAACTATGCATACTTCTACGATACAAATCGAATTGTTTCTTTTGACATGTTCTCACTAAGTACTGGTAAGCTAACTACTTTTGGAATAAGACACATTTATAAAGACATCTTGTCTAATATCAATAGTGATTATATAAATTTTTATGGTTACTCTGTAGTTATCCCACATACTGCAAACCCTTACGATAAACAGTCTATGTTTTTTCGTAAGTAGTGAGTTTACACTTACACATAAAATCAGAACTGCAACAATTACCAAAAATAAAACTATATTTAAAAATAAAAATCGCGACAAGAAATTATTGCTGTATTATCAGAATGTACGTGGATTACGATCTAAAACTGCTATGTTTTACAACGATATGAGAACAATATCTAGTGATTGTATAATTCTTACAGAAACTTTGCTTAACAGTTCAATCAATGATGGCGAACTATTTCCTCCCGAATATGTTGTTTTACTTAAGAATCGCGAAGGCGATGTAGGGTGGGGTGGTGTTCTACTAGCAGTAAGAAACTGTTATACAGTAAAAAGAATTACCGATGTTGATGACTTAACTGACGATAAGGAATTACTGTTCGTTTTTATTACGTGTGAAAAGGTAAAGTTTTTTATCTGTGTTGTGTATTTGCCCCCTAATTACAGTGACCAAAAATATTTAGACGTGTTATCCTGCATGGAAAATGCTATTACTACCTACTGTAATAGCATTTTCCATGCAGGATAACAATATCCATGCTTGATAGTTGGTGATTTTAATTTGAAGTCGTGTAGCAAATGTGTCAGGACTCAATTTAACAGCTTTTTAGAATACTGTAAACTTCGACAATGTAATAATGTGTGCAATGAGTATGGATGCATCTTGAATTTGGTATTGACCACTCTGGATTCAAGTAGTGTTGATGTAACGTCTGAAACTGAAGCTTTAGTACCTATTGACGCCTATCACCCTTCTTTAGAGATTTTGATCAAAATATCTTCAAAAGTAACGATGAATAACTCTACAACCATTACTCCAGGTCATCATTTAAGTACTGAGTGGAACTTTCGTAAGGCAGATTATGCTGGCCTGTACACTGATATTGCGTACATAGACTGGACAGAGCTAACACTTCAGCAGAACATAGACTTAAATATGGCCGTAGATATATTTTATAATAATCTCAACGATGCTATCAGCACACGTGTCCCTCTAAAATCAGTAACTCATTTAAATAAATATGTATATCCTAAATGGTATACTAAAGAAATAATTCACTATATAAAGTTAAAATATTACAATCTGAAAATGTATAAACGCCTTCGCTTAGAATTTAATAAAGAATTATTTAAATACTACAGAACTAAAGTAAAGGAATTAATAAATGGCGCATTTAGAAACTATATAACAACAGTAGAAAATAATATAACTCGTGAACCAACTAGTTTTTGGAAATATGTCAAAGAGAAATGTAAAAGTAGGCAACAGGCTAATAATTATATATATAACAATAGCACAGTAGAAGGACAGGCTGCTATTGACGCCTTTGCTCAATATTTTAGCTCTATCTTCCATAAGTCTTCTCCATTATTAGATGTAAATATGGCTGAGCAAGAGGCAGCTCATTTAGCTCTTGGATCTAGTATTTCTATAGATCAAGTTAAAATGAGCGATCTTCGGTGTGCAGTGCGCCATCTTAAAGCTACAGCGGCCTACGGACCCGACAATATACCCGCGTTTATGGTTAAAGACTGCCTATCAGTTCTAGAAATACCACTGCTGCATATATATAACCTTGCGCTGCAACAATGTGTATATCCTAGCAAGTGGGAAGTGTCCCGAGTAACACCAATACCTAAATCTGGTTCATCTATAAATATAACAAATTTTAGACCTATTGCTGTCTTGTCAGTATTTGCTAAGGTATTTGAGACTATTCTTAATACTCACATCTCTAAACAAATTAAGGGACAGCTAAGTGATTGTCAACATGGATTTCGTACTGGGCGCTCTACCTTAACCAACCATGTTCCATTTGTAGATTACATAAGCACACGAGTTAAGTCAGGTTGTCAGGTAGATGCTGTATATCTCGATTTTAGAAAAGCTTTCGATGTTGTTGATAATGACGTACTTTTAAAGAAATTTGCATCTTTTGGGTTTACAACATCTCTTCTAAGTTTTATGGCGGATTATCTCAAAGACCGAAAACAGTTTGTAAAGATGAATGGATATAGGTCTGAAGAATATTTCACCCGGTCAGGTGTAAGTCAGGGTAGTACCCTCGGTCCTACGCAGTTTTTAATTATGATCAATGACTTACCTAGGGTTATATCAATGTCAAAATGTCTGATGTTTGCTGATGACTTAAAACTGTACCGTGCAGTAGCCAGTAACTGAACCAAACGACTGTACAGCATTACAGCGTGATATTAATTCAATTGTAGAATGGTCTCAAAAAAATAAATTGTCATTTAATAGTTCCAAGTGCAAATTTATAACATTCTCTCGATCCCGGAATCCAATCGTTAATAACTATGAACTTGCAGGAGTGGCTCTGGAAAGAGTCTGTTCAATCCGGGATTTGGGGCTTGTTATGGATGATAAATTCAATTTTCATGAGCATATTCTTAATACTTGTAAAGACGCTAACAAATGTCTTGGATTCATAATGAGAACATCTGCCCAGTTTAGAAATATACAAGTAATTAAGCTACTTTATAATGCCTATGTTCGCAGCAAATTAGAGTATAATGCGCTAGTTTGGAATCCACCACAGACCTTATACACCACAATTGTAGAGAAAGTACAACGCAAATTCTGCAGGTACTTATATAAACGCCAATATGGATACTATCCGTATCTGTATCCTTCCATGTTTGTATCAGGCATGGTTGGACTAGAAACTCTCCAACTCAGGCGCGAGTACACGCATATAATTCACTACTGTTTACTTCTAGTTAGTAAAATAGACAATCCAAGCGTGCGGGAATGTATTTATTTTTATGTACCCGATCACTATATGCGTGGTAATGCAAGAAGGAAACATAGGCTCTTCTCCTACCCGCCTACCTGGCGCTCTCCCCAAGCATCCAATAGTCCCACTGCTAGAGCAAACACATTAATTAATCAATTCTTACGACATAATCCAGATGCTGATATATTTTTGACACACTAGCGAAAACTATAAATAATGTTTCTAATTATTTAAATATTATGAAAAGATAAATAATTATGTAGGTATGTTATGTGTTATAATATGGTTAAGTTTATTTTATTTTGTTTTTTGTTAAAATGTAATTATGTTATCTTATTTGTTATTTTGTTTTTGTAATCATAATAATTGATAATATTCTAATGTGTAACCTATTTTTTGTATATTTAGCATAGATGTAAGCGATTTGGTGTAATGCTGTTAGCTTATATTTTTATAAATAAATGAATTGAATTGAATTGAATTAATACATACAAAAAATAGAAAAGGACCTAAACTTGAGCCCTGTGGAACGCCTAGCTGTATAGGTAATTTAGAGGATGTAGTCCCATTTACATGGACACACTGAAATCTCTGCCGCAGGTACGAATCGACAACACTAAGTGCGGTTTTTTCTACGCCATAGTGGCGGAGCTTACGCAGTAGCGTATCGTGGTGAACGCAGTCAAATGCTTTAGATAGGTCACAGAATACTCCAATAGCATTCTTTGATGACTCCCAAGCACTATAAACGTGTTTTATGAGAGCAACACCCGCATCAGTAGTGGATCTACCTTTAGTAAATCCGTATTGATTTTTGTGAAGCAGACTATTTAAATTAAAGTGGTTTAGTAGCTGCTTTAAAAGAATCAATTCAAATATTTTACTAAATGCCGGCAAGATAGATATGGGCCTAAAATTATTAATTTCATTTTTACTGCCAGATTTGAATAAGGGTATAATTTTACTTAATTTCATCAAATCCGGAAATACGCCTAGGTCAAAGCATTGATTAAAAATTATAGATAGGTAAGGCGCAACAGTCTCAACTATAGTACCTAAAATTTTAATTGAAATGCCCCAAAAGTCTCCGGTATTTTTAATATTAATTGAATTATATGCGATCAATATATCTCGCGGGGTATTGTGCTCGAATCTAAACACGCTCTTGCATTCAGGTACACTGCTAATCAAAAATTTCCAGCGTCTATAGATGATGATTGTAAACAGCTAGTAGTTGTTAAAGGTATGCTCGCAAAGAAACTATTGAACATATGCGCTACTTGAGTTTTATTGGTGACTAATAAATAGTTTTCTTTAAGTTCAAATTGGTTTGCCCGTGGTCGTGCTCTTCCTGTTTCATCATTTATAATTTTCCAAGTTTGTTTAATTATATTTGTTGAATGCTTAATTTTACTACTAATAAATTAAGATTTTGCCATAATACAAACTTGTTTAAAAAATTTTGAATACTTTTTTACATAATCTCGAAAAGGTGTGTCAAATCTATGTTGTTTCATTCCATATAATTCATGCAACTTGGCTCTACTTTTGTATATACCAATAGTGGCCCACTGGTTAAAAGATCCCATAGTACCCTTTAGTGTGACTGTTTTACTCTTGAAGGTATTTTGAAACTCATTATTTACTAGTCCAAAAAGTGAGTAAGTGATTGAGTGAGTAGATGGTGCTACTCGCCGAGTAAACATTAGCTCTGTGTTTAAAAATTAATTACATGTACAAAAGTTGGTTTATTAAGTTGACTTAAGTGTTTTTAATATGCTTAATACCCAATAACTTTCGTCTATTGTTGGCATTACTGTAACATTTCAAATAGTGCAATAAATACAATATCAGTGTCAAACTCTAACATTATGTTCAAAAACTCTTAAAATAGTGCAATAACTCACGAAAAGTGCAATCTCAACACAGACAAATAGTATAACTAAATAATTACGACAATACAAGTGAAAAAAGTGCTAAAATATTTTATTTAAAAGTGAACTTAAAAACAGTGACAATATTCGTGCGTTACCTACAATTCAAAAATAAAAAGCAGCAAATTGGACATTGACCTCTTGATTAAACTAAAACACAGTGGCTTAAAACAGAAGCACAATTTTCAACGTACAGCTCATAGTCATGGTGGCCGAACGGTGATACTGTAAACTCACGAGTCGGCGGCTCGATTCCCAGTATAACATAAACTTTTTGCCATTCTTTTTTGTTTTGTTTATTATTCTATACAAATAAAAACCAAGATTTATCTAAGTATACTTAAAAAAAAAACTGACATTATAAACATGGATTCAATCGAACGAAATATTACACAACGACGCAAAAAACTAGATGAAACGACATCTCCAGACAGTAGTAATGGAAGCACAATGAACGACTCATCTGTTCTAAACTATTCAAACTCAGCAAAGCGCAGCTTACCAGATTTATCAAAAATGCTACTAAATAATGAAGTTGATGAGCTTAGAGAGGAATGAATGAAAACAAGGATGGAGCTAGAGAGAACGCAGAGCGAGGTAGACAGTCTTAATGTAGAAAACTTTTCACTACAAAAAATTATAAAATGTCAGCAAACCAAAATCGACCACTTGAAATCTTTGTGTAAAAATAACACTCCTAACACTAGGAAAACTTCAAAAAACCGTAAAAAGCTATTTCATATTGAATCAATATCGACGTACACTATTGTTCAAGATACTCCAGTGACTCAAGATGGTAGTACTGAATCTTTAATTACAACACCGAATCCTATCGACGTATACAACGCACATCATACATCCTTAGACAAATAGTTAAAGAGTATAAATACCTTAAGTGAAGAAACCACCGGCCAAGTTGAACAACTCAATGAAAATATTGAGAAATCATCAGACATCATAAAATCCAAAATAATAAACAATATTGTCGTTTTCACAGATCGGTATAGTTCAAACATAAGAAATACACTTCAAAGACTTGTTGGCACTTCGTATTTAGTAACCTGCATAAGTAAACCTGGAGCTACTAGTGATAGATTGCTGGAATCAAGTCTAGAAATGTGCAAAAGCTTTAATAAATACGACTATGTCATATTTATATGCGGTAACAATGACAAGAGTCCGTTGCAAGTACAGTCTACCCTTTATTATTATTTAAATAAACTAGCCAATACAAACATTTTAGTGTGTAATATTAAGCGAAACAGATTTTTGAGCGAGTCAAAACTAAATGACTTATGTAATTATATATGCTCTCAATTCAACCATAGCACTTTTGTTCACCTGGATTTTGCAATTCCCTTTAAATACTACAACTATGTTATGTCTAAATATTTGATTAGGAACATATTTCACTTGTACCACAGGCAGTCGCACCAAGACTACGTGCTTAGTAAAGTAAATTTAATGGAAACGGATAATAGGAATGTAAACTCAGTCAGTACTCAAACAGATCAGTTCATAACACCAGTTAAGTCAAATGTAGCCATACAAACTGATACTCATTTTTTTCGAACCTAGCAATGTTTTTACTGTACAACACCATAATGTCGAAGGTATGCGATCAAAATTAAGTGAATTTGAACTGTTGTTGTGTTCTAAAGATATTGATGTTTTTTGTGCGAGCGAGACTTTTTTTCGAGATTCAAATGCTGAGATATTACAATTGTCAGGGTATAAGACAGCAAGTTACTTTTCAAGAAAAGATAAAAGGAGGGGCGGTGTGCATTTACGTTAAGAACTGTATATGCTTCAATAAATTAGACTGGATAAATGATATGTCAATAGAGCTACATTTTGAGTGCTGTGGTATTTTCATCCCAAATACGAATTGGTATATCATATCCATGTACAGAACTCCAAGTAGTAATTTTCAACTCCAAGTAGTAATAGACAAATTAGATAAACTATTATTTAAATTAACTATCCGTTCGAGAAGATTAAGTAAAAAAATATTTATTTTAGGTGATTTTAATATCGATATACTTTCCCCAAGTACAAAAACTAAACAATTTATAAACACTGTGGAAAAATATAACTTAACTTTAACTTTAAATAAACCTACAAGAATAACTACACATTCGGCAACTTGCATAGACAATATTATTACAAATCATAAAAAATATAAAACTGAGATTCTGGACTTAGGGATCTCAGATCATACTGGTCAACTTATTGAAATTCCCTGGAGCTTGAGTTTCAAAGAAAAAAATTGGTTTATATATAAACGAAACATAAAAGGCAATAAAGAAATATTTCTAAAATATATTTCTCAAATACCATTTCATGAAGTATACAGCAAAACTGATGTTAATAAAGCATACATATTATTCATTGAAACATTTTCCTTAATTTTTAACTTGTGTTTTCCCTCGAATAAATTAAAAATTACATACGAAAAAAGGAAATCCTGGCAAACTAAAAGTATTGTTGCCTCTAGTAAAAATAAAAGGCTGTTGTACTTACAATCTAAAAAATATAATTGTAAAGTCAGTAAGCTTGTATACAAGATATATTGTAATATAATGAAGCGCGTTATAAAGGAATCTAAAAGGATATCAAACATAAAACAATTCAAAATAGTGATAATACCTCTAAAGCCACATGGACATTAATAAAACAACAAACTCAAGCCGTAAATACGTTAAATCTACTATTGACTACATTACACAAAATAGTAAAGAAATAAAATCACCTACCAAAATAGCACATCTATTTAATAACTTTTATATTACCCAAAATTTCAACTCAACCATTAACAGTACGCAAAACATTATAAATATAAAAAATGTTAACTCAATCTTTCTTTTTCCTGTTGATAGAACCGAAATACTAAATATCGCAAAAAAGCTAAAAAATAAAACATGTCATGGGGTGGATAATATTCCAGTAAACTTGGTAAAAGATAGCATAGAATATACTGCAGACGCCCTCGTACACATTATAAACCTCATGCTTGAAACAGGCGTATTTCCAGATGACTTAAAAATAGCAATAATCATACCTATACATAAAAAAGGTTCAAAACATGAACTAAATAACTACAGACCCATAGCTATGTTACCGAGTTTTTCAAAAATATTTGAAAACGTTACACATACTAGGTTTACAAAATTTCTGGATTATTATAATATACTGAGTACAAATCAATTTGGATTTCAAAAAAATAAAACTACATCATTGGCCATATTTAAACTATTCCAAAGTATTTGGGAAAATATGAACAAAAAGAAGAGATGCACTGCTTTATTTCTCGACATGTCAAAAGCTTTTGACTGTGTGCATTTTGATATTTTATTAAACCAATTAGAAAATATAGGTATTAGAGGCGTGGCGAAAGATCTAATAAAATCATATCTAGAAAATAGGAAGCAAGCCACTGTCATCGAAACTTTCGATCGGACTACTAAAACATTAGTGCCTATTCAATCAAGGTTCGAAAAGGTATTACTAGGTGTTCCACAAGGCAGCATATTGGGCCCATTGCTATTTTTAATTTACGTAAATAACCTGCCTAACTTAAATAACCATCTTTGCATTATGTATGCAGATGATGCTACAATTTTTATATGTAATGATAACTTAAATGACACTGAATATGAAATTGAAATAAATAATACATTAAATAGCGTTACTAGCTGACTAAAATCAATAAACTTAAAAGTAAATTTGACAAAAACAAAATTGATGCAATTTCAAAATTATAAAAATAAGCCATCATCGTTTAAAATATGTGAATCGGATACATTTATAGAAGAGGTAAAGCAAATAGATTTCCTTGGAGTTACAATAGACCATAACTTAAATTGGAAACATCACATTGAAAAAATAAACAAAAGGTTATCGAAATACAGTTATACCCTATCTATACTTGTCGAAACAACTTCTGTCAATACTGCGAAATTAGCTTATTTTGGTTATGTATACCCATTGTTAACCTACGGAGTAATATACTGGGGCAACTCATGTGATGTACAATCTACATTTGTTCTACAAAAAAAGTGTCTCCGCATTATTTATAATATGCAAAGTATGGACTCTCTTAGATCTGTCTTTAGTGAAAAGGAATTCCTTACACTTACCGGTATCTATATATTAGAATTATGTTTATTTGTTAAAAATAATATCCATTTTTTTAATCTTAAGTGTACTTCTATGCCTAACGTAAGAAATAAATATAAATACAATTTAAAGTTACCACTTATAAACAATGTTATATATTACAAAAGCACGTATGTAACTGCGATCCGAGTTTTTACCCACTTGCCCGTAGATATTAAGCAACTAGAAGGACAATTGTTTAAAGGGGCCTTAAAACGTTGGCTAATTAAAAAAGCTTTTTACAATATCAATGAATATTTTCAAAATAAATGTTAGTCTTAAGTAGTAGTAGTATGTAATTATTTATAAGAAAAATTACATACTACTAATATTACAATGCCCGATTGGGTAGGCTGTTGAAACTATATATTTTATGTAAACACCTATGTATGCACACAGTTTCAGTAAAAAAATGTCTTTGTCTTTGTCTTTGTCTTTGAGTTATAAATCTTATTTGGATTTTGTGAGTTCAATATTGAGGTATTGAGTTTAGCAATAATATTGGTTTTGAAACATATTAGACGATTGGTAGTCCGAGGCCTACATTCTACTGTACGTGATTTATCATATGTTGAACAGGGAAAACCAGCTATCTGTCCACGGTGATCAGAAGGGAGAGAACTAATTACTACTGGGTTTGTGGCAGCACAAGACCTAAATATGTTATCTAAACAAGTAGAAGATATTGCAGATACTCTAGTAGGTTCACAGAATAGGTTACTTAAATTAAATGACTTGAAAAGATTCAGAAATCTAATACACTGTGAAGAGTTCTCTAAAATATTAATATTAAAATCGCCGCATACTATAATATTCTTATTACTTCATTTAATTTTATTTATAGCATCTTCCATAACAGTCTCAAATAGATTATAGTCACCTAAAAGAGGTCGATATACACAAATTACTATATATAGGTCTAATTCCACACAGGACAACTCAATAGTGCGCTCAATAGATAAATTAACAATATCTTTACGTTCCTTTCATTTTAATAAATTTGAAGTTATTATAAGAGAACTGCCTCTAATAGCCTGCATTCTTATATACGAACTCTGCACTGTATAATATTGATTTAAAACAATAAGCTCATGGTTCTTTAACCAATGTTCAGTTAAGCACAAAACCTTAACATCATATTTTTCTAGAAATAAACTTAACTCTAATTCTTTGCCAGATAATCCCTGCATGTTTTTGTGTACTATATTCAAATACTGCAGCCTAACTGTTGTCCTATCTTGGAGTTTAAATCACAAGATGTGTCAATAAAAACGTTGTTAGTACAAGTACTAACCCTATCAAATAAATTGTCAACACAAGGCTCTCTGCCTTGTTGTAAATTGTATGCTAATAGTTTAGCAATCTGTCGCTTAATATAAAATGGCAGATACATTGTATCTCTTGTTAAAGTAAATTTACTAATAAATTTATTAGCGTCAAAAAACAATATTGCGTCACTATGACGACAAGTTATATTATATAATAACATATTTAATGTGTGTATGTGCATGTTTTGTGTATGTGTTAAGTCATCTGAGTAAGGCAAAGCACATAAAATAAATTTACAACTAAACCTGGAATTAAGGTCTAATAACATTTCAACACATTCTATGATATGCTGTCTTTTTACCGTTAAACTGTTACCAAACAACAATATGGCCGTACTACTCTCATCTAAGGGGTGCAACTTAATCTGATTAACTAAACTACTGTAACAATCCCCTGGCCTACAATCTTAATATATAAAATCCTTGCGTTACTGACGGACTGACAGACACGCTACAGCCGAAACTATTGGGCGCAGGAAGCTGAAATTTGGCATGTATATTCCTTGGGGACCGTAAGGGTGCACTAAGAAGGGATTTCCCGAAATTCCCAAGGGATCGGCCAAAACGGGTAAATTTTAAAAAAATGCAGGCGTAGCTGCTGGCGTCCTCTAGTAATTTATAATACACTGGTTTGTATTCTCACTGAGAAGACTACCAAAATTATAACCTAGCCTATCAGAAAAAATGTAAGTTTTGTTAGTTGATGTTGGAAACCTAGATTTAATCATATTTGATTGTGAAGAGGATTGGTTTTGTGAATTATCAGAAAAGTTCTCAGGTAGTATGGTACTCAATGGCTCTGCTGGGGTTGGAGTGTGAATGTGAGCACAAGGACATGAGAGCTTATTGGTCAGAGACTCATACATTTACTCATAGAAAGGAGCCTACTCCTTTGTCATACAAAGGAGGAGGGAGAGAGGAGAAGTCGGACTTTAAGATTAGATTTCCTACGGTGAAAGACTAATATCGTTGAAATACTAATCAAAGTGGTTGACTGCCCAGTCTAAGTTGGGCGGGTCGCATAAACTAAACATTCCGTCATTCAGTCACCATTTAAACATTTGTACAAAGCTTATTTAATCTACTTTCATAAAATCATTATTTCAAATATCAACACCCGAGTGACGAGTCGTAAGGTTAGGTTTAAGGTAGCACGGCAAGTGGCCTTGCTTCGCGGGTGGTCAGATAACGACCGCGTGATGCTTTAGCGGAAAATGTCAAATTAGAGCGGTTACCTTGAGCGGATAATAAAAAACGACGAGAAATATGAATATGCCAGAAATATAATAGCGCGCTCGAAAATGGCGGGAAAATATTATACCAGGCGCGCTTTATACCGCTCTTGCGTTGGCTTCAAGTATATTATTTGGTGTTAATTAATATCATTCGAAAGCTTATTTAATTACGCGTCTTTTGATATACAATATTTACTTAATAAATAAAAATGTCACCATTCTTTCAACGAAAATATTACGTGCCCGTACTTAGCTCGGAAGCCTAGCCTCGAAAGTGGCCAAAATACATCTACGGGTGTTCTGAGATGCCTCGATGGTAGCCAAAATGCTTCGAGGGGTATATTTTATGATCATACCCATAGCAATCACCAAACGCCATTAGAAATATTTAAAAACCCTTTCTTTGACCAGCTTTGTTTATACAATTGACAAAGTTAAATCCAATGTCGTCAATGTTTTATCATTATTTATAATGGTTATTATACTTTTATAATCATATTTTTTTGTTAGCCATATTGTTTTTAAATGTAAGCAAACCAAAATAAAAATAATGTTCTCAGAGTTGTTCAAATCCCCGCAGGCGTAATTAATTCAATTTTGTTGAAAACCGTGTTCAATCTCCTATGAGCGACTCTTCGAAGTATTCCGTCTCCGTCATATTTATCTTCGTTTTGTGATCGAACTAAACGAACCCTGTAAACAAAATGCCATTTAAACGCAACGCAAATTTAAACCATTTGTAAAGTGAATGCCCCACGTATCGCCTGCTTTGTACCAACTGATGAATTTCTTTAGACGTCTTCCCGTATGCTCCTTGCATGCAGTATAACGTCTAAGTCAAAGACTAACCAAAACGAGCCTTAATGTAAAAGAAACACTGCTCTGTCGTAATTAACTAAACTAGTCAGTTTCAAACATAAGTCTCATGAATGCGAAAGTAAGTTTGTTAGGTACATCTTTACGATTGAACTACTGAGCCCAACTGAGGAACCATTTAAATAAGGAGAAGTTTCTTAGAAGGTAATGTGAACATTATCGTACGCGTTCGCTTGATATATGTGGATAAGATTATAAGCTTAAATTGATGTATAGAGTGGTCGTTAGTTTGTCATTGATTGATCTCATAAACGTCTGGTCCTTTGGTGACCTTTCTCTCGGGTGACATTCAAGCTCAGACAGCATTATTGTTGACTTTGTCTGAAGTTGTACTACTCGGTTGAAGCTATACTTACATAATATCATCCTGAATGACTGTGTCGATCATGCAAGTATTACAAAATTGATGTATATTTTACACACCTCTGCCAAACCCTTCCGGGATGCAGGCGTGAGTCTATAAAAAAAAAATATGGAGTCCCCGCCGCACCCTGCCTGTATGTATGAACGAGATAAACTCAAAAACTTTCGAATAGATTTATTCACGGTTTACTCCAGTAGATAGCATGATTACTGAGAAGGTTTAGGTGCATGATATTTCACCGGATGGAGCCCTCAGTAAAGCTTACTTTAAGACAATAAGGACACATTTTAAGGCCACAGATTTTGAATATTTATTTCATTATCAATTAAATTTACATTCAAAACTGTGCGTGACTGACATAGTCAAAAGTCAAAAATCCTTTATTCATCTAGGTCACAAGGTGACGCTTATGAACGTCAAATTTTAAACTGAATGCTTCTACATTTACATTTACTGCCCATTCGCAAAGCAATAGGTAGAACCACGAGAAAGAACGGGCAATAAAACTCGTGGCCACTCTTTTTAATCGCCAGTGTTATGTTACATATTTTGTTTTTGTAAGGAGCTGCAACTGTTTCACATTGTAATTAATTACTTGTAAATAGTAATTAGGAACATACATAATACTTAAATAATTAATGCAGTTACCAATTTAAGTGCTGTAGTAGCCTTACAGTGTGAATATTGTGTAACAGGAGTATCCACTTACGTCTTATAATGTAGGCAACTCGCGACCATGTTCATAACTATGGTGGAAATATATGTTACAGTAGTGACTGTATATGAATACACAAAATTACTAAAACATTAGTTTACCATAATCACGAGTTATCTTCATCTTACAGTGCAGTAAAACTTAGTGGTTTAATAAAATTAGTGGAACAACAATGAAAATGTAAATGTAGTACCTAAGTTGAATGACCTAATAATACATGAACAGTAATTTAAAAGAACTAGAAATATTATATAAAGATTAACTGAAAAATGCAAAGTATCCATATAATTCTAATTAGGTATAAAGATCATGAGTTGTCTAGCGTAAGTGACCATCCTTATCACTGAAATAATCATTAATAGTATAATAATCTTTCTTAATAAGGCAGTCTTTTATTTTAGTTTTAAATGTGCTAAATGGTAATTCTAAAAGACTAATTGATATTTTATTGTATATACGAATACCTAGCCCTACAAAAGAATTATTAACTTTATGTAAACGATGATAAGGGGCATATAACCTATGCCTGTTTCGAGTATTTATGTTATGTATATCGCTATTTGTGGTAAATAAACATATATTTTGCCTAATGTACAAAATATTAGCAAATAAAAATTGCGAGGCTACTGTAAGAATTCCTATAGACTTAAAGCGTTCCCTAAGAGTATCTTTTGCACCTAACATGTATATTGCTCTTACTGCTCGTTTTTGTAGAACGAAGCTATTCTGAATATCTGCAGCCTTGCCCCATAACAAAATGCCGTAGGACATAACACTGTGAAAATAGCTAAAATATACTAAAAGAGCCGTGTCGATGTTAGTAAGTTGCCTAACTTTTCTGACGGCATACGCAGCAGAGCTGAGCTTTCCTGCAAGACATGCTATATGTGCACCCCATTGTAACTTATTATTTTATCTAATACCTAGGAACACTGTAGAGTCTACTGTGTCAAGTTCCTCCCTATCTAGCATAATATTAGGTCCCAGTTGTCTTACATTAGGTAAAGCAAATTTAACGCATTTAGTTTTCCTAGAATTAAGTACTAGTTTATTTGCTGTAAGCCATTGTGTAACTTGTAATAGTGCATTATGTACATCATCAAACTGATTTCTATTCCTATCTACTTTAAAAATAAGTGACGCATCATCTGCAAAAAGTACAACATCACAGATGTTTTTTAAATAAAAAGGTAAGTAAGAGATGAAAGATCAACACAGAAGGCCAAAAGTATGTATATTGAGCAATAGCACCTCATATGGTTCATTAAAATCTGTAGATAGTATAATCAGTCAATGTGATTATATTCGTTATATTTCACCAAATTGTAATATTAAATACTTTCTTCAAAACATAGATAACAAATTATATAATTATGATATGAGGGACTATTGTTTTGTTATGTTGGGTGAACAAGATTTTAAAACTACTACATGTAATTACACGGATTTAATAAAAATTATAAGGGAATCCTTACAGCATATTGTAAAAACGAATTTAATTATATGTACCCCCCACTTATGTTTGTGGAGCTCCGATATAGAATCATAAAATTGAGTTGTTTAATAATCTTTTGTATTTAGAACTTGAACAGAATAACTATGCATACTTCTACGATACAAATCGAATTGTTTATTTTGACATGTTCTCACTAAGTACTGGTAAGCTAACTACTTTTGGAATAAGACACATTTATAAAGACATCTTGTCTAATATCAATAGTGATTATATAAATTTTTATGGTTACTCTGTAGTTATCCCACATACTGCAAACCCTTACGATAAACAGTCTATGTTTTTTCGTAAGTAGTGAGTTTACACTTACACATAAAATCAGAACTGCAACAATTACCAAAAATAAAACTATATTTAAAAATAAAAATCGCGACAAGAAATTATTGCTGTATTATCAGAATGTACGTGGATTACGATCTAAAACTGCTATGTTTTACAACGATATGAGAACAATATCTAGTGATTGTATAATTCTTACAGAAACTTTGCTTAACAGTTCAATCAATGATGGCGAACTATTTCCTCCCGAATATGTTGTTTTACTTAAGAATCGCGAAGGCGATGTAGGGTGGGGTGGTGTTCTACTAGCAGTAAGAAACTGTTATACAGTAAAAAGAATTACCGATGTTGATGACTTAACTGACGATAAGGAATTACTGTTCGTTTTTATTACGTGTGAAAAGGTAAAGTTTTTTATCTGTGTTGTGTATTTGCCCCCTAATTACAGTGACCAAAAATATTTAGACGTGTTATCCTGCATGGAAAATGCTATTACTACCTACTGTAATAGCATTTTCCATGCAGGATAACAATATCCATGCTTGATAGTTGGTGATTTTAATTTGAAGTCGTGTAGCAAATGTGTCAGGACTCAATTTAACAGCTTTTTAGAATACTGTAAACTTCGACAATGTAATAATGTGTGCAATGAGTATGGATGCATCTTGAATTTGGTATTGACCACTCTGGATTCAAGTAGTGTTGATGTAACGTCTGAAACTGAAGCTTTAGTACCTATTGACGCCTATCACCCTTCTTTAGAGATTTTGATCAAAATATCTTCAAAAGTAACGATGAATAACTCTACAACCATTACTCCAGGTCATCATTTAAGTACTGAGTGGAACTTTCGTAAGGCAGATTATGCTGGCCTGTACACTGATATTGCGTACATAGACTGGACAGAGCTAACACTTCAGCAGAACATAGACTTAAATATGGCCGTAGATATATTTTATAATAATCTCAACGATGCTATCAGCACACGTGTCCCTCTAAAATCAGTAACTCATTTAAATAAATATGTATATCCTAAATGGTATACTAAAGAAATAATTCACTATATAAAGTTAAAATATTACAATCTGAAAATGTATAAACGCCTTCGCTTAGAATTTAATAAAGAATTATTTAAATACTACAGAACTAAAGTAAAGGAATTAATAAATGGCGCATTTAGAAACTATATAACAACAGTAGAAAATAATATAACTCGTGAACCAACTAGTTTTTGGAAATATGTCAAAGAGAAATGTAAAAGTAGGCAACAGGCTAATAATTATATATATAACAATAGCACAGTAGAAGGACAGGCTGCTATTGACGCCTTTGCTCAATATTTTAGCTCTATCTTCCATAAGTCTTCTCCATTATTAGATGTAAATATGGCTGAGCAAGAGGCAGCTCATTTAGCTCTTGGATCTAGTATTTCTATAGATCAAGTTAAAATGAGCGATCTTCGGTGTGCAGTGCGCCATCTTAAAGCTACAGCGGCCTACGGACCCGACAATATACCCGCGTTTATGGTTAAAGACTGCCTATCAGTTCTAGAAATACCACTGCTGCATATATATAACCTTGCGCTGCAACAATGTGTATATCCTAGCAAGTGGGAAGTGTCCCGAGTAACACCAATACCTAAATCTGGTTCATCTATAAATATAACAAATTTTAGACCTATTGCTGTCTTGTCAGTATTTGCTAAGGTATTTGAGACTATTCTTAATACTCACATCTCTAAACAAATTAAGGGACAGCTAAGTGATTGTCAACATGGATTTCGTACTGGGCGCTCTACCTTAACCAACCATGTTCCATTTGTAGATTACATAAGCACACGAGTTAAGTCAGGTTGTCAGGTAGATGCTGTATATCTCGATTTTAGAAAAGCTTTCGATGTTGTTGATAATGACGTACTTTTAAAGAAATTTGCATCTTTTGGGTTTACAACATCTCTTCTAAGTTTTATGGCGGATTATCTCAAAGACCGAAAACAGTTTGTAAAGATGAATGGATATAGGTCTGAAGAATATTTCACCCGGTCAGGTGTAAGTCAGGGTAGTACCCTCGGTCCTACGCAGTTTTTAATTATGATCAATGACTTACCTAGGGTTATATCAATGTCAAAATGTCTGATGTTTGCTGATGACTTAAAACTGTACCGTGCAGTAGCCAGTAACTGAACCAAACGACTGTACAGCATTACAGCGTGATATTAATTCAATTGTAGAATGGTCTCAAAAAAATAAATTGTCATTTAATAGTTCCAAGTGCAAATTTATAACATTCTCTCGATCCCGGAATCCAATCGTTAATAACTATGAACTTGCAGGAGTGGCTCTGGAAAGAGTCTGTTCAATCCGGGATTTGGGGCTTGTTATGGATGATAAATTCAATTTTCATGAGCATATTCTTAATACTTGTAAAGACGCTAACAAATGTCTTGGATTCATAATGAGAACATCTGCCCAGTTTAGAAATATACAAGTAATTAAGCTACTTTATAATGCCTATGTTCGCAGCAAATTAGAGTATAATGCGCTAGTTTGGAATCCACCACAGACCTTATACACCACAATTGTAGAGAAAGTACAACGCAAATTCTGCAGGTACTTATATAAACGCCAATATGGATACTATCCGTATCTGTATCCTTCCATGTTTGTATCAGGCATGGTTGGACTAGAAACTCTCCAACTCAGGCGCGAGTACACGCATATAATTCACTACTGTTTACTTCTAGTTAGTAAAATAGACAATCCAAGCGTGCGGGAATGTATTTATTTTTATGTACCCGATCACTATATGCGTGGTAATGCAAGAAGGAAACATAGGCTCTTCTCCTACCCGCCTACCTGGCGCTCTCCCCAAGCATCCAATAGTCCCACTGCTAGAGCAAACACATTAATTAATCAATTCTTACGACATAATCCAGATGCTGATATATTTTTGACACACTAGCGAAAACTATAAATAATGTTTCTAATTATTTAAATATTATGAAAAGATAAATAATTATGTAGGTATGTTATGTGTTATAATATGGTTAAGTTTATTTTATTTTGTTTTTTGTTAAAATGTAATTATGTTATCTTATTTGTTATTTTGTTTTTGTAATCATAATAATTGATAATATTCTAATGTGTAACCTATTTTTTGTATATTTAGCATAGATGTAAGCGATTTGGTGTAATGCTGTTAGCTTATATTTTTATAAATAAATGAATTGAATTGGATTGAATTAATACATACAAAAAATAGAAAAGGACCTAAACTTGAGCCCTGTGGAACGCCTAGCTGTATAGGTAATTTAGAGGATGTAGTCCCATTTACATGGACACACTGAAATCTCTGCCGCAGGTACGAATCGACAACACTAAGTGCGGTTTTCTCTACGCCATAGTGGCGGAGCTTACGCAGTAGCGTATCGTGGTGAACGCAGTCAAATGCTTTAGATAGGTCACAGAATACTCCAATAGCATTCTTTGATGACTCCCAAGCACTATAAACGTGTTTTATGAGAGCAACACCCGCATCAGTAGTGGATCTACCTTTAGTAAATCCGTATTGATTTTTGTGAAGCAGACTATTTAAATTAAAGTGGTTTAGTAGCTGCTTTAAAAGAATCAATTCAAATATTTTACTAAATGCCGGCAAGATAGATATGGGCCTAAAATTATTAATTTCATTTTTACTGCCAGATTTGAATAAGGGTATAATTTTACTTAATTTCATCAAATCCGGAAATACGCCTAGGTCAAAGCATTGATTAAAAATTATAGATAGGTAAGGCGCAACAGTCTCAACTATAGTACCTAAAATTTTAATTGAAATGCCCCAAAAGTCTCCGGTATTTTTAATATTAATTGAATTATATGCGATCAATATATCTCGCGGGGTATTGTGCTCGAATCTAAACACGCTCTTGCATTCAGGTACACTGCTAATCAAAAATTTCCAGCGTCTATAGATGATGATTGTAAACAGCTAGTAGTTGTTAAAGGTATGCTCGCAAAGAAACTATTGAACATATGCGCTACTTGAGTTTTATTGGTGACTAATAAATAGTTTTCTTTAAGTTCAAATTGGTTTGCCCGTGGTCGTGCTCTTCCTGTTTCATCATTTATAATTTTCCAAGTTTGTTTAATTATATTTGTTGAATGCTTAATTTTACTACTAATAAATTAAGATTTTGCCATAATACAAACTTGTTTAAAAAATTTTGAATACTTTTTTACATAATCTCGAAAAGGTGTGTCAAATCTATGTTGTTTCATTCCATATAATTCATGCAACTTGGCTCTACTTTTGTATATACCAATAGTGGCCCACTGGTTAAAAGATCCCATAGTACCCTTTAGTGTGACTGTTTTACTCTTGAAGGTATTTTGAAACTCATTATTTACTAGTCCAAAAAGTGAGTAAGTGATTGAGTGAGTAGATGGTGCTACTCGCCGAGTAAACATTAGCTCTGTGTTTAAAAATTAATTACATGTACAAAAGTTGGTTTATTAAGTTGACTTAAGTGTTTTTAATATGCTTAATACCCAATAACTTTCGTCTATTGTTGGCATTACTGTAACATTTCAAATAGTGCAATAAATACAATATCAGTGTCAAACTCTAACATTATGTTCAAAAACTCTTAAAATAGTGCAATAACTCACGAAAAGTGCAATCTCAACACAGACAAATAGTATAACTAAATAATTACGACAATACAAGTGAAAAAAGTGCTAAAATATTTTATTTAAAAGTGAACTTAAAAACAGTGACAATATTCGTGCGTTACCTACAATTCAAAAATAAAAAGCAGCAAATTGGACATTGACCTCTTGATTAAACTAAAACACAGTGGCTTAAAACAGAAGCACAATTTTCAACGTACAGCTCATAGTCATGGTGGCCGAACGGTGATACTGTAAACTCACGAGTCGGCGGCTCGATTCCCAGTATAACATAAACTTTTTGCCATTCTTTTTTGTTTTGTTTATTATTCTATACAAATAAAAACCAAGATTTATCTAAGTATACTTAAAAAAAAAACTGACATTATAAACATGGATTCAATCGAACGAAATATTACACAACGACGCAAAAAACTAGATGAAACGACATCTCCAGACAGTAGTAATGGAAGCACAATGAACGACTCATCTGTTCTAAACTATTCAAACTCAGCAAAGCGCAGCTTACCAGATTTATCAAAAATGCTACTAAATAATGAAGTTGATGAGCTTAGAGAGGAATGAATGAAAACAAGGATGGAGCTAGAGAGAACGCAGAGCGAGGTAGACAGTCTTAATGTAGAAAACTTTTCACTACAAAAAATTATAAAATGTCAGCAAACCAAAATCGACCACTTGAAATCTTTGTGTAAAAATAACACTCCTAACACTAGGAAAACTTCAAAAAACCGTAAAAAGCTATTTCATATTGAATCAATATCGACGTACACTATTGTTCAAGATACTCCAGTGACTCAAGATGGTAGTACTGAATCTTTAATTACAACACCGAATCCTATCGACGTATACAACGCACATCATACATCCTTAGACAAATAGTTAAAGAGTATAAATACCTTAAGTGAAGAAACCACCGGCCAAGTTGAACAACTCAATGAAAATATTGAGAAATCATCAGACATCATAAAATCCAAAATAATAAACAATATTGTCGTTTTCACAGATCGGTATAGTTCAAACATAAGAAATACACTTCAAAGACTTGTTGGCACTTCGTATTTAGTAACCTGCATAAGTAAACCTGGAGCTACTAGTGATAGATTGCTGGAATCAAGTCTAGAAATGTGCAAAAGCTTTAATAAATACGACTATGTCATATTTATATGCGGTAACAATGACAAGAGTCCGTTGCAAGTACAGTCTACCCTTTATTATTATTTAAATAAACTAGCCAATACAAACATTTTAGTGTGTAATATTAAGCGAAACAGATTTTTGAGCGAGTCAAAACTAAATGACTTATGTAATTATATATGCTCTCAATTCAACCATAGCACTTTTGTTCACCTGGATTTTGCAATTCCCTTTAAATACTACAACTATGTTATGTCTAAATATTTGATTAGGAACATATTTCACTTGTACCACAGGCAGTCGCACCAAGACTACGTGCTTAGTAAAGTAAATTTAATGGAAACGGATAATAGGAATGTAAACTCAGTCAGTACTCAAACAGATCAGTTCATAACACCAGTTAAGTCAAATGTAGCCATACAAACTGATACTCATTTTTTTCGAACCTAGCAATGTTTTTACTGTACAACACCATAATGTCGAAGGTATGCGATCAAAATTAAGTGAATTTGAACTGTTGTTGTGTTCTAAAGATATTGATGTTTTTTGTGCGAGCGAGACTTTTTTTCGAGATTCAAATGCTGAGATATTACAATTGTCAGGGTATAAGACAGCAAGTTACTTTTCAAGAAAAGATAAAAGGAGGGGCGGTGTGCATTTACGTTAAGAACTGTATATGCTTCAATAAATTAGACTGGATAAATGATATGTCAATAGAGCTACATTTTGAGTGCTGTGGTATTTTCATCCCAAATACGAATTGGTATATCATATCCATGTACAGAACTCCAAGTAGTAATTTTCAACTCCAAGTAGTAATAGACAAATTAGATAAACTATTATTTAAATTAACTATCCGTTCGAGAAGATTAAGTAAAAAAATATTTATTTTAGGTGATTTTAATATCGATATACTTTCCCCAAGTACAAAAACTAAACAATTTATAAACACTGTGGAAAAATATAACTTAACTTTAACTTTAAATAAACCTACAAGAATAACTACACATTCGGCAACTTGCATAGACAATATTATTACAAATCATAAAAAATATAAAACTGAGATTCTGGACTTAGGGATCTCAGATCATACTGGTCAACTTATTGAAATTCCCTGGAGCTTGAGTTTCAAAGAAAAAAATTGGTTTATATATAAACGAAACATAAAAGGCAATAAAGAAATATTTCTAAAATATATTTCTCAAATACCATTTCATGAAGTATACAGCAAAACTGATGTTAATAAAGCATACATATTATTCATTGAAACATTTTCCTTAATTTTTAACTTGTGTTTTCCCTCGAATAAATTAAAAATTACATACGAAAAAAGGAAATCCTGGCAAACTAAAAGTATTGTTGCCTCTAGTAAAAATAAAAGGCTGTTGTACTTACAATCTAAAAAATATAATTGTAAAGTCAGTAAGCTTGTATACAAGATATATTGTAATATAATGAAGCGCGTTATAAAGGAATCTAAAAGGATATCAAACATAAAACAATTCAAAATAGTGATAATACCTCTAAAGCCACATGGACATTAATAAAACAACAAACTCAAGCCGTAAATACGTTAAATCTACTATTGACTACATTACACAAAATAGTAAAGAAATAAAATCACCTACCAAAATAGCACATCTATTTAATAACTTTTATATTACCCAAAATTTCAACTCAACCATTAACAGTACGCAAAACATTATAAATATAAAAAATGTTAACTCAATCTTTCTTTTTCCTGTTGATAGAACCGAAATACTAAATATCGCAAAAAAGCTAAAAAATAAAACATGTCATGGGGTGGATAATATTCCAGTAAACTTGGTAAAAGATAGCATAGAATATACTGCAGACGCCCTCGTACACATTATAAACCTCATGCTTGAAACAGGCGTATTTCCAGATGACTTAAAAATAGCAATAATCATACCTATACATAAAAAAGGTTCAAAACATGAACTAAATAACTACAGACCCATAGCTATGTTACCGAGTTTTTCAAAAATATTTGAAAACGTTACACATACTAGGTTTACAAAATTTCTGGATTATTATAATATACTGAGTACAAATCAATTTGGATTTCAAAAAAATAAAACTACATCATTGGCCATATTTAAACTATTCCAAAGTATTTGGGAAAATATGAACAAAAAGAAGAGATGCACTGCTTTATTTCTCGACATGTCAAAAGCTTTTGACTGTGTGCATTTTGATATTTTATTAAACCAATTAGAAAATATAGGTATTAGAGGCGTGGCGAAAGATCTAATAAAATCATATCTAGAAAATAGGAAGCAAGCCACTGTCATCGAAACTTTCGATCGGACTACTAAAACATTAGTGCCTATTCAATCAAGGTTCGAAAAGGTATTACTAGGTGTTCCACAAGGCAGCATATTGGGCCCATTGCTATTTTTAATTTACGTAAATAACCTGCCTAACTTAAATAACCATCTTTGCATTATGTATGCAGATGATGCTACAATTTTTATATGTAATGATAACTTAAATGACACTGAATATGAAATTGAAATAAATAATACATTAAATAGCGTTACTAGCTGACTAAAATCAATAAACTTAAAAGTAAATTTGACAAAAACAAAATTGATGCAATTTCAAAATTATAAAAATAAGCCATCATCGTTTAAAATATGTGAATCGGATACATTTATAGAAGAGGTAAAGCAAATAGATTTCCTTGGAGTTACAATAGACCATAACTTAAATTGGAAACATCACATTGAAAAAATAAACAAAAGGTTATCGAAATACAGTTATACCCTATCTATACTTGTCGAAACAACTTCTGTCAATACTGCGAAATTAGCTTATTTTGGTTATGTATACCCATTGTTAACCTACGGAGTAATATACTGGGGCAACTCATGTGATGTACAATCTACATTTGTTCTACAAAAAAAGTGTCTCCGCATTATTTATAATATGCAAAGTATGGACTCTCTTAGATCTGTCTTTAGTGAAAAGGAATTCCTTACACTTACCGGTATCTATATATTAGAATTATGTTTATTTGTTAAAAATAATATCCATTTTTTTAATCTTAAGTGTACTTCTATGCCTAACGTAAGAAATAAATATAAATACAATTTAAAGTTACCACTTATAAACAATGTTATATATTACAAAAGCACGTATGTAACTGCGATCCGAGTTTTTACCCACTTGCCCGTAGATATTAAGCAACTAGAAGGACAATTGTTTAAAGGGGCCTTAAAACGTTGGCTAATTAAAAAAGCTTTTTACAATATCAATGAATATTTTCAAAATAAATGTTAGTCTTAAGTAGTAGTAGTATGTAATTATTTATAAGAAAAATTACATACTACTAATATTACAATGCCCGATTGGGTAGGCTGTTGAAACTATATATTTTATGTAAACACCTATGTATGCACACAGTTTCAGTAAAAAAATGTCTTTGTCTTTGTCTTTGTCTTTGAGTTATAAATCTTATTTGGATTTTGTGAGTTCAATATTGAGGTATTGAGTTTAGCAATAATATTGGTTTTGAAACATATTAGACGATTGGTAGTCCGAGGCCTACATTCTACTGTACGTGATTTATCATATGTTGAACAGGGAAAACCAGCTATCTGTCCACGGTGATCAGAAGGGAGAGAACTAATTACTACTGGGTTTGTGGCAGCACAAGACCTAAATATGTTATCTAAACAAGTAGAAGATATTGCAGATACTCTAGTAGGTTCACAGAATAGGTTACTTAAATTAAATGACTTGAAAAGATTCAGAAATCTAATACACTGTGAAGAGTTCTCTAAAATATTAATATTAAAATCGCCGCATACTATAATATTCTTATTACTTCATTTAATTTTATTTATAGCATCTTCCATAACAGTCTCAAATAGATTATAGTCACCTAAAAGAGGTCGATATACACAAATTACTATATATAGGTCTAATTCCACACAGGACAACTCAATAGTGCGCTCAATAGATAAATTAACAATATCTTTACGTTCCTTTCATTTTAATAAATTTGAAGTTATTATAAGAGAACTGCCTCTAATAGCCTGCATTCTTATATACGAACTCTGCACTGTATAATATTGATTTAAAACAATAAGCTCATGGTTCTTTAACCAATGTTCAGTTAAGCACAAAACCTTAACATCATATTTTTCTAGAAATAAACTTAACTCTAATTCTTTGCCAGATAATCCCTGCATGTTTTTGTGTACTATATTCAAATACTGCAGCCTAACTGTTGTCCTATCTTGGAGTTTAAATCACAAGATGTGTCAATAAAAACGTTGTTAGTACAAGTACTAACCCTATCAAATAAATTGTCAACACAAGGCTCTCTGCCTTGTTGTAAATTGTATGCTAATAGTTTAGCAATCTGTCGCTTAATATAAAATGGCAGATACATTGTATCTCTTGTTAAAGTAAATTTACTAATAAATTTATTAGCGTCAAAAAACAATATTGCGTCACTATGACGACAAGTTATATTATATAATAACATATTTAATGTGTGTATGTGCATGTTTTGTGTATGTGTTAAGTCATCTGAGTAAGGCAAAGCACATAAAATAAATTTACAACTAAACCTGGAATTAAGGTCTAATAACATTTCAACACATTCTATGATATGCTGTCTTTTTACCGTTAAACTGTTACCAAACAACAATATGGCCGTACTACTCTCATCTAAGGGGTGCAACTTAATCTGATTAACTAAACTACTGTAACAATCCCCTGGCCTACAATCTTAATATATAAAATCCTTGCGTTACTGACGGACTGACAGACACGCTACAGCCGAAACTATTGGGCGCAGGAAGCTGAAATTTGGCATGTATATTCCTTGGGGACCGTAAGGGTGCACTAAGAAGGGATTTCCCGAAATTCCCAAGGGATCGGCCAAAACGGGTAAATTTTAAAAAAATGCAGGCGTAGCTGCTGGCGTCCTCTAGTAATTTATAATACACTGGTTTGTATTCTCACTGAGAAGACTACCAAAATTATAACCTAGCCTATCAGAAAAAATGTAAGTTTTGTTAGTTGATGTTGGAAACCTAGATTTAATCATATTTGATTGTGAAGAGGATTGGTTTTGTGAATTATCAGAAAAGTTCTCAGGTAGTATGGTACTCAATGGCTCTGCTGGGGTTGGAGTGTGAATGTGAGCACAAGGACATGAGAGCTTATTGGTCAGAGACTCATACATTTACTCATAGAAAGGAGCCTACTCCTTTGTCATACAAAGGAGGAGGGAGAGAGGAGAAGTCGGACTTTAAGATTAGATTTCCTACGGTGAAAGACTAATATCGTTGAAATACTAATCAAAGTGGTTGACTGCCCAGTCTAAGTTTCGGCTTTATATAGTCTTGACCTCATCGAGTTTCTTAGTAAAATGGATATTTAATTAAATATTACGTAACAAAATCCGAATTTCGCTATACACAACTATGTTTTAAATGGGTATGGGACTTAGTAGTAATGAATGGTTGCTAGATGAAACGTGTAATTAAACTTACACAGAAGACTCAAAATGACAATTTCATAAAAAACCTCTTAATAAATGTAAAACTACTTGGGCCATAATAAACCAAAATAAATTAAATGTTCCCAAAGATACTAATGATTACATTGTTTTAAATGATAGCATTATCAGTGATGCTACACAATTGGCAAACATGTTTTGTAATTATTATTACATTAATCAAGCAAATAAATTAAAACCTGATACTTCCTCTAATGTATGTAGCAATAATTTTAATTCCATTTTATGTCCCCAACGTTGCCTATTGGTATTCTTAAAATTATAAAAAACCCATAAACAGTACCGGTTATGACGACATATCCGTAATAATCATTAAACATGTAGATGTCAAGTTATCTTTTGTACTGAGTCATATAATAAATTATGCATCTCCCATGGCGTATTTCCATCCGAGCAGTAACAATGATAAAGCCTCTCTTCAAAAAAGAAAATAAACATGATATGAGTTGCTATAGACCCATTGCCTTAATTCTGTCTCGTATCTGATCGGCAAAATATTCTTTTTGGTGTCCCACAGGGGAGCGTATTGGGTCCATTGTTATTTAAAATTTATATTTATAAATGATTATCATGACATAAATGGTACTTTGTGTAATAGTGTAAGATGGCTAAATGATAATGATTTGAAACTAAATATAAACAAAACGAATTTTATTATTTTTAGAAACAGGCTAATTAAATTTTATAATTATTTAGTCATACAGTATGATAAAGTAAATATTAAGCAAGTAGAAACTACAACATTTTTAGGTGTGTCCATTGATGAAAATTTGAAATTGGTAAAGCCATATTGAAGGTTTTAACATTGCTCAAAAATAAATAAGCATTCATATGCTCTCCATTTGTCTGCAAAAACAGTGAACACTTCTACGGTCCTGACTGCGTACCACGGATATGTGGCACCAATCATACGATATGCTATACTTTTTTGGGACAATTCTAGACATCTAGGCCATGCATTTAAAGCACACAAAAGTACGTTCGAGCCATTTGTAACCTTAAATCAACCGATAGCTGTCGACCCTATTTCATAAAACTTAACATTCTGACCCTACCATGTATAATATATAAACTTGAAACTGTATTGATTGTAAAAAAGAATATGCACATGTTTACAAAATTAAAAAGTAAAAGACACAATTAAAAAAATAATGTACCTTCAAATACTACTGCATATTTTAATAAAAGTATTTTTTGCATGGCTCCTTGGATATTCAACTATTTATCGAAGCCTTTTCTAGAATAACAAAATATTAAAATATTTAACCGCTTGACCGCGCACAAGTGACTATTCTCCCTTTTTCGAAATTCCGTAGACCGCGCACAAGTGACTATTTTCTTTTTTTGGTTACAGCGCTTTATTCGGTCTGAATTTACTGTTTCTTTCTATTACGTAATGTTTTAAATCTTTTTTCTCTGTTCTATTCAAATCATTGAACATTTCTTCATGCTAAAAATACGAAGCGAGTTTTAAAATCGTTAACCCGGAACGAAAAAATAATGTCAAATGCCACTCTTTGTTTTACGCGCTCCGTGATTACGTGCTAATCGTATGCGTGTAATTAAATATTTTTATACTATGGTACATGTTTTTTTTATTTAATTCGGTGTAGATAGAATCCCTCTACAGTGAAAACTCATAAAATATGTATGTCATCGATTTACTTTTTAAAATAATCCTGTTTAAAATACACAAAGTGTTTTTTTCAACGATAGTCAATGTTCGCTGCTAAGTATAATAAATTAGAAACTAAATATCAACAAAGAATTCATACGACTTGAACGAGTCATTCATAAGGTTGAAGAAAAACATCACTTCAACTTACTCATGTTACCAACTTATAAACAATAAATGTTTATGTTAGCTCGCCCATCTGGCGAGCGGCGGCGCGACATTTAGCTTAGAACGTGAGCGGTCGAGCGAATTCGGCGAATTGGCGCTAGCGGTCAAGTGGTTATGAGTAATTAAACAAAACTTAACACTCAAAGTTGTTGACAAGTATACCTACCTGGGACAAGTAGTCCAATTAGGTAGGTCCAACTCCGAGAAGGAGGTCAATCGTCGAATCCAAATCGGTTGGGCAGCGTTCGGGAAGCTACGACATATCTTCTCGTCCGATATCCCGCAGTGTCTCAAGACGAAATTCTTTGACCAGTGTGTGCTGCCAGTGATGACTTACGGATCAGAGACGTCGTCGCTCACTATGGGCCTTATCAGAAGGCTCAAGGTCACTCAGAGGGCGATGGAGAGAGCTATGCTTGGAGTTGCCCTGCGAGATCGAATCAGAAATGAGGAGATCCGCAGTAGAACCAAAGTCACCGACATAGCTCCCCGGATAGCCAAGCTGAAGTGGCAGTGGGCAGGGCACATAGCTCGAAGAACCGATGGCCGTTGGGGCAGAAAGGTTCTGGAGTGGCGGCCACGTACCGGACGACGCAGCAGAGGTAGGCCCCCCGCAACGTGGACCGACGACCTCGTCAAGATCGCGGGAGGCGGTTGGATGCGGGCGGCTCAAGACCGGTCTGTGTGGAGAACCTTGGGGGAGGCCTATGTCCAGCAGTGGACGTCGTTTGGCTGATGTGATGATGATGATGATGAAACAAAACTTTTATTGCAAAAGGCGCATTATATAGTGTATGATTATTAATCCGATACATTATAATACAATATTCTGCTCTAGTTTAGAACTTAGTTATTTTATATAATTGTAAATATGTCACATACCGCAAGGCTAAATATAGTGATTCTAAAACATCCATGTGCCAATAAGATCCCATGTACCTATATTTGTGACTTATAAAATAAATAAATAAATTTTCCTAATCAACTAATATGGTCATATTTTCACATTTATCAAAAGATATTTTTTCTTGTTTGTTAGTTAATAAAACATAGTATTTTTTTATAAATTGGTTAAACTATACGCTATAGGCAATGTAACTATACTAATACAGTAATGTCGAAATTGTCGGAAAATGTATTAAGTATTCGGGCTTCTGAAAATAATAAGTATATCCACAGCACGTTACCAACGCCATCGACTTACAAGTGATATGGGGTATTGGTTCACAATTGAATTAATATATATCAAATATCTACCAGAAACTTGGGTACTTCAAGTCATCAGTTCATGATAGAAATAATGGTGCATTCCGTGGTAAAAAGCCGCAATATTATCCCGTTTTGCAACGAAGCTAGCGCTAGAAAATGGCCTTATTACCACTTAAGGATTATGTTACAATCTTTGCAGAAATTCGATATATGTATCATGTCAAGGATAGAGCGACCCCATGTCGATTCTTAGAAACATCTCTCTCTTGGCTCGTAGTGCAAACGCAACATACATACGTAATAGTTGAGTTGATCAGCACAATTTATAAGGAAAACGTTCCGCCATGTTTACTGGGTTAAACAACGATAAGATGTGTAGTCAGATTGTGTCATTACATGTATTAATACCGCGCGAGTGAGCGTGGTCTCGTCCTAAGGGAAATATCGTGCGAAAAACGGCAAACTACCGAACCATAGCGGTAGTCGAAGGTTACACACGCTATTCACGGCTCACGCCCGATATTTGCTAGTTTGTTTCATTATTTTGGTTCCAGAGAATATCCGTGTTCAGAACTTTTCTATTCGGTTGACAAAAGAAAGTTACGAACTGTGAACGTCGAGCCCACGGCGGATTGCTAGTAGCGCCACTCAATTGTACTATGTAAATATTGTTCGGTAGTTGGCAGCCTTGCCTTTTATCGTTTGAAAAATTTTGATATACATTATTTGTGGTGATAAAAAAATAAATGCATACTGATAAAGGTAAATACTGGTAGTGCAGGCTGCTTTGCCTCTTGATCGAGCAACAGCTGACCGGCGTCATAATTTTACCTATATCTCAGTTAGTTTTCAACGTATCACAAAAATAATGACGGTTTTTGCATCCTTGAAATATGCTTAGATAATTTAATATAGATATATGATGTATAATTACATTTTCTCTGCAGTTCGTTGAAATAAAACTCGAAAACATGAAAAAATCCTCTTCAATAAAACTTTTAACACACACTATCTCTATCTATCTACAAATATTTAGCATTTTAGCAATTATTCACATCACTTTATATACCTTACTTAATGAGTTATTGAATTTAATTAACAGTTAATATCAACTTCACTTATATTCTTATAAATCAACAAAAGTTTAAACACATCGGAATACGAAACGGCCGCCATAATCGTGCGCGATACTGTGCCGACTTAGATACACTTTCGTAAATATCAAAACCATAAGTTTATTATTTTATTATTATTTACTCATTAGTTTGTGATAAATAAGAAAGGTTATGAGTAATAGAACCGACTTTTAACTACCTAATCTTAGAAAACTGAAATGCGGACGGGTGTATTTACAACTTGCCGCCATTTTTGACAATGATATTTTGAAAATCGTTTTTCGTTATAATTTATACAATGATCATATCTTAACTATATTTTATAGCAAACAAGATTAGTTTCCGAGTATAATGACATATAATACATGTAGTGAAATTACGAGATTGCGAGGCTACACGTTTTTCAAAGCAGAGTGGTCGTCACTCTAACGCGCGCGAAATCGAACTTGTGGCAAACAATTTTCAGACGTTATTATTGCAAAAAAAGTTTATAAAAATTACAACCAATTACAATGCAAAATTAAGAAGAATATTCATACTTTGCAATAGTGGAACATAATCTTATTGGTAGAATTTTTTTAACGTCATTTCAAGTAGTGAAACATGGCGCTGTCGTTGCGGGACATACGTGTTTCCCACAAGCGCTGGACGGAACAAATTTTCCTGGGACATACGTATGTCCCGCCTGCGTTCCAGAGGTTAAACTTGAGCCTTGCCTTGGATAGGTGTGTACCATATTTGCTACGATATAAATGTTAGCCCAAATGAAGGAACTAGGCTCGAATGATATGAATCCTTTAACTCGTTAGTAGTACCTAATTTAACAAAATATTCATCATTGAATAACAACGCAGTTAGGTAAAATATACTACTACCTACATTCAACAATTGTCCTACTTAGCTGAGGAATATTCCTATGATAGACGAAAACAATAGGACAAAAGACAAAACCTAACTACCAACCAATGTAACCTGTTCCAAATTGGCTTAGAAGAATAGATAATGTGCTAGATCCTGAAAACAAAAGAGACCCGGCCCTAATAGTAACAATAATAAGGCAACTTTCCCTTTGTTTATTTATTTAGGACAAATATCAAATCTTTTTTGTATTAGGGTCTTCTAATCTGACCGGCCACAATTCAATATTAGTTTTTCTACGAAGCGTCAGACATCTGATTTCCGGGATTGAAGAGGTAGTGGACAATGTAAGATTAGTTCAGTTGACGAGATATTGAAGGGTACGGAGTCCTTACGTTGAGTGCTATAGGTGGTTGGCCGGATCGACGACTTTGCCAATTCTCCGAGGCTTGGAAGGTCGTAGCTAAGACTTGAACGCAGATGAACTTTACCAATCGATTAGACGATTGGGTTTGATAGTTTAGTCATTTCATTCATACAAACGTTTTAAGATAATGAGTTGAACGTGTTTTTATGAAAACTATTTAGTATATATAGCTTACATAAAAATACTCAGCTTAGGAAATGATGAAATAATATCCATGATGTAGAGGTTACAAAAATTAACGTCGTTACAAATATAAAACGACTAATTCAAAGCTTACTAAAATAAAGACGGGCTTTATTATGGTTTATTGAACGTCTTTTTAAATTACTTAGTACGCGACGCGCAAATATGAAACGGAAACATGTATAGTTTACGTTGTTCACTATAACTATGAATATTAAGTTGTTCTATTTAATTTTATCAGTGTACTGTGTTGGTCGACACGCGATACCGTTCGTTTTGTTAAAGCCATAACTATGTAACTATTGAACATGAAAATGCGTTTATAAATGTTGAGGCTAAAATATTATAATGGCTAGTAAAACATTATCATCAATTAATATTTATTAAATTCTTGCGATACTGGCTGACAGATAACGCAAAGCCTAATCTACTTGCCATAAAAAGCTGAAAATTGCCATGTATGTTCCTTTAGGAGTATAGGGAAGCCAAGAGTGGTTTCATGGCAATTCTCACCCTAAAGAGTAACATAGTCTCATGCGGGTGAAGTGGGCAAAATCTTGTCTTTTCTAGACTTATACTGGGTGTAAGGAACGGCGTACCGAAAACTGATACCAGTGATACAGTACATGATACTGAGGCCCTTGGCATTCGGATTTTCTGGATAAATTTAGAGAATAAATCAATTTAAAAAAGGCAATGCAAGAACAAGCAAACTAACGGCAACGATTACAATGTACATGGCGCGCTTACTATGCCGCGGCTGTGCGCCGCAGTCCATGGACATGACTGTTTAATTATTAGAATTGTATAAAAAAACAGTGCGGATCGACAAGATTTACTGTTTCATTACACTATATGAAAAAAAAAGAAAAATAGAAAAATTCATTAATTTTTTCGACAAATTCGACCGCACTGGGAATCACTGGTATTGGTTTTCGTTACGCCGTTCCTTACACTCAGTATTTTATTAATTTACTATATTGGGAAAAAATATCTTTACTACATATTATTAAAATTCAAAGCCACTGTTTGCCAGCAAACAATGGGATGGAATTTTAATATAATTTAAACATTTATATAATGGTATCGGCTTAGAAAATATTGATACTTATTTTCTAAGCCGCGACCATAATATAAATATCTAACTTATTTTGACAATTTAAATATTTGTTTGTTAGGCCTTACTTATTTGAAACTAAACTTAATTGTAAACTAACGTCAACATTTTAATGAATTTTTAAATGCCTACTGAAAAGCAACGCACGTACAACTTAGTTTGGCTTCAACAAAACCGTTTATCCTAACATGATATTATAATGGCACTCAAGACACGACAGAGTAGATACTTCACAAACTAGTTGGACCCAAAGATCATCGTCACACATAATTACAGGGACTAAATTGACTATCCCAATAATAGGTCGGCTACTGGCTCCTTTGCTTATCTAGGGATGTTTGTCATTCCTCTCGTCCGTTAGGCTAAGCTCCACTCTTAACAATACATCAGCTGTATCAATACGTCAGTCAACATTGGATCACACCGGCCGTTCAGCTATAAATGAAATAGGTACAGATATTGCAACTTCCAGTTTTATTTTTGTAGAATCTGCTGACCGTGGTTTATTGATCAATATATATCAAATCAATGAAGTGTTATTGTCAACTTTTCAGAAGCCATTTCATGAAAATACACCAGGACAGCTGCTTAATTCTTTTTCTGATGTTTTATCGGGCTGTATTATGCCAGCGACGGGATTGGGAAAGAAGGCCTTTCCTCAGTCGAATCGGATCCTTCATGAAAGGAGCAAGGCATTGCTATGTTTGGTGTTTATTATTAGATTTTTGTTACAGTCTGTGTGTTTTCCTTTAGTCGAGGGTGTGGTCCGATACAAGATTGATTTATACCTGACGCGATAAATTTATTTTTGAAAAACGATGAGAACTCCGACGTTGAATATCTAAAAGACAAGATAAAAAGAAAGCAACGTTAAAGCGTTGCTGGCCAGATGTTCATGCAACGCCATGTTGTAGGAAATGTGACACCGCGGCAAAAAAAAACTAACCGCGATTAGCGTTTCTCCCAACTGTTACGGGATGTCGACGGATACCGTGATGGTTTCTGTGTGTAGGCTCCAAACTCATGGTCATTGGTGGAAGTCACACACACCACCACTGCCTGCTCCACGTGGCGGAGGAATAGGCCATAATTTCGGTTAAAGACAACTCCTGTACATATACGTACCTAGATAAATGCCTACGTATTTACCTCGGCAGGTATTGATCATCAGCCTCGTCCTAATGTTATCCCGGTTGCATCCAAGACTTACACTTTGCAGCCCGCATACCAGCGCTACCACATTTGACAGAATATTACCACTCGGTAGGTATTGATTGAGCGATGGATATCCTGATGTAGCTGGACTCAATCGAATGTCACCGCAGCGCGGCGGCCACTAGCATGAAACAAAACGACACGCAGTGAGAAAACAATTCGTTTGGATTCCATGTTGTCAACGGTTTGGCGTCAAATTGTGTTTACTATTTTTGGTAGAGTTTTCTTTTTATTCAGTTACCCTAACGTTATTTTACTTTGGCTTTGGATTTTGGTTGAAGTATTTTTATTTTTCTGTAATAATCTGTTTTAATGTTTTATTGTGCATATTTTTTAGCATTAGACCAATCAAGTATATTTCGGACGTAGGTATATGAACTTACTGTTTCTGGTCAGGGTTCTAGGAATTTTAGTTGGTATCCTCTCGTTTTCCATAAATTCATTTGCACTAATATTGTTTGCCATAATCATCCCTGATCATAATATTTACTTGCACTATTATCATTTATACTAATAACGTTTGCCTTAACAACTCAACAGCAATAACTTTTAATTGCCATAAAATGACTTTCTATAACATCTTATATCATAATAATTAGTTTCCATAAGTAACACATCTCGTAATCGACTCTTGACATAATCAAAATTTGATATAATTATGAAAATAATACATAATATTGTTAGGTCGAAATTAATTATCGTTAACACCTCGACTCAGTGCAATCCGACTCGGATAGGTTAGGTTAGGGTTCTCTTTTGACCCTTAACCCAAAAAAAGGAGCCCTGTGAAGCAGGGCTCCTTTTTTTGGGTTAAGTCAACTTAGTCCACATTCTTCACACTAGTTTAATAAACTGAAGTTGAATTAATTATCGTTAACACCCCGACTCAGTGCAATCCTACTCGGATAGGTTAGGTTAGGGTTCTCTTTTGACCCTTAACCCAAAAATAGGAGCCCTGCAAAGCAGGGCTCCGTCAACTTATTCCACATTCTTTACACTAGTTTAATAAACTGAAGTTGAATTAATTATCGTTAATACCCCGACTCAGTGCAATCCGACTCGGATAGGTTAGGTTAGGTTAGGGTTCTCTTTTGACCCTTAACCCAAAAATAGGAGCCCTGCGAAGCAGGGCTCCGTCAACTTAGTCCAAATTCGTCACACTAGTTTAATAAACTGAAGTTGTTCAACTTCAGTTTATTATCTATTTTCTTCTTAGATTATTGAAAACGAAAATTATAGCAAATACATTTATGGATTTAAATTATTAAGACACTTGATCGATTATGACCAATGGAATTAGTGAAAGTCATTTTATGTAATTTCACGATTATGACAACTGAAGCGTTATTTCTAATGAAGTTATGGCAAATACCAGTATGGCATATGAAATTATGGCAAACATTAGTAAACCATTTTAGTTATGTACATACGACTTTGAACAGATGTGCAAACAAAAAAAGATATTTATAGTTTTTTTTTTTTTATTTACTTTCATTGATATGATGTCGCGGCTTAACAAACTATACCGTCTGCATTCCGCTTTGCAGTCTTGTCAAATGTTTTATAAAAAAACAATTGCCATACATGTACATAACCCTCAGTGTCATGACTCTTGAAATCACTGACTTTGCGTAGCGACTGTTACAGAATGGTGTTCGTAACAAGACGATACCGGCCTCATTACGTGAAGATTTTTTTGTGACCAGTGATTAATCTGTCAACCAAAAAATCAAATGATTTGTGCGATCGCGTTGTACAAAGGTCTCTCCTCTCTATCAGGACCTTACAACATTTTTTCTCACACAGACTACAGGGTTATGTTCACAATGTAATATAATGAAAATCCGTGATGTTTGACAATCACAGGATGAGTGGCTGCCATCAATTGCGCGAAGTATCTATAAAAGCCGCTTGTAGCGAAGCTCAGGCTTTGGCCGATAAAACCTAACTTGCACGAATGAATCTTTGGTTTAAACCCTCCCTGGGGTAAGGCTACGACTGACAGACATGTAACTTACATAGTTACATTGAGATAAGAGTACGCGGATCACTGTCTACTAGATAACACTGTCATCTGACTGCACGAATGGCGTAGCGGTTTGGCACTACGCTGACTGGCACTATGTGCTGTGTATATGGGAACCGAATTATGGTTTCGCTTTCCAAATGTATATGGGGGAACCCAAATGTGGGTGTGTAATACACTCTGCCCTTCCTTTAGGCGATAGAGGCGTGAAGTTATGTTGTGTTATGTTATGCCATATGTTTGTCTAATACGAGACAACATCTTGTGCGAGCAGCAAATTATTGCTTAGAGTCTGGGCGTTCTTTGTATCTATATTGTATATTTGAAAAATCCTCCGGGACTCAGGTTGAAGTTTCAGAGCGTAAAAGAAAAAATTATAAAAAGTGAGTGAATATTAATCGTAAAAATAAATTACTCTGCTAGTGTAGGTAATAGCATCAGTTATGAACGCTGACATTGAAGGCACAAGTTGAAATTTCACTCCAATTAGCAGCGCGTGGCGAGGTGTAAGGTGATCGTAGGTCACCTCGGACAGTGATCACGTAACTATGTTTGGATTTTTAGTATGCTGTAATCATTTGTTTGAGTTTAAACTACCATATTTCTGTAAGCTAGATGAACAATGTAATATAATTATATAAAGTCCAAAGAAAATATTAAATAATACATAGGTACTTATAATTAAACAAAATCCCATTTTCGACCTGTTTGTCTGGATGGAACTCAAAAACTGCCGAACAAATTTTTGTTCTGCTTTCACCAATAGATAGTATGATTCCTGAGGGCAATTTAAATATATAATTCACGCGGGAGGAGTCTAGTATAAAATATATAGTAAACAAATAAAGGATTATTTCATTTTAGTATTATAATGAGCATGAGAATATTTACGATTAGTATATTATAGTGATCATTGCCTAAATTTGAAAGCACCGCTAATTATTAGCCACAAACATTCAGTACAGTAAAACTAGCCACTTACAAAGAGGAAAGAACTACGAATGTGAGATAAAATGTATTCATATACACGTCGTACATCTGCAGTGTTCCTCTGTTGATTTATTGTACAAGCAACGAACAAAAACTAACGAAACAGATAGTGCCTAGTTGAGGTGTCTGGGAGCTCGGAAAATACTATACATAATATGTTAACCTATCAGTCACCCATGGTTTCGCCTGCTCTAAGTATTTTTTTTTTCTTTAAAAAAAGACAACTCCCGCATTAGGACTAAAACCTGTGTCGCGGGGGACTTTACAAACACGCAACTAACGGACACAGTGAACACCCAGACTCGAAACAACAATTTATTATATATTGAACGTTTATTAAAAAAAACCTTTTTTACTGGGTGCTTTTAAAATCATTTAGTAGGTGAAAGTGCAAGTTATATGTGCCCACTAAAATCCTTTCCAAACCAGCGCATTTTTTGAGGCTCTATTGATTTGATACATTCGTTGTATTATTTTCTCTGTTTGCCAGTATTCTTTTTGTTTTTGTTGGTTTGGCACCGACTTCAAAAACTAAGTATTTAGTTTATTTTAGTAATTAGTTTTTGGGAGAAATTGGAAAGGAAATTTGAGAGGATTAGGGGGTAGCGTACCTATGTAAAATTTATTTCGCACTTTTCAGTGGGTCGATTTTTTGAAGGCGGTTCCCTTTTTTTAAAAAAGAAACTAAATACATACGTAGTTAACATTTTTGTTGCGATTTTTAAGTTGTCATTTTCGTTTTATTTTTTTCTTATTATTTTTATTTCATACTTTTTAGTGTTAGGTACTTCGTTCGTTTACTTCAGGTTTTGTGTTACCTACTCTTTTATGTATTTCATACTTTTTAGTGATAGGTACTCCATTTACTTTAAGTTTTGGGCTAATTAATAGTTTCTTTATAGATAGATTCTTCAATTATTTTAGTGATGAGTTTTCTGCTGGTATCAGTCTGTAATCTTGACTTTGACATAGGTACCTACTTTTATTCTGTGTGCCTATGGGCTTAGGCTTGATGCTGCAAGAGAGAGATAAGTCTAGGGAATCAGCCACATACGGAAGGACGCCCTCCGCAAATGCTGCTCCGGCTGATCCAAACAAATGCGGCGGACTTGTACATACTATTGAATTGGCTGTGAGCTCTCATATTATACTCCGGAGAAATATGTCAATAACGGATGGCTTAGCGAATGGGGCTATGGGTATTCCTAAAGGATTTAAATGTCCGGCACTAAGAACAGATCAACTTGAGCCAGGTGAACTGCTTGATGCCATTTTGATATTATTTGATGATCCATCAATAGCATTGCATCTTAAAGATGATGATGGATACATTTCCATAGCTCCAGTGACAGCGACCTATCAAGGCAATCGCGGTTATGGTGATATCGAGAGGTGGATGTTGCCAGTCATATTGAGTTGGGTTGTGACGGTATTCAAGTTGCACGGATGTACACTCAGTGCCGCGGTAATCGACCTAGGGCCTAAAATCTTTGCTTAAGGGTAATGCTATGTTGCCTTGAGTCGGGTAAATCCCTAAAAGGCATGGCTTTAAGTGATTTTGTCTAGAACAAATTACTCAACCATCCCCACGACAACAGAGCCTTAATTCTTTCACCGACTTTCTTTGTTTTTAATCGCAGAGATAGAGACACGTAAGCACACACACACACACACACACACACACGTACACATACAAATACACAAACTCGCGCGCGCGCGCACACACGTACAACGTACAAACACACGCACATAATACATACAAACATACTAAGAACCAATATACCTATGTATACGGGTCAAACTGAGAACTTTCTTTTTTTGAAGTCGGTTAAGATAAAAAATCTTTTTCCTAAGTGTGACAAATACTTTTCAGCCAAACTCGAGTTAATCGTGGGCAAACTTACATATATACGGGTCAAACTCAGAACCTTCTTTTTTTGAAGTCGGTTAAGGGCCTTAAACCTTCTCCTAAGTGCAACAAATACTTTTCTGAAAACCGCATCAAAATCGGTTCAGCCAAACGTGAGATAATCGCGGACAAACATACATACATACATAAATACTTACATACATACATACAGGTCAAACTGAGAACCTCCTTTTTTTGAAGTCGGTTAAAAACTGAGAACCTCCTTTTTTTGTAAGTCGGTTAAAGAAATAATATTAATCTGAAAAATTAAAAGTAATTTTTTAAACCCATGCCACCGATCCAGCTTTGTGTCAGCACGCCATTTTGTTCTCATTAAGTTTAAGGCGCTGTCCTAAGCGACTGTTTTGGTAAATGAGGGGGTGAAGCAGGGGAGGTGAAGGGCGCTTAGCTCCGTCTACTACGGGGCGTCCCCCTTCATTCTCGTCGTATGTGGCCGTATTCTGACGACATCCGTATTCCAATATTTCAAAATCGCAAGCAAAACGTTTTAGCATATTGAATTGAGATAGGTACTGATATTAAAATTTATATTACATAAATCAATCTGTTTGTACAATATAGGCATAGCGCAATTTTTGTTGTCAGTGGAGCCATGAGCAAAACTGGTTAACATTAGACGTTATAGGTATTAATTTTTTTTGACGAAATTATTGTTGACGAAAGTAGATAAATACCTACGTGCCGTAAGATGATAAAAATAATTAAGTCAGTTCCATATATGGAGGCCCTAATTATTTTTGTTTTGTTTTAGTATAAAAATGGTGAAGCAGTTCATAGAATACCTACATCTAATTCCATTCCTGCCAGTTTTCAAATCTGTTTTGCAATAAATTGGCTGTGACATACGGGCAGACAGACAGACAGACATGGTGAATCTATATGGGTTCCTACAATATATAAAAAACTACCTATATATACTATCCTACAAAATATAAAAGGTTTTTACAATTTTTGGCTACGGTACCCTAAAAACCACAATACTGCCCTACTAAGCGCAAAAGCCGTATCTCAACTAAAGCGAGTTACGAAATAATTGAAGTTTAGTAAAAGTTGATTTATTTTATATATTTATGGATGTTTTATTGTTGTTATAGGTATAATTATTATGGTATAGGTTTCGAAATACGTCGCCGTTTTTAGGGGTTGTGAGTGATTGAAGGGAAGGTAGGGCTCGGAACCCGCTCTCACCATTGTCACTTGCCGGAAATACCTGGGTTCCTCTGAAAAAAAAAATATCTCCAAACATCGGTGTGTATGGCACTGCCAACTTCCACATTCTTCACACTAGTTTAATAAACTAAGGTTGACGGAGCCCTGCTTCACAGGGTTCCTATTTTCGGATTAAGAGTCAAAAGAGAACCTAACATAACCTATTTAGTTACTTATTACAGTCGCACCTAACCCTAGCCACTCGAAAGCAATGACGCACAAATTTGACATTAGCTGTCAATATGATAATTCCAAGATGGCGGGTTTGCGTTTCGTTTCACGTTTTTCACATAAAACCTAAAAATGACATTTGTAAAACTGTACTAAAGTATAAAAACTACTACTAAGAATTTTTGGAAATTGTTTAAAAATATTTAGACGCAACTCCGGCAGCCAAAATTACTTTTAGGGGATTAAAACTAACTCCCTTAAGCCCCCTACACCACCAATACCCTCAAATTCAGGCGACTCGTTTTGAAACCAAAACCAAATCATAGAATAAAAATTTGAGTTACTGCTTTTTCGTTGGCTCTCCTCATACATGTTTGTATGCAAAAATATAAAAAAAATATTTCGCTTAAAATATGTGTTGTTTCAAAGAAAATAAATATTAAAAGATATTTATTTATCATTTACTAACGAAATCAGAGTTTACAGCTCATCAAAAGTTAGCTGTCTGCTACAACCCGGCAGGATTTCTTTATTCTCATCGAAAGTTAAAGGCAGTGTGTGAGGTGATGAGCCTTCAATACTTATTATTTGCTGTTGTTCACGAGGCACATTTTCATTAACTTTCTTTCCTTGGTATTGTAGAAACTTCAAGCACTGAGTAGACATTTTCTTCTCCGTGATTTCGCAATGCCATCCCTTGAGCTCGACGATAATCAAGAATTTCAGGCAACTGCCAATTCATATAAAACGCCACAAGCTTTTTTTTTCATTTTCGTCTCCCAGAAAACATCATCTCTTTCTATCATTTCTATTTTTAGTGGTATACTTTCTCTACTCCACACAGCAAATAAACATTTTTATTTGCGTGTAACGTGGCGTGGCCACTGAATTTGGTAATAAAAATTACAATATTTGTTTAGACTAGTCAGTTAACTTTTTTATCATGTTTCCATATTTGTATTTTATTTGCTCTTATACTATTCTCCAGGCCATTTTTATAGGCAACTATAGAACATTAAATTTCCACAATCGTGTTTGGACCTATTAATCCATCTGGCATGGCACCAATAAACGGATAATCCACAAGGCTCGATTGTTACATTTTCTTGCTTCGCCAGTTGTTGCAAAGCCAGTGGTTCATTTTAGACTCCATGCGCAACTGCTTTTACATTGCAAATATTTTATTTGCACAAAATAATTTTTACTAAGTTGGCTTTACTGCTGTTATCTCTTCTTTTTACCACTATACCAAAATTTGAATCTGTCAACATATTCTTACACAATTCGAACCAGTCACTGCTATCCCTCGTGTATTTTTTGCTTATCACTCTTCAACAAATCGTGTTAGGAATTACTGCAGTCAAATGTGTGTAAGACGTTGCTAAACTGTAACTTTAACTTCACTGTAATTACAATAAAGATAATTAGTTAGGCACTTTATTACAAAAAAAAAACTATAACTTGTGTTATAGCAAACAGAGAAGTCACCTACTTACTTATAAATGATTGATTTTAGAAATTAAAAAGATATTAGATGTACTGAGACATACCTAATAGTTTATGAATAATCAAAGTTGTACCCGATGTACCTAAATAGGTTTATGTTCACAATACAATAATACAACATTCGTTACCGCTTGCGTGCGGACTACGGAGTGCCATATTAACGCTGTTTATTGTTCGCCATGGCGGCATCTTAGCGCTCCAGGCGCTCTGACAAGCTAATGAATTTGCAATATAGGTACATAAAATGATTCGATTTTATGTTATTACTCTTTCAAATATTGAAAACTGTGGCAGCTATGTATTGTGAGAATAATTTATATAATTATGTTATGCATAATCGCTAATGTATAACATAGTCAGTCATAAAAGACTTATGAAAATAATTTGTGTAAAAATGTTTCATATTTCATAATCACTTGGCCATGGAAGAATTTCTATTTTATTACGACGCTTTCTTGTACAAATCCTTCGTAGAACTTTATTTCTCTAATTGTCCATATTTTATTCTTCTAATTATATATTTATAAGCACAGAAACAATAACACATTAAACGCAACAAGAATATAAACTTAGGTCCTAATTATATGTGCCCATAGTCACATGAAAAGCCTATTTGATTCAAAGTATTCAGTCTATAACATAAAACATGAAATTACGAACTCAAATCGGCGTATTACAATAACAAACAGGTTTACGTAAAATTTCGTGCAGCGGAGACGCAAGCGACATGACCTATCTCTCACAGGGCTCATAGCCGAATGATTAGGTCTGGGCGGGGCGTAAACTAGCAACTGACACTAACACAGTACACCGCATATGCTAATAAGGTTTAAATTGCCGAAGCGTTTGATATTGATGGGATCTACCGAGCGTCAAAATCATAGACGTTTGGCAGATTTTATTTAATTTTACAAAATATACACGTATAATATGAAAATAAACAGGGTAACTCTTTAATTCATTAGGTTTCCTACAATATTATTAAATAAAATATGACAGCTTATGATCAAAATATTGCAAACAGTGAGACGAAAGATTATTTTCTGCCTTGTTTTTGTGATTTTTTTACCGTGATTCTATTTTACATACATGAAAAATTCTTTCAAAAGTCTTTTGTTCAGACTTTTGACTATAAGCTCTATTTTTTGCAAGCTTATAGTATGTACCGTTATGGCTAGTTGCGTGACGAAAAATGAGGTGTCTCACGGCTTCTGAGGTATAACAGCGCCTTAAAGTAAGCATACTCTGAAACATAAACTTGGCGGTTTTTTGACATTGTTAACAACATAGGTCAATACAGATTTTGGTCAATGTGGGTGGGATTGAAAATAATATATTATGGGAGGGTTGTTAAATTAATCGCTTCGAATTGAGCAGCTCGCATAATTAAGATAGAACTTCACGTACAGGTAAGTTCGTTTTATCTTTAATTATGCTTACGCTGCTCAATTTTCGCGATTAATATTTACTTGTAGATGTTTAAAGTAGTCCAAAATCTGGATAATACCTATTTGTTATTTGAAATAAATCATAATTTACTGGTATCAATACATGTATTTAGCAAAATTTTATATTTAAACAGGTAAATATATTGCAAATACACCCAATTATACAATAGAATAGTAATAACAAAAATCAAAAATAATAACACAACAAATAGTATTATTATAAATTATTCTGATTAAGAACAGAACGACTAAAGGAATCATCTGAGCATGGCCTGATATCGCGATTATAATATTTAGCAAAAACAGAAGAGGATGTGCTCCACCCCGCGGCTCTTCTGATCACGTCCATATTTACGCCAACAGCTTTTGCTTTTGACGTAGACACGTGACGCGTGCTATGTGAACTAAATATACTTATATCAATGCCGCTTTTGTGGAGCACATCCTTTATCCAGTGACTTAAGAGTCTGTGAAGTCACTTTTGCATGAGGTTTTCTATAACTAATGAACAGATTGTCGCATCTTCTTATACAATCAGTTTTATCTTTATAGCAAGACAGTGTCCTAGCTGGGCAAATTTCAGGCCTTTCATTAAAGTACGGTAATTTTAACACAGGTTGGTAAGTATTTGGCCTTGACGTCTTAATAATTTCAGTAATTTTAATTGATATGCAATTAGAATCAAAAATTATATTTTTAATTTAAATTTTTGACAAAGTTTGGACTCTATGTGCTGTTATAATAGCCAATAACATAATTGGCTTTTTGGACAGCAATTTGAGGCTTAACTGTTCGTTAGGGAATAGTTGTGATAAATAGCACAGTATTTACATTCCAAGTAAATTAATATTTTGGTTTGGGTGGTCGAGCTCTGTAGACCCCCTTCATAAACCTCGTAATTATGTAATCGCTAATAGAAGTTCGGCTTAAAATACATGATAGAGCAGATTTGCAACAATTAAGGCTCCCATATTGGTAGCCTGAATTATAAAGTTGAGTTAAAAAATAAAGAATATTAGGAACTGAGGTTGCTAAGTAGTCTATATTGAGATTTTTACAAAAATTAAACCATTCCTTAAAATAACAGTCATATTGTTTTTGAGTATTAGGTGCTAGCGAATTTATCATAATATCTATCGAAGAGGGAGGCACGCTTCGTCTCAAGAGGGCTTCCCTGATAATATTGCTGCAGCCAGGGTAAGATTTTTGTGCAGACTGTGTTGTGACCTGGAATCACCAAGGAATAACAAATCGTTGCTAGGCTTAAAATATATAAGGTTAGAAATAATCAATTTTTGAAAACTGGGTACCACGGTTGTGTAGGCCAGTTAGGTACAACAACAATACCTACAGCTTTATCCGCAATTATTTTATTTAAAGTTTTGAGAATAATTGCAAATGGAGGAAATGCATAAAAATAATGACCATTCCATTTTATAGTAAATGCATCAATACAAAAGGCGTATGGGTCGGGTTTCCAAGAAACATATTTGTTACATTTAGCATTAGATCTACTAGCAAACAAATCAATATCAGGCTCGCCGAAAGCTGCAGTAATTTGTGAAAAAGCATATGATGCTAATTCCCATTCTGTCTCAGTCTGTGTCTTTCGCGATTCGGAATCGGCAATAGTATTATCAGACGATTTGATGTATGATGCATAAATAAACAATTCCCGTTGTTTACAGAACTCCCAAATTTCCCGAGCTATTTTATTCAAATGGGGGAACTGAACGCTACCCATACGATTGACACACGATATTGCAGTAGTGTTATCTACTCTAAGTAATATTTGTGTACCAAGATAATCTTTAGCAAAAATCTTTTAAGCAAATAGTACAGCTAGCAATTCTAGTATATTTATGTAAAAATGTTTTTCTTCATTTGTCCAGAAACCGTTGGCTTTTTTATTTAAACAAGATGCTCCCCAGCCTGTCAGAGAGGCGTCTGAAAATATTTCTAGATCGTAATTTGGGTGTCGAATAAGACATGAGGATTTGCTGATATTGTCATACCACCAATTTAAATCATCATTTAGTAAGTTGTGGTTTATATTCATGAATTTTTCATAATTTTGAGTATTACCTAAATATAAAAATTTCTGTCTTTCAAATAATTTTTATATGTAACCAACCATATTCAATTCCAGGACAAATAGATATTAATAAACCAATAAATTTCGCTCTAAACTCTCTAATTTTACACATTTTTATAGTTTTAAATTTTATCAATTCTAATTTTACTCGATTTCGTTTGTTTTGTGGAGGTTGTACACAAAATTTTGTCATATTCAATTCAAAACCCAGAAATTTACAATGTCTTTTGGGTATGATTGAACTTTTTCATAGTTGATTAAAAATCCTAAATTATTTTGGAGGCGTAAGGTATTATTTACGTTATCAGAACATTCGTTAAACGATTTATCTATACATAAGATATCATCTAAATAAATTGTGGATAGCCATCCATGCAAGCGTAAATGTTCTATGACTGGCTTCATAATTTTTGTGAATACCAGTGGACAAGTGTTCAAACCAAATGGTAAGCAATTAAATTCGTAACAAATTTGTTGAAACTGAAATCGTAAATATTTCCTATGTTCTGTGTACACAGGTATTAAAAAATATGCATCTTTTAAATCAACAGTGGCTAAATAACAATTAGGTGTAACTAGTTTTATAGCTGTTCTTAAGTCTTCTATTTTGAAGTGCGGCGGGGTGATAAATTTATTTAATTTTTTTAAATTTAAAATAAATCTTTTATCACCATTCGGTTTGTCCACAAGAAAAATACTAGATAAGAAATCGCCGTCACTTCTAAAGCACGGAGATATGGCACCTTTATCCAATAATTTATTTATTTCAGCCTGAAAACTTTGCATTTCGCTTTTACTACTAGGCTCATTTCTTGGATAACTAGTTTGTACCGGTAAAGAAGTAAAAGGTATTTTATAACCTTGGATCCAGGAAAGTATAGTTGCATCTTTTGTTATTCTGTACCAGTTATGTAAAAAATATTGCAACCTGCCAGCTGACTTAGTTACCTGTACATTTAATGTCTCCTCGGATTCTTGTAGTGGGCACTGCTGCGATGTGCACTAGATGAGTTCTTGCGAGTGGTTTCGTTCCGATGGGCAGTCGATGAGGGACCCGCAGTCCGATGAGACGTCGATGTTCTCTTGCGATTCGCGTTCTGTGGATTGGACTGCGGGTGCTTCCAGTTTAAATTATTGTTAGCTGGATTACCTTTATTATTTTTTAAATTCGGCTTAGGTTTCGCTACATAGGATTTTAAGTCTTGACTGGACTTAGTTAAAGCTTTGTTAGCTTTTAGATCTTCTGACAACGATTCCCCGAACAAATGTTTATCACGCTTGGACTCCTTCAGTGTATCTTTCAATTTATTATTAAGTGTTGATATTAAAAATTTCGGCTAAGCCTTGTATCTATGTAATGAGAATCACACAATAATCGGCAAGCGTTGCTTATATGCTTTAACAAAAGTTGGTTTTTATCAGATTTTTCCTGGACTAGGATATCCATTACGCTGGTAAGGGCAGAGAGAACAACGCCCAGTTGTCCCTGTCGCGCAGCTAAGGAGGCATCCTTTTTCTGTAAAATCTCCGATAATGCCGCTTTAACTTCGGGGTTTAAAGTCGGTGCTTTAAACAGTAAGCAATTGCCAGGAATCGGATACTCTTCTATTATTTTATCTTTGTGATCCTTTTTCAAACCATTTTGTAATACATGTAAAAGCCTTGCCGCAATATAATGAATGAAAACAATATAATAATATATATGTTTTTTCCTAAAACAGCTTCCTCAGTCGGAGCATCCCCTAAAATGGTAAGTATCTCATCGTCCAAATGCTCCGAAGTTAAACAAGAAGACAAAGGTTCAACAGCTTGGTCATTATTATCATGTTCTATAACTACAACGCCAGACGTTGACGGTTGTGGTGTTAACTGGTCTTCTGCTGAGGATGTGAGCCTTTCTATGGCCTCAGTCGGAGTATGAGACGCACTAGAGGGCGGTTCTTTTTCTCCTTCCACATCTGAATCTTGATAATTGTTAATACAGTCGTCAGTTTCCGACTCTGCAAAGACAATGAACTTATTGTCAAGGCGAGAAGATATTGATCCCGAAAATCAATCGCATCACCAAACTTATTGTCAAGATGTGAAGGTATTGATCCCGAAAATCAATCGTATCACCAACTTATTGTCAAAACGTGAAGGTATTGATCCCGAAAATCAATCGCATCACCAACTTATTGTCAAAACGTGAAGGTAGTGATCCCGAAAATCAATCGCATCACCAACTTATTGTCAAAACGTGAAGGTATTGATCCCGAAAATCAATCGCATCACCAGCTTATTGTCAAAACGTGAAGGTATTGATCCCGAAAATCAATCGCATCGCCAAACAATTTATACATAACTGTTGCATGTAACATTATGTAGGTATTTATCTAATAATTTAATATTTGTGTAGGTAACAGTCCCGATATGTACTGTTCGCAACACATTTCTAAAGGAGCATGATTGTAGTTCTTTTCAATATTAATAAGATTGTAGTGTCGTATAGGTATAATTCATCGTTAAAAAATATACCGATATATCGTGCAGGTAACAATCCCACTATGTATTGTTCGCAGCACTATTTAAGGCACAAATATTGCTGCATGACATGTACCTACACTACAGTATAACCAGTATAACCGAATAAAATAACTCGGGTAATAAGGCACAATGTACGCGGTCAATAATTATTATTTTATTATTGTAACGTGAGGGTAACAGTCCCAGTATGTACTGTTCGCATCACTATAGGTTAAAACTTCATACACGAGTCATAGTGACATACAAAATACATTTCTAGAGAATAATTATAATGTGAGGTACGGCAACAAACCTACATTCTCACGGCCATCTAGTATGTAAATAGGTCAAATCGAATTCTAGGAAGAAGAGGAGTTTGCAACGACCAAATGATTTAAATTTGCGATAGTAACAACACTTTTAAAACACTCACCATAATATTCCTCTCTCGCAGAACTAGAAGAGGAGTATGATCTCCATCGTCGTTTTCTTAACTCCCGCGTAAATTTTTTCAACAGCCGTTCACTACCGTCGTTCCTATCCCTATGTCTCCGCTTTTTACCCATGTTGAAAGAAGTTAAAACTGTATAAATAGCTTTTTAACACGAACACACGTAATTTGTAACACTATTTAAAAAAAATAATTTAAGGAAAAACAAAATACCCGACTGCGTAAAAAATAATAAAAACTAAAAAAAAAGAAACAAGGCCAGTAGTTTAGAATTCTAATGCAGAACAGAACGACTCACAGTCGGGGCCCATTCAAATTTTACCAATCAAATGTTCCCAAGGGGCCCCGACTGTGAGTCGTTCTGTTCTGCATTAGAATTCTAAACTACTGGCCTTGTTTCTTTCTTTTTAGTTTTTATTATTTTTTACGCAGTCGGGTTTTTGTTTTTCTTAAAATTATTTTTTTATTTTATACTTTTTTGTTATTCACTGTTTTTTTGTTTAATTATCGTTTATACTTGAAGTAAAAACTTAAATCAATGAGTAACAACATCAGCGAGAATTATTGTTTTGTTAAACAACTTTAAATCGTTATATATCCTAAACTATTATTTAAAATGAAAAATGATAAAAGGAACCTAATGATAAAGATGATTTTAAAATACCTATTCAACGACACCCCACATGACATAGTTCATCGACATTTTATTTTTTCATTTTGACAATATGGCGTCAGGTTCAGGCTGTGGTGAATTTTGATTACTGTCATGTCTTTAGTGACACTCGCAAGGTTAAGACGAATCGATTGACGTAAGAATCATCTAAATCGGCCTACGCATTTGGTCTCTAGAACGCCACATAGAAACAAACATACATACATACATACATACATAGACTGATAAACACATTACCCTCCTTTGCGTCGCGCACTCGGGTAAAAAAAGAAAACTATTAAGTAATAACGCAATTAGAGATACTTATTGCACAGTTTGACAAGTAACGGCACGGTCCGCACGAAAACAGATAATGAGAACAAAATGGCGTGCTGACACAAAGCTGGATCGGTGGCATGGGTTTAAAAAAATACTTTTAATTTTTCAGATTAATATTATTTCTTTAAATATTCGTGGTAATGGCCGGAAAAAACGTAACAGTACTACAAGTAAATATTAATCGCGAGAATTGAGCAGCGTAAGCATAATTGATGTAATGCGTCTACTTTATTTAGTCTCATGACGGAAACCCTATTACACACCGTACGATCAGGGTACTCTATATTATTATACTTACCAATTAACTTTGAGGCTAGCGTAGTGTGTAAGACTGTCCCCTAAAATTCAATGCGTAATGCGTACACACTAAAACCACCGTGGTGATCTTAACGTCCCCTAGTAATGGGATCACGCTAGCGGTCGGCATAGCTTGACTATCTGCCTGGCTTGGCCTGTCGTTTGACCCTAGCGGCCCATCACACGGCTTCGCATTCAAAGTACGAGCTACAGCACCAATAAAATTATTATTGCCATAATAATTATAATAATAATAATATAATAATAAAATTTATTAATTTTCATACATCACAAAAATATACATAAAGTTCTTAGAAGGTAATTTAGGTAGAATAATGAGGTGCCTGTAGAAGGGAAACCTGTGCCACAGGCATTAAAGGCACTTACAGTAAGTGATTTTGATCTGAGTTATGAAGTAATTACAATATTTATCATCAAAATATTAAACGTAATGTTACTAAATAAAAATATGCCTACTTAGAATTATTTTAAAACTAATATGAAATGTATAATTATTTGACCACAGTCAGCAGTTCTTCGGTCTGATCATATTTCAATGTTTGTAAATACTGATAGACGCGTTGTTTCGATCTTACATAACTTAGGTCATAAATAGATGTTTCTTTGTTTATTTTGTTATAAAGATAGGGACCCAGAAATGAAAAGAATCTATTAGTAAAGACAAACCTTGATTCAGACCTTGAACTACAGACAATATCTTTCCGTCTCTTGGTGTTAGTAAGGTCGGCGTTGTACGTAAGCGCAGTATGCTGTTTTAGTACAGTGTACAATATAAACAGTTGACGAACCGTTAGCACTTTGCATGATTCATATAGAAGGCTTGTAGAGAATCGGTAAGGTCGGCGGGTGGCCACTTTAAGCAGGGCTCTTTGCGCTCGCTCTATAGAGAGCATTAAAGATTTTCCTATACCTCCCCAAGAAGTTATGCAGTATTGGATTATGGACTGACACAATGCCTTGTACATCTGTATAATGAGGTTATGATCTAAAATAAAGCGAAGTTTTTTAAATACAAATAATTGAATTGACTATAAAGTTCTTGATGTTCCTATAAAATTTTCATAATAATTTAGTAGGGAATACGACTTGGCGATCGCATCAACTTTGTTCCAATGGATCAGATGCACTTAGTTCATCGATATTCAGAACAAAAACACGAGTTGAATGAACTCATGAATACACGTTGCATATCTTTTGTTTATATCTGCGTCTTACCTTCAAATTCTGTTGACAAAAGTATATTTGGCTGTTAAAATATTATTATGAATATTTTTCCAAAGAGATCTTAATCTAAGCAAGTCTGCTAAAACACTTGTAAAATATACACGATAAAAGTATTCACAAAATGAAATTAGTAGATAATGCATGCCTTTCCCGGCAAAATTAATATTTGTACCAAGCAGGAGGTTTTTAGGAATTTTTGCCTAAACACCACGTGAAATAACACTGGAGCCCATACGCCCCTAGGATGCGTATGTACTTATGCTGGTGAAAGTACGGTCGACAAAAAAAATATATACTTTATTCACGGGACGAATTTAAGAGGCGTATGGGCGCCCTTGAAATTAAATGTCATGTATTCATGAACCGATATACCGCCGCTCTCCGGTGTGATTGGGTTCGGCCGATAGCCTCTACGTTAAAACTTCTAGTGTTATTCTAGATGCATCTTGGATGCCGTTACTTTAAAAAGTCAGTACGCCTTGGTTTTGAACCCGATACCCCTGGCACGACTGATTGATGCTATCTCCGCTTAGCTATAGCTGCGTTATTTCGGTTCAGTTATCGTGTTATAGTAAAAGCCATGACAAAACCACAGTACCATAAAGAGTAAGCTTTGTTTTAAAATATAATACAATATTTTACAAACTATGTTGGTAATTGAATTAAGGCGAGGTTGCAGTACAGTGCGTAGCTCGACCTCACCCCCCGCAAAAACAAAAACACGGTGGTGGCGTCAGCGAGTGAGCGGGGTGTGGGGGGGGTTTCGTGTGTGCGTGTGCCACAGCGCAGCGTAAAAAAAACCGTAGATGAGTTATGTGAACTTCAAAAGTCATCATCATCCTCTTAGCGTTATCCCAGTTTCAATCTGAGGTCCGCTTTCTAGTCTAACCGGATTTGGCTGAATATTAGCTTTTCCACAGAGCGACTGCCTGTCTGACCTCCGCAACCCGAAGGGATAGCTATATTCCATGGTTAAGACTAGTGTCAGTTAATTTAGAAGGTACTGACGCCATGTAACGACTGTCAAAGATCTTCATGACAACCGGGACCGACGGCTTAACGTGCTCTCCGAGGCACGGGACAAGCGATAATTAACAATTCAATACGCACATCACTCCGAAAAGTCATTGGTGCATGCCATGGATTCGAACCTGATACCCTCTGCATGGCAGTCTGTTGGTATATCCACTCGGCTATCGCTGCTCTGAACTTCAAAAGTGGCACATTAAAAACAGGCTAAATGTCTCATTTGGCTTTAGTCGCGTACGCGCTGCGGCCGGAAGCGCTCGCTCTTTTACTCGCGTGTGTGTACGTTACATTTGAAAATGCCGTCGTGTGTAATGAGATTTTGCACAAACTATAGTAGGAAAATGACTAAAAGTTATGGAAGCACTTCTCATTCATGAGTATTACAATATTACAACGTTTAATTTACAATTTATAATAAATTCAGTATCACAAATAATAGAGTAAATAAAACAAATGGCATTTAGCGAGTGTAAAAGAGAAGCAGTATTGTGCGTGTTCAAAGACTAAAAAACAAAGTATCCAGATGGGACATTCGTAATAATAAAATACTGATGTGTGTTTTTGTCAAGTAAAAAAAGTGATTTGAGGCTGATTCAACACATTATATTATTATTATAGAAATACAAAATCATACGTAAGTTACAAACATTGACAGATGATCAAAGTCCATTCACTTGTTCTTGTTTTTCTCCTTTTAGTATTAATCAACTAAGTAGATTGTACTGCGCAGTTTTCGCTGCCGACCCACCGTACCCCTGGTAGTACCCCTGGGGGTATGGTGGGTCTTTCAAAGCTTAACCGTACTCCCAGATAATATTGTTGTGTAATTAGTTTATTAATTTCAGTTCGTTAATTTCAAGTTTTACTATTTTGTGGGATCATTCCCAGTAAAGTAGTAGTATTGAACAATTCTATGATAGAACTGTCCTAATTCTATTAGCACAACTTGATGAGGAGAACAGAACTAATGGGATAAGTAATAGGAAATGTCCCAGTCTAGTTCTTTGTATGTTTTTACAAGGGTATTCAATAGGACTACTGGGAATGATCCGTAGTGTCACGACATCGCGCTCATATATCCGAATGAATATGTTTTGTAGACGTTCATTTGTTTAATGTCTAAAACAAATGAACGTCTACAAAACAAATTAACGCCTACAAAACAAATGAACATCTACAAAACAAATGACTTACAGAAAGTGATCAGCTATCGATAGTGATTGCAGAAAACAGGTGCATGCTATTTTCAACCTTATTGACATTAGTCAGAATTTATAATTTTATTAACCTAATATTGCCAGAAAGCGAGAAAAAACTAAAAAAGAAGTTTTTCATGAATTGTCAATAAGGTCGAAAATCGCATGCACCTGTTTTTTGCAATCACTATCGATAGCTGATCACTTTCTGGTAGTCATTTGTTTTGTAGACGTTCATTTGTTTTGTAGACGTTCAATTGTTTTGTAGACGTTCATTCGTTTAACACATTTTTATACATACATATTTATTCGGATATGTGAGCGCGATGTTGTGATACTACCCTTGTAAAACATATATAGAACTAGTGGTAAATTTCCTATAACTGTTTCCCATTAGTTATATTCTTCTCATCAAGTTGTGATAATAGAACTAGTGGGAAAAAAAGTATCACTAGTTCTATCATAGAACTGTTCACTAGTGGGAATGACACGACAGCGCAAGGATGATGATGATGACGGGTCTTCAACAGTACCACAGATTATACCTATCATATAGGAAGCATTATAACCATTAGCAGTAATACCTAAACGTTTTATTCTCTAATTTATCTCCTTGTTGCACTATATCATCGTACTAGCGCTTGTCTTCGCTTGTCTAAAAATACAAAAACGTAAGTAGTAAGTCATTATCATACGAGAGATAACACTGTTCAGTTTAATGTCCACGTAGCACGTTGGTATAACACTACGAGCATTTCAGCCAGGAGTACGGTTAAGCTTTAAAAGACCCACCATACCCCCAGGGGTATTGCCAGGGCTACGGTGGGTCCGCAGCGCACAGTTTTTATATTAACGTACTGTTTTAGGTTTCCATTGAATGAAATGAGAAGAAGAAAATGTACTTTTTTAAAAAATGTTATAAATAAATCACATCGACTTTTTATTTCCCTACCTTAAATGAATCAATCAAATTTACTTTGAGGCGAATTGAATTTACTTAAGACAAAGTGATCATGTCGCACCTGAGTCAAATTATTGTTTGAAAAACGGTCAGCATGATGTCACAATGCGCGTCGGTCCAGAGAGCATATGTTTATCTCTATTTCGCGCTTGCGATTAGATGTGCTATCTCACTTACACTTCTTATCTAATTCTTAGTGTGTCGTTTTGACATATTTATATTAGTGTGCGTACGCTTTTCGCGATGCGTGCCACTCGTAAGCTCCGTCATGTTACCTTGTCAGTAACCTGTCTACGGTTTCTTACTAGTATGTCTATGGTTTGAACGATTGAGTTTGGAATACGAATTACTTTGTACTTTTGCGAAAACGTACAAGCGGGGGTGGAGGGGGATTTTGCGGAGCCACGACGTACTTCCGCCCTCAATCACGCCTAGACAGGCACTGATGAACAGCCGGCGAGCGATATAATGCCAACATTTTGCCTATTTTTTTTCTTGGACAAAAATGATAACGAAATTACGAAATCTGTTTTTACCATTTATTTTAAAATAAAGAGCTGTTTCTATTGATAATACTTTCATATAAATTCATTATGGAATCTCTAAGCAGTACACGTTTAAAATTGTGATTTAGTGCCATGTTTGACTTTTTTTTTTATCGAGCCAATCATTCCAAATCGTGTTTCTATCTTTATGATTTACTAAAAAGTATGTTCAACTTTTATACTTTAATTTTTATTCATTAAAAATATCATAGTTCATGGGACTTTCAGACGTTCAAAAATCTTAAAAAGTACTGCAAACTCGCCTTAAAGCAGAACATTGAATTTTAGAGCTTTCCGATAAAGTACCAGAGTGAACTCACTCATGGATGAGTTAGTATCACTTCGGGGTCAATAGACTTTGACTTGCACCTTACTACAATGTTTAGGTACTAAATGTATTAGACAAATTATATTACTTTTATGGTTTAAAAATTGTCTATGTAATTTCGTTCGGTTCTTGCAAAACGAATGTTCGCTTTTTTGCTAGTAGAGTAAGATCACGTACATATACATAAATATGTTATATTACTAGGTTCCATACACGCTTAATATAAGGTAAAGTTGACTATGGCAGGCTGATGATGTTGATGATAGGGTAAAGTTGTAAACACCTTTATTTTTTCTTTAGGGATACAGGTACAAATCTACCTATGAAGCATGATTGAAACAGGCATAATACAAACCCACATTAATGCGACATGTGAACCTGCAATACACATGGATTTCATCACCCGTATTAGAAACTATTCATCCAATACCACAGAATACAAAAATACTGAACTCAATACAAGTATATCTATGTATCATAGAACTTTATGACCTGATCTACCGATTTAATTATTCATTCATTCACGACTTCGTGTAGTCATTATCGCCGATAAGACGTCGATTTAAGGTAAGTGCTAGCGCTCAAGTCTTGACTCCTAGTATCGTTAAACAAAAACGACTTGATCATCTATCTAGGATTGAAAACATTTATCTAAGTTTTGATCTTAAGATCAGTACAATGAAAGATAAGTTGTTTCATAGATTTAAAATCTTTTTATCGCTGGCTGTGAATACGGAGAGGGATGCTCCATTTATTATTGATCTCAGTTAAGAATAGCCTGAGCAGTCCCGGTGGTATTGTGAGAAGCGGCCACGGTTTATGGCTCAGATTGAACAGAGCTTTCTTTTAATAGATATAAACGGATCACATCGGAATGAATGACACGGAATGGTCGTGTTATAAAATGTTTTCTCTTTTTTATATTGGTAAAAAAATAAAACGTTTTAGAGTGGCCAATAAAAAATTACGATTGATTTTGATTTTTTTTTCTGCTGTCTGGATAAATAAGTAGAGTGAATAATATTATGTCAGACAATATTATGCTTATCGTTAGGTGACATACACAATCTGTTCGTTGTTTGTAGGTACATCTCCCATCAAAATAAGCTGATATACTTATTAAAAATATATGCCGGAAGCTCATAAAAACAAGCATTTACATATAAAAGTAGTAATAGGTACTTATTATTATTTATGCGCACTGTTTTAATCTATCCAAAAGCCGTGCTATAACAATTATTATTCGACTGGTGTATTGAAGTCAGATAATTAAAAAACAATAAACGAAATCTTACTGTATTAAAAAGCTAAACATCTATACCTATATTTATGTAGGCCTGCTGTTGACTGTTCCACTTTGCACAAAGTTCCAAGAATTCTTCAAGCGGTTTGAAAGATAATTTTCTTTACTGCATTTAAAAATATATAGTTGTAGCAGTAGCGTTTCTTTAGTTTTATCCTGCTGTGTCTGATTTTTACATGCCTGTTTAAAAAAAATATTAATTATAAAGTTTACCGTCTAGGTAATAAGTTTCTGATTTAATAGTTAAAAAGAACTGGATTTTTTTTACCTAAAGACAAGAAGTCGGTTTGGAGAATTGAGTCTTTCCTACCATAGTGATATTCTTAGCTCGAATACAGACTATAAATAATTATATTAATTTAAGTATTGTTCCCATTTCCCCAGTCTATCGCAGATTTGTCGCATGTATAATAGTTTACCATCTGCTTTACTAAACAGCCTATAAAGCAAAGCATTTAATAACTACCCTGTTTAAAATTGTTTTGGCTTTGCGTTACTGACTGACTGACAGTTAACGCACAGTCAAAACTGCTGGACACTAGCAGTTGATATGTTTCTAGGGGAGAGTGGGAAAGCACTAAGGTAGTACGTATTGCGAAATTCCCACCCTATCGGAGTAAAATTTTCCCACTAGTGCGAAGCTGAGGGTGAAGTCTAGTTTTATATACATGACATACTCGAAACACCTAATGGGGACCACAAAAATTGTTTTCTTGTATGGGAATCAAACCCATGGCACGTAGTGCAGTGCCATACATCGACGCGACCGCTAAAAGACCACTACACACCCACAGTTATAAATTACTAAAACTGACATATAATATTAATACGATTTATACATGTTGTATAATGTTTATAAAGGCGCAAAAGGCTGTGTAACTAAAATACTAACTTGTATACAAATATAATAAGCTCATTTGTAAACACTGTAATAATTTATGTACCAATTCAGAACTTGTTCAAATCAAAGTTAAAAAGTACCAGCTTATTTTGGAAAAGTAGAGTTTATCGTGGCCATGAAGGTATATAGGTAAAACTATAAACTACTACTGGTGTGTTAGTTTTATTGAAAACAAATGCAAATTTAGCTCACCTGTATAACATTGATATAGGTGAATTCACTCAAATGCCTCTAATTTATTACCGAATGCATTAACTGTGTAAAATTGAATTTGGTTGTAGCCAATAATAATTGTTGATTAGCCAAATTGATCACGTACAAATCTGTTTTATTATGCATTGCCACTTCGTATTTATGAAGTATTGTGAGATTTGGTATATTTCAAGTCAAACTTGTTTTAAAGAAGGAAACAACTGTTGCAAATAATTACCAAATTTCCATTATTTTTATAGACTACGTAAACTGTACTGAACATAATTTATTACAGATACTAAAAAAGGAAAGTCATCGTCATCTACCGTTATCACAGTTGCATCTAATACTTTTGGCCTTGGGGCCTGAATTAGTACTCAGATTTAACAAAATATTAGCTTTCCTACAGAGCAACTGCCGTCTAACTATCGCCCTATCAAGCAAATATCTAGGATACTAACTGCAAAATTAGACGGTGACTAACGATCGTTATCTTAGTAGCCAAATCTGACATATAAAATACAATTATACAACGATCATTAACAAATTGCCTAGTAATTGCTCTACCAAGTTAAGAAAAACGAGTACAATAATTTCCGTTAGCTTTTGTATTTCGTAAAACATCAGACAGTGACTTATCGAGGCTCATAAACTGAAGACGCATAATCGGATCAGTTGCCATCCGTGAGCCGTGAGTCGAGCGGACCGGAGACAAAACATTCTGTATTTTACTAAATGTCGCCAAGATACGACGTCCCGGACGTCAGTAAATTAAGCGTTTTGCTCCTCCCGGGAATTAAACACCATTGTTTAACTTTATGAAACGTACCGAGAAGCGACCGTCCCAGTTCGGCCCGAAACGAACATGGCGTCACGACTACTTCATTTGTAGTTACATTTCACGACTCATTACGCACTCATTACGTTCGTTTTACGAATCCGATGACAAACACAACGCAATGAATTGCGTATTTTAGCGGGAGTCGTTTCTATTATTTCTATGTTAGCACGGTATTCTATTTAAGTGGATTGTCGGGCGGCTCGGGTCAAGTACATGATTAATAAGTCACCGAAGGGATGGGTCACCTCATATCGTGTTTATTTTTATTATATTTTTACTCTGCTACACTTAAATGTATGTGAGATTACTCAGCTGTCCTATAATACTCGAACGATGTGTTTTATTACGGCATAAAATGCTACGTTGCAAATATTTGTTAACAATATTTTCCAGCGCTTCAGAAAATGTGATTTCACTATCCTTTTAAATTCTATTGATGGATTAGAGAGCAATCGGAAATTATAAAACGCACCGTGTCATCAACGATAGAGCAGCTTAAAGGATAATCCGAATGAAAATGAGAGGTCATGTTTAGTGGTGCACGCGGAATGCTGGGTGCACTCTTGCAAATGAACGGATTACATCCACAGCTCTGGGACCGAACAAACACATATTGCTCAAATGGCGGCGTTATGTCATATGAATAGTACAACTTATAATACTGGAGTACCTATAAAAATAATTAATTCTTTTGGTAGCCAATTGATCGATTATGATGATTGTCCTGCATATCTGTGCGAAAAAGTAACATAGAATATTCACTATAGACCTCGTGTGAAGTGGTTTTGGGAATGTTTGTATAAAAGAAGCACATGGATTAAACTGGCTGTGATTCCATACGCATTATTTATGAACTATTCCACCTTTTAATTGCAAACTATTTTCGATCCCAGAGAGTTATATATTATTTAACCATTTTCAAAGTCCTATTACAAACCATGTGTCAGGTTTCTTACAAATGTTTTATATGTTGATCAAGTTTGCACGTAATTTTGTTTGTCGTTTAGCCAATCTTGTTTAAAGTATTTTAGCATCATGGAGTCAGTAGGTTAGTATGAAATAGAAGAAACCTACTTGTCGTAACCTTTGTGGTACCGGGTTAGTGGGAACGAACATGCTGCTGCGTCCCGCCGTACCAACCACGCAGTTGTACATGTCTTGGCTGCATCACTCGACAAATGGCGAGGACTTCGTTGAATACCTATGCCTGAAGACCAACTGGACTTTGAGAGTCGAGAGATTAATTGACAAGTCGTACGTGGTGCGTGTGCTGACTAATCATCTCTAGACTTTCTTCAAGGAGGAGTTTTGGATGAAAGGGTGTTGTGTATCGGCGTTTTTATGGAAGGTTACGCAATACACAGCACAGCGTAACACGAAGCCTTTAACAACACCGTTTTTTAAATGTTATTTCATGTATATTCGTCTATAAGATATATATCTAGGGATTGTTATTACCTGATAATAAATGATTATTATATTCTTATTATTATTCATTTTTTCTCTATCACGCGTACTTTTCTGTCATATGGTGTTAAAAAAGTACGCGGCTGTTTGGCAGGCGTACACGGAGACATGGGTCCAACGTGCAGAGGCCCTTTGAGAGTTTTAATCTAGGATGTGATGGGACTCCTACTGAGGAGCCTCCTTAAGAGCTCTATGAAGTACAGTCACGGATTAGCGGCAGCAGGCTAGACTATTGCTACTTGTATGGAAACTAATTACTCTGGGCTATTGACATTGTGATGGGTGTTTAATGGATAAGTGAATATGGAAACTATGGATAAAAACCGGCGTCTGCCCTAAGCACTCTTATAGTACCTCGAAAAGGGGCAGACGGTGACTTGCCAACTCACTAGATGGGCCCTCTCTAAATAGCCACCAAAGTAAACAAAGTCTGCCATAAAGGCATTAAGAGGGCAAAATTATAAGAAATATCTAGTAAAACAAATAATATTAATGGAAGGCTTCATTACAATACAAGGGATAAACATAGTTTTAGGTCATGGCACATTATGCAGGCACCATAACGGCACCGTTTCAACCCAGTTAACCCTTGTCCTATAAATTAAACTATAAAATCGGATGTCGCATAATGATCATATGAACATAAGGTCAATGTAAAATGTCAATGGCGGTTTGTCATCGCGCTTGCCGGTAGAGCCTGTACCTAACAACTTTGAGTCAGCGCCGCGCCGTGCTATAGATGTGTCGTTGCGGTGCCGGTACAATTATAATAAAGCTAAGGGTAGTGCTGTGTTAAAGTCATGGCACTACCCTTAGCTATGTAAAAGTAATTGTACCCATATACAAAATATATGTATGTGTTTATAATACATAAGAACAAATATTATGAACAGTAATACATAAAACATTTCATAAGTCTCTTTAAATAGGTATATTTCATAAATAAATATTTTACAAGACTAGTAAATATAATAATCCTTACTTTATACTGACTTTATAATAAGACACTGAAACTGAATAAATAGTACCTAGACAACTTGACAGTTTTCAAAGGCATATAAATTTTAGAAATAAATTATTATAGCGCAAAGCTTCTCAAAATATGCTGAGATGAAAGAAGAAGATCTTAATTGGGTCTAGACGTGTTAATAACTTGTGGGCCGTGCCTCATTAACCTCAGCTCGTAAGTTAGCGTTTATACGTAAAACTGCCTTCTAAAATACCTAGTTGCGTGAATTTCAAGATGGAAATGTATGATTGGGTTTTTCTTCTTTGTAGTAAAAAATGGGTATTGAAATTACGTCACTATTTACTTGTTAAAAGAATATGGGAGGATGTGGTCAATGCAATTAATACCTTTTCAGAGGGTTAATTCGTAATACATACACTAGTAAATATCCCTACATAATTAATACCACTTAGAAGTAAGTATGTGGGAAAAGATAAGTGTTTTATCCCTTTCTTGCATATTATATACCTACTTACAACTACATCATATTTGTATGGGACAGCTGCCTATTTTTAGGGGGATACCTCTACAGTTTGTCTGTTAGTATATGTCTAATTAGTAATATTAAAATGCCTGTAACTGGCTCAATATTAAAGCGAATGCCACGCCGCCGGTTTCATGATCCGTCATGTGAATAATAGTCTTTTTATTTTTATGATAAAAAGTCAATTAATCAAACATTCCTTGCATTAAACAAAGTGACAGTGGTTGACACTACCCGCATGTCTTACTAACTACTTAGTGTTCATAAATTGGTTCTGCAAAACATACCTACATGTATGAGCTTGTAAAACCGCAACCATTTCCTGCAGCAAGAAATTCAAGTAAAAATCTTTACAATATTAACCAACTACCCTTTTTATCTCATATCAAATCGAAAACGGTAACACAAAGGCTGGTACACCGGTAAGTGCATGGCTTGTATGGCCAGTGTTCCCCTTTGGGGCTTGGGACGCCAGAAGAAAAGCATTCATTTAAATGCTGCAATCTAAATGCATGTAGCCAACCTACCCGGTCCGCCCCACCCAAAGCTACATTACCCCAACGTAGCTCTTCTATGGACAGTCTACTCGGGATCAGAGTGAACACTGCTCTTAAAGTGATCACATGTAAACAGTGACGAAGTCTATGTCGGGATGCGAAGGGCATTGTGAGTTTATACCTTTTAAACCATTTACTGAAAGACTTTAAAGTCCAATTTCCAAGGTATCTGTTAAATTTGTCTGTCTTATTAAATTAATTTGATAACTAATACAAATTCCGTTCCAATTTTAAAATTATCCGGGAGATAAGCTCTATCTCCAAGTGGTGAAACTGGGCTTAATTCTTATAAACCTTTGGCATCGAAATATTTGCAGGATAAAGAACGAGTAGATGAGGAAAGAAGAAAGAGATAACATATGGATTCTAAGACAAAAAGAGTGAGAGAACGATAGACAGTAAGTTCTTTTTAGATACCATTACATAGAGTTCAAATACGTAGCCTCTCTAAGCACGGCTTAGTATTAAGTTTAGCAAGAGCGATTTCGTGTTCAATGATATATTTAAGTGCCGAACACTGACTGCGGTGAGAGATCTAGCTAAAACTTATTCGGCACACTTAAATTTATAGACTGAGCTAGCTTCTGGTTCAAAACGATGAATTGATTGAATGCATTACTAGTATCCGCAGTATAAGGCAAAAGAAACTGTAGTCACTCATTCATACAAGCATTCGGGGAACACACTGACTAATTAATGCGAATGATCAGGTTTTCTGAATGGTGAGTTACTCCAACAATACGATTGTAATATATAGATCATAACGGACATTTGAATTGCTGATCGTAATACATACTACACTCCTAATTGCCATTGACTTTGTAAAAATATAATATTATGTAGATACATCTAATTATGTATTTATAAAAAAGCCATCTACACTGAGATGTAGTTTCCATGTCTCTGTGCACGCTCACACTCGTTAAAATAACATCACAACATTTGTTCGCGAGCAGCGATCTGTGAATTTCTTACTATTTAGCTGACATAACTCTCGAGCAAGCCCTCACACTGGAATCACTCAGAATCAGTAGTGTAAATAGAGCACTCAGTTCACTCGTGGGCGGTTTTCGGTGAGGTGTTTACAATAAGTTGAAAGGGTGAGTCGGTGCGAGTCGGTTGCGAGTCGGTGAGGGTCACACACATTACACATGACTGCGTAGCTTGTAAGCCTATCGGGTTAATGTTGAATGGCTGTTGACTTTAGATTGTTAACAGTACTTCACTCGAATGTGTTTAGTTAAAGTGATATCCAAACAATGTCGTGTTTAAGGTACTCGTATAACGTCTGTGTTAGAACAACAAGTTTCACAATATGCTTATGCGACGATAGTAATAAAACTTATTTTACATCACAATATTGAGTTAATTAATTGCACAGTTAAGGTATTTACATTAGAATAACTTAGTATGTGAAGAACTCGAAATTGTACAAAAGCCAATTTGATCATACTATGAACTATCCCATAAAGAAAATTACATCCTTCCATCTCAGTATTAATCTCGGTGTATCTAATTGCTCACAAATCTTGTAGCAGAAGTACCAGTTATATCTCTGATAACAATTATAACACATTTTTCGTGTACTATCAGTAGATATTCACCACCAGGCTCGTTTACTTGGCAAATATACGTATTGCTTAAATATGCTCCTTGGACAAAAGCCAACCTGGTTGCCTGTGTTACGCAACCTTACGCGCCATTTCTTCGATATAAGGAGGATCACATTCAGTTAAAATATCCACTAGAAAGCGTCCAGCTCTGCCGGTTCGTAAAGGATTAACAATATTTGCTGGAGTACGGACGACAAAGCTAGTTAATACTAAGGAGATAAAAAAAAAATTGACTGCACGGTTGACGTATTGGTTTAAGCGGCCGCCTCGCCGCTTGACACTGCGCCGAGTGTTGTGGGTTCGATTCCCACACGAGACAATACTTTGTGTGATCCATTAATTGCTGTTTCGAGTCTGGATGTTTATTGTGTCCGTAAGTTGTATATTGGTAAAGTCCCCCGCGACACAGGATTATTCCTAGTGCGGAAGTTGTATTTAAAAAAACAAACTTAGTTCTTATGATATCGCAAACTTGATCTGAAAATGCATCTATGTAAATACTATCCGTGTAGAGACAGATTAGGAATGCAAAGTGTTACATACCGATAAATAATCAATACATTTAAATAAAATTGGAGTGTCTGTTTGTAATATTAAAATAACCGCTTTTTACTAAATGCATATGGATGTGTGGGGTGTAGTAATATAAGTATATGCATTGTAATACACATGTAAGATAACTATAGACGTTTGCATTATGTGACATCGTCGTGGCAGGCAGTCGCTTGCCAACCACCATTCTGTAACAGTGGCTCAGTAAATGTATTACGTATTTTCTATAAAGTTATTTCATTTATACCCCAGTAGAGCAGTACCTATATTGGTGACCCCGACAATTGGACAGTGCATAGAGAGACATTTAGGAAATATAGCGAACATTTTTTTACGGTACGGCGGGGTTAGCATCCATATTTTTGTGAATATTTTCTACCAAGTGAGCGACTCAGAGAACAAAATGAATGTCAATCCGCTGCCACCACAGCCGGCGCAAGTTAGCTGGATATGTCGGTTCGGTTGCCCAGATACAATCACGACAGATCAAGGCAGACAGTTCGAAAGTGAATTATTCAGGAATTTAATGAAATTATTAGGGATACACAAAACACGAACTACTCCGTATCATCCCCAGTGTAACGGAAAAGTGGAAAGATGGCATAGAACATTGAAAACGGCGTTAATGTGTAGGTTAAAAGACAATTTATTGTGGCATATTGAGTTACCCACGGTCATGTTAGGGTTGAGGGCTGCGTGTCAAGCGGATAGCGATTACATAAGCGCAGCGGAATTTACCTTAGGTCATTGTTTACGATTGCCTGGAGAGTTTTGTACAGATAGCCCAACTGAAATAGATAATCCACAGGCGTACATTATTAGATTAAAGGATACTTTAAATAAGATTAAACCTAAGAGTAGAAAGTTAGACAATAGCCAATCTATGTTTGTACATGCCGATTTAAGTTCTTGTACACATGTGTTTATCCGGGTGGATGCAGTGAGAAAACCTTTGACACCACCATATAGTGGGCCATACAAGGTTATTGAAAGAAATTCTAAAATTTTTAAAATATTAATTAACGATAAAATCAATAGTGTGTCAATTGATAGGCTTAAACCGGCATATATCTTAGAAGACAATAATGTAATTGAAAAAAGCAGCGGGGACGAGCATCAGCACGCCAATGTAAACACACCTTTAAAAACATCGCGTAGTGGTAGGCAAATTAAAAAGCCAGTCAGGTTTATTAATTAATTATATTCGTAGTATGTAAGTTCGATATTAAGTAGGTATACGCAGAGTCAGCACTCAGTGTAATAAGTAATAACGCATCATTTTAGTTATTGCATATAAATTGTATAAAGATGCGCACAGATATTCATTGTCATATCGATTGTACTACCGATAGCATATAGGTACATAACGTATATATATTTTTCCTCATTTCTCATTGTGTTTCTTATCAGTACGAAACTATCAATATGGGTAAAACATACTCAGTGGACAAAAAAGAGGAAGAGATTATTATTGCCCAGAATGGGGCAAATAATGCGTCTACGATGCATATGGAATACAAACTGGAAGTGTTGGGCATCTTGGTAACAGTGATGGTTGTCATCATTTTCGTAGCGTGTGCGTTAGCAGTGTATAAGGTGTGCGCGAATAGAAGTAAGCGAGTATTACGTCGGGAACTGAATGCGTTACGTTCCAATAATGTGATAAGTGTGATACCACAGCAAAATCAGAGGCCCAATGGCTATGAAATGTAATATATGTAACAACCTAAGTTGTGAAATATATGTTAACTGACTTACCAACTTGATATTTACAAGGATTCTTTTGTATTGATTTGTAATAAAAATTTGTGTCGTAAATTTTTTTTTTTAGAAAGGGGTGTATGTGGGGTGTAGTAATATAAGTATATGCATTGTAATACACATGTAAGATAACTATAGACGTTTGCATTATGTGACATCGTCGTGGCAGGCAGTCGCTTGCCAACCACCATTCTGTAACAGTGGCTCAGTAAATGTATTACGTATTTTCTATGTATACACGGTACATATACCGAAATGACATATTTTCAAATTTTTGTCTGTCTGTTGTTTTTGTTTTCGCTACTCTCTGGAACGGCTGGACTGGTTTTGACGGGACGTTCACTGGCAGATAGCTGATGTACCATGGAGTAACTTAGGCTATAAATTAACCGGGTACGCGAAGTAGTTCCCTCAGGACGCGGATGAAACCGCGGGAAAAAGCTAGTTTATAACATAAAATAATGTTTTAAATTACATCACGCACCAAAGACATTCATGATAATGTAAGGAGATTTTGTCATGCAATGACCTTAACATTATAAGGCACGTGGTTAACTACGGAACTTACAATTTGTTTTGGAATCAATAACAATTCGTAACCCGATTTATATAATCATAATCATCTAGTTGTTGTTGTTGTTGACATCGACAAGAACTGTTAGAAAATAAAGTGCCTTAATAGTACACTATTAAGGCACTTTCGTTATACTTTATTTATTTATTTTTTTTATAGACTCACGCTTGTATCCCCGAAGGAGAAGAGAGAGGTGTGATATTACACCCACATTTCGCCATGAATTTTTAAGTCCCACGTAATAGGAAGCGAGCCTATTGCCGTTACCGGGCACATCACCAGACTCCGTGCTGCAACTGAGAATTCGGAAAAACTCAGTAGCACTTTTGCCCGACCCGGAAATCGAACCCGGGACCTCCGATTTGGAGTTGTATACTCTATCCACTGTACGACGGAGGCAGTTTTAATACTTTAATCTATAGCTATAATAGGTTAAGATGCACATAACTTTGGAAAGTTGTTGTGAACCTCAGACCAGCTGCTAAGAAGTATGTTGGTATCTTCACTAGGCAATTTAACCGCAGCTTATATGAAACTTTTGTAAATAAATAAATACCAGAGAATGCCCACATTTTGTTTTATAATTATTTTTCATAATTATATTTGTGTTGAATAGTCCATTTATCGAGAAAAGCTATAGCTTTTATATATATATAACGTATATAGCATAACGTGACGTTATATATAACGTCACGTTATGCGCCACGGGTGCAGAGCAGTAGCACTTCATAAAGCAGGTGTAACTGCGAGTTTTATATATACACAAGATAAATCAATGCTAAAAATATCAGTAGAATTTGATATCCACAAAGCGATATGTTAGTCGTATCTTCGGCTACGGTACTTACTATTTGTTTTGGAACCAATAACGGTTGTAAACAGGATTCGGTGTTGACATCGTAAAGACTCATTAGCGCGCGGTCCGCACCGCACAGGGTTGCTAAATTCTGAAAATACTTCCCAAATGTTTAGACAAAAGACACCAAAAACTAATAATGGTATTTATGGCACTGGGTCATAAGCTACATCCGTTAAATGACAGTTACTATATTATAATTCTCTATATTATTTTTAAAATAATACTCAACAATTCGAATAAGATCCTATTAAGGGGTGCTTAGATACGGCAGTGATAGCCTAGTGATACCAACAAACTGCTACGGAGAGGATTTCAGGTTCAAAGAATGACATTCTGTATCTGTTTGCGTATAATATGCCCCGTGTGTCGGACAGCTTACCTTCGGTCCTGGCTATCATGAAGATCTTTGACAGTCGATAAAGGGAATAAAGACCCCTAAATAAATTGACATTGGTCTTAACCATGGGGTATGCCAATTTGGTATAAACTGTCTAAGTTGGTAACCCTACAGCTCAGCTCCGCTAATGGCTGCTTATTAACTACCGTGCAGTTTGATCGCGACGTTAAGATGTCGTTTACTGTGTTGTTCGGCAGTAAGCTTCCACAGCACGTTTCGGCACGCATGGTGCAGCAAACACTGATGGGACAACGTACGGAATAATGATGGTCGTCACTTTCGATGATCACTTGGCTTTAATGCATAAACTTGATTCTATGATGAATATGTTAACAATGTATCGTAGCTTTGGGCTTAAATATTTAAACTCTACCTTAATTATATTAATTATAATTGTATCTAGAATAAGGGTTATACTAAAGCAAATTTTAAAATATCGGAATTCAAAAGACAATTTCCAGGTCGGACATATTTAATCATAAAATTAATAATGGCTTGTTTTCGGATTCTAAACTTTCTTGATAAAGTCATAAATAAAATGTATTTGTTTTCATTGCATTTATGACATTTGCTATGACTTATAAATAAAACCGGCCAAGTGCGTGTCGGGCCACGCGCAATGTAGGGTTCCGTAGTTGCCCATAATGACTTGCTGCAAAGGGTATTAATGTACAACAAATCCGACTGTTTATTTTGCTGAAAAAGTAATTTTAATAACACTATTATAAGAACCTAAGTTTTATTATTATTATCCATGTATCCAGTTATGTATTGTAAACATAAAATGTGGTTTCCAAGATATACTACTACTATACATACGTAGTACCGTAGTACATGACATACCAAAGTACGTATATCTTTAAGATTAAGCCAGCGCGCCCAATGTAAACTCACAGAAATAGGTATTTATAAGTTAACCGACGATTACTCGTAAACTAGTGATATCTACTTAGCTGTGATAGTTTTCCTTTTAAATTTGTTATAAGTACTACATTTGTGATTTTTTTCACCTCTTCCAAATTAATAGTTTAGCCGGCAGAGGGGGGGGAACACTTGAGTCTAACAATTTTTTTTACTTCAAAGCTTGATATTTGACAAACCAATCACTTGATCGAAAAATGATTTGAGCAAACTAATAATATTTTTTTAAAACCTATTTAATGATACCCCACATTATGGGGTACTCAACCAAAAAAAAATTACCGAGTATAACACTAAGGCTTGTTATTTATAAAAGATTAGCAGTCACCTGCCTTACGACTTTCAACCTAAAATGCTTAGAGATGGACTTTTATAAAACCTAAGTGAGTGCATATGTCCATAAAGAAATCTACTGTCCAGATCTCACGTTTCTAGCTTCAGTAGTTTGGGTTAAGCAAGGACGTATCATGGTCGGAACAAATCATTCTACACAGGTATAAAATTAAACGACAAATATTAAGATATTTTGGATTCCCTTGTCTTATAACCTTAATTTGAGCTGCAAGTTGACAGTAACAATTTCAACATAATGTTAAAATGACATCATGTAGGCACCTACAGAGTTCACAAATATATAATAAAACCTATTTTGTAACTTTACAAATATTAGCTTTAAAAATATTTAACACAAATTTATTTTTATATCTACCTTCTGAATATATCTGTACCAATATAATAAAACTGAACTTTGTTTTGTTGAAAGCACTTATCTGTGAAACTACATACTGATTTTATGCAATAATTATTTTTGTGGTGGATAGTCATTTATCGTGCCGTGAGCACTAGCCATAAGTAATGCAGTTAGTTAGCCTTATGTAATGTGTAACCAAGGGCTATAATTAATAATGTTTTGATTCCTTTAATGTCTTACTATTAAGATAACCTATTGACTACCAATTGAATTCATATTCAGTAGCTTATTTAAACTGAAAGTAAATCAGGTAATTTATACAATGCATCTATATCAGAGCTTTAACTTGAAAAGGGCAGTTATACCGTTCTTTACTAATAATTACATTAGTAGAACCACATAACAACAAAGCTATTTTCTCTTTCTTGTGTAGATAAGTAAGTTTTACAGAAAGTTTCCGACATGGCCTAACGATTAATAAACAGACATGAGACAAGAGCCCCAGCCGAAGGCATAACATGACTATAAGCACAGTAGCACTGCCATATACCAAACGTGGATAAACAACAGTTACCTATAAGTTCTATTTGGGGTGTAACGTTCGTAATTTTGACTGTATAACGTTTATCTGATAATCCTTACGGGGATAGTAGGTAATCGTGTAAGCACCATAATTTATGAAATTAGGATGTTTCTCAAAAACTAATCAAATCAGCTCTGGATAAATACCTCTGGTCAGTGCATCAGCAACCCGCATCTGCAACCTCTGGTAGCACTCTGAGCAGAACAGCGTTCACGCCACGGCACACCCCGGTGCGTGCACCCCGTCGTAGTCGCTCTGTCGCCCTCACTCGCACGTGGCCTCACGTGAAGTTAAGACGTGCTCGCCATAACTCCGACACACCGTGTGGTCTCCGATCAGGGTTGACTAGCGCCAAACACGGCTTCCAAGCGCTTGTCGCATCAGTCTTCAGGTCATCATTGGTAATGGCGGCCAAGCCAAGAGACCCATCACTCTCGCGCCAAACGTAGATCCCGAAGTCTCTTAGGGGCGTTTATCCAACCGCTGCTGTCGGCGATACGCCAGGGTCATTGTGTCCAGACTCCATTTTAATTAAAACACTCACGTAATATTACTTAGTTTATTTTCAGACGATTTCTAGCACAGAATTGAAATAAAATGTGACTTACAGTCGTTTTTATACACTAACCGTCATTACACAATGTTTAACAATTGTTCACTTCCTTTTCATCATATAATTGAAATTACTGTACAAATTATTATAAACTAATCAAAAATTGACATTAATATTGTAATGAATTTTGCACAACACCAAATGATTTATTTTACACGAATAACAAATTTATTTTATTAACCAAACGCTGCTTTACAACATTGTCAACAGATGGCGCTATCAACAGGATGCAAATATAAACGCATGTTATTTATTACCGTAAAAATAAGTGTCAGAATAATTTTATTTAATACTAATTGATTTTATATCAATCTTAATTAATATTATTAATATTTTCGTAACAATATAATCATTATATATTAATTTGCGCCCATATACATTTAATTTATTTATATGGCGATCCGGTCCAGACACTACGGCGTTGTGCTTCTCGAATAAATAGCTATTTTTGTGTACAAATAAGCAGATTTCATAGAGGTACAGACAGGGTAATGGCAGAATATTGAATTTTTTAAATAGAGGTTTACAGCTGTCTAATGGATCAGCTCCAGCAAGTGAACGGACATACTTTTTCTGGGCTTTGAATATTCTTAAGAAATCAGTTGAATTACCCCATATTATTATCCCGTAGCGGAGTAGAGATGAGACATAACCATGAAGCGCAAAGTGTAGCATCTATAGTTGCTATTTGCCTAATACGGTTAAGAGCATACACGAATCTATCCAATTTAGTACATAGGTCGTCAATATGCTGTTTCCAACTGCAAAGATTGTCAATTGTTATCCCTAAGAACCATGGAAGAATAACTAAAGCATGGAATGATCGATATTTTTATGAACAAATTGAATATAGCTACACTCTACACTCATATGACAAATTAGAGTTGCCAGAAGAAGATGGCACTATGTTTGTCAGTTAGGGCTAAAGACAATTTGAACACAAATTTCGTTACTTTTTAATTTTTTAGTGATTGAGCAAATCCGCTATCGATATCGATCAAAGTTTCAATAATATAGGTTCAAAATCAAACAGACTTGTAAAAGTAAGTATATACATGTTATACATTCCGTAAGTTTGTGTCCACAGCAGTCTGAACGCTAGTTACATACATACATAACGTCACGCCTTTTATCCCCGAAGGGGTAGGCAAAGGTGTATTTCTACACCTACTTTTCGCCAGATATACTTTAGTCCCACGTAATAAGGGGCGAGCCTATTGCCGTACCGGGCACATTTCCAGACTCCGTGCTGCTACTGAGATTTTCGTGACAGAAAAACCCAATAACACTGCCCGACCCAGGAATCGAACCCGGGACCTCCCGATCCCACGCGCACATTTATGCCGCGAGACCAACGTGGCAGTCCTATAGGGTTTGATGTCGAGTTTTCCGACTCTACGCAAAGATGGTATTTGCATCGTGTCGCCTCTTACGACACCCACGGGAAGATAGGGGGTTGTTACACTTGTATTCTATGCCGTCAACCACACGGCGAGTTACAGAACGCTAATTAATGGATAGTATTTATATAATTATTTGCATTTTTAAACGGAATCTATATTTTTTTGTTTCAAATGGGTACTCAGTAGCACATAATAATGAAGCGTCACAGCATTTTTTTTAACTTCAAGCTAATCTCACGTGTTTTGTCACCAGCCGCGCGTGAAAGGTATTTTTTAATAACACTTATTTTTCACGTGATCTAAAATTATCAAATCCTTCTTCACGATATTTTCGTTTTGCAAACTATCAAGTATATATGGGCGAAAATAATATATAATGATTATATTGTTACGAAAATGTTAATAATATTTAAGATTGATATTTAAATAACTATTTGTGAACACAGAACTGAGAACTTCACTACTTTAGAATATTAGACACTGTATTGACTGCTTCACTGTTTTATAAATATTGGGTAGATATTTAATTTATCGCTTAATAATTAAGATAACTTCAAAGTAAAATCAATTAGTATTAAATAACATTATTCTGATACTTTTATGTTAACGGTAATAAATAACCTGCGCTTATATTTACATCCTGTTGATAGCGCCATCTGTTGCGAATGTTGTAAAGCAGCGTTTGATTATTACAATAGATTTGTTATTCGTATAAAATAAATCATATGGTGTTGTGCAATATTCATAACAATATTAATGTTGATTTTTGATAATTAATTGTACAGTAATTTCAATTATATGTTGAAAATGAAGTGGCAGTTGTTAACATTAAGTGTAATGTATGTCACATTTTAATTCAATTCTGTGCTAGAAATCGTCTGAAAATAAACCAAGTAATATTACGTGAGTCTTTTTATTATAATGGAGTCTGGACTGGACATGATAACCCTGGCGTATCGCCGACATATACGTGAATTCATAACAATGTTCTTTTTCATCAGACGTTTAGAACGTTGTCTTAAATAGGTAATTAATTTTTAACAAACGTCTTTTAACAAGCTGCTCAAGGTGAAAAACTTCTTTTTGTAGTTTTTCTATTGTACGTAAGTGTTTAGCGCACACGATTTTCATCGCTTCTGTACCTACTGGCGGAGAAATTGTAACTAACGTAGGCGCTTTAGTGCTGGTTGTCGGAGAAACAGAAGATGTCTCATTTATGGAAGGCGCACGCGTACACTAAAGAAAGAAAAAAGCCACGTTTTAATGCAAAGCAGTATATTAAAATAAATAAGCATACCCTTTGTGTTTGCCACCCTAGCAATCACTGATGATACCTGAAGCTTGATTTATAGGCCAAAGCCGATTGATAAAAAGTACACCTTTTTCTGTACTCCCATTACTCCCAGCAACGTGCATTGAACTTTTTATGATCGATTGAGTAGTCAAAATGTGAAAGCTTCACAAATAAATAAATTCACTTACATTTATAATAGGTATTAGTAAGGATATAGTAAAACTATGAAATGAGTGGATGTCGTCTAACAGCCTGGCCACGAACGGCCGCGACACGCTGAGCGACAAGCGATTTCAATGTTCATGCCGCTCTCTATTCTGCCGCCGGCGCTGTCACCTCAGTGGAGAACAAAACTGCAGAAATAAACAACGAAATCGCTTGTCGCTTAGCGTGTCGTGGCTTTTCGTGGCAACAGTGTAACTGCAGGTAGATGGCTGAATATTGTTTATAACATACATACATTGGCTCACGCCTGTTTCCCCGAAGGGGTAGACAGAGGCATATTAAACGCCCACTTTTTGCCAGACTTTTGATCCCACGTAATAGGTGGCGAGCCTAATGTTTTGTTTGCCAGAGCCTCATCCGTTGATAAGCAGGTACACCACTTGCAGGTGAGGTTGGCTTGGGACCCTACGTTCTTGGTGGGAACCCTATGCACTGATAATAAAATTGTAGAAAATATTACAATTAAATTATTCCTTTGGTCGAGACATCGAATGGAGCCCAAGATCCGGCTCCTGTTTGGCGCTGCTACCCTTATAAAAGTAAAAGCAAGTAATTATTTCAACACTCACACTGATACGTTTAGAAAGGAGGAGTAATGTTGGCACAGAATTTTCTTTTAGTCTGCGCCATCTGTCATTACTATAAAAACATTCCGCAGTAAAATGCTTGGAACAAATTCTATGGTGCTTTCTAGGCACCCAATTTTCTCCACGACATACTGCAGCAATCCACTTATTTTATAAATCTTTATCACGTGCACAAAGAATCTAAAAAATAACGAGATAAAAATATACGGTGGATAGACATATCGATAAGATTTCTTACAACACTTGAAAAGTCGATATAAATATTATACGGCTAAATTCAAAATCATGATAGAATGTGATAGAACTGTCATAAAAGATGAATCACTAAAGTTATATAATTTGATGGCATTAAATTGTCTAAATTGTATCTTATACGTCAGTTGACTGTGTTCAATTTTTCAGTACTAGGGCTACCTCTATGTATTATATATCCAATCTCTTTGCTAAGAACTTAGCGTGAGCAACTTCATCTATTTGTTTGTGGTCGTATATAATGTTAAGTTTTAGTGGAGTTCTATTATGTGTAGTAAATTGAACCACTTTTGTTTTATCTATATTCACATGCAAATTATTATTATTTAACCAACCTAATGGAAGTAAAGAGGAACCCATCACGCACCCTCGAATTGACCACCCCAACTATTGCAATAGAAAAAGGTTGACAATATCGAACTCCTCTAAAAGGATAAGGGATATAGGAATGGTATGGGCTCCAGGAAGATACCTGACTTGCAGTATCCGTTTTTCTATTGCAATAGTTGGGGTGGTCAATTCGAGGGTGCGTGGTAGGTTCCTCTTTACTTCCATTAGGTTATAATGGAGTTCCGCCAAGTAACGCCTGATTCAATCAACTATATTATTTAACCAATTAATCATTTGTTCTAGAGTTCTATTAGCTTCGCTTTCCAGTTCGCTTTTGTCCTTGTTCTCAATTACAAGAGTGGTATCATCAACGTATGGTATACATTCATGTTTTGTAATATCAGGCATCTCGTTAATGTATAGTAGGAACAGCAGTGCACCTAAAATGATCCCTTAGGGTACTCCTGTGTTGTTAATTAAATAAGGTGACCTTTGGGATATTCTCTGTCTCCCCTTAAATATCGATATCGATAACTTTAGGTTATATATAATAAAAATAAAATAATATAAGATAAAAAAATATAAATGTTGTTTTTATTAAATAAAATCTACTTAATGTCAGAATCTCATGCACGTACTTACTATGTTGTCTGGTATTGTGCCCGATAAACGGATGTAGGCAATAGGCTACATCCGTTTATCGGGTACTACGTACGATTATTATACATTTTATTTCTTTTATACATACATACATAGACTCACGCCTGTTTCCCCAAAGGAGTAGGCAGAGGCAAATTAAACGCCCACTTTTTGCCAGTGTTTTGATCCTACGTAATAGGTGGTGAGCCTATTGCCGCTTATCGAGATATTTTGTTTGCCAGAGCCTCGTCCGTCGATCGGCAGGTGCACCACTTGCAGGTGAGGTTGGCTTGGGACCCTAAGTTCTTGGTGGGAACCCTATGCACTTTTTCTTTTATAACATATTACTTATTGTTAATTTCATGAAATATGTTAACAATACGTATTTACTAACTGACTCGTGTATATATAGGTAGGTATTTAGCAAATATAAATATGGTTATTTCGCAACATTCGTTTTATTACCAAAATCATCATAAGAACAACCCTAGCGCCTTCGTTCGATGACGCGCTTGTACGTACAGTCACACAATCTGCAACTCTTTGCTTGAGTACTTAGGGTATATTTCTCTTCACTGCAAACAACGGCTATTATTATTAAGATTTTGTAAGTGATAATAGCGTAGGTATTTTCGCTTTTGTGTGGGAGTGATGTATCTGTTACGAAGTAACTATTTAGTAATCTGTGCTAGCGGCGGAACCTCGTCTGTGAGTTTTTCTCTTTAATTCGAAATGTGAGTTTGGTCCGGTGGTGAGGTGTGAGACACTGGCCTAGAGCGGCTCGGGCGTACTTGCTGAAACTCCCGAATGGAATGTATTCCTCTAACGAGTAATTGTGAATGACAGGGTCTCAGGGACTAAGTTTGTATAAAATATCCGTGACCGACTACTGCTACCTTTTTGACACAGTTCCTGAAAACAATTACTGTGTTAGTTTGCATTTCTTTGCGATTTTAAAAACATAACAATATTTTACCAATATTCTTTTATCAACATTCGACCAAATAATGTAATCTTATACGACATACGCATTTTAAGTTGGATGGCCTGATGTTAGCCACTATGATAGGTTCACGCATGTATTATACAATATTCCCTGCCTCATGTTACCAAAGTGAGAAGATAAAATAAGAATACGCGAATAACTAGACTAAAATAGAATACGCGAATTGTAACTATTATAGACTGATGTCACTCAGTAATTCTTTACCCAAATCAAAACTTGAACAAGTAATTTAACCGCTTGACCGCTCACCATTTTTAAGTGCTTACTCAGCATCGACAAATTTCAAGTGCGCGCCGCCAGTTAAAGACGCGCTCAATTAATTAGTTTTTGTGCGATTGTAAATAACTTGAGAGGAGTGGTGTTTATTTTTCTGCAACCTAATGAATGACTCATTCTAATGGTACAAAACAAATTACGTTTGAAGGAAATGTTTACTTTAGGCGAGCGGCCGTAACGTAAACAATGTCGTCTTTACCGACTTACTCGACACTTTTGTTTATCATAATAAAAGTATAAGCTGAATCTGGTTTGCTGTTGTATTTTCATGTACCTGGTGATATTATCTATGTCATAAAATGAAGTTATAGCAATACTTGCAGAAAATTATTTAGATGTAAGCATTTGAAAAAAAAAAATATTTCGCTGACTTTGCATTCCGCGCGCGGGGCGTAATTATGGATTAAAAACATCATTGTAAACAAATTATGTAATTATATATCATACGTTTATGTTTTTATTGTAAATTAACTGATTAATTATGAAGTTACAGCAAATAAATAAATAATGTGTATTACTTTAATTATAGAATAAAAATATCGTAAAGATGTCATTTTATGTAAAAAAGTTTAAATACATGTATGTATATAAGGTTACATTTATGCGTTGTATTATTTTTTTATTATGAGTATATAAATAAACCTTTGATAAAATATATAATACTCATATTATTTATGAGATATTAGCTATCGAAAATTTTAGCGGGTACTAAACGTTTTTTTTGCGGGAAAAAGTAAACAACTGTGCAGGTTCCAATAAAAATAATTCTTATCAGATTCTAATCAGAATTGGTTTTTATACTTGAAAATCTAGTTGGAAAAAAAAGTTATCTAGGTTTGAATCTGATATATAACATAAAACGGTATTTAAAAAAAAAAAATATGAAAATTGGCGCCAATTAAAAAAAAATATTTGTTTTATTTTTTATTTTTAATATTAAAATGTTTCTTTTTATTATATTTATTTTTTCTAAAAGTAAATTAAAAAACCTTTCTAACTGTGTATAATACTTATATACCTCCCATAAAAAAAACGTCGAGAAAATGGAATATGTCAGAAATATAAAATGGCGGGAAAAATTTTTTGTTAACTTGCGTGGGCTTCAACCATATTATATGGTTTTAATTTATATCATTAAAAAGCTCATTTAATTACGCGTCTATTGATATGCAACATGCCCCAATCGGTTAAGTTATCCGAGTTCCACAAACAGATTAGTGCGCAGCGGAAAGCGTGGGAAAAATTACAGTTTACGCGCTCATCTGTTTTTGCAAAAAACAGATGGAAAATAGTCACTTGTGCGCGGCCAAGCGATTAACCACAAAGCACATTTTCCACCACTAGAACTGAGAAAACCATAGTTAATTTGTCTACGATCGTAATATCTCGAACAAAACTAGATAAAAACAGCATTCGCGCTTTCTCAAGTAGCACTAAAAGCCATCCTTGTATCTGTCGTGATATACAGTGCGACTTGCTAACTAAATTATGCGCGCGCGACGAACGTTATCGTGTTGGGTAGTTGTAGCGACTGCAATACGTTGATATGATTAAAGTAGTTCATCAAGAAGGAGAATAACTTTAAATGAGTTGCGAATGTATCTTGAAATTGCATGCAATAAATCATCGTCAAATAGATACATATTATATTAAAGCTAAGCTCGCAGTTACTCGTGTTATTTGGGCCTACTGCTACGTTTCTGTGCGTGATAGCATGAAGTCGCCTTTAAACTTCCTCAATAAATGGGCTATCCAATACAAGAATTTTATTCAAATCGAACATATAATTCGTAAAGTTAGTGCCTTCAACCAAACAAACAATAAAACTCTTTAGCTTTAATAAATTAGTATAAATTACCACCTTCGCCTGTGACATAATTTACTACATAATTACCTACTACATTGGTTTATAAAGATTGTAGTACATGTAAAAGTACTTTATAGTTACACATTGCCTGACCTTGGAATCGTACTTGATTATACCAGCAGAAAACTTAAGCACAAAACTAATATATCTAGACAAACGAGTCGGCTTGAATCGTAAATTATATTATTATTGACATAAATAACGTAAGGCATATTGGCCGCCTCAATACGCCGGGCGGTAAATACTATCATGTCAATTAGAGTATCGGCCCATTTGATGCGGAATCACCTTTGTACGAGTAAATCTGATTTCTTGCGATATATTTAGGTTCTTTTTTATATTGTAGGAGGCAAACGAGTAGATGGATGGCCTGGTGGTAAGCGATTACTGCCACCAATGGACACCTTCAACACTAGAAGAGTCAAGCCTTTTGGGAACAGGAATACGAGTAGTGGGATTACAAGTTGGAGAAGGGCATAAGGCCTTCGGCACTTTTACTCACTGAAAACACAACAATATAGAAAGGTACTGTTACTTAATGTCAATGTTCCGTGGGTGCACACATTCATGCTGAAATTAACAAGCACAACTACGCTTTAATGGTTTTGTATCTATGTATTTAATGAATTTTGTTGAAGCAAATGACATAATCGACATCTGCAAAGTTAATACTCACAAATTCGAACTAATTAGTAGAAGATAGCATGGGGTGAGACGTCTGAAATCAGTCGTAATTAATTAAAACAAATATATAATACCAGGCTTAGACATTATTGAACTGTTTCACCGCTGGGCACGGGCCTCTTCTCAATACGAGAAAGATTTTCACGTTTCTCTCAACAACAGCATGATAAGAACTGTAGAACATGTAGGTTGGCATTTTCCTCCATCGGTTATAAACTTGAAACCTTTAGCGTCATGGTATCTTAGTTCTCTATACTATTAATATTGTTACCCAATAAATCTGACGTGGTCGTTGCCATTTATTAATCGCTGCTTCCTTTGCTGGCGCGCGTTTTTATTTTTTAGATTGCTCAGCGCTCGAATTCTTTGCTAACACTTTTGACGACACGGTATAGCTACTACCGGCTACAATCTGCTATATGTATGTGTGACAGGTGTACGATATATTTTAATTTATTTAAATAAAACACAAAACTATTCTACATATTTAATTTTTACGTCGGCACATTTAGTTTCAAATAGAAACATTAAATATGCATCATTGTAAAATACAATCATTTGAAATTGAAATTTTTTCATACAAATAGAACCGTAAAAATAAATGATTTTATAGGTAATAGCGAGTTTTAATCAAACGAGATGGATTACTGAACAGTTAGGAGCAGCGATGGCGGCTACATATCGACATGGATGAGGGTCGGCTGAACCGACATCAGGCGCGCGCCGAATGTCGATAGTGGAGAGCCGAGGACGAAAGCCGGCTCGGCGCACCTCTAGTCTCCACAAAGCTTTGTCCTCGATTCTGTTTGACATTCATTACGTGAGATGGATTGAATTATGTTATGTTTTATTCAGCGGGACGTCACCCACCACGTGCCGGCGTATCATGATCACGTGACCACCGTCTACCTCACTCCAGCCCAGGCTTAAAGTCTTTGTGATTTATTTTCTTCACTTCATTCCGACGTCGACCTCCGATCACCAGTCACATACGCTATCCACTGGACTACGGAGGCAGTCTTAGTATTATAAAGCCAAGATTAACTTGGACTCTGACAATAATAAAACTATCTACCCTAGACTTTGTAATTTAATGCAGTTATGAAGTTCCGCATTAAACAGAGCTCCAGAGAAAAATCTACACACTATAATTCATTTTACAACTGCATTGTTTCACGAATTTCTATTACATACCCTATCACAAGTTTGTATCACTACTATACCGATTTGTTGGTACCCTAGTGCCACTTTGTTACTATTTGTTTGACAGGTTTTACGCTATCTCTACGTCGTAACGGCGCTACGACGCTACGACCTACGAGGAATTTCGTAAGAAAACATTTGATTCGTACCGTTTTTATAAAGCCTTTGTATGTATAAGATTAAGAGATAATGCTAACATTATTTGGTAACATTATTTGGAATCCATCGACAAGGCTCTATTGAAAGTGTACTTGTGTGTACCCAAATCCTTCTCTGAACCTTGACCTTTAACGGAAGGCAAAACAAATAAACTTACACTCAATCACTTACTAAAACATCGACGTATTAAATCTTAAACATCCAATACGTATGAACCGTGTGGTTGACGGCATAGAATACAAGTGTCACCACCCTTTATCTTCCCGTGGGTGTCGTAAGAGGCGACTGAGGGATAACACGATGCAAATACCATCTTTGCGTAGAGACGGAAAACTCGACATCAAACCCTATACGACTGCCTCATTGGTCTCGCGGCATAAATGTGCGCGTGGGATCGGGAGGTCCCGGGTTCGATTCCTGGGTCGGGCAGTGTTATTGGGTTTTTCTGTCACGAAATTCTCAGTAGCAGCACGGAGTCTGGAAATGTGCCCGGTACGGCAATAGGCTCGCCCCTTATTACGTGGGACCAAAGTATGTCTGGCGAGGGGTGGGTGTAGAAATGCACCTCTGCCTAACCCTTCGGGGATGAAGGGCGTGACGTTGTGTATGTGTGTGTGTGTGTGTACGTATGAATGTTCTCTATACATACGTAATAATGTGAGTGCGTGTGTGAGTGTATATGCTTGGCCATAGTAGCGCGGGCAGCAAGCGCGCGGGCCGCGCGCGGCGCAGCGCACGTCTTCATGTGTCCGTAGTGGCGCGATTGCGGTTGCGGTGTACAGTGTTTGTCAAATTTAGTATTGTGACGGATCGCGGCTAGATTAATACGAGTTTTCAGTTAGATGACGTTAACACTCACCATAGTAACACTCTGTCAATTGTTCGCCAAATTCGCAACTAACTAATAGCAAGGCTATAGCCGTGGGGATTATTCAACCGCCTCGCGGTCTGAGGGCGCGGGTTCAAATCACGTTTATAACTGTTATGAGAATTTTAGTTTTTATGAAATTTGGAAAATGTTTATGAATATTTGGCAAATATTAAAAAAATATATTTTTAATAAAATTGGAAAATTCTAGTAACTTCAGAAACGAATGGAAGGGTTAAAAAGAGATATGTGGTAATGTAAATAAATAAAAGAAATTAGAATTTCTATATATATACCTACTTTGCATTTTTAAGTTCAGCATTATATAATACAAGCTTTTGCCCTCTTACTCTGATTAGTCTAAAGAGTTCAGAAACTCTATAGAGTACAAAGTAATTCAATCTGTATCCATGACATTATCTACCATTATAATTATATTCCGAATATAACATATATCTAGACGACAGATGTGGGTAGTTGAGATAACCGGTTTAATTTAAAATTGCTTGTGTGGGAAATTCAAATAAAATAGTTTACTCTTATTTTAATTAAATTTTAATGAATAAAAGTTGAAGCTTATAGCACATACCTGCTGGATTAGCGTTATCTCCAATACCTAACAAATTTTAAACAGGAAAAAATTTATACACTATGGACACATTCAATGTTTCGAAAATCCATGACATGCAATCATATTTTGAGGAGCGAATGGCTAGTTTTGAGGCGCAGCTGCAGAAGAAGTCGCCACAAACCACTGGGAGTCTGGCGGAAGAATTTTCTTCATTCAAGACCTTCGTTCTGAACACATTAAGGTCCTTTTCGGAGCAGTTGGACATCGTCGGACGCGAGGTCGACAAGATCGAGATGCGTAGCCGCCGAAAGATGTTGTTGCTTCACGGCGTAGCGGAGCGTAAAGACGAGGAGACAGCTCAGCTGGTGGCGGATGTCGTCAAGCAACGTCTTCACATTGACACCTTTGTGGCTGAAGACATCAGGCGCTGTCACAGGATGGGACGCCGAACTTCCAACGACAAGGCAAGGCCCATACTGGTCAAATTTGCATCGGTTGTGATGCGTGATAGTATCTGGTTCACCAAAACGAAGCTCAAAGGAACGGGTATCACGCTGTCGGAGTTCCTGACACGTTCGCGTCATGAAGCTTTCTTGGCGGCACGGGCGAAGTTTGGGGTTGAGAAGTGCTGGACAAGAGAAGGATACATTCACATCCAGGGCCCTGATGGTAAGCGTTATCGTATATCCTCCACCAGTGACTTAAGTAAGGTGAAGCTCGGGGATGCGGATAAAACAGTTGCCAAACCAAGCACTACAAAGGCCAGGAGGACTGCAGCCACGAAAAAATAATATTCTTCCATGCTCGTTCATGTGTATGTATTTGCTTCCATTTTGCTCGTTATAACTCATCAAATGGTTTTATTTTTCACGTTTCGTGTAGGTATGTACAAACAAAACACTGTTTACAATATCACAGTTGTCAACTTGTCACTAATGTCATGTCATTGTAACAAAATTGTCAAATGTAACGTTCCGTTTCGCACTACACGTATTTGAATACCTGTGTTTTTAGACACCATGTTTTAATGATAATTTTATTGTAGTGTTATAAATAGAAACGAATAATGATTTTTAAAAAAGGATTTATTTACAATTACCTAGCACAAACAATATAACTATAAAATGATTAATAAAATCGATATTAATTCGGACAGAGCTTCCGCACGCAACGATGGCTGACAATAAAGTGCGTGAACGCGGCGAGCGTTGCTCCTTATATAGGCCGTCGCAGTGTTGCTACGTGGTGCTCTAATTTACTTCCAACACGGCCTTCTCCTGACGGGGCTACGTCCTCGAAGCCTTTAGCAGGAACTCGCGGACGGTCCGGCAGCTGTCTCCGCGTGCAGCGTATTTTGCTCCTCATCGCCGTCTGCGAACATACACACATTTTAAGAAAACATACTCAATAACATTTTCCAGATGCTTTTAATATTCAGCAGGCGTATACAAGTGTCATATTATGTACCAATAAGCCAAACAGCTCAACCGGCGAATCAATGAAAGCTATACACAAGCGATCAAGTCACATAGGCTTTACACAGGTCTGTTCCTACGCAACCGAATACCCCGCACATAATAATATGTACTTGCGCGTGCGCACAGGATTTATATCAGTCTCTTGTAGGTCACCCCAGATACCTAAAGTTAAGGGTCGGATTTAAACAGGTCTGTTGCCAGCGGCGCTACTGACTCACCCCGATACCTTCCCAACCGTGTCAGGGTCAACCCAATGCCATGCGCACTCAGGACTTACGCGGGTCTCTTCCACCGATCACGCAACAGTTTACATAGCCAACGGCAACGAAATATGCTAGTTTGGTACATAATCTAACCGAAGAATGGGGAAAGACTAGTATGCAAGCTAATAAAGTAAACAGTGCTACACACACACCAAAATCGTACAGTAAGTACCTTCAAAAAATGCAGCGCAGGTTTCAGGTGTCCATTCACCTTTCCACAATACCATGTATCCAGCAGCTGCCTGACTAGTCTTTCCATAAGCACCCGCTAACAGTTGGAGCTCATATCTATCGTTAGGAAGAAGCTTGGTAACTTTATAGGGACCTCTCATACCGCTATCGAGCTTGCCAGTACTCTGAGAGCTTTTGATCACATATACCAAGTCATCAACATTAAACTTTTTAGGCGGTTTCCTATTTTTATTTATGTACGAGTCTTGACTATCCTTATTTTTACGAATAAGTTCTTCCGCACGTTGACGTCTTATCTCGCGAATAGCTTCTCGATTTGGACTAGACCCTTCACAAGTTATGTCTTTGATTAAGGCATTTATTAGTGGTGTAGTAGAATCAGTGCCAATAAGAAGATTTAATGCAGAGTATTGAGTAGTCTTATGTTTGGTGACATTTAGAACCAATTGTAGCTTCCATAAGACTTTCGACCAGTCATTATCATTATAATTTACTTCTATTCTTATCATGTTCAAAATGGTACGGCAGTATCTTTCGACTTGACCGTTTTCCTGATGCATTTCGGGAGTGATGAAATGCACCTCAACTCCAAAATTTGACATCCAATTAATGAATTCGTGATTATCAAACATACGACTCCTATCGCATACTAGTCGTTTAAAAATACCAAAAAGTGAAATCATTTGGGTCATCACGCGTTTTAGTTCACTGCAGTCTTGTTTTGAGATGGCATGTAGTAAACAATATTTGGTATACGCGTCCACTATGATGAGAACATGTTTGTGACCATTACTTTCCCTTAAGGGTCCGAGTACATCAACGTGTATTGTATCAAACGGTACCGGAGCCTTTTGCCACGAAGATATTGGCTGTAAAGGTGCGCGAGGAACTTGCTTATGCGAGATGCATACTACGCAGTGGGTGACGTATTTCGATACAAAGTGCCTGAGACCGGGAAACCAGAAGTGCCGCAAGATCAGATCAACCGTCTTATCTATACCGATGTGTTCATGCTCGTCATGGAATACACGTAATAAGCTTAACCGAAATGCCTTTGGTACATAACATAAGAATCGCGCTTGCTCACCCGTGACGTCATACCTATAATACAAGAGATCATTACGTTTTACATAACGCGTGTCATCTAATTGACCGTTATTTAATTTTTCAAGTAACGTTAAAGTCTCCTCGTCACCTGCCTGCGCCACTTGGGCCCAATTTTGCGGTTTTTGAATAATATTAATAGCGTTGACTGGATTCCTACTCAAATAATCTACGTGTGACATGAGACAGCCTTTACGATATTCTAACGTGAAATCAAAGTCTTGCATGTACATCCACCACCTTGCAACCCTGGGCTGGAGATCCTTTTTACGTTGAGTCATTTTTAAAGCGTTACAATCTGTGATAATTTTGAAAGATTTGCCAATTAGGTATTGCCTAAAATGTTGTAATGACTTTACTACCGCGAGGGTCTCCAGCTCGTAGCTGTGGTATTTAGACTCCGCGCCACATGTCACCTTGCTAAAATAAGCAACTACGCGTCTACGGCCGTCCTTATGTACTTGCATAAGGATGCCGCCATAACCTATGGAACTAGCATCAGTATGCAGTTCAGTTGGCAGCTCCGGATCGAATATTGCCAAGACTGGTTCGTCAGTTAAATGAGAAATTATCTCTTGACGCGATTTCTCATGTTCATCACTCCAATAAAAGTTTACACTCTTTTTAGTTAGAGCAGCAATGTGTGCAGTTTTAATCGCATAGTCAGGGATATATCTTCGAAAATATCCCGCTAAGCCAAGAAATTGACGAACCTGTTTGACACTACTCGGCCGCGGCGACTTAACTAACGCGTCTATTTTATAGGCGCTCGGTCTAACCTGACCGTTACTTATAACTCTACCTAGATATTCTATCTCGTTAGTTAGAAAAGTACATTTCTTTAAATTAATAGAAAAACCCGCCTCAGTTAGTGTTTTTACGACAGATTCCAATAAAGCAAGGTTCTCGTCAATTCCGTCGGTCAGTAACAACACGTCATCGATATATACCAGGACCTGTCCAGCATCGATGAAGGGTTTAAGTGTTTTGGAAATGGTTTTCTGATAAATAATAGGGGCATTCGCTAGGCCATAGGGCATTTTACAGTATTCGTAGTGGCCTTCGGGGGTTACAAACGCGGTTTTGTGAATAGAATCCTCAGATACCCTCAGTTGGTGAAAACCAGAAACCATATCTAATGCGCTGAACCAGCGCGCATTGCCTAACCTATCTATGTAATCGTTAATTAAAGGGAGAGGGTATCTAGTTTTGACAGTGATTCGATTCAGAGCACGATAGTCCACTACCATCCTATCAGAACCATCTTTCTTTTTCACTAGTAGGATTGGACTAGCATACTCCGAATCGGACTCGCGAATGATACCCTTATCTAGCAAATCTCTAATTATGGAGCGTACTTTTAACTTTTCATCATGCGACAACTTATAGGGCCTATAATACACGGGGACATCAGTTGTTAACTTAATATGCATCTCACTATCTTTCACTGTTGTTGTCGCGGTGCCACATAAAAAGTATTCAGAATACTTATCGAGAATAGCTAATAACCGTTCCCTATTATACCCAGTAACGGGTGTGTTTACCTGGTCAGACAACGAAATCGAATTTACCTGCATAACACTATTCGCGATCTTTTCACTACGCACTATACGTTGGCAATCACTGGTCCGAACATAAGCAACACCATCCCTATTTAATACGTCAGTCCCAATTATTACAGGTACATTCATATGACTACTGTCTACAATATAAAAATCTATTTCTAATGTTATGTCGCTGAACTCAACGGGTAAGGTAACAAAAGATTGCACATTAACCTCCGTACCGCCTAGGCCGCATAATAACTGAGTAGTAGGCTTTAATTGACATGGAAAATGCTTTACTACATTTGTTGACATTAACGAAACGCACGAACCACTATCTATTAATACATCTAACGGTATACCTGAAATGACAGCAATTGTCACGTCGCGATTTTTATAGCTACCTGCAAGTTCACGGCAAAAATTAACGCCACTTTTATTCCGTAACCTAGTGCGTTCCTTTGCAAAACACTCGTTCTCAGAATGACCTACTTTTTTGCAAAACGTACATTTTAACACATCGGCACGAGATGTCGCCGGTAACGCGATTGCTCGTTCATTACTACTAGAATTCGTTGGGGTTATATTGTTATTAGGTCGTTTGTAACAATTAGAACTCTTATGACCAAATTGATTGCACTGATAGCACTTAATAGTTTTTAAATCTATAGAACCGTGTTGACGCTTTAACGGATTATGATTCAATGACTTATTTAATCGGTTTGGAACATTTGAGTATACCTTCCTATTATAACTGCTAGCGTTTGAAGGTTTAACAAAGCTTGATAAAAACTCCACTATAGAATCAGAGGCTAGCTTAGCATTTGCAGCAATAGCACGAATCTGTGGATCTGTGATTCCACGTATAATAATAGCAGTAAGCAACTCGTCGCTTAGTCCTTTAACTATGCGTAATTTTAAAAGCGATTTACGTGCATACTCAGCGTATGTGGAGTATTTATCAGACTCAGTTCGCATTACGTCATAAAGAATGTTCGCGACATCGACAGAACGTGGGCATAATGCACTCAAATCAAGTTTGAAATTAGACCATGTTCGAATATTACTTGTCCATTGGCTAAGCCAGGTGCGAGCTTCCCCCTTTAGACAATGTCCGACGCGAGCAAGGCATTCCCTATCGTCCCAATGGTTCAAAATACGTGCTTTTTCTACTTCACCACACCACGTGTCGAAGTCATGAACACTCGGATCAAAATCTGAGACAAAATAATGGTTGGATCTGACCTGAGCCCGGCTGATAGCGGTCAAAAGACGCTCTGCAGCGTGTGTCACCAAGTCCTCGGGTTGAGTTGGTCCAACGTTGCTGGCGAGTGACGTCAATGACGGCGTTCCCGCCTCTGCGGGCACGAGCTCACGAAGCGGAGTAGGCGTCTCTGACACCGTGACTGGCACCGATGCCGGTGGCGACGCGTCAGGCAGAGCGACGACATGATCAGGGTTGGCGCCGGCCGTTGAAGTAGCTCCCGTTTCCGCGGGCGCGCGTGACTGGTCCTCCAACGCGCGCAGCCTTCTCAGAATCTCCTCCATAGGGTTTGGAGAGGAGATTTGTTCACGGCGGGTAGTTTTGCGTCTGCCACGCTGAGCGTTGCCAGACATCACGTAGCTACACTCCGTCCGAATTATTAAACCAGGCTAAGGAATGCTATGTTTCCTCTATAAAACCAGACGTGGCTCAACGGCTTCTCAGCCTTCGAATCCCACTTCTGATGTTATAAATAGAAACGAATAATGATTTTTAAAAAAGGATTTATTTACAATTACCTAGCACAAACAATATAACTATAAAATGATTAATAAAATCGATATTAATTCGGACAGAGCTTCCGCACGCAACGATGGCTGACAATAAAGTGCGTGAACGCGGCGAGCGTTGCTCCTTATATAGGCCGTCGCAGTGTTGCTACGTGGTGCTCTAATTTACTTCCAACAGTAGTATATTTATTTCTCTTCTTTTTCAGTTCTTTAATTTTGTTATTTGTTAGTTAGTTTCACTTTATTCGGTTTTTAATTTTGTTAAAGCGCAACCGGTGGGTGGATGCTATGAAAGAGCTTTACGGGAATATTAATATTATAGTTGTAAGGTAGTATTTATATATTTTAAATTTATATATTTTTATTTTTCATAATATAAGTTTATATATTTATATATCAGTTTATAGTTATATATTGAATGTATTATTCAGACACAAATAGTGATGATACCTTTCATTCTGCATCAAGTCTGGATGAAAGTTTTGAAAGTGTACCTTCTCTAGGTGATATTCTTCAGTCGCAATTCTCTGACGTACCCAAGAATTTTAATGTAGTCCATATTAATGCACAGAGTATTCCAGCCCATTTCCCAGATATGCTGGCTAATTTAGACTGCGAAAACATGCATGCCGTCCTTGTTTCAGAGTCATGGCTGAAACCTTGTCTCCCATCTACATCTTATACTCTTCCAGGTTTCCGGCTTATTAGAAATGATCGCGCTTTCGGCAATGGTGGCGGTGTTGCCATATACTTGCGTCAGCATATTCCTTATCAGATAGTCACTATGTCACCTCAGCCACCACTGTCGAATGCTGGCGAATACCTTTTTCTGGAAGTTGAACTCCGCCGCACAAAAGTCCTGTTAGGTGTTTACTATTCGCCCTCTAACCGTGTAATTTTTTTTTCTACATTTGAACAAATACTTGAAAACTTAACTCCTTTATATGGTCACACTATAGTGATGGGCGACTTTAACCCCTGCCTCCTTAAACAGGATTCCCGTGCTACATCGTTTCGTCATGTCGCGGAGTCCTGCAATACGTCAATTTTAAATCTTAACGCAACTCATCACTTTCCTAATTGTACTCCTTCTCTGCTCGACCTCATTCTAGTATCTTCCCCTAATCTAATTCACAAGCATGGTCAATGTACAGCGGATGCATTCTCCTATCATGACCTTATTTATTTATCCTATAAAGTATGCACTCCCAAAACGAAGCCCAAGATTGTGTTGCAGCGCAACTTTAGTGACATGGATCATGACAAATTGCGTGCGGATAGCGTTAGCCTAGACTGGGAGCCTTTGTATTCTTCAGAGTGCATTGATTCTAAAGTCCAAATCTTTACAAATAATCTTATAAAGCTTTACGACGTCCATGCGCCAATCCGCTCCATCAAACTAAAACATTTACCGGCACCTTGGCTAACTGAAGACATCAAAAAGATTATGGTCAAAAAATCTGCTGCCAAAGCAAAACTGAAGAACAAGCCTACTCTTCTGAACCAAGAAAAATACGTTGCCATTAGAAATCTCTGTAACAAGGTGTGTAGGAATGCGCAACGCCAACACATTCATAAATCCGTTGAAAACGGTGATCCAGCTAAGGTCTGGAAATTTCTTAAAACTCTGGGAGTTGGTAAGACACGGCATCAACCTAGATTCTCTCAACACTTACTTCTTCCAATTTTGATGGTAATATGAAAAGAGACACTTTACAACATCTTTCATCTTTGCCAACTCCTGAGTATTCTCCTTTTAACTTCTCGCCATTTATCGCTTGTGACGTTAAGAAGAGTATATTGGCAGTTACATTCAACGCAGTCGGTAGTGACAGTATCAGTCGCAAAATGATCCTTCCCATCCTAGACGAAATTCTTCCAGTCCTTTGTCACATTCTAAATTTTTCCATTGCTCGTGGCATCTTTCCATCAGTCTGGAAAGATGCCCATATAATTCCTCTACCAAAGAACCTCAAGCCCAGTACCTTCACAGATTATCGTCCTATATCCTTACTAATTTCGAAAATTCCTGTCGAAAGTCCTTGAACGTCTAGTCCACTCACAGCTCACTTCCTTTCTATGTGAAAATGCGCTCCTAAATCCTTATCAATCTGGTTTCCGCCCTGGTCACAGTACTGTCACTGCTCTGGCCCGCGTAACTGACGACATAAGGCTAGGTATGGATTGTGGAAATCTTACGATTTTGACATTACTTGACTTCAGCAACGCGTTTAACACCGTGGATTTTCACATCATACTGGGCATTTTACGCTCTCTTAACGTATCTCCATCGGCAATTGGCTGGTTTCGTAGTTACCTGTTTGGTCGCCGGCAACGTATAAACATAGAAGACTCTTATTCCTCTTGGTCTTACACTACTGCCGGTGTGCCGCAGGGTGGCGTGCTATCTCCTTTACTCTTCGCCATATTTATAAACTCCATCTCAAATCAACTACTTTCATCCTACCACCTTTATGCAGATGATTTACAGATTTACACGCAAGCCCCTATAACTAAGTTGGCAGAAGCCTGTGTTACTATTAACACAGACTTAGAACGTATCTGCGAATGGACCAAGAGATATGGACTGATAGTCAACCCTGATAAAACTCAATTAATTATTATCGGCAGTCCTAAAATGGTTTCTAAAATTAACTGGGTTGATCTTCCGCGAATCAGATTTGATGGAAAAGATCTTCCTTTTCGCAAAATTGTAAAGAATCTGGGCATTTACATTGACGAAACCATGTCCTGGAGACCACAACTAAAAGAAATGAGTCGTAAATTATTCGCATCGGCAGGCTCGTTGCGTAGGCTACGCAACTTTCTTCCAACTGCCACTAAAGTTGCACTTGCCCAATCTTTACTTCTGCCCATTATTGACTATGTTGACGTCAGCTATCCTGATCTCACTGAAGAGCAGCTAGATAAACTTGAGCGTCTCCAAAACTTTTGCATACGATTTATATTTGGACTGCGCAAATATGATCACGTTTCAGATTTTCGCAATAAACTCAAGTGGCTTCCAATTCGTCTTCGCAGGAATACTCACATTCTAACATTATTGTACGATGTTCTATTTAATCCTAGTACTCCCTCCTATCTTAAAGAACTTTTTGTGTTCGTTCATGACACACATGTGAAATCCTTGAGGTCGTCTGAGGATCTAACACTGAGGATGCCAAAGCATTCCACGAATTACTTTTCGAAATCTTTCACTGCTCAAGCTGTGTGTCTGTGGAATGCTTTACCCCTGGAGATTCCAAAAGCAAAATCGTTAAATATCTTCAAAACTTTGATCAAAAATCACTATCTGATTTAATTTGATGATTTTCTTGTTACATAAGCCTTATTTACTCCATCTGTATTGTCTGTCTTGACTGTCTCTTATATTCCTATAATGTATGTAAGTAGGTATATTTTATATTTGTATTTTATTTTATGTAATATTTAATACTTAGTTGTATTTTATTTATGTACGTATATTAATCGAATTATAATGTATATATATGTATGTATGTATGTATATAGTATCTAAGATTTTCGTATTATTTTTAGCAACTACACCACCGCTCCACATTTTTGCTCATATCATTCCTGTCCACCTCAAGGTTGCCTGGAAGAGATCGCCCTAGGCGATAAGGCCGCCGATTGTACATTATCGTAGTTTTAAGTCTCTTTATAAAATATGTACTGTTTAATGCTATGTTGGTGTACAATAAAGCGTATATCTATCTATCTATCTATCTATAAACACTTTCGCATTTATAATACTAGTAGAGAAAATCGGCTAGGCTTATCGGCGGCGGGGCTATATGATGCTTTATGTTAAGTGGATCCCTCTACTACGTTAACCTTGATGAGGGAGTTCGACTTGAACTTGATTTAATAATTACTCATAATATCATTGCTCATAAAAGTTTGAGATACGCACGCTCCGCATTGTTTCCCGCTTGCCGCCCGCTCATTCACTATGGACACTTGTATGAAAGTCCTATGGTTTGAGTTGCCCGTGATAGATTTGTTGAAATATATTGTAAAGCTATTCAAAAATATATCAAAGTAAGTACGTCTAAAGTATGTGTGTCCCGTTTGTAAGTACCTGTTTATCATCCCAGCAAAAGCTCGAATATCAAACTGTTATAAATCTGGTTAGAATTTATATCATTGTTATTTCTACGTCGAGTTTTAGGTTAAGTTACAATAAGATCGATTTTAGAATTATTCACATATGTCTCTAACAAGATATAACCATATATATTGTATCATTAACTATGTATAGCCTAAACATATAGTAAATAAACATAAATGGATTGTATGTTTTGAATTTATAGTGTTGCCAATTCTAAATAGACAAATTGGTTTGACGTTTGACAGTTGACATTGTCATACGGGTAAATAGAGTATAAAATATGAACAGACTCTGCTCAATGTTCAGTTTCGCTCCGGCAACGGCTAACTAAGGTACGATATAATTCTGACTATTATATTATTGTGTTTCATGATTCTATATTGCTTCTGTCGTTTTCTTTAGAGTATTGTCAATATAAATAATGCAGAAGCAATGTAATACAGCGTAGCTATTGTATAATTGATATTGTGGGTGGTTTTGTCAGTTGTGAGATGTTAGAAGTTTAGAACTTGGAATATCATATAATAGAATCGATTTATATGCTGTGAAACAAGCCATATCAATTATATTTGTACCTATGGTGACTATTAAAGTGGTAAATATTGAATATATATACATCGTAAATATACCTAGAGTAATATTAAAGATATACCTGTGGCCAATATTACTAAATGAATTATATTGTTGCTAATCCTTTGTATTAATGTTATATTTGATATATTGAACTACCCACAACTTTGCTACCCAATATTATAAATATGATATAGTTTGTACTGCTTTTATAAACAATAACTATTAAAAGAATTGCCAAGAGTGGCGGTAAATGTAAATGTATCTTTATCTAAAATATATTCTTAAGACAAACTGAATAAATGAAAGTAAGAATAGATAGTTGTCTCTTTTATTTTTCAAACCATTGACAAATATGACTAAAATACTACATATAGGCCATATACCTTGTATCTATACATATATATAATAACCCTTCTATTATCAGAAGTGTACATAATACATCCAATTGTCAGTTTCAGAGCATCCTTGTCGAAATCCCATGACGCTGACTAAAGGACATCATCGCCGTTTTGCTGACGACGGAGCACGGTCTGTCTTCGACGCAGTGGCTGTGGTGCTAGAAAGAGGCTAGTGGATATGTTCTGTTGGGTGAGCTGATTTTGCAATAATATTTAAGACTGATTGAAGAGAATGAGAATAGTTGACGACATTCAACCAGTAAATACGTATTATGTAAAAGGATTGTAACACTATTTTTTTAACAACAGTGTATAATTACCTCCATTAGAAACATATTTACTGCTAAGTAATGTAATCTGTATTACCGCTAAGCGAAAGTTTACTATTTATACTCTTTCCTGTAAGAGTTGTTGGGAACAATACCATGAGACGGAGGATCTCAGGTAGGATGTCGGGGTTCGAGAGAAACACTGCTAGGCTGAACAGGTTCTTTATTATGTCTCACTACCGCTTACATACAGTATGACCGAACTAGGTAAGCACTGGCCTGAGCTGGCTGGAGTGTAGACTCCTGCTGCTCTCCGACGCTCGCAGGGTAGCTGCTCGAAGGGTCGCCGATGAGCTGGCCAAGGTGCGCTGCGCAGGCAGCTCTGTGGTCGATGTTCAGGCTGAGCGGGTCGCAGGCGGTGCAGCCGATGTGGGTCGAGCGGTCAGGCTCAGGCGTCCGTGGCCTGGCTGTAGGAGCTCGTAGGCAGGAACGGAGGCTTGGGTGGCAGCTGGCTAGTAGCGGCACAGCGCCAGCAGCTCGTGGCTTGTAGCCCGTAGGAAGAACGTCAGCCCGTAGGAAGAACGTCAGCCCGTAGGAAGAACGTCAGGTGCAGTGAGCTCGTAGGGTGAACTGGAAACAGCATAGAGAATACACAACAACCGGTCAGGAACAGGCTGTCCCTAGATCGGCTGTTATGCTTAGGAGACACAGATACTACAGACAGAACATATAGGCACACAGACAACTAGAATATGCTTACCCCCAGCGGGACAGTAGATAGGAAGTAGAATGTAGAATAATCGCGAGGTGTAGCGGCAGCGTTCCGATGTCTAGGGAAAGTGACCATTCTACGACGCGCAGCCATCTTATATAGGCATAAATCTATGACTCACAACTGCCTTTGGCTAGTGAATATGAACATATTTGGTAATATTGCGAACGATGTCTGGCTAAGCTGGCGTTAAGCGCCTGCGAGATATTATAACGCAATACGTGTAGTATTACGTTACACAACCCCGCTCTGTACAGCAGGATTTTTCGTGTCTAGACAAGAAAAATCCGTCTAACTAAGTCCTCCGAACTTCTGTAGACAGTGCTAAGTAGATAGTGACTATGTAGAATAATCGCGAGGTGTAGCGGCAGCGTTCCGATGTCTAGGGAAAGTGACCATTCTACGACGCGCAGCCATCTTATATAGGCATAAATCTATGACTCACAACTGCCTTTGGCTAGTGAATATGACCATATTTGGTAATATTGCGAACGATGTCTGGCTAAGCTGGCGTTAAGCGCCTGCGAGATATTATAACGCAATACGTGTAGTATTACGTTACAACCATGAACCAAATGCTAACCAATCATTGCTATGGCAGTTATGGTCTTACAACGGTTAAAATAATCTATAATAATTTATATTTAAGCTTCTTATAAAATAATTTATAATAATATATTTTATAATGTAATTACTTACTAAAGGTTTCGTAGCAAAGATGTGTTATTTTAAATAAAGGATTCTACATAACATTATCTTGCAAAATTTGTATACTCTTGGTTGAATTTAATTTGAATACTCTATTTGATATAATTAACAACAAATTTCAAGTATATGAAGTATATAGTGAAAAGAAAAATAAATAGCAACTGATATTTACTATTTTCAAACTTACTCAAAATATAACGGATTACTTTTTTTATAGTTAATTCCCATTAACCTAATTTAAAGCGTTTAGCCTTGGAATAACAAAAAGAAAACTGGTGTATGGGGTGAATAAATGTTGGAACAAGTTCTTAAAAAAACTCGTTTGAATTACCATACAGAATAGACGATTTTAAAATCTTCAGCACCCTAGTCGGATGAGAGTTACAAAAGTTACATTTAATATCAGATCTATTAAAGTCAATAATTACTTTCATTACTTTAAACTATTCTTATTTATCCTGATGTTGCGAAATCTTATTCTATTATTTATTAAGTATAGGCTGAATTACATTAGTTACTTTATTTTTAGATAAAAATTTGATGTGATGGTTTGGAGTAGCTCCTTTCGTATCATATAAATTGTTCTTGTTAATCCATGGATGATGTAGTGGTTTGCAATATCGGAAAACGTTATTATACAGTTCCTATATTATGTAACATTTACATTAGAATAGTTTATTGTACTTTAGAAAGAAAATGGATTAATAAGCACAGCCTGATTTCTTGATAAAGAATTATTTTTTTCCCTTACCCACAGCGGCATAGTCTAAAGTATATTCTTATCGTTGTAACGATGACTTTTAAATCACTGCTAAATAATATGTGTAAAAGTGTTTTGATTATTAAAATAGCAATAATTATAACTTGATAAAGGAACATAGAAAATGTTTAGGTACCTTGCTGAAAAGGTGATCTGGAATGGTGAATAAACATACTTTATTTCTCCATTTGATACTGCTATCAGGTTGGCCGAGCTATCGTACAGCAGTTAAGACTGGCTCTTACATTTATTAGTATATGTTATTGGTAGAAACTCTAACAACTCAAGTCTGATACCCGATTAGATGAGATAATACATCATTGTTCTGATTACTGCTGATCAACTACGAGAATATCAACGTATTAAAATTAATTCAGCTATTGACCGAACATGTTGTTAGAACATTAATACATCTATTCGAACATTTGAAGAATGTCCTATAGGGACTCGGATCAAGTAGTTATCGTAGACTGGCAAAAGCTGCCTAGGGCATCAGATAGCCTTTATACATTTTGTGTATATTATTAAAGATTAATAATGAAATAACATAGATAATATTTTGTACCTATGTATAAATCAAAACCATATTATGCTACATGGGCTACAGAATTATCTGTATTTATAACACCAAAGTACAACCCTTTTTTGCAAATACATAAATGAAATGAAAGAATACCGCAACCTCATAAGTAAAAATAAAAACTGTGTTTTCAAATATTATATGCCAATATCGTCCATATCTATTTTTGAACGGTCTCACATACCTATAAGGATAACAACCATTTATAAATAAGATCTATCAGTACAATATTTTCATGATCCAAATTGTTATGTGGAACACCATGTAGGTGCACATTTATATTGATTTGAGATTTCATGGTTTATTAAAACTAATGATCTTATTTAATAAACAAAACTAAAAACTAGATATATGTTACAGATAAATGATAAATGAAAAGCTTATCGGATCTTGCGAGGTTCTGGAATTGAGTATAGTTTATAAAAAAAATCGCCTAAGATCTTCAGATTGGATGACAAAGCAAAAAAAAAAGAATCGTCGTGAAAAAAATAAATTAGTTTTAAAATCGTATTAAGGATGAATTAAAAAGCTGTTGTATGACATTCACTGCAGGTTGCTGCAGGTGCTAAATAAAAAGTGCAGGTTGCTGCAGGTCCTAAATAAAACTGCAGGTTGCTGCAGGTCCTAAATAAAAACTGCAGGTTGCTGCAGGTCCTAAATAAAAACTGCAGGTTGCTGCAGGTCCTAAATAAAAACTGCAGGTTGCTGCAGGTCCTAAATAAAAACTGCAGGTTGCTGCAGGTCCTAAATAAAACTGCAGGTTGCTGCAGGTCCTAAATAAAAACGGCAAGTTGCTGCAGGTCCTAAATAAAACTGCAGGTTGCTGCAGGTCCTAAATAAAACTGCAGGTTGCTGCAGGTCCTAAATAAAAACTGCAGGTTGCTGCAGGTTCTAAATAAAAACTGCAGGTTTCTGCAGGTCCTAAATAAAAACTGCAGGTTGCTGCAGATACTAAATAAAAACTGCAGGTTGCTGCAGGTACTAAATAAAAACTGCAGGTTGCTGCAGGTCCTAAATAAAAACTGCAGGTTGCTGCAGGTACTAAATAAAAACTGCAGGTTGCTGCAGGTCCTAAATAAAAACTGCAGGTTGCTGCAGGTCCTAAATAAAAACTGCAGGTTGATGCAGGTCCTAAATAAAACTGCAGGTTGCTGCAGGTCCTAAATAAAAACTGCAGGTTGCTGCAGGTCCTAAATAAAACTGCAGGTTACTGCAGGTCCTAAATAAAAAATTCAAACTGCAGGTTGCTGCAGGTGCTTAATAAAAACTGCAGGTTGCTGCAGGGGGTTAAAATAAAGAGGGTACTTCGAGAGCGAGGTACAGGTCAGTATGGCCGTGATAGATTTGTTGAAATATATTGTAAAGATATTCAAAAATATATCAAAGTAAGTACGTCTAAAGTATGTGTGTCCCGTTTGTAAGTACCTGTTTATCATCCCAGCAAAAGCTCGGATATCAAACTGTTATAAATCTGGTTAGAATTTATATCATTGTTATTTCTACGTCGAGTTTTAGGTTAAGTTACAATAAGATCTATTTTAGAATTATTCACATATGTCTCTAACAAGATATAACCATATATATTGTATCATTAACTATGTATAGCCTAAACATATAGTAAATAAACATAAATGGATTGTATGTTTTGAATTTATAGTGTTGCCAATTCTAAATAGACAAATTGGTTTGACGTCAGTTTCGCTCCGGCAACGGCTAACTAAGGTACGATATAATTCTGACTATTATATTATTGTGTTTCATGATTCTATATTGCTTCTGTGGTTTTCTTTAGAGTATTGTCAATAGAAATAATGCAAAAGCAATGTTATATAGCGTAGCTATTGTATATTTGATATTGTGGGTGGTTTTGTCAGTTGTGAGATGTTAGAAGTTTAGAACTTGGAATATCATATAATAGAATCGATTCATATGCTGTGAAACAAGCCATATCAATTATATATGTACCTATGGTGAATATTAAAGTGGTAAATATTGAATATATATACATCGTGAATATACCTAGAGTAATATTAAAGATATACCTGTGGCCAATATTACTAAATGAATTATATTGTTGCTAATCCTTTGTATTAATGTTATATTTGATATATTGAACTACCCACAACTTTGCTTCCCAATATTATAAATATGATATAGTTTGTACTGCTTTTATAAACAATAACTATTAAAAGAATTGCCAAGAGTGGCGGTAAATGTAAATGTATCTTTATCTAAAATATATTCTTGTGACAAACTGAATAAATGAAAGTAAGAATAGATAGTTGTCTCTTTTATTTTTCAAACCATTGACAAATATGACTAAAATACTACATATAGGCTATATACGCTCTCCCACTACGGACACTCCTATAGAGTTCCATATGTTTGAGTTTCCCGCGTCGCGCCCGCACCCGCGCCCGCCTTTCACTGTGGCCGAGCACTGAGGGTTTCATGTATGCAGTCAGGTAGCGGGCCACTCTCGGCCACGTGAAACTTTTATCAGCTCTCGGTGCCTTTTTCCGGACGAGGGCGGGGAGGGGGTGACGCAGTTGTGCGGGGCTGTGAGGAGGGTAAGAGAGGTGCGCGGGGAGGGCTGGATCTGCTCAGCCATGCTTGTGACGTATGTACGCGCCACCGACGTGATCGACGCGTTTCAGCCGGCGCGATCACAATCTACATACATTTATGTGTGTGAGTGTGCAGGTGAAAGCGTTGTGGCAGAAAATTGGCAATCGGATTGTATTATTGTAAATAGTTTGGCCGTGCGTATGTGTGGGTAAGGATATTGGCTGGTGATTAGTGTGAAAATAGATTGTTTGATACGACTACATTCTTGTGTGCGTTCGCGCAGCGGAATGTTGTTGAATTTAAAGATTTTAATTATGCAGATATTTAGTGTATGACGTCGTATAATTGTGTATGGTAAAAAAAAATTTGTGCACGCAGCCATTGTGGAGAAATTCACCAAAAACTGATTCCGCTGGGCGAACGTTGTCCTGGCGGAACTTTTTTTAATCCATTGACTTTAGAAGAAAAGAGATGTGTCCAAAAATTAGTGTGTATTTGTGTGTAATTGTGTATGTATGAATAAAATTGGTGCATGCATAAACTTCGGAGAAATTCAAGTTTCCGCTACGCGAACGTTTGGCCATTAGCTAGTTTTCATATAAAGCGCTTACATAGAGAGCTGTAATTTTTTACATACGTTGTTTTGAATTTGCTTAAATTTGTTTAAAAAACAGATTTAGAAAAAATCGTAGGGCTTAAAAGATAAAAATATAAACGTAAAATACGCTTATTAGGTCTTAGTTCTTAAAGTATGCACTTTGGGGTCTAGATTTTCACATTTATATAAACCTTGTAAGTGTCTGCAACATGTTGCCAAGTATCAATGATGTTCCTTTAGTAATTAAAGAGTTATAGGACAATTTACCATGAATAGATCACTGTTTACAAAGCAGTCAAATATCACGACGTTCTAAAGGAATTGCATGGTAAAATGTATGCCAATAATTAGTGTATTCGTTCAACTATTCACATGCAAAATTTCATGTCATTAAATTCAGTAATTAAAGAATAACAATTGTAATACTGACGAAGCATCGAAAACCTACATAACCCGGCCAAGTTCGGATAGTTACAAAAAAGCGGCCGTGCAATATATTTAGGTAACATCCCAAAATGTACAGTATAATACCGGTATTGAATTGGTATAGGTGATAACACAATTGTTGTTTCAATATAATTTATAGGTCATTTACTTTTGTACACCTACTTTTTTAAATGTATTTGACTATGACAGAAAGTAGGTACTATTTACGTAGGTACTTTATTTAAGTACGGCTTGAGACTTGAGATATAATCTAGATATATTATTAAAATTTAAGACAAATATAATTCATACAGCTAATTTCTATTGAAGAGTTCATGGATCAGAATTCTAACTATAGACCTCTTAGGGAAATTAAATAATTACCACATGTAAATACTACTGTTTAGGTAAATATTTATCATATTGTAGTTTATTACACTAACCAATGGACTAGATATGCACGAGCGTTCCCCTTTGCAACTTTAGTGGATCAAACAATCTAATAACTTAAAAAAACTACTTCTTGAATCGATTTTTTTATTGATGTAGGTATACCGTTGTACTGGTAGTTAGTGACTTACGTATGTGAGCGTGTTCCCCCGCACCCCACCAAAATATGCAGAATTATTTTGTTCAAAGCGGTACGCTAGTTCTTTGGTTAAATAGTCTAAGTATTGTAGTTATGAATTGATCAAAAATATTCTAGTGTGAAAAAATAGACAACGCGCCGTGCGCAACGAGCGATAGGCGGCTTCCCGCTTGAAACGGTACTTCCATCCTTGAAGAAAAGAGAGGGCAATATGTTTAGTAAACCTGTTTTAGTTAAAACACATTTAAGTCCATTGCTGTCGTTGCAAGCGTTTGTTAACGTTATTATAATTACATAATTATGTAATATGTAATTTAAAATATTTTTGTACACGGATATTTAAATACTTGTTAATTGAAGATTTATTTTTATCGTAGATAGTGGCGTTATTGTTTAAAAAATATTTTTAATTCAAGAAATGCAATTGTTTTATTTTTTCCTAACGCTTGTGTACGCAACTGTACCATATTAATAAATACTATATTGGAAGGTTAAGAACGTTTCTTAGATATATGGCACGGCCGCTTTTTTGTAGCCATCCGAACTTGGTCGGGTTATGTAGGTTTTCGATGCTTGGTCAGTATTATAATTGTGTTTCTTTAATTACTGAATTTAATGACATGAAATTTTGCATGTGAATAGTTGAACGAATACACTAATTATTGGCATACATTTTACCATGCAATTCCTTTAGAACGTCGTGATATTTGACTGCTTTGTAAACAGTGATCTATTCATGGTAAATTGTCCTATAACTCTTTAATTACTAAAGGAACATCATTGATACTTGGCAACATGTTGCAGACACTTCCAAAGTTTGTATAAACGTGAAAATCTAGACCCCAAAGTGCATACTTTAAGAACTAAGACCTAATAAGCGTATTTTACGTTTATATTTTTATCTTTTAAGCCCTACGATTTTTTCTAAATCTGTTTTTTAAACAAATATAAACAAATTCAAAACAACGTATGTAAGAATTTACAGCTCTCTATGTAAGCGCTTTATATGAAAACTAGCTAATGGCCAAACGTTCGCGTAGCGGAAACTTGAATTTCTCCGAAGTTTATGCATGCAGCAATTTTATTCATACATACACAATTACACACAAATACACACTAATTTTTGGACACATCTCTTTTCTTCTAAAGTCAATGGATTAAAAAAAGTTCCGCCAGGACAACGTTCGCCCAGCGGAATCAGTTTTTGGTGAATTTCTCCACAATGGCTGCGTGCACAAATTTTTTTTTACCATACACAATTATACGACGTCATACACTAAATATCTGCATAATTAAAATCTTTAAATTCAACAACATTCCGCTGCGCGAACGCACACTACATTCTTATGGAGACCACTATGTTACACTTGAAATGTAATGTTGTTCAAATTGCCAACTTTGTAATCGTACCTATCAATCGTCTTTCTAGACTGGATGCCCAGAATACGGCTTTGATATATTGGTTTTACTAACTTTTCATTCAAACAGACTGATCTAGAAACTATAATAATTATTTATTACTATCCGAACTTTCGATTCCTGTAATTCTTAATCATTAAGTTTAAGTGTAATTTCATTAAAACAAATATATCGCGATTTAATCCGCCAACCGTAGATTTGTTTGAATGAAAATTCTATGAGATAAAAAGCTAATAATTACCTAGTATCATTTACAAGAAAGTTGCTTCTATTATCAGCTACAAGCTCAAATAACAAGAGATGAAAACTCCATCCATAAGCTTATTTGCGTACGTGCTGTACCCATTGTAAATGTATGCGAAATGTTTAAATACATTTGACGGAAAGTTACAATAGCATTGAGAGTGGTTACAAAGTTGCTAGAAAAAAATCCGCCTCGCCGGCCGGGACCGTCCGTGTTAAATAAATATCAATTGGCTAAAATAAAATACATTTACACTATTCTAGGGCTTAGGCTGCGTACATAGGACTAGCAGTTGAATGGAGTGGAAAAGTACCCGGTGATCGAAGCTAGGAAAATAGTGGTACTTCAGTGATGCTTTATCCGCCCTTTAGCTGCATTGTACTTCATAGTCTTAAGTAAATATGCAGCCGTTAACCAGTTGGTATTACTATGGTGTAACTATGGTTTGCAGATCAGATCTACGGATATGGAAAGCCGATTTTGCAATTTGTGCACCTAGTCATGTGCATCTTTGGTGGATACGCCTTTTGTTTTTTCTAATTTGATCTTCAAATTTGAAGTCGATTTCGCAAGTCACACAACCATCGCAAATGTTGATGTATTCCGTTTTGGTTATATTTCGATCTTTGATTTTTGGATAATTATGATCTTGGCAGTAAATATTTATCGTGTAGTCTTATTAAAACAACAAATCATGTATGAATGTACAACCCGCCTAAGTTTCGTCTAGAATAATGACAAAGCATGACATGTGCGCGAATATGCGAATAAATAGCGGTCGCGTTGTGGTCGCCCCGCGTTGCACGTTGCGTTGTGTTGTGTCGGACAGAGAGCGAGTCCACTCGCTAATCTGCTACAACAATAACTGTAAATTGTTTCTTACTTCATTGATTAAGATAAAAATGTAATTGCTAAGCGTGTAAAAGGGACAACATAGATATATTATATCAAAATGTATATAGAGTAAAATAGTTGTAAGTAGAATCAGGACTTTACAAATTGCTCTTTCATAGGTCCTTTGATAGGGCATTGCACTGATAAACTGACCACTAAACGTATAGAAGTTCAAATTTCAGACAATTATAGCAGCCATATACCTCCACAACAAGCCACAATAACTGGTACGGAAAATGAGAAATAGTTTATCCACACACATTGAAACACAGACTAGTTACGTCGATGTGGAAGCGCGGAAGAGGAAGGTTGAAGTGTATAATTCACGTGGGCGGCACCGTGGAGGAAGTTTAGTAACTTATAAATACCACTTGATTGCCTATAATTGACTAGAATTAAATTATTTAAGCGTAGCATTTGCAATCACTTTGAATGCGTCTGCGGTAGTTCTCACTTAGCCCAAACCAAGCAGATAGTAGCTACACAGATCAATGAATACGTTATTTTTATTAGGGCAACAACGCTTCCGTTATGGCATTATTCGTGGAGTACCGACCCGTTGTGCCGTATCCGATGAAATTAATCGGATGCCCTCTTCACAACATTCTACCCGGCAACACTACAAGATAACTACTTAAACCATACCAAGACGACTACAACAAGGAAAAACAGCAAAGTTGTAAGTAAACATCGCTAAATAAATGTATCTATATATATATATTTATATCGTCAAATTGAAAACAACGTCCGTTTTTTCATTGGTTAAAAGTAAGAGATAATGTACGAAGGCAGTATATGAAAATGTAGAATCTGTAAGTAATTATTTTATAAATTTATTATTTTGACGTTCATAAGCGTCACTGCCTCATTGGTCTCGCGGCATAAATGTGCGCGTGGGATTGGGGGGAGGTCTCGGGTTCGATTCCCGGGTCGGGCAAAGTGTTTTTGGGATTTTCCGTTAGGAAATTCTCAGTAGCAGCACGGAGTCTGGTAATGTGCCAGGTACGGCAATAAGCTCGCCCCCTATTACGTGGGACCTTCAAAAATTCATGGCGAAATCTGGGTGTAATGTACACCTCTGCCTACTTCTTCGGGGATACAGGCGTGAGACTATATCATAAGCGTCACATTGTGACCCAAATGAATAAACGATTTTGAATTTGAATTTGTAACAATATTTGATTCAGCATTTTTAATACGTACTGTTATAACCGAATTTAGTTAAAGGGAAATGCAATGTAAGCATATTATCTTAATATATAAAATCCTTGCGTTACTGACTGACTGACAGACACGCTACAGCCGAAACTATTGGGCGCAGGAAGCTGAAATTTGGCATGTATGTTCCTTGGGGACCGTAGGGGTGCACTAAGAAGGGATTTCCCGAAATTCCCACGGGATCGGCCAAAACGGGTAAATTTAAATAAAATGCAGGCGTTGCTGCTGGCGTCCTCTAGTAATTAATATATAAGCCATTACCGCCATGCGGCCAGTTAGTTAGCATACAGTTATCAGCCAGTTCGCATCTTTTTATTTTCGGGTGTAATTAATAAACGTTTTTCAGCTGTGAAAATTGGTTTTTTAAAAACTCGCTACGTACTACGCGCAAAACATTGGGGTCGGAAGTGGGATGCTGTTGGCTTTCTGGATCCGTATTCAGACCGCAGCATCTGAACAGTGAGTAGTGAAAGTCTCCGCTCTCATAGCGTGAGCCCGCACCACACCAGATAGAGGATAAGTCTCCGCCCCTCGCAGCGTGAGCCCCCATCGATACACGCAAGTACGCCCCCTTAGCCGACTGTCAGCCTCCGCTTTATAACGTGAGCCAGCGCTTACCCTTGCAGCCTTGACCTTGACTAGAGTGTAGCCGACCGTCAGTCTCCGCTATTAAGCGTGAGCCGGCGCCGCACCGATCGAGACCGTTCCCAAAACTTTTACTGAGCTTTGAAAACCCCCTGGGTGTAAGGCAGCTCGACGTCTTCAATTACAGGGTGATATCCGCACCCTTTGATGCAGCTAACTCGCCTTATTCTCTTCGTCTTCATGTGGAACACGAAATCAACATCAACGTAAGTCTCATACTTATTTCCAAACTCTTTGTGTTGTGTTTGTGTTTGTGCAGTGTTTTGTGATAAAAGCAGAGCATTCTGAAAAGCGTGTGCTTCATCTCGTAACTTCTAAAAGGAAAATCTAATTTTAAGCACGTATTTTAAATTGACCTTGTAATAAATATTATTTTCTATATCTTATAAACTAAATCTTATAAACTAAATCCTATAAACTAAATCTTATAAACTAAATCTTAAGTATATCCTAATTATTATATTAGTAATCAATCTATCCTAAGGTCATATCTACTAAATCTTAAAGTTATCTAAATATTTGTAAAGTACTCACCATTTATGACGGATTCCGAATATTCAGTAAAATCTGAAAAAGATATTAAAAAGCCTACAAAAATGTCCAATGCTACAACGCTGAATTTCCTTACTAAATTTATTAAACCATATGATGGTAAAAGAGAGACTCTCCCCGCATTCCTCACAAACTGTGACAATGCCATTTCACTCGCCTCTGACGAACAACAGACTATATTATGTAAATTTATCATTTCCCAATTGGAAGGTAAGGCACAAGTAGCGTGTTCTTTAAAAACTTTTAGTAACTGGACAGAACTTAAAGATTTTCTAAAACAAAACTTTAGCGAGAAGAAACATTCTACACATCTCTTGTCCGACCTTCATAATTGCAAGCAAAACTTGCCGTCGGAAACTGTCTCACAATACTCTTTGAGAATTGAATCGTGCCTAACGCGTTTGACGGATGAATTAGTTGGTAGAGTTGCCGGTATCGAAGACTTGGCACTCAACACTTTCCTAATGGGTCTAAATCCGAGTTTTTCACATATAGTTCGATGTCGTAACCCTAAAACGCTAAACGAGGCCGTCACACATGCTATCGAGGAAGAAAAATTATTTAACGCTTCCAAATTTTCCTTAAAATCGCCAAAAACATGTTCGACCTGTAACAAACAAGGTCACTTGTCTTCTGAATGTTTTCAGAATAAAAACAAAAACGTGAAATTTTATAATACGAATTTTACTAATCCTAATACTTATCAAAATCGTTTTCCCATGCAAACTCAATCGTCCCAAAATCCTAATAATTTCCCACGGAAAATCTGCGCATATTGCAAAAATCCCGGTCATTTGATAACCGAGTGTCGCAAACGGCAGTACAATAATCAACGCCGTAATATACAACAACCTGATACTCAGGCACAGAGTAGTGATACGCGCAGAGGCAACGCTAATGTAAACTTTTGCCATACGAATGATATGGCCGTGAACCACTCAGACGCTAATGAAACATTAGCCTCTGAACCTTTAAACCAAATCGGATTCTGAGTGCGTGTCTATCGGAATCCACAGCATTTAAAAATGACACGACAAAACATGTGCTACACTGCGGCAACAAAAAACCGCATCCGAGGTAACCCACTCACAAAAAACACATTTGTAACACTGAATAATGTAAAACAATTAAAAATGAAGTCCACCGAAATCGCAGTCCAGCGCGAAGTCATGCATGAGATGTCCCTGCGGTGTCGCGACACTTGTTACCCACACTGGTACACCTGCACTTGTGTTGCATATAAAATACTGCAGTACAATGTGAGTTTCGCGTCAAATCGCTACATGTTTTTGTAGCGCATTCTGTGGCGCGCCAAATTATAAGTCTACATTATGTCGCCATGTGTCGGCCAAGTTTGCCGCTGTGTACGAGGCTCTTTTGTCGCCGACAGCTGTACTTTAATAAACAGCAGATACGCGCCCATTGTGCATCTTCGCCGTGTGGTTTGTACGTACAAGCTGAGTACATACTATACACTACGCACATCTACATCTTTACCAGAAGGAGATAAGGTTTATTTTCCCGTGAGCGGGGTGTCTAGCCGTGGTGAGGACACAATGGGAGCGGGACAACAGGCCGCGGCACAAGTTTTAATTAATCTGCGTGAAGCGAACGCGACTGATCCCCCTCCTCCCTCCGTTTTCGCTCACAGCACCTCACCCCCGACACGCTCACCTGACGACGTGCAAGCGTTTTTTCGGGACCCCACGAATCCAAACCATGTGGTAGCCACATTTTTTAGTTTTTTTTACTATATAAATAAATGAAATTCCCAGAGTAACTGTGTTTTCAAGCATTACACATGACAATATAAGTCCGACTCTACATAATGAAAGATAGATAGATAATTGCTTTATTGTTCAAATGTTGGTACAAATTCGGTATGAATGACTGTTATTTACTTACTTACTATTTACGGTCCGACGGATTTTCCTCTCGAGATGCATACAACATGTTAATACAGTTTTATCAATAACGTAATTAACACAAACCGTATTACTAGGTTCTGGTGCAGTGTCGTAATCATCTCGAGGTAGATTAGAGCGCAGTGGCGTGCTTGTAATCCAATCAAGAGCGGTCAATAGCGCTCACAGGCCGCCGCGCGCCTTGCCGTATTTACGTATCAGCGAAATCGTAAATTATATCAGAGGGTCTGGTATGACTTTTGCACTCGATCGCCCTAGCGGTCTCTACCAATCGCTACCATCCACTAGGGGCGCTTTAAGAACGCCCGCTCAGGGCCGAACTGACAGGCGGTCTGTTTGTAACTAACTAACTAAGCAAACGAACACGTAAAAGTTGCCACTCCACTGCTACCGAGACGTTCAAACTCACTCTTATTTATAGAACTAATCTAATATTGCAAACAAATTAGTTTCTGTGTATCGTGATTGTTCGAGCGCATCTATTTCCATAAATCTGGGGCTTGTGGCTGCTATCGTCATCTGTATCTTTTAACACTAGAGTACACGCGTGGGCTACATATGTAGCCCAGGGTGTAATATTGTCATATATTGGCGGAACTAGGTATGCCACAGCGCAATCGTCTTGTGTATTCTTCGATTGGTTCTTCCCGCTCCTACTAGTAGAATGCTCCTACTATTAGATCGGCATAAAGACGTGCGCAAAAATCATCCTAGAAGTTGTTGGGCTACATCTGCGCCCCGCGCGTGCGTTTAAGGAAAATAATTGCCCAGTGCACAAATGGTAAATAACTATTGTATTTTTTTTGTATTATTATGATGTATTAACGGTCGACCAGTAACATGGCATGTATAAACGGTCTCATAATAATATAAAAAACGAATAATCTACAAATAAAAGTGATCTGACGTCAATATTTCTAAAAAGTGTAATTCTATCTAGCAAGATCGTGTGCCAATTGATCGTCGTATTTCCCAGCAAAATATAGGAACCAAGAGTTATCAGTGTGAAAGGCAGACTACGACAGGATTAAAAGAACATCCCCAGCGACAAAATATGCCTATTCGGGGAGGAGTTGGTCGGTATTTATTCTGCAGCGCACACCAGCAATGCAGCAAATGTATGAGGCGAATTTGTAGTGAACATCAGGAATGTGTATGTCCTGATTGCTCGCCAATAGAACAGTCTATTGCGAATTATTTATTTATTGGGTAATAGCCATTGTTAGTGATAAACTTTGAGGTAAACATTACGTTCCCAAATGAAAATAAGACTATGGCATCTCAGGCCTACCAAATGTTCATAAGTGTCACTTTGTGATTTAAATGAATAAAGGATTTTGACTTTGACTTTGTTGATGATTTGTAAGTAGTTTTAGTATATGTTTGATATTATAATTAAGAAGACAAGTCATAATTAATTTTATGTTCCATTCTGATTATAATAAACATATCTATAAACGAAACAATGAGTTTTATTAATTTGTTTACTACTTTATAGAAATAATTGATCTACAAAATGGGATACACCTGTAGCCCGCGCGTGCACTCAAGGAGTATAAATTGGCGAGTGCAGTCTAGTGTTAAGTATGAGGGGGCGTCGTAAGTCATTCGATGTTGTTATCTTGCGAATTCTTGTTGAACGGTCACGTAAACGCTACTGAAATCGATCAATCAAAGATTGATGCATTTTCATTAAGCTGTTTATAGCCGAAACATTGCGATTTGATATATGGGATTAATTGGTTGTAATATGACAGAGACTGAGGATGTCATGTATACGAGTGGCTATTGTTGCGTCGCATATTGGTTTGTATGGATAACAAGAGGTTCTACGCGATCCATGGTTGAAAAAAAGTGACCACTGAATCAAATAATAAGAAGATATTGCAACAATATCAACGGTTTACATTAAAACATGAATGTTTACACATCGAGTTCATGAAGAAAGTAAAATTCAGTTAAACGTAGGTACTTGAAAATATTATGGACATCAAATATTGCAGATAATATTGCAACCAACACACACAAGAAGAAACAGGCGTGATTATATGTATGTATGTATATTGCAATCAGAATAAGATTTAAGAGATGCATAGGTAGGTACCGTATTTACTGACTTTAAGCAACATTCTGAAACTTTTGTAATTCCTTTCTTAAACAGGTTTAGAGATAATAGAAATTTCCACATTCCACACATATGCATATGTGATTTTTTGGAACACCACAGACGACAGTCTCGAGATAGTGATCGTATCGTAAACTCCGATACTTCAACAATAACGACAGATGTCACCATAAACATGTTTATGTTTGCGCGAAATCACGACCAACTTGAAAATCTGAACGAAATCGTAGTCGCAGGCTTATCCGCCCACATCTCAAATAGAGATGACATTTCAATTTGATTCATTGCAGAAAGATTTACGAAGTTTCGAAACTAATCGACGCCCAATGAGCTTAAGCCAATCACTTATCAACGTTACTAACTAATAAATTAATAGTTTAAAAACACTAGAAAAACACGCTTTTATAAATGCACATAAAAACAAAAAAAAATATGGATCGTTCAAGTTGTCTCTATTTCTTGGCTGAAGTGTAAACTATGTGCTTTTAATTATAATATTTTATTGTAAAAGCGTGGGGCGCTGAAATTTGTTCAAAAATCAAGTGAACAGATGTTACGGAAAGTAGGTTCAACATATTGGCGCTCTTACTGGAGTTGCAGCACGAGTAGTAAGTGACTCTACATTAAACAGTCTGTTCAAAGTATCAGTTTGTCGAACTCAGACAAAACATGCGCCATCAGTGAGGAAGACGACATTCACCGACATTTTTAACGCCTCTTCTTTGAGGAAATTGAGTATATAAGGGTAATGCGGCATCAGTGGCAAAATGTAGAGTTGTTGTTCGTGGACGAGATATCTTCGGTTCCCTTTGGTAACCCTTTGGCGGCATCAATGCTATGCTCTTGTGAGACCTCATGCAACTTCCGCCAGGAAGGTAGTATTAGAATTTGTTAATAATAAAGTCTTTCCTGTTCCAGCGCCCCAAGCTTTTACAATCAAATATTATAATTAAAAGCACATAGTTTACACTTCAGCCAAGAAATAGAGACAATTTGAACGATGCATAATTTTTTTTGTTTTTACGTGCATTTATAAAAGCGTGTTTTTCTAGTGTTTTTTAAACTATTAATTTATTTTTTACTTTTTAGTCTTTGATAACGAAATATTTTTAACATTTATACATTTATTTTAAGTAGGCGAATGAGCCCGCATCCTATCCATCTCTGCCTGTGCGTCTGTATTACATGGTGTTTTATCTGTCAGCTTATAACAATCTAGCTCTTCAATCAGGAGACCACTTAGTGATTTTACTTAACTCAGGGCCACATACGCCTGTCCAGCCGCAAAAGTACGAACCCTTACTACACCACTGCGTGGTCTACAATATCTAATTGATTTGTTATAACCTTGAAACTTGATCGTGTCCAAAGTCCATTACATGACCTTTCTCACAAGTGCAAACACGTCTATGATACGAGATTCTATCATGGAATGCCAGTGCCTATCTTCCGGCTTCATCATTAGACCTTGAAAGCTAGTCGTGGCCAAAGTTCATTACAAGACTTATCTAAGAAATCCAAAACAGCTATGATACGATTTTCCATCATGAGGTTCCGGCTCATGTCTTCCAGCTCCATCATCAGATCAGTTTGACAGTACCATATTATGGTATTGTCATCAGAACTACATACAGCTGCCAATTTTCATTACGCTACGACCCTTGGAAGATGGTTAAATTAGTTAGCTTAGATTACATTACATAGTTAGTTACATAAACGACCACCTAATAAAAGCGTGTTAAAAATTGGGGACAACCTATTTTGGCAACGAGCGGTTATTGCAGATATCGTAGACGATTGCATTGTTGGGCTGCATTTCTTCAGAGATAATCAATGCAGATTAGATAATAAAGGTATCCTTAAGTGTGGAGATGTCAAGATTCCAATGAAAGGTGGTGGCATGGGGAAAGTTTTGTGCCTCAAAGAAAGCAAATCTGCACATAGATTACAATTCTATATCTACGAAGTTTAATGACTTGTTTCATGCCGACAGGAGAGCGGTGCATCGTGGATCTAAAGATGCGCGGAACGCGCATGTCTAGAGGGGGGTAGTGTGACGGCCAGTGTCATGTCAAAATGTCACGGAACAGATAAGGCCAAGCCAAAGAGATTGGATATATAATACATAGAGGTAGCCCTAGTACTGAAAAATTGAACACAGTCAACTGACGTGTAAGATACAATTTAGACAATTTAATGCCATCAAATTATATAACTTTAGTGATTCATCTTTTATGACAGTTCTATCACATTCTATCATGATTTTGAATTTAGCCGTATAATATTTATATCGACTTTTCAAGTGTTGTAAGAAATCTTATCGATATGTCTATCCACCGTATATTTTTATCTCGTTATTTTTTAGATTCTTTGTGCACGTGATAAAGATTTATAAAATAAGTGGATTGCTGCAGTATGTCGTGGAGAAAATTGGGTGCCTAGAAAGCACCATAGAATTTGTTCCAAGCATTTTACTGCGGAATGTTTTTATAGTAATGACAGATGGCGCAGACTAAAAGAAAATTCTGTGCCAACATTACTCCTCCTTTCTAAACGTATCAGTGTGAGTGTTGAAATAATTACTTGCTTTTACTTTTATTAGGGTAGCAGCGCCAAACAGGAGCCGGATCTTGGGCTCCATTCGATGTCTCGACCAAAAGAATAATTTAATTGTAATATTTTCTACAATTTAATTATCAGTGCATAGGGTTCCCACCAAGAACGTAGGGTCCCAAGCCAACCTCACCTGCAAGTGGTGTACCTGCTTATCAACGGATGAGGCTCTGGCAAACAAAACATTAGGCTCGCCACCTATTACGTGGGATCAAAAGTCTGGCAAAAAGTGGGCGTTTAATATGCCTCTGTCTACCCCTTCGGGGAAACAGGCGTACTTTGACCAAGCTTTAAATCTCAAACTGTCCGGCAACGCGTCTGTCTCGAATTTCCAGCTGTTTATTGATAACTTCGTAACCGCGGTTAATTCTCTTAGGAATTTAAAATTAGAAGATCTTTCCGACTTTATGTTGCTTCAACTCGCTTTAAAAAAGTTTGACACTGATACAATTCGCGCATTCGAGATGACGGAACGCAATAATAAAATACCTACACTAGATAGTTTTATTTCGTTCATAAAAGATCAGTGTCGAATATTTCATAATACGCAGTCTGGTTCACCTGGCCCGTCTAACACTAACAACAACAAACAAAGGTTGAATAAATCGCGAAATAGTAATAATAACTCAGTCCCTAATCCACAATCTTACGTAACATGTTCGGAATCTAATAGTAATAATTCACAGAAGTGTCTGTGCAGTAATATAGTGCACGACCATTACTATAAGTGTCCTACCTTTAATGATTTAAATCCAATTGCTCGTTTTAAATGCGTAAAAGATCACAAAGCTTGCATTAATTGCTTAAACATAAAACATACAACGAGTAATTGTTCCAGTAGAACGAGATGTCGGTCGTGTAAACAAAAACATCATACACTGTTACATCTCGATAAAAATAACCGGTTGTCAAGTCAAGCCGCTAATCTTGACACACTCGCGCCGCAGGTGCAGACCACGGTAGCTGCGCCTTCCGCGTCTGAGGGCGAAGTATCGTTGTGTATGACATCCATTGCGCGGGCGACGCGCACGCGAGGACGGCACTCGCGCATCTATAATGATCCGCGCAGGGCCAAAACGCGATGTATGGCGTCTAAGACGGTACTGTTAGCGACAGCGCAAGTTATCGTATATGATGTTAATGGGTCGCCGCACATGGTACGTTGTCTGCTAGATAGCGCATCTCAGACCAATCTAATAACATCGGAATGCTTCAAACGCCTCGGATTATGGAATAATTTTAAAAATACTAACTCAACCGTCAAAGGGATAGGTGGATCAGAAAAACATTGCAAAGGTTCCGTAGATATTAAAATACATTCGCGTTTTAATAGGGACATTAATTTTAACATTTCTTCGCTTATCGTGGAACGTATTACGGACACGTTGCCAAACGCTAATGTGGACGTGTCGCTCCTCACACATCTCGAGTCATTACCACTAGCGGATTCGGAGTTTGCGAATCCGGCAGGCATTGATCTTTTGATCGGAGCTTCAATATTTCCGCACTTGCTACTAACTAAAATAGTACGTAGTGAGCGATATGATTTACCGCCCGCTATTGAGACGGTACTTGGGTATGTGATTATGGGTACCGTACCTACGTTACATACTTCTCATTGTATTACGTCTTGTTGTTGTTCTGCTCTTCAAGAGATCAAGGTGGGTGCTAAAACTGTGTGTAAGATAAAGCACTAATTAGCTATACTATGCTATGCTATGCTACGCTTTGCTACGCTATGCTACGCTATGCTACGCTATGCTACGCTATGCTACGCTATGCTACGCTATGATACGCTATGCTACGCTATGCTACGCTATGCTACGCTATGCTACGCTATGCTACGCTATGCTACGCTATGCTACGCTATGCTACGCTATGCTACGCTATGCTACGCTATGCTACGCTATGCTACGCTATGCTACGCTATGCTACGCTATGCTACGCTATGCTACGCTATGCTACGCTATGCTACGCTATGCTACGCTATGCTACGCTATGCTACGCTATGCTACGCTATGCTATGCTATGCTATGCTATGCTATGCTAAGCTACGCTACACTATACTATACTACCATCCGCTTTGTATATAGATGACATTGCCTGTAATGTCATACCCGCCCTGCTAGCAATTTCGCTTTGTGAAGAGCTTATTCAGCTTTTCAAGCGAGGCCAGTTTGATCTTGTCAAATCGACAAGCAACTCTAAGGAGGTTCTCGCACGCATACCAGATTCTCATAAAGCTTCTCCAGACATTGAGTTTGAGAAGTCTGTACCGCATAAGGTTCTCGGTTTACGCTGGGACAAATCCTGTGATAGTTCTCGGTTTGACGTCTCACCACCAGATGATAAGTGCACCAAACGCACTATGCTGTCCACAGATCGATTATGGGACATAATGGGTTTTGTGGCTCCCACAATTTTGTACGCCAAGCTCTTGATCAAGGAGCTTTGGCTATCAAAGTGTGAGTGGGACGAAACACCCCCTGACCATATTGTCGCCGCTTGGGGCCAGTTTTGTATTGAGCTTACCGCGCTCAATCAAATTACTATTCCGCGTCATCTTGGGTTGGTAGATGGATGTACCATCAACTTAACAGGTTTCGCTGACGCCAGCGAGCGTGCTTACGGCGGAGTCGTATATCTGCAAGTCCGCATTGGTTCTAACTACTCGTTGCAGTTAGTTTGTGCCAAGTCTAAGGTCTCGCCTGTTAAAACCATTTCGGTTGCGAGACTGGAGTTGTGCGCGGCCCTTCTGCTGTCTCAGTTGCTCTGCAAGGTTCAGGACACAGTTTTGCCCCACTACTCTATTAATAAATATACGCATTTTCCAACTCCAAGGTAGTGCTCGCTTGGATTCGTTATTCTCCTCATCGCTGGCAGACTTTTGTCGCCAACCGCGTTAGTAAATTGATTGAACTTGTTCCCGCTACTTGTTTCAATCACGTTGCGGGTTATCGTACTCGTCTTCAGGAAGAACTTTCCATAGATCATATTGACTGGAAGTTTATTCCACCAGCATCACCGCATTTCGGTGGATGTTGGGAAAGCATGGTCAAAGTAATTAAAACGCATCTCTTCAAGGTTATAGGTCAACAGATCCTCTCTTACGAAGAGCTTTTAACTGTCCTTGCACAAGTCGAGGCACTGATCAACTCGCGTCCACTCACGGCATTGAGTAGTGACCCTGCAGAACCATCCGCGTTTAGCCCTGCACATTTTCTGAACACAGTGCCATTATCGTCATTTCCGGCTCCTGAAGCAGACTCTTCAAGCTTGCTCCAGAGACATACTCTGCTGGATAAACTCGTGCAGTCGTTCTGGCGGCGCTGGCGTGCGGAATATCTACACCAGCTTCAGGCTAGATCCAAATGGAATAGTCCTGCATCCCCTATACAGGAGGGTACGTTGGTCGTCATAATACATGATAATGCTCCGCCGCTTTCATGGCCGTTAGCCATCGTAGAGAAATTGCATACTTCCAAGGACGGTACAACTCGCGTTGTTACCGTGAAAACCGCCAAGGTGAGTTACGTGCGCCCTGTTGTACGTCTCTGTCCGCTTCCAACTCAGTGAGATCTAGCCTGAAGTTGGACTTACCTCTTAGGCCCCCCTCACATTGGGCGTCAGCGTCTACGCAGCGGCACCCCGGCGTATACGCGGCGTCTACGCGGCGTCGACGCCGCGACAGCCGAGCGTTCTTTGAGCGACCGGCTGCTTACCACTAGAGATGTTCGCTTTATCATAGATAACTTGATAAGTAATATATTATTTTATAATAACCATATAATATGTTATTTATAAAGCCCAATAAGATGCTTTGCTATTTTGTTTGAATATAAGTAAAGCCATTATGTCCTAGGTATAACATAGGATTGTCACTTAGCAGAGCTTTTAGGCCGCCCGCACTTTGGGTATGCGTGTTCCTTGAGCGGCCGCTCGGCGTGCGATAGGCGGGCATTCTTCGTGCGCTACCACTTCGCAGTTGTATGCACCTATTGTGTCATAAAACAAAATTAACAGATCTGTCACTGGCCTAAAATTGTTTTTATTTAATGAAAGTCGCCACGTAAGTCGCTAAATTGGCAATACTACGAGTATCTCACAGCAACAATATGATAGAAGTCATTAACAGTCAATTCCTTTGACACAGGACTTCATTGCCACTATGACTATAGATAGCATAAAGATTACTACTAAAAGTTAAAAAAATAACGTTTAATCGACATCCTCGTGCGGTAGATGGCAATCTAAGCAAATTTGTTTGCAGCAGTCTTTAAGATGGTGCTAGAGTGCTGACTGGGGATAGCATTCATAATATCATTAGTACCTATTAACTTCATAGTAAATAAACAAGTAAATGATGAAGAAATTTTGTATTTTAAATGTGGTAAATTCTATTAAACCATTTTATTATTTATAGCTGTTTCCCGCGGTTTGACCCGTGTCCTGAAGGAACTACTTCGCGTACCCAGTTAATTTATAGCCTAAGTTACTCCTTGGTACATCAACTATCCGCCAGTGAACGTTCCGTCAAAATCAGTGCAGCCGTTCTAGAGATCAGCGAGAACAAACAGACAGACAGACAGACAAAAATGGTAAAAAATAATTTAGGTATATGTACCTTATATACATCCACATGCATTTAGTAAAAAGTAGTTATTTTAATATTACAAACAGATACTCCAATTTGATTTATGTGTATAGATGTGTGTTATAGTTCAGATGGGCACTTGCAGTTCCACATCTGATGTTCCAGATCTTCGATTTTTGTAAGTTTGCAGCAAATGCTCATTTGACTGAACAACTTTTGCTAAGCCAACAAGTCAGTATATAGTCTAGTGTAGATAGGCTCTACCTTATCAGATATTTCAGATCTTCAATTTTTATAAATCATCAGATATATAAAATATTCTATTGATAATAAAACGCACGTACACCTTCTAACACTAAAACTTATTATAACAATGTGACTTATATAGATTAAACAAGACAATTATTTCAGAAATTAAACAATACTTTAGTAATAATTTATATATTACTTTAATATATTACTTTAGTAATAATTAGGTATAAGAACGTTGATCTCTGTGATCGTCACTTGGGGTTACCAACTAATATCAGGGTTGGTTTGAGGCTTATACCTCAACCAACATAAGCCTGAATGGTAACCTCATTTTTATAATATACCTCTTGGCTATTAACTGTGTCACTAATTGTTAACTTGTCATACTTACTGTTGTGTGTATATTATAAAAATAAATGCTTTTTCATTTCATTTCATTCATTTTTCATTTCATAATACCGGCTTTCAATTTTCATACCGACTCTACTTTTTAATCAAAATTATAGTACTGGTAATATCGCAATTTTTGCAAGATCCAGACCCAACGTAACGGGAATCATGTTATGTAACCGTACTTTCTTACGTAAATAATCGCACCTAATATTCTTGAATATAATGGTACATATTTTTATCTAAATATTATCCGTATTAACACTACTGATTTCTATTTTATTGAAAGTATATGGATATGCATGAACATTTACCTATTATATTAGCGCTGCAAACATAACCTGCTATAAAAAAATATTATTACGTTATGCTATAATATTTAGATGTAGCAGTTTAGCACACCCCTACTCACAAACCCGTCATACGCTACAGTGTTGCCAGCTTAGAAGATTTTCCGCTAAAACTGGTGATTTTAAGTGGCAGAAATAAATAAGCAGACGCACACAATGAAAATAAATCTTTAAACTGCTACGTTAAGAACAATTAATTGGTCTGATAATTACAAACAAATTCAAAATAGCCTTTGTTTTGAAATAACTTGTACGTTGATTTATTTAAAAATGATTTATTGTTACTTAAACGGGAACTTATAACTTGTTGTAATGTAAGAAAATCTTAGTGGACATAACTATGTTTATGTCACGTGTCTAGTTAAGAACAATATTTCTTTGTGGTTTATGGTAGTTTTAGTATTCAGATCAGATGGAAATCTGATATAGTTGTTGGCAACACTAGTGAGGTCATCCGCTGTACCACAATGCAAAAAACCAACAGAAGTTAAACTTATACGTAGACGGTCGCGCGAGTGTTATCATATCTGGTATATACGGAATAACTATTACGGAAATGGTACTCGTATCTAGTTTTTTAATTGATTATTGAGAATAAAACTGCTAAAAAACCGATGCAAAGCCGATGTTTTCCCGATGAACCGATGTTTTTAATGCCAGCCCATTAGTCTATTGAAATGCTACATACATTTTTTTGGGCTTAGCGTACATTTGTCAGAGGACGCAATTTTATTTCATAGATGCTAAGGAGAGAGCCCTAGTCCTGCGGTCGCCATCTTGTAAAGAGTGGTACAAATGGGTTTTCTAGTATATCTGGCAAACTATTTGCTGCACAGAAAAATTTCAACACATGATGAGTTGCAAATTAAATTCGCTACAACTTTGGCCCCGTAGTATTTAGTCGTAAAATAATAAATAAAAAGTTACAAACGAAAATCGAGTGCAATTTGTAACAAATTTTCTTTTCAATGTGTTGTAGTTTTTTCGTCCTCAGGAACAAAAATCTATTTAATTTATCTTTACTATCACCAAAACAAGAACCTCTTACTTGAGACCCCGCAGCCTCCAAGACTACAATTAGGACCAATTTTAACTCATCGCAACGATCATGAAAACAGGGGGTTGGCAAAATATGGACCAAACTCTAAAACAACGGCACTCTGTGGGCTATTGAAGTTGATGTTCCGCCCAAGTAAAGAAAACTGCAATGTCCTGCAGCACCTCAATGTTCTGGGGAAAGACGCTGCAAAATAATTGGAAATATCAGTGCCAATTATGATTTACCGACAAATTGCCTTTTTTTGCTATAGTTCTTCTAAAGCTCTATTAGATTATAGGCCGCAGCCTGGCTTATAAAAAGACTAAAGACACAGTAATCATAAAAAAACGTTAATAATAACCTAAAGAAAATAATATCATAGAAAAACTTTTTATTCATGGTTTTACGACAAATAGTGTCAGAACCAAACCTGTAAAAATGCTTGAACCATATCTTAGCGTGATCAATAGTTTACCAGATGAATAAGAAAAACCATCCATGCCCGCACTCTTTCCAAGATGGTGACCGAGGGAAAAGAGGTACGACCTCACAAATTTAGATCAAGCTTTAAAGTAGCCGGCCCTAGACATCTGTAAAAAAATAGGTGGTAATTATCTTCAAAAGCGATACTTAACTTAATAATAATTTGTTGTTCTTTTTTGCTCTATGTTTGCACAAAAACCATTACAAGACCCGTGCCTGAAGCGGATAGCACCTATATTTCGCGCTATACCTGACCTTTCTGAGATAGCCTATCGGTAAGCGACGTATATATGTGCGTTGCTCGAGTGCACTTTGTATGTAGTTTAACTTCTGTTAGTTTTTTGTGGCTGTGAGATACCGTCGCAGAAAACGCGGTGAAAAAAAAGTGTCGCTGCATTGACGCTGACGCCTAATATGAGGGAGGCCTTAGTTTAAGTATTTAGTTAGTAGTTTTCGCTATTATTGCGTTTGTAGCTTTCGCTAAAGTTAATTTAGATTAATTTTATTGTCATATCGCTGTCTTAGCCTATTGTAGGTAGTACACCCAACATAGCTAAGTTCAATTCTATTTTTTTTTTAAAGGCAACCCTTTAGGGCCGGGGGGATATGGTAGCGCCATCTACCTTCCTATCTATAACGAATCGCATCAAGATCAATCGTTCCACGTCTAGTGCGAGCGATACCATATTTCCGTCCCGCTCTATCCCACTCCCTGGAAGAGGCACTGCCTTCGCCTGATTCGTCGACGCGATCGTGGACGCGAGGGACAGTCGAGAACGTTCCTCCCGCTGAGAACGCCGTCTCGATACCGTACCGCGCCGCACCGTTGTATGTGATTATATAAACCGCTCGCAAGTGGGAGTGACGGTGAATTGAAGTGTAAACAATCAGCTGCATCACGAAACACCAGGAGGAAAAGAAACAAAGAAGGTTGTATAAGGTAAGTGCCTTCCATCCTTGAAATATCCTATACCCACTCAATCACCCCTCTTCCCTTATTCCTTTCTAGGCGACCCAGAACTCGCCCTAATACAGTCCATTTCCTTCTCCAAGTCGCCTAGAACCCTACGGTTTCGGTATAAAGCCGAACCACAACCTTTAAGGCATGATAATACATCCATAGGCTTACTAAAAAATCTTCATTAACTAAGGTACGTCTGACAGACGTATGATTATCTTTTACGCTAGTTGCTATATGATTATCTTTCTAGGGTTAAACTATTCTGACTAACCGCTGAACGTAGGTGTTAAAATTATGGAATTAAAAAATTGTACGTTAGACCCATAATTTGAAAATGATGAAATCTGCACTTTTTTTTTTATTCTAATAAACTAATATCATTGTATTTTTTTTATTTGAATTTAAATTCGTAATTTTCCTACCAACACCCTGTGCTTACATATATATTTTTTAATAAAAATATTATTAAGGTAGGTATACCGATAGGATAGACCTTTACCCAGCTGTGGAATTTAACGGGCTAAATAAAAAAAATACATTTATAATTCATATTAATTATCCCCAATAGGGAGTTTCCTAATTGAGACTTAATGCCACGTCTGCTCCGTACATTAATTAATGTCTTTTTATTTCATGAACACTTCTAGTTATGTATGTAACTGGCTGTAGGAATGACTATAACAAATGATGGGTTAAAATACAATAGATTTCAGTATCAATAGAAATTTGTAGCATGTTCAGGTAAGTTTCGGTTTTGGTTTCGGCCGAAACTGAGAACAACGCCGAAAGTTTGGTTTCGGATTCGACTGAAAAGCTAGTTTCGGTCGGTCACTAATTTTAAAGTTTATATGTACAACTACAAAAGGGGTCAAATAGGGAAAACAATAATAAATTAATGGGAAAATCCATCTACGACACGTGAAGAATGCCTCCGCAACAATTCTTCTGAGGAATATTAAAATATCAACTTCAATTCACGAGCAATTTTAGGCGCGATATACATTTGTTCACACGACATTCGACAAGCGTCGAACAGATTAATATAGATAATAAATTAGAATCAACTATGGGATAATACATACATTTTCAAGGTTAAACTTATAACCTTGATAATGTTTGTGAGGTGAGAGCATAATTATACACTTTCCGCTTGCAGTGGCCAGAAAAATACTATTACCTATTTAATATAATTTTTTTAGCAATGTGCGATGTACAATTCTCATTATTTATATATGTTTTAAAGTATAGTTAGATTAAAACAAACGCTGATTTGACGATTGATTGAATTAATTAAAAAAGCTGACGTCGTAACAGATGATATGTGTGCCAATCAACTTACCAATAAGGAATCCGAAAACTGTGTAATATGGCGACGGTATAGTAGGAAAGTGGACCCTGGACTCCTAGGCGAGGGACTTGGAGGAAAAGCTAACATGATTGTGACGATGTTGAGATTGGCACAGACCGCTTTTGCTACATCTTGATGCAGGCCTACTATAATGAAAAAATATTAATCCAAAATGAGGTAAATACTAAACCGTTTAATCAACTTACCGCCGTTTTAGTCCATAAACATACTTTCAATGCCATAAATAAAATCAACAAACTACCCACATTTCCAAGAAATATGTCGCTTGCAAAATTTTATCGCGTTTTTTCGTGAACCGTCTTGTAGCCCTCGGCCGCTGAATATCAGGGGTCGTTCATAAATAACTGAGCAAGTAAGCAAGTGTGTCGTGTAATAAAGGTCTCCTGACGTCACTGCATGTTGTCCCTTCACACACCGGTGCGTATCAGTGACGTGATCGCTTTCACTTCACATGTGGCCCGTGATATCACACATCATTTTATTACTTCCAGTTCTGTTGCCACGCCGCGATGTACGTCAAAAATAGTTGGCCGGTTAACCGAAAAAAAATTGATGGCATTAAATGTGTTCGGAATATATCTCTGAACAGCGATGAAAGTGATGAAGCTCAGTTTATGATTTTGTTTTTTTTTTATTGACTCACGCCTGTATCCCCGAAAGGGTGTGCAGGCGTGAGTCTATTTAGGTGTAATATGACACCCACATTGTGCCATGAATTTTTAAGGTCCCACGTAATAGGCGACGAGCCTAGTGCCGTAATCAGGCACATTACCAGAGTCCGTGCTGCTACTGAGGATTCAGAAAAACTCAGTAACACTTTTGCCCGATCCGGGAAATGAACCCGGGACCTCCAAAAAGCAGACGCATACGCTATCCACTGGACAACGGAGGCAGTCATTTCTTGAATTAGAGAAACAAGACAGAAGTGTCAACATTGTATTAGGTAGAGATAAGAAGATAGATACTTATTGCATTTGCCTTCCTGTTTTCATCTACGCTGAACCAAATATTATTCAACTGGCATTGTAGATGAACTGATATTACACACATCAACAAAGTCTAGGGATATTTTATATTTCATCAAATATCTAAAAATCTATGAAGAATTTTCTGATACAGTAAATAGAAGAATCATAGATTATTTTAAGGTCTTTAATAAAAATAAAAAACATTTCGTGTTTTTTTTTTGTTTTAAATAAAAAAATTAATTTTTTTAATCATCATGGAAAATTAGTATGATAACAACAAACATTTCTTCTTAAAAAACTATTAATTTTAATAAAAATGGAAAAAATCTTGTAAAATCTAATCATTAATAATCAGTGTTGCCACCTCTTACATTGATTACACATCGACATCGATTGTTAATACTTAAAATTAAATTGTCAATGTCTTGCTGCGGTATGAGGTCCCATGTCCTTTGCAAGTGTTCGTAAAGTTGTTGTTCAGTCGTCAAATTTGATGGAAAATCTCTCAAAGCTTTTCGTTGTAACATGTCCCAGGCATGCTCGATAGGATTTAAGTCGGGCGACTGTGCAGGCCAATCCAAAACTTGAATATCGTGCTCTCGGAGAGCGGTCGATACCAGCCGCGCCGTATGGCAAGGAGCATTATTGTGCATGAGTAGAAATTCATGGCCTATTTGAGTTCTGTGTGGGACAATAACGGGCTCTACTACCTCCTCGTGGTATTTTTGTGCAGTCATGCTGCCTTGGATCCAAACGAGTTGGGTTCGTCCGCCAAGACGAATTCCTGCCCACACCATGATTGTCCCGCCTTGGTATGGGTGGACCTCCTGAGGGTGCCGTAGACGGCTAACTCTCCCTGGAGCTCTCCAAACGCGTGTTCTTCGTGAATCCGGGTGAAACCCAAACCGGGACTCATCGGTGAACAGCACCAAAGACCATTGTTCGTCACTCCATGGTAAATGCTCCCGAGCCCACGAAAGCCGCCGACCGCGATTGCCACGTCGCAATGCTGGAACACGCAATGGTCTTCGAGCATGAAGATCAACTTCATGTAACCTTCTTCGCACGGTTTGGTCGCTTACCAGCAGCTGGTGGTCCTCCTGGAGCCTTTGCACTAGTTGCAGCGCTGTGATATTGGGTTGTCTTCTGGCGGTCATTTGGAGAAATCGATCCTGTCTCTGCGTAGTAACACGATATCTACCTGTGTGCTGTTCGGCCACATCTCCAGTACTGCGATAACGTGACCACAACCTTGATATCACATTTTGACTGGTATGTAGGGCCTCAGCAACGACGCGTTGAATTGCACCATTTTCTAACATGCCCACGGCTCGTAACATTTCATCTCGACTCAAATGACGACGTGACATGACTTTTAAAGTTCGTACGTCACGTTAAATTAAAAAAGAAAAACAATTAAAAACCCTTTTCATTAATAATTATAATAAAACAGTTTTAACTTTCTTTAATGTAACGAATTACTAGCAAATTTGCCGCCATATTTTGTTTATTATTTTGTTTTTTTTCTTTCCATGTTCAAATTTTGAAAATAGAATAAAAGAGGTTTTAATCTGTATATAAACTTTTTGTGGAAACTAACAAGGTTCTAAACTATAAACTCGTAAATAATTTAGGATTAAGATATCCCTAGACTTTGTTGATGTGTGTATTTTAACAATTAATGAATCATGAACCCATTTGATTTTTTAAACACAACGTGACATACTCGTCAAAATGTCACTAAATTCATCATACTCAGCCATCAACAGTCCACTGCTGGACTAGGCCTCTCCTTTGAAAGGAGGAATTGGCCTACTATACCACGCTGGCCAGACGGGTTGGTAAAGGGTTTGTATCAAGTTTTCCTTCTCTCACAGTGCTGGTCTCTGCATAATATGCTCCCTCTGTCGGCTCTTACGACACCCATGGGATGATATTGGGTGGTGACATTCTGTATTCTTAATCCATCACCACACGGACTAAATTGAACTTGTCACTAAATTGCCAGCACGAAACACTACGGTTTGTATTCTTAGCAGCAAAAAGTAGACAGGGAGCCTCCCTCTGCTAATAAGCGACAGTATTTGTTAATCCGTTCTACTCCACGTTGACATGGTGAGCCTCATTCCCCTAAACAAATTTTGATCAAATTGCTAAAAATTAAAGTACAGAGTATTAAACATTAAACAATATCAATATTCAAATTTATTCAACGCAGTAATCAGTAACAGCTACTTAGCTCGTAATATCACTCAAATTTCATCTAGCACCGCTAGGCAAAAGTTATGTAAAATGTGTTAAACACGAAAAAGTATTTCAGACCTTAATCCCTCTAATTTCATTAAAACTAACAACCTTGCTCTACAACTTTTTCCTCCACTGAATATTTCGTTTAAGATGAAACATTTTTATTCAATTTTACCTTAACATTTTCATACTTTTCTGTTTATATTTCAGGTTTATTGGGTAAAAATCAGCTATCAAAGAAAAATATGGATAATTTTTTTTTTAAATTGGCTGGTGTAACCCATGCCGAAACGCCGGGACAAATAGAAAGGTATTTCATCTTTCTTTTCGTTTATTAATACGATTCATTTACATAATTTTTAATATGTGTACAAATCGTGGTAGTTTAAAAGTAGTTAAATTTTTTTTTTCTTTTCAAACAATAATGTATCGTGTTTCGCATTGCTTATAAAAGATTATATACTTTTGGGTTACGGAGGTAGAAACAAAAAAGCAAATACTCTGTCAAATCTGGTTAGGCTACTTCTAACTCAAGCTCCAAGGTGAAAGTCAGCTGCATGCAGCCTCAACAAAAATGATGATCATAAGGAAAAGGTGCTGATAAAAGTAAGAATTATAATATAATGGTGGGTGGGCACACCGTGGGTGCCGAAATTTATTTCATCTAACTGAGATGTAGTCGTCAACAAACAAAAGAATAATTATTCCATCACATACACACACGCATGACAAACACACATACACTCTTACATACAGATTTTTCGAACAATCATACTCAAATATTGTAGCTGTCTGTTGAACAATATTTGATTAATACGTCACAGAACGATTATCCTACTGTTTATAGAATTTATTACAATTATAGTTTTTATACGTTCGTTTACCTTCTTTAGCCTGTAGAAGGATTTACATTTCATACAAACTGACAAAATATTGAATGAATTGTCTTTTGATGAAAACAAAATACTTATTATATAACTAGCTCAATAAGAAATTAATGTAGCTTTACTTTGCCATTCTATTACGAACGGCAAATTCATGTCAAGTCATGCTACGAGCGCACATAATAACGACAAACATTCTGTCAGGCAGTGTTACTAACTGACAGACAGACAAGGCACAGTCAAAACTACTAGGTGCGAGAGCTGTTTGACATGCACATTTTTCGGGTATTGTAGTGGTGCACTAAATAGCCTGTCCTGAAATTCCACGGGGCAGAACAGAAACGGTTACGTTAAATAAATATTTTTCGTGCATAGCTATGGACATCCACTAGTACATAATTATATAAAACACTATCAAACTTCACCGTATAGCTTCCAAAGCATCTCTTGAGCTTTGAGATAGCCAAGCGCTAATAAGCTTGTAATTAATGAAGTTAATAACTTATTAAATATTCGTTTAAACATCATACAATTTTATTAAAACGAGTCTTTTTCGCGATATTTAATTAAAAAAATTAAAATTTAAGGTATAAATACCTCTCTTATACCGACGTTTCGGCCGCTTTACAACAGCCATGGTCGCAGCAGGAATGATGTCAGCTCAGCGTCGTCCTTGTGAAGCGCGGGTTTCGGCAGCTACCCTCACTTGTTTTTTATAAAAAAATCAAAATTGTATGATGTATACAAATCGCGAAAGTTTAAAACCGATTATTCGTTTAATACTTCGAGTTTTGGGCAAAATATATCTAAAGTGTTGCCATCGACACGACAAGTAAATAAGTTAATACTATATTTATCTGGTATATTCTGTTCTATTTATTGTTTCTAATTACAATTTCCATTCCCTCCCGATTAGTTTGTTTAGTACCTTTGAGAAATCGAACACATTGTTTTCCTAACCTGAATATAGATAATGACGTATTTTACTCCCACGCGAACAGACTATAAACAGTTTGTTTAGAATCAATATTTACATTCACAATAGACCGTGCAAACAATATTATTTGTACCTTAATATAAATTCTTGCGTTACTAAGGGACTGACAGACAACGCACAGCCAAAACTACTGGGTGCAGGAAGCTGAAATTTGGCATGTATGTTCCTTGAGGAGAGGAGAAGAGAGGAGTACCAAGAGTGGTTTTTTTTTAGAAATGCCCACTCTAAGGGGATAAAGTTGTCCCACGCTGACGTAACCGTGGGTGAAGTCTACTATTATAATAAATATACCAAACTTCCTTACTCTACGGCTAAAATAAATTTAAAAAAAATTATCGACTCACGCACGTTAACTCCGAAGGGGTAGGCAGAGGTATTTCACCCACATTTAGCCATGAATTTTAGGTCGAGAGCCAAGCCTATTGCCGTTACTGGGCATATCACCAGACTCCGGGCTGCTATTGAGAAATTGGAAAAACCCAGTAACTTTTTTGACTGACCCGGGGCGCCGATCAGCAGTTGCAAATGCTATCCACTGGACCACGGAGGCTGTCCTTTAATAAAGTTAAGATAATAACAGCAAGCGGTGATAGAATAAATAGCAGACTGCTACCCAGAAGCAGTCATCCTCTTAGCGTTATCCAAGTTTCAATCTGGGGTCCGCTTACTAGTCTAACCGGATTTGGCTTAATATTAGCTTTTCCACGGAGCGACTGCCTGTCTGACTGCCTCAACCCGAAGGGATAGCTACTACTGCTACCCAGAAGCCTCGGGTACAAAACCACGGCGCGCATCACTGGCTATTAGAAGTCAGATGCGTAATCAATTGTTAAATACCGCTTGACACGTGCCTCGAAGTGCACGTTAAGTGCTTGGTATTGCCTCCCAAGAAGGTCTTTGATAGTCGTTATGGATAGACCGTATAGTAACACACTGACCAAATCTGTGTGGTCAGTAAGTGGACCTCAAGCTTCAAAACGAAAAGTATTAGGTGCAAACGTTATCAACACTAGGACAAAAATGCGAAGATCTAAATATGTACATTTGTAATGAAACTTATCGATCGATTAAAAATTGTATTTTATAGTTATGTTTTACTTTACGATAGAATTTTCACTTTCCCAAAATATGTGGAAATTGCCACTGGGGCTAAAACTGAAATCAACGCGAATACAGCTACGGGCCAGTTGAAGCGTAAATTAAATCCGGGAAGATTATATCAGTGCTAGTTAGCATTGTATTGGGTACAATGTCGTACAACGGTGCGGATACACCGCAGTTGGTCACTGTACTGGAACTAAGTGGCTAATTTAAATTGTGCTAATCCGGTGACGGGGATAGCAAGCGCTTGCATTTAACCAAAACGAGACCACTGGTTCGACGAGGTATTTGTTTTGTATTTTTGCACACTATACTGTATACCTATGTTTTTATGGCTACTGAGCTAGTCGAACTCTATCGTAAAATATATTAGATATGAGGCAGTGAAAGTTGCACTATCATTATAGGAGTGTTATATTCTATCAATAGGGGCAGCGATATCCTAGTGGAGAAGCTAACAACTGTCACGCTGAGGATATCGTATTCAAACCCACAGCGTACACCACTGACTATTTAAGTATACATAATTTACTTTAACTGCAAACAATACAGTTATGGCTGCAAATACAGTTTAATTGTTGCTGAGCGGCTAGCCTAGACATTATAAAGATCATCTAGAATAATATTATAAGTATACTAGCACAACTCGCACACGGTAATATGATTTTTAACCAAGCCGAGCTTGTCAAAATTTAATTTTCAATACTTTGCTTAAGGTTAGGTCAGTTAAATTCGTCTTGGCGGCTGATGTTGTGGTTCAGTGTCATCCTGGGTTCATTTTTAAGCTTATAAAAACAAGAAAATGCATTTTGATACCACCATCTGTTTCGCTATTTCGGTATCTACAAAATTCGCATACTCTCATCTCTCTCTCTACTTCAATATCTAGTCGTCGCCTTACGCTCGCTCACAAGTGCCTACCGCAGACATTCTATTAGTATCATTATTCGCCCAAAGTTCGCCCTGGCTACGTTTGCCTGGTGCAGTAATTGTACTAAGTACAATGGGCCAATTGAAACAGTTCGTGTAACTATGGACAGTTACTATTACATTAGATGCTATTGTGTTGTTTCAAAACGAAATAGATTTCCATAGTTCTGGTCCGTAAAAAGTAATGGTTTATAAAATTTTATTATTCATGAGTTATTAAGTTGTTGAGCCCAATTGGCTTGAGTACGACTTGACTGAAAACGTTCTACGCTCTGAAACAATATCGACGTATAATACCGGTGTCTGTGAACCATTTTGCTGACATCTGCGGAACGGTAGCGATAAAGATGCAAATAATTGATCTCACTATGTAATAGAGAGTTTAAAGCATAAGACACAAACAGAATACAAAAATGGTTTCCATTTAAAAGATTTGCACTGACTTACTTGATTTGTAATGGGTAGTGAATAAAACTAAAAGATTGAACGCGATGTAGTGAGCTGCTCCCAAAGTGGTCGTTGGGCTCTCGTAGTGAGTACAATGCTAAGTGGAAAGCAATTGTACTCGGTAATGCTTAGGTTAATACTTTCAGGTTGGAAACTCTACCTATACATAATATACTCACATGAACTGGTATGGCTGTAAATCGAATACAACTGCAATCCAAAAATAATAATAAAAATTAATGAGTGACACAATTGGATCAATTAAACCTTAAAATTGTGTTTACAAAAAAAAAACTTTCCTATGCGCTAGACATATAGGATCAGAATACTTGTTAACACGAATCAAACATGTCCGAACTCGATGGGGCTATATCGTTTTGTTGCGGAGGTGCCACCATTTTTGTTGAATAGAAAACCGCGAAATGGGTCAAATTTATTTACCAATATTTCATTACAGACACCGGTACAGATGAAAGCAAATTAAAGCTTGAAAAATCCTGTTCTTTTCTATATTAATAATTCCTACATATAAAGTACACACGTTTCTCTGACCTTTCACTTAGCACGGACCGTGCAAACGACTTCAAACTTTAAAAATAAAATGAAGTCATACACACACATAATACCTCATAAGCCCACATCAAGAGCTAGATTCAGCGAATGCCTAACGTGACGTAAGCCCAAGTTGTGTATGTCAAGGCCGTATGAGTGACGTCGCACGCTACACCTACATACTTCGAGAAGAGGTTTCTATGAGGAGTTCGTGATAAAGTGGCTTCGGCACACATTATGCCTCGTGTTGATAGTTTAGTTGAGTTTGTGAGTAGTGGCGTGATGAATAGATACGAGTATTATATGAATACGTTTTGTGGTTTACTGTCAAGCAAACCCGATCCCATGTAGAGTCTGTCAAGTTACATCGGCTAGTGTGTGGGACTACGGTCTAAGCATTTTTAAAGTAAAAGGGGGCTAAACCACGGAGTGGGACAATTTATAAGCAAGTTTGATATATTAAAAGCTGGCATATGGTGTGTTAAGGCCAACGGGTGGTGTCCACTAGCACACACAAGCCAAATATCCACATTAATACATTGTGAATGTAATACTTAGCTACTTAAATTAATAGTACAATACTCAGCAAAGCTTTGAGTTTGAAATTGAACACGGAATGGAGTCACCGTTTTGACAACCCGAAAGCCATAGATGTGCAGTCGTTTGACCGCCCACCTAATTCAAGTTTCTGAAAGTTTGGGACGGACGAACAGTCCACATTATCTTCTGTAAGTTGTCATATTAGCAACGGTGATATAAGTGTGTCTGGACTCTTGTCTTGGTCAGCCTTCTAGTGGCTGAAGGGCCTCTGGGTTTTTTGCCTTTGGAATAAAATAAAAGGGGAGACCGGGTATGATTGTCACATGGGTTGGTTGTCACTGAGGCCATAATAGAAAACCGAATGGTTGAATAAGTCCCTCAAATGGCGTAGTAGAAGCGAAAGAGCAACACCTCCAGTATCCCCAATTAGTAAGAGTTTTTATTATTTTCAAAGCAAAATGTATAAAACTGTATGTATTTAAATTTCCTTACGTAAAGCAATGTAAAACGACACATTTTATAAAAGCAGCTAGCTGAAATTTAGCATGCAATGTCGGTGGCCGCGGTGTGATATAATATGTAAATACAATCTCGTAGTGCACTTCAACGTTTTTCCCGACACCACTAGACGGCTGTAACGTGCAGGAAACTACATTATTCATTTAATTTATAATTACGACACACTTGTACAGAGCCTGTGTATTTCCATAAATTGTTTGTATGTTTGTAAAGTCCCTTGCGGTACAGGATTTATTACTTTTACTGTGTGTTGTAGTAGCAAAAGCCTAGTGAAGAGACAAACAGACTGATAGGCAAAGAGAACTTGGGTTTTAAAAACCCACGGCGCCTACTATAGACTTTTCGATGTAATATTGCGCGTATTCAGTAATTTTAATTATTGCTTGCTTAACGGTGAACGGAAACATCACATACACATAACATATATCATGCTATTTTTTTTACCAGTATAAAAATTATAAAATTGACCGAACAACAACAGAAATAATGAAATAAATGTTGCAAATCGCGGCTTGCTCTCCGTGCACAATTCTTTGCCGATAGGTTGCGCCTTTGCGGCGAGCGCCTTGACCGGATTTATGAAAGTGTGCAAAGAGCATCGGTACAGATACATGTGATTGTACCGCTCCTACGAAGAAACGCAGCATAAACGTTTTGGTAAAATAGATTTTGTTTCATTTCTATAGATAGTTGGTTTTAGTTGTGACTTAACTTCTTGCGGTTGGCAAGATCATGTTTAGATTTTTCTAAGCAGGTACCTTCTTGATCGAATTCTCGTGTTCTGTGTGTTTGCAAAGCCTTTTTAATAATTATTGTGTCATCATCGTTCTCCTAGTTTCATCCAAGACTTTCACCTTGGGGGCCAGTGTTTGCTTTCTGGACTTAACAAATGTGACGGAATATTAGCTTTAATTTAAATATGTCGGAATATTATATGAACCAAAATAAGGAAAGGATACTAACAAAGATATTGCTACTCGGTCATTATGACTGACATAAACTATTGCCACGTCAAGTGATGACTCAAAACCTCCTTGTGGAAATACTGTTGGAAAGATTGCAACACATATTTAAATTTAGAATTTAAATACGAATAGTAGTAGGTAGGAGCACATCTATACTAATATACTAATCTATACTAATAAAGCGGAAGAGTTTGCTTGTTTGTTTGAACGTGCTAATCTCAGGAACTGCCGATCGGTCTGAAAAATTGTTTTTGTATATGATAGCCCAGTTATTCCGGAAGGCTGTAGCCTATGTAACATAACGCTTCGACCCTTTGGGGCCGGGCAAAAGGCTAAAAAGGCTTAAAGATAATGTCGGCTAATCTCAGGAACTAGCAGTCGGATTTTAAAAATTGTTATTGCCTATGATAGCCCAATTATTCCGGAAGGCTATAGGCTATATAGCATAACGCTTCGACCCTTTGGGCCGGGCAAAAAGGCTAAAAAGGCTTAAAGATTATGTCAGCTAATCTCAGGAACCAGCAGTCGGATTTTAAAAATTGTTATTGCCTATGATAGCCCAATTATTCCGAAAGGCTTTAGGCTAATATAATAAAACGGAAGAGTTTGTTTGTTTGAACGTGCTAATCTCAGGAACTACCAGTCGGATCTCAAAAATTCTTTTTGTATATGATAGCCCAGTTATTCCGGAAGTCTGTAGGCTATATAACATAACGCTTCGACACTTTGGGGCCGGGCAAAGGGCTAAAAAGGCTTAAAGATAATGTCGGCTAATCTCAGGAACTAGCAGTCGGATTTAAAAAATTGTTATTGCCTTTGATAGCCCAATTATTCCTAAAGGCTATAGGCTAAATAAAATTACGCCACAACTTTTAGGGGCCAGACAAAAATAATAAAATGATCAAACGAGAAGGGGGAGGTTTGGGTCAAAGGCAAAAAAAGGCTAAACGAATAGGATACAATATATATGGGTATCGTTTTCGAGATTTTCGGGACGTTGATTAATAATATGAAATTTATATAGTGATCCAAGATGGCGGACGAGAAATCAAAGATGGCGGATGAGAAAATTAAAAAAATCAATATTGATATCGTCTCTGATGATTTAAGGGATTGAGAATCCAAATACAACATCTATTTCGTGATCAAGGATGACGGATAGGAAATTAAAGATGGCGGACGGGATTTTTTTTTGATGACGGATTATTTTTTCTGGGTATCGCCTTCGATATTTGAAGGGGTGGGGAATCGAAATACAACATCTTTTTCGTGATCAAAGATGGCGGATGGGAAATTTAAAAAAAATCAATATTGGTATCGTCTGCCATGTTAAAAGGGATGGGGAATCCTAATACAACATCAGTTGTTTCGTGATTCAAGATGGTGGATGGGAAATCAAAGATGGCGAATAGAAAAAAAATTTAAAATCAATATTGGTATCGTCTCTGACGATTTAAGGTATTGAGAATCCAAATACAACGTCTATTTCGTGATCAAAGATGGCGGATGGGATTTTTTTCAAAATCAGTATGGGTATCGTCTCCTATGTTTAGAAGGATGGGGAATCCAAATACAACATCTATTTCGTGATTCAAGATGGTGGATGGGAAATCAAAAATGGCGGATGTGAAAAATTTTAAAAATCAATATAGGTATCGTCTCTGATGTTTTAAGGCATTGAGAATCCAAATACAACATCTATTTCGTGATCAAGGATGACGGATAGGAAATTAAAGATGGCGGACGGGATTTTTTTTTTTGATGACGGGATTATTTTTTATGGGTATCGCCTTCAATATTTTAAGGGGTGGGGAATCGAAAAACAACATCTTTTTCGTGATCAAAGATGGCGGATGGGAAATTTAAAAAAAATCAATATTGGTATCGTCTGCCATGTTAAAAGGGATGGGGAATCCTAATACAACATCAGTTGTTTTGTGATTCAAGATGGTGGATGGGAAATCAAAGATGGCGAATAGAAAAAAAATTTAAAATCAATATTGGTATCGTCTCTGACGATTTAAGGTATTGAGAATCCAAATACAACGTCTATTTCATGATCAAAGATGGCGGATGGGATTTTTTTTAAAATCAGTATGGGTATCGTCTCCTATGTTTAGAGGGATGGGGAATCCAAATACAACATCTATTTCGTGATTCAAGATGGTGAATGGGAAATCAAAAATGGCGGTTTGGAAAAAAAATAAAAATCAATATGGGTATCGTCTCTGATGATTTAAGGGATGGTGAATCCAAATACAACATCTATTTCGTGATCAAAGATGGCGGATAGGAAATCAAAGATGGCAGACGGGTTTTTTTTTTAAGTCAATATGGGTATCGTCTCCGATATTTTAAGGAATGGGGAATTCAATATTCTATAAAAATTCTATGTTTGTTTGTTTATCATTTATAGACTCTGAAATGATAAGAGATTAAGCGCCAAGTCAATGGTAACTTTGGAAAAGGTGCTTGGAAAAAAGAGAATTAAATAAAAAAGGCGATACGGAGTTCGCTGGGTCAGCTAGTGAGTATATAAATGTGGTAGTAGCGTATTTATTTAAGTTTCATTCAGAATGCATGAACATTGCAGCATTGCATGCGCATGAAACTTCCAGAATAGGGAAGTTTCCTGCAAGTGAAATAAATTATACAAGTATTTTTATCTAGTAAAACATGACAAAATAATAGTGGTTTCATTCATCAGTTAATGTTAAAACTTTATTTAACACTAGAGGATGCCCGCGGTTACACCCGCCTTATTTAAGGCTACTGCTCTGCTTCCGTCGCACATAGCGTGAAATTATGTATCCTATGGCCTTCCTCCAGACCAGTAGTGCCTGAGATTAGCGCGTTCAACCAAACAAACAAACAAACTCTTCAGCTTTATATATTATAGTACAAGATTTTTTATCGTCAATTTATTGATAATAAGTATTCTACTTGACAGCAAAGCACTATGACATCACTACATCATATTTAATACAAAACCTTAGACTATATAATTACCATAATACAAAACCCTTGGCAAAGGTCGTTTTTGGCGTTTCATTAAAAGTGCTTGATTTGACTAGTTGGAAACAACCCTATTGCAAATATCTAGCGACTAGATTGACTATTGGAGCAGACAGCAACATACATATAGCAATAGTAAAAACGAGACAATTTGAACTCGATTTTTAACTCGTGTCGTGCCTTGGTAAACAACATAAATACAAGCTAATGCTGGCCTACATGCCCTAATAGTTTGCCAACATGTGACAACAACAGAACACGTGCCAACATTCTGCTTTTTAAACATCGCTGAACGACTATACAAACGGCGAACCAACGGTTGCGAAGATGTGCGGTGCGAGGAAATCTTGTAGCTATCGTATCACTTTATTATTAGTAGCTTCGCTTTTAAGAGTTGGTTACCTAGGATGTGCTGTTTTCCTCTCTTTCAGATCGGCTTTCGTCGAATTTAACTCGGTTGGACGGCGTTTGGGCCGCTACGACGATTGCTCATATACCATAATCCGAGTGTCTCAAGACGAAAGTCTTTGAACAGTATTGACTAACTGAGCTAAAATGGTAGCTCACTATAGGCCTTATGAGAAGGCTTAAATTTCGCTCAGATGGCGATGGAGAGAACTATGCTCCGGATTCCCATGCAAAATCGAGTCAGAGATGAGGACATCCGCAGAGGGTTCCCCTGTTCCAAGTCATCGACTTAGTTCTTTAAACAGTCAAACTGAAGTGGAAATAGACAAGGCACTTAGCTCGAAGAACCAATTTACTATAGTATAACTTTATTATGCCTCGTCTTGCTCGCTCATTGGTGGCTGCACTAGCTAATACACTTCGCTCAGATCTCATACAGCCTGCAAGCCGACGATTTCTCAAGAAATAGAATAAGACTATGTGAGTTATAGAGAACAAGATCGAACTAATGGTACTAATCTTTATGGACTTGTTTTCAAGTAGTTAACCGAGTGCCAAAAATTTTGAAAACGCTTAACTTGCAGCTATTAAACGTCCAATACAAACTGAATCAACGCAATGTATGGAATGACAGTCTTTATATTTTCATGTGTTCGGAGAAAACCGCATTGAAAGCCACTCTATGATTCAACTTTGGGTCTGTCAGAGATGAGACTCTTCACTACTGACGACATTTCACTAAAAGCTCCGTGGTATCCTTCACATTATGTAGCGACATATTCACGGGCAATGCGATCAGTATCCTGCACCACGACAAGATCAGTTGAACATGACTGAATTTAAACCTGAACAGGAGAAGTGAGTCTGTGGCACACTTTTTATTAAATAACGCTATGGTTGCAGAATAGCACCACTTTTGTAATACTCACATCTGCGCTTATCCCTTGAGGCGATACATCGATACATATGGATGTATTAGTACGAAGAGATGTGTTTATAAGATTTTTTTGTGTATAATTTCACGCTTATACATACGGCGTGAAATAACAAACAGTCGCGGTTGATGGAACGTCGCGAGCACGTACAGCTGCTACCACTCTGCCCCTATCCTAACCCCCAATTCACGAAGCAACATTTTTATTTTGTCTTCTATAGGGTTTGTCGATAGGAGCACCCTAATAAAATCCATACTTTGCCTATGCGATCACACTACAGTACTCTTCTGAAAAGTGCACATTTTTATGCGTGTGGCTCAGGATCGGTCTATGTGGAGAGACCTTTAAATTACTTTAATTTTATTGGATTGGGAGCAAATACCCTTTACCTATACTTTTTCTCCAAAACATTAAAAAACAAGGGTGGCGAGTGACTTGGCTACGTGCCTTACAAACCTCATTTGCATTGTATAGGAATGGGTTCGACACAGTATATTTAGAAATTTAACTAATAATTTGAACCCATATTTTGAATATCCTTCGATACGTGGGAATGTTGGTGCCGTCTCGATGGTAAAATTTAAATGAAGTTTATTGTAGCTCCTATGTCAGGTTTATGAGGTACGTATTCTGATGTTTTAAGCTATGTTACTGCAAAGTTTCAGCAAAAGCCGTTCAGTGGTTTTTGCGTTGGAGTATAACACACATGCATCCGTTCTTACAAACTTTCTCACTTATAATCTTACTTGGCAGAACTTCGGGTAGGTATATCTGAAGACCGTGCTGCAACATAAAAATATACATACATACATAGACTCACGCCTGTTTCCCGGAGGGGTAGGCAGAGACTACGAGCTTGACAGCTGTCATCGCAAAGTAAACATTGTTCTCGTAATTCTAATTTCAATTTATTAATAACTGCTAATCAAATCAATTCTAAGTTAATCAGTTGGTGTAAGGTGTTTAAAACTATCAAATATATTATATTTGCAACAGTGTAAAACTGGAATAACCACCTCCCATAGAACGAACGGAGTAAGTTCAACACTGCAATCTGGTGAGGCTTTTGAGTGATTATCGGAGAAAACTGTGAGTACAATATTACACACTAATATACACATTCCCATTATTAATTACGAAGAACTGATGCTTAAACAACGAAATCATAATTAAAACCGTTAGAGGAAAAAATGTTGTTTTGAATTCTATGATGACTAATACAGAATAACAGAACTGTCATCTGACATTTCCAACAGAGCCATTAGTGTTGTGACACATGAACGAATGATAACTAGGAGGCAGAGAATATAAAGCCGACCATTCATATCGATATTGATTAATTGTATTGCCAGCGAGAAGAAAATACCCCGAATCAGCCACAGGATGGCAGCACTTGTAACATGCCATAAATGTAAAAAAAAAATTAATATAAAAAACACTGCGCTATGCTCAATTTGTGATAACAGATTCGAATTGAGCTGCGATGGCTACCCAGAACAAACGTACCAAATTATGAGCCAAGAATCTAAAAAGAATTGGAGATGCAAGACTTGTATTAAAAGTAAGAAAAACATTGGCTCCGGCGCCAGTGGTACAGCATCAAATGTCACCCTGAGAAGAAAACAGAAACCTCTAAAAACACCTTCTCCAAAGGATCATGATCACAATGCAAGGAAACACCAACGCCACGTCAAAAATCCAAAAAATACGATATCTCGAGGATCCAGGCCTCACATGTACTTACAGACTGCGCAACATCTGACGAGTCATATATCACCCCTAACAAACTCTCAAGGAGCATAGACGGAACAGTATCTGAGTTAGTAATAAACTCCAAACTTAAGGAGACAATATCACAGCTTACCAGAAAACTAGAAAGTACTGAAAATGAATTAGAAAATACACTACTAGAAAACACTGATTTACATAAACAGATAAAAAAGTTAAACGCTGAAATTAAAGTGTTCAAATTGCTATGTAATTCTTCGTCCATATCAGAAAGTCCTAGTTTAATAGTAAAAAATAAAAGAAAATCTTCCCTGCATAAAAACAGTGTATCTTCTACACCATCGCGTGCCACGCCTCTATCATCCAAGCTGAATGAAAAGGCCAATGACAACGAAATATTTATATTACACCTGCAACATATTCAAATTCAAATTCAAATATCCTTTATTCATTTGGGTCACAATGTGACGCTTATGAACGCCAAAATAATAATTTATAAAATAATTACTTATACTCAAATTTAAAACATTATTACTGTATGCTTCTACATTTACATTTACTGCCACGTTCGCAAAGCAATAGGTAGAACCATGAGAAAGAACGGGCAATAAAACTTACGGTCACTCTTTTTCATCGCCAGGTTTTGCATAATACACAATTTACATTTTGTAAGGTGCTGCAACTGTTACACCTTCTATATCATTTGTATATATTTACTGTACATAATAATACTCAAGCATAATACTTTTGGTTAGCCTCCTCAGAATAGACATGGTGAAACAGGAGCATCCACTTACATTATATATACCTAATAATGCAGGCAATCCGCGAAAGTGATCAGAACCATGATGGAAATGATGCAGTTAAATATTAAAATCTAATACCAGCCCGCAAGACCGTCATCGACCAGTCATCGCAAGTAGCACCCGTTCACGAGTATGACGCATGTGCCAGCCATCATCCCTCTCGCCATATTAGAGGGACAGGGATGACCCGACACACGACGCCACCACAAGAAATGACATTTTAGTGAGCATGACGACAACGGTATACGAACCAGCAGTAAGAAACAATCTATTGGTATACTGACCATGACCGCCAATTACCTCCATTTTCCAGATCGTTATTATTAACATAAGTTAGTGGAACGCGTGAAGGAATGCAAATGTAGAAAGAATTTTGTGAAGGTGACAAGTGAACAATGATATGATCAGGGATAAATAATGTTAAACTACATTGAACAAATCATAAAAATATCCAAATCCTGCTAAAAATCATGTGTTCACGAGGCACCTCCACTTAACATGTAAATAAAATAATCGTGAGTTAAACAAGCCTAAGCCTATCCCCACGGTGTCTTATCATTTAAAAATTCCTTTATAGTGTAATAACCCCTTTGTAAAAGAAAGTTCCTTATTGTCCGTTTGTATTTGTACATGGGTAAATTCATTATTTCAAGAGGCAATTTGTTAAAAAATCGTATACCAATCCCCGCAAATGAGTTCTGAACTTTATGTAGACGGTAGTTAGTTCCCACCAGATTATGCTTATTCCTTGTGTTCATTGTGTGCAAATCACTATTTTTGCGGTATAGAATTAAGTTTTTCTTTATGTACATTAAGTTAGCATATATATATATATATATATATATATATATATATATTGCGATGCAACTGTCAATATATCTACTTCTTTAAATGTATCACGTAAAGAATCTCTAGCACCTAACTTATAAATTGCACGTATAGCCCTCTTTTGAATGACAAAAATAGTCTGTATATCAGCAGCTGTACCCCATAACATTATTCCGTAAGACATAACGCTGTGAAAATAACTAAAGTAAACTAGTCTAGCAGTATCTATATCTGTAAATTCCCTAACTTTTCTAACTGCAAACGCTGCAGAACTAAGTTTTGCTGCGAGACAGGATATTTGGGCGCCCCACTGAAGCTTACAATCTAAAGTTACACCTAAGAATACGGTTGATTCGACTAGTTGAATTGTTTCCTTATTTAAAATTATATTAGTAGGAACACTTTTGACATTAGGCAAAGAGAATTTAACACATTTGGTTTTGCTTGAGTTGAGTACCAAATTATTAGTCGAAAACCAATCTAATACTTGTGAAAGAGTGTTACTGACGGTATCAAAGTTACTTAAATTACGATCAACTTTAAAAATTAGTGACGTATCGTCGGCAAACAAAACAATATCACATAAATTTTGTACAAAGAACGGCAAATCATTAATATATATTAAAAAAAGAAATGGACCGAGAATAGAGCCCTGTGGAACGCCCATTCCTACTGGCAAACCTAGAGACCTACTCCCATTAACATCTACATACTAAATTCTATCACTAAGGTAGCTGGCAACAAGATTGAGTGCGGTATCTCTAATACCATAAAGTTTCAATTTAAGTAAAAGTGTATTATGTTCCACACAGTCAAAGGCCTTTGATAGTTCACAAAAAACACCAATGGCATCCTTAGAGTTTTCCCAAGCATTAAAAATATGCTTTAACAAAGTTGCACCGGCATCAACGGTGGAGCGACCCTTAGTAAAGCCATACTGTTCACTGTGAAATAAATTATTTGTGTGAAAGTGGCTCTCTAGTTGATGCAAAATAATCTTTTCAAAAATTTTACTAATAACAGGCAAGATAGAAATTGGCCGAAAATTACTAGGGTCGCTCTTTGATCCCTTTTTGAATAATGGTATTACTTTACTGTGTTTCATTAGATCAGGAAATACTCCTGTATCTACGCATCTGTATTGCAGCTAAATATGGAGCTAAGCTAGAAATAATTTGTCGCACAAGTTTAACAGAAATGCCCCATAAGTCAACAGATTTTTTATTATTGAGCGTCTTGAATACCTTCAGTATGTCATTGGTGTCAATATATTTAAAATTAAAAAGCACATCACACTCATTCACATTGCCCCTAACCAACATTTCTGCTTTGTTTGAACATGAACCTAGACAGCTAGTTGTGTTCACTGGTATGTTTATGAAGAAATTGTTAAATATCTGAGCAACATCAGTTTTCCTAGTAATAATTTCACCATTAAATTTTAATTCATAATTGTTATCTACCAATTTAGCTCGACCAGTCTCATTGTTAATAATACTCCAAGTAGTTTTAATTTTGTTCTTGGATTCTTTGATTTTATTGCTTAAATATAAAGATTTGGCTAAAGCACATGTCCTCTTAAAAACCTTGAATAATTTCTAATATATTGAATAAATTCAGGATTAAAACTGTATTTCTTCATACCATATAGATCATACAACCTAGCTCTACTTTTGTATATATCTACTGTTGCCCAGTCACAAAAATTTACTTTAATGCTCCTTGCAAACGTCTTCAGTTTAAAAAATTTATTGTACTCATCATTAACAATTTTAAATAAGCATTTATATAATATTTTCTTGGGTTTACGCGAATGTTACACATTGAAATTAAACTACAGTTTACGGATTTTATCGCGTTATATTGGTTTCACTGGTTATTTGTTATTACATTTAAACCGAAAGATCTAGAAACTACATTTTTATTACTAGCCGACGTTTCGAATTCTTTACAGGATTCGTGTTCACGGCAGACTGAGGTGATATTTGTCTTTGTCTTGAATTTATAAGTTATCTCAAAGTACCTGAACATTTTTCAACTATTGGTGTTACTATCTACGCAGAATGTGCTCACTGTGTCTTGATGTCTTCTGGTGATTTTGTCCTTCTTGGGTTTCATTAGCCTGATAACAGGGTCCCAAGCTGGAGGAACATCCCAACCATCTTCCCTATTGAAATTAGGATGTTTTTTAATTTCAATAGCTTCACGTATCATTCTTGGAATAAAGCGGTGTTCTTTTGCGAGTATCTGTGGTTTATCAAATCGCAGGTAATGGTTGGTTCCTTGTTCCATGTTCACACACAGCAGACTTCGTCGAGCGTATGTGTTTAATGTCAGCTATATGTTCCTTTAGTCGAATGCCTATGCTTCTCTTGGTTTGTCCAATGTATGAGAGCCCACACTCACAGTCTATCTTGTAAACCCCGGCCTCTTGTAAGGGTAACTGACTCTTGACAGATGGTAATAATTGGCTTATCTTCGTTGGCGGCTTGTAGAATGTTTTGATTGAAGCTCGCTTCAAGATGTAGCCAATCTTGTCGGTCACGCCCTTGATGTATGGGAGGACAGCAGGTTGTCTCTCTACTGTGGCTGGCTTGTTCTTCGGGGATCTGTGACGTTGGCGCGGCGGTCGGAGCTTGTTGTCTTGCAGAACTTGCTTGACATGTTGAAGCTCGGCGTCCAGGTGTTTCTTGTCACAGATCCCCCGGGCTCTCTGAAACAAAGACATTCCCACGGTAGCTAACTGTTTAGGATGGTGGTGAGATTCACCGTTTAAGTACCTATTTGTATGTGTCTTTTTCCTATACACAGTGTGGCTCAAAGAGTTGTTTTTGTTCCTGATAACAAGTACATCTAGGAAAGCTAAAGAATTGTTTGCCTCTAATTCCATTGTAAATTTGATGTGGTTATGAATAGAATTAAGATGGTCTAGGAATACATTAACACTATCTGTTGGTAAAATTGTAAAAGTATCATCTACATACCGCTTGTAGAACCTCGGTGTGATGGTGGCAGTCTGCAGGGCTCGCCCCTCGAAGTCCTCCATGAAGATGTCAGCAACAACAGGCGATACTGGAGAGCCCATTGCCACACCATCTACTTGTATGTAGTATTTCTCATCCCATAACAGATAGCCAGTTGTTAAGCAGTGTTTCAATATTTCTGCATATTCCTCAGGCATGTTGTTCTCTATTAGTTTCCTTCTAGTTATTTCAATACAGTCATGTGCTGGTAAGCATGTAAATAATGACTGTACATCAAAACTAACCATAGTTTCCTTGTCAGAGAGATGTAGGTGTTTTATTTCACTGACAAAATGGTAGGAATCCTTTACATGCGCTCTCGTCTTGCCTCTGAGTGGCGAGAGAATCTTCGCAATGTGTTGAGCCAATCTGTACGTTGGTGCCCCTATTTGACTGACTTTAGGGCGTAGTGGAGCATTTTCTTTGTGTATTTTCGGTAGACCATACAATTGAGGAGGTTTTGCACACGATGGTATTAAGTATTTCACGTCCAGATTCAGTTGTTCGGAGTATTTCTTAACAATGTCACTCGTTTGCTTGAGTATTTTGTTGGTCGGGTCTGTCTTAACCAATTTATATGTACTTTCATCCGACAAAAGATTTTCCATTTTTTGTTTATAATCGGACGTGTCCATCACTACCGTTGCATTTCCTTTATCTGCTCGAAGTACTGTTAGTTCAGGTTTAGCTTGTAGGTTCTTCAGTGCGAGATACTCTGGTTTTGGTAGATTCCTTCTCGGCACTTTCGACTGACGCAATACAGCCGAAACATCCTGACGTATGGCCTCGAAATCTTCCTTACACACATTGTTCTTCACTAGACAATCTTCAACGTTGCAAATAATGGTCTCATACGGTATTCTGGATGGCGTTATCGCATAATTTAAACCTCTGCATAATACTTTTTTGGTGTTTTGATCTAACGTGTGTTTTGACAGATTGACAACTGATTGTCTATGATCGGCGGACGGTAGCGTGTGATTGGTCCGTGCAAAAATGTTCTGTTTCATTTTGTACTGGTCATTTGATTTTTGTTGTAATTTTTCAAATTTTTCTATTTTGTTACGTTTACACGCGTAATATTTTGATGTTTCTCAGTTATTTATTGCATTGATGCATTTTTCAAAATCAAATGGAGTTATCAATCTGTATATTTCGTTAGACAAATCCTCAACATTTCTATTTATTCTGCGTAAGTCAGCGCGGTGTTCGTGTATCTTTTGAATGAGTAACTTTTCACTTGCCTGTTTTAAGATCTTAGCGCTCCCAGGTATGTCCTTCTTGGCTGATATTTTGCAGCATGTAGGGATGAGATCGTGATCACGGCATCTCTTCAAGAAATTTAAAGATGTTATGTATCTTGCGCGCTTGGTTTGTAGATCTTCTAACCGGCGTATTTTTGTTGCTGTTTCCACTCCGTACTCGTTAACATAATATTTTCTTGGGTTTACGCGAATGTTACACATTGAAATTATACTACAGTTTACGGATTTTATCGCGTTATATTGGTTTCACTGGTTATTTGTTATTACATTTAAACCGAAAGATCTAGAAACTACATTTTTATTACTAGCCGACGTTTCGAATTCTTTACAGGATTCGTGTTCACGGCAGACTGAGGTGATATTTGTCTTTGTCTTGAATTTATAAGTTATCTCAAAGTACCTGAACATTTTTCAACTATTGGTGTTACTATCTACGCAGAATGTGCTCACTGTGTCTTGATGTCTTCTGGTGATTTTGTCCTTCTTGGGTTTCATTAGCCTGATAACAGGGTCCCAAGCTGGAGGAACATTCCAACCATCTTCCCTATTGAAATTAGGATGTTTTTTAATTTCAATAGCTTCACGTATCATTCTTGGAATAAAGCGGTGTTCTTTTGCGAGTATCTGTGGTTTATCAAATCGCAGGTAATGGTTGGTTCCTTGTTCCATGTTCACACACAGCAGACTTCGTCGAGCGTTTGTGTTTAATGTCAGCTATATGTTCCTTTAGTCGAATGCCTATGCTTCTCTTGGTTTGTCCAATGTATGAGAGCCCACACTCACAGTCTATCTTGTAAACCCCGGCCTCTTGTAAGGGTAACTGACTCTTGACAGATGGTAATAATTGGCTTATCTTCGTTGGCGGCTTGTAGAATGTTTTGATTGAAGCTCGCTTCAAGATGTAGCCAATCTTGTCGGTCACGCCCTTGATGTATGGGAGGACAGCAGGTTGTCTCTCTACTGTGGCTGGCTTGTTCTTCGGGGATCTGTGACGTTGGCGCGGCGGTCGGAGCTTGTTGTCTTGCAGAACTTGCTTGACATGTTGAAGCTCGGCGTCCAGGTGTTTCTTGTCACAGATCCCCCGGGCTCTCTGAAACAAAGACATTCCCACGGTAGCTAACTGTTTAGGATGGTGGTGAGATTCACCGTTTAAGTGCCTATTTGTATGTGTCTTTTTCCTATACACAGTGTGGCTCAAAGAGTTGTTTTTGTTCCTGATAACAAGTACATCTAGGAAAGCTAAAGAATTGTTTGCCTCTAATTCCATTGTAAATTTGATGTGGTTATGAATAGAATTAAGATGGTCTAGGAATACATTAACACTATCTGTTGGTAAAATTGTAAAAGTATCATCTACATACCGCTTGTAGAACCTCGGTGTGATGGTGGCAGTCTGCAGGGCTCGCGCCTCGAAGTCCTCCATGAAGATGTCAGCAACAACAGGCGATACTGGAGAGCCCATTGCCACACCATCTACTTGTATGTAGTATTTCTCATCCCATAACAGATAGCCAGTTGTTAAGCAGTGTTTCAATATTTCTGCATATTCCTCAGGCATGTTGTTCTCTATTAGCTTCCTTCTAGTTATTTCAATACAGTCATGAGCTGGTAAGCATGTAAATAATGACTGTACATCAAAACTAACCATAGTTTCCTTGTCAGAGAGATGTAGGTGTTTTATTTCACTGACAAAATGGTAGGAATCCTTTACATGCGCTCTCGTCTTGCCTCTGAGTGGCGGGAGAATCTTCGCAATGTGTTGAGCCAATCTGTAGGTTGGTGCCCCTATTTGACCGACTATAGGGCGCAGTGGAGCATTTTCTTTGTGTATTTTCGGTAGACCATACAATTGAGGAGGTTTTGCACACGATGGTATTAAGTATTTCACGTCCAGATTCAGTTGTTCGGAGTATTTCTTAACAATGTCACTCGTTTGCTTGAGTATTTTGTTGGTAATAACAAATAACCAGTGAAACCAATATAACGCGATAAAATCCGTTAACTGTAGTTTAATTTCAATAAGCATTTATATAATTCATCAGGATCATCAACGGTTAAGTCAATACTGGCGATCTTGGCAGCAACATCATTACTAAAGTGTTTGAGGCGAGCAGAGGTCATTGGCCTACATGTAATTTCTTGTACTTTAGGGGTTGTATTAGTTGGAATAAAAACCTTTTGCCCGCAGTGATCCGATGTCAAGTCAGTTAAAACAGCCTTACTTAAATAAAGACAATTGCAAAAAACATTAACTAAGCATGTAGACGAATGTGAGGTTATTCTGGTTGGTTCAGAGAACAAAACATTTAAATGAAATGACCTAAATAAGCTAACTAACCTAGTACAAATTGGTGAGTTTTCTTACAAATTGACATTAAAATCGCCACATACGATTATAGACTTCCTACTAGAAATTATGTGTTTTAAGACATCCTCTATAATGCTTTCAAACTGAGTAAAGTCGCTTTGTGGTGGTCGATACACACACACTATCATATGTTGTTCAAGATCAACCCAAGAAATCTCAGCAGAGCGCTCGATAGAAAGTTTAGCTATATCCTTACGTTCTTTACATTTCAAACTATTACATACATATATTAGAGAGCCACCACGAATAGCCTTCTTTCTTACGAATGCACTTATAACTGAGTAATGTTGATTGTTAAATATTAATTGGTCACCTCGCAACCAATGTTCCGTAATACATAAGATATCAATATTATGTTTATTTAAAAATAAATCTATTTCTAATTCTTTGCCAGATGGGCCTTGTATGTTTTGATGAACTAAGTTTAAAACACATGAATGCCTATCTGTTGTCTCATCTAATAGTTTAAACTAATAGATGTGTCAATACTACTATTGGTATAACTATTATCTACCAAATTCCTAAGTACTCTAGTAGTACTCCTGTCAGTATATAAATTAAATGCTAATAATCTAGCAAGTTGTCGCCTATGTACATAAGAAAGATACATAGTATTTTTTGTTTAAAAGAAATTACTAATAAAAATATTAGTGTCAAAAAATAAAATACTGTCACTATGACATGTCCTATTGTACAATAATAAATTTAATTTGCCTATCTGCCTGCTTTGGTCATCTGTGAGAGCATATGAATAAGGCAATGCACAAATAATAAAGCAGCATCCTATTTTTGTGCTTACATCTATCATTAAGTCTGTTAATTCTATGAAATATACTATAATAAAATGACAAGCCTGCAACTGCAACTGAAAGCCGCTGAACACGACGTCATTGATCTAACCAATCGTCATAACATCCAAAATCAGGCACCTAGCCTATTGCATGAACAAGATACTCTGCGTAACACACGTATAATACATAAAGAACCAACAGTAACAAACCGAAGGAAAATTGACATCCGGAAAAATATTTTTATTTTTGGTACACAGCAGTGCGTCGGGCTTGCGGCAGCTATATCGCACTCCAGGACAAATAAACAGTACGAGCAATACAAAGTTATCGCTGAAACGAAGCCAAAGGCACCATGTACCGAAGTCATTAGGAATAGTTGTAATATAAGATTAAAGTCTAACGATAAGCTCTTAATATGTGTTGGTGAAAATGACAATAACTTGGGACTGATTCAATCTCAACTGCGAATGTTATTACAGACTTTTAGGAATAATAGTATAATTGTTTTAAATGTAATGGAAAACACGTATCTAGATACTGTAGGCTTAAACAATTCTTTAAAAAATCTGTGTAAAAAATACAAACATTGTCAATTCCTGGATTATAAAATAAACGCCTTTTCTAAAGTTAATGAACATTATAATATTTGCAAAGCATTAAATTACGTCATAGATTGTATAGATTATAATGAGAAGTATTTAGATCCACGCGAAATCAGAAAACACATAACGTGTAATAAATTAAGCGATAAAAAGATTGGTAGCATGAAGGAAACCAAAAAAGGAACCAAACCATTTTATTTCCGACTTCTTAGCGATTTAAAGTCACCACCTTACCGTGCTACACATGACGACCATAAACAATGCGGTAAAACAGTACGCAAAGGCACTATGCCTTATTACTTCCCTGTCGTAAATAAGAATGATACGTTTTTTCGTTCAGAATTACCCCACCGACACGATAAGGCATAGTTTTAGAGTATTCCATCAAAATATTGCTAGTATATTAGCCAAACAAGAATTACTTGAACTAACCATACAGGAATTAAACGAAGGAAATAATGAGCCAGATATAATATGTCTTTCTGAAACCTTTATAAAAAAAGGCAATGAAAATTATGTCAAAATATACAACTACCAAATGGCGCTCAATTTCTGTAGGGAAAACAAAGAGTAACCAAAGTAAAAACCTGTATTTTAATTAAAAATGGTATAAATTTTAAAGAATTGTCACTTGTAAGAAAATACGCTAAACAAAATACGTTCGAATCCTGCGGTGTAGAGATAACATCAAACAAATTAATTGTGATATGTGTATATAGAACACCCCAATCAGACCCTAAATAATTTATCTCGAAACTAAATTATCTACTGCATGATGTATTTAATAAATACAAATCCAAAATAAATATAGTTGTGACTGGTGATTTTAACATAAATACGCTGAAAAAAGGGACTATTACCAATGAACTACAGGATGTATATGTATATAAACTATAGTATGAAAATTCATATTACAGTGCCCACACGCAAATTGTCATGCATAGACCACATCATAAGTAATATTAAGAACGCTACTGCTAATGTGTTGCCTTTGCATCTTTCTGACCATGACACCGCACAGATGGTTAAGTTTCCTATAAAACCTAAACTGCAAATACCAACAATATACTACATGTACAAAAGAGACTATAATTTAGAACATATTGAAAAATTCAAGGAATGTCTATGGAGTCTATCGTGGTCCAGTGTATATCTTAAAAATGATGCAAGTGCGGCATTTAGTGTCTTTCATGAGTTACTTTGCCTATTCTACATTCTCTGCTTCCCAAAAGTACGAGTTAAAATGGATATACTCCACAAAAACAAACAAAAGTGGATAAGTAAGTATCTCATGCAAAGTTTCAAAACCAAGCGTATGCTTCGATATCGCTACTATAAAAATAAAAATCTTAGCAATAAAATAAAATATAATAATTATTCTTAGCTACTTAAAAATGCATCTACAATTCAAAAAAGAACGCAAACATAAAATTCATTAACAATAACGAAAATAAATGCAAAGCCACATGGACTGTAATTAAAAATGAAATAAATAACAACACCCGCAAACACAGCATAGACATTATAAAAGTCAATGATGTTGTGATTTCTGACCCTATAGAAATAGCTTCTCACTTCAATAACTACTACGTTGATTTGGCGGATAAACAAACACACACAACTAGAACTTACCGCGACCTTAATTTAACTCAAACAGTAAAATCAATGTATTTAACACCTATGTCCGAGAAAGAGGTAAAATTAGAAATTATGTCTCTGAATAACACTGGATCTGAGGGTGGTTCGGCGTTACACCGAGGTTCTAGGCGACTTGAAGAAGGAAATGGACTGTATCTAAAGGATGGCGAGTTCTAGTCGCCTAGGATTGAAATGGGAAGAGGATTGTGAGTGGGTATAGGATATTCTAAGGATGCTGAAGGATGAGGGGCACCTACCTTGTACGTCAGTCCTCTTTCCTTGCAAATGGCAGCATCCTGATGTTTTCGAGATGAAGCTGCTTGATTTACTCCACTACACAAATCACTTTCACTCGCGAGCGGTTTTGTATAAGCGGTAATAATTATAACGGTGCAGTGCGGTATGGCAGACACGTCCTCGAGCTTCTCGAATGTTCTCGACTGTCTCTCGCCTCGATGATCGCGGCGACCAATCCGCGAAAGGCGTGCGCCCCTTCCAGGGAATGGGATAGACAGGGACGGAAACATGGTATCGCTCGCATTAGACAAGCAACCGTGGAACGATTGACGTTGATGTGATTAGTTCTCAATGGAAAGGTAGATGGCGCTACCATATCCCCCCGGCCCTAAAGGGTTGCCTTTAAAGAAATAGAATTGAACTTAGCTATGTTGGGTGTACTACCGCATAACCCATCAATAGGTTAAGACAGCGATATGATATTAAAATTAATCTAAATTAACTTTAGCGAAAACTACAAACGCAATAACAGCGAAAACTACTAACTAATTACTTAAACTAAGAGGTAGATCCAACTTCAGTCTAGATCTCACTGAGTTGGAAGCGGACAAAGACGTACAACAGGGCGCACGTAGCTCCCCTTAGCGGTTTTCACGGTAACAACGCGGATTGTACCGTCCTTGGAAGTATGCAATTTCTCTACGATGGCTAACGGCCATGAAGGTGGTGGAGCATTATCATGTATTATGACGACCAACATACCCTCCTGTATAGGGGATGCAGGACTATTTCACTTGGATCTAGCCTGAAGCTGGTGTAGATATTCCACACGCCAGCGCCGCCAGAACGACTGCACGAGTTTATCCAGCAGAGTATGTCTCTGGAGCAAGCTTGAAGAGTCTGCTTCAGGAGTCGGAAATGACGATAATGGCACTGTGTTTAGAAAATGTGCAGGGCTTAACGCGGATGGTTCTGCAGGGTCACTACTCAACGCCGTGAGCGGACGCGAGTTGATCAGTGCCTCGACTTGTGCAAGGACAGTTAAAAGCTCTTCGTAAGAGAGGATCTGTTGACCTATAACCTTGAAGAGATGCGTTTTAATTACTTTGACCATGCTTTCCCAACATCCACCGAAATGTGGTGATGCTGGTGGAATAAACTTCCAATCAATATGATTTATGGAAAGTTCTTCCTGAAGACGAGTACGATATTCTTCCCTGAGAAACTTATAAAGGTCGCGTAAATAAGAGCTTGCTTTGTGGGCACAAAACAATTGCCGTTATCCGTGTACAAACACTGTATAGGGCCGCGCCGTGAGAGAAATCGTTTAAGGGCTGCCAGGAATGATACCGTGCTTAAATCTGTCGCAACTTCAATATGCGTAGCGCGCGTCGTTAAGCATATAAAAATACATAGCCAGGCTTTACGGCTTTTAACACCTCGACCACGCACTGGCGTATACTGCAGTGGTCCTGCGTAATCACAACCGGTGTGTGTAAACGCTTTAGCAACCTGGTTGACGCGCTGGCTAGGGAGATCGGCCATAGGAGGGAAAGTCGGACGCGGGCGAAATTTGAAACAGACGTTACATTTATGTATTCTGTGACGAATTATTCGTTGAGCGGCAAAAATCCAATACTTATGCCTAAGTAAGGACATAAGCAACTCTGGACCGGCATGGAGGTGCTTCTTGTGATAAAAATCAACAAGAAGGTCGACAACATGATCATGTCGCGGCAGGATGCAAGAATGTTTGTAGTTATAAGGTTCATCCGAATTTGACAGACGACCCCCAACGCGTATGACGCCGTGTTCATCGAGAAACGGCTTGAGTCTAAGGATAGCGGGAGAACAAGGTACATTGTCTTTCAAATTTTGAATGTCGTTACTAAAATGAACAGCCTGTACAGCTTGTAGTAACTTACATTCTGCGAATTTGATATCAGTACTTGATACAAAAGTCTCATTAGGTAGGTGCCTAAGAAACCTATAGACATAAACGATGGCGCGGAGTAACTTAGACCACGATGACATGCGTAGTGCGAGTGCATAGATGGGAGACTCCGCAACCTCAGCAATCACGGGATAAGAAACAGACTTCCGTTCGGGTACATCTTCGTCTTCTACACTGTGGTCAAAGGGTTGCATGGGCCATTCTGACGGATCATGGGAAATCCAAGAAGGTCCACGATGCCACAATGGATGATGCAGAAGATTAAGTGGAGTGATACCACGAGTCAAGCAATCTGCGGGGTTCTCAATACCCGCAACGTGATTGAAACAAGTAGCAGGAACCAGTTCAATCAATTTGCTAACGCGGTTGGCGACAAAAGTCTGCCAGCGATGAGGAGAAGAATGAATCCAAGCGAGCACTACTTTGGAGTCGGAAAATGCGTATATTTTATTAATGGGGTAGTGGGGCAAAACTGTGTCTTGAACCTTGCGGAGCAACTGAGACAGCAGAAGGGCCGCGCACAACTCTAGTCTCGCAACCGAAATGGTTTTAACAGGCGAGACCTTAGACTTGGCACAAACTAACTGCACCGAGTAGTTAGAACCAATGCGGACTTGCAGATATACGACTCCGCCGTAAGCACGCTCGCTGGCGTCAGCGAAACCTATTAAGTTGATGGTACATCCATCTACCAACCTAAGATGACGCGGAATAGTAATTTGATTGAGCGCGGTAAGCTCAATACAAAACTGGCCCCCTTTTTTTTTTTCTTTTCTCTCCTTTCTGCATAGTGGCAATCTGTTATAATAACAATAAGCCACTTTTTTGGCCGATTTATACTATTAAATCAGTAACTGTCGGGTTGTACTGAGAGGGTTCCTAATTCTTATCGGCTTCTCATTTCAATTTATCTGGAATCTGTTTCTTAGACTAGGAATGTCGTTTCGTTTAAGTCTCCGTCAAGTAAACCGAAAACTATCGCAGGATTTGTCCCAGCGTAAACCGAGAACCTTATGCGGTACAGACTTCTCAAACTCAATGTCTGGAGAAGCTTTATGAGAATCTGGTATGCGTGCGAGAACCTCCTTAGAGTTGCTTGTCCATTTGACAAGATCAAACTGGCCTCGCTTGAAAAGCTGAATAAGCTCTTCACAAAGCGAAATTGCTAGCGGAGCGGATATGACACTACAGGCAATGTCATCCATGTACGAAGCGGAAGTGGCAACAGCCGCTGCGGCGGGAAAGTGATCGCCTTCATCAGTGATCAACTGGCGAACAACTCGTAACGCGTGATATGGGCTAGACTTGAGTCCAAAACAAAGACGATTGAACTGATACACAGATAAAGGTTCTTTCCTGTCAAAACGATAAAAGATCCGTTGAAATCTACGGTCAGATTCGCGAACGCCGATATTGAGAAACATTTGGCGGCAATCAGCTGACAAAGCGATTTGGAAAAGACGAAACTTTATTATGATGTTAAATAAATCAACCTGTAGATTGGGGCCGGCATGCAAAATGTCATTAATCGACTGACCCGATGTAGTCTTACAACTAGCATCTAAAACCTCGCGAAGTTTAGTAGAGGTTTTATCTTCGCGAACTACGCCGTGATGCGGGATATAATGAGGGTAGAGAGTTGCCCTCGTTGTTTACAACTACACTCAAAAAACCTTTATCTATGTAGTCACGAATGACGTCATTATAGGCGCTGCGTAACTTAAGTGATGCATCAAGTTTACGTTCCAAACAATGGGAACGTCTGAGCGCAGCAGCCTAACGAATAAGGGTCACCACAGAATGGCAACGCCACAACGTATCTGCCACTGTCGTCACGAACAGTGGTAGCGCGGAAATGTTCTTCACACTCGAGATCTTTACGGCTCATCGAGGGCGGTGCGGTAACCTCTTCAAGCTCCCAAAATCACTTGAGAAGAGAATCAATATTATTTTCTTGAAAAACAGAACAACAACAAGACGTAACGTATTGAGAAGTATGTAATGTAGGTACGGTACCCATAATCACATACCCAAATACCGTCTCAATAGCGGGCGGTAAGTTATTTTGCTCACTACGTACAAGTTTAGGTAGTAACAAGTGCGGAAATATTGAAGCTCTGATCAAAACATCAATGTCTGCCGGATTTGCACATTTCGCGTCAGCTAGCGGTAATGTCTCTCTGTGTGAGTAACGATACGTCCACATTAGCGTCCGGCAATGTGTCCGTAATACGCTCCACGATAAGCGAAGAAATGTTAAAATTAATATTCCTATTAAAACGCGAATGTATTTTAATATCTACGGAACCCTTGCAATGTTTTTCTGACCCCCGATCCCCTTGACTACAAAGTTAGTATTTCTAAAGTTATCCCACAGTCCGAGGCGTTTGAAACAATCAGAAGTAATAAAATTACTGTGTGACGCACTATCTAGTAAACAACGAACTATGTGTGGCGCGTTATTAATATCATAAACGATAACTTGCGCTGTCGCTAATAGAACCGTCTTGGACGCCGTACACTACGGTTTTTTTCATCAGGATTGATAGAAAGTAATCTTGTGTTAAATTCGTCTAATAACTTATGAAAATCTGTTCGAATATTATCTACTGTCATACAATAACTAAGGAATGATTCTCTATTACTGTCAGACGCGGCTGCGGTCTTTGACCGCTCGTAAATGTTTTGAATGCGCTCAAATAAAATATTGCGTTTTGCTTCTAAGATTGTCATCTCTTTGTCTTCCGACACGCGTGACTTCTTTTGTTGTGACATGTTTACGTAAGTATAAGCTAATGAGACCGAAACAAAATAAGAATATCTAATGTACCTATTATTTTACCTAAGTAGGCTAAGTAGGCAACACTTTAGAGCTGTGCAATTAAAAGTTGCTCGAAATATGAGATTTACAAGACAACTATGATAGTTTCAGAAATAATAATTGAGTAAGTAGGTAGCTACATAAAAGTATATTACCTACTGAAGCGTGCGAAAACAACCATGTGACGGTTATGTGAATGGACTAGGCGTGCTATAACTGCCTAGGTATATAGATATAACGAGGTTTTACGTATAAAACGTAAATGAATCCGACTCGTATGGACCAAAAAAATGGTTCTGCGTTACACCGAAACCAAAGGTTCTAGGAGACTTGGAGAAAGAAATGGACTGTATCTAAAGGATGGCGAGTTCTAGTCGCCTAGGTTTCGAATGGGAAGAGGATTGTGAGTGGGTATAGGATATTCTAAGGATGCTGAAGGATGAGGGGCACCTACCTTGTAGATCAGTCTCCTGGTTTGTAACTGGCAACTTTGAACTGGCAACCCTGGCCAAGTGTCAACACTCGCTCGTGTTTATAAATAAAATAATAAATTTTGTGTACAGATACGTAAATACCAGTGAATTCACTTCTACGAGTAAAGAACTACTAGTGACAATGTTATACCAGTGAACATCTATGTGACTTCTAAATAATAACAACAATAATATTAAACAGTTATAGACAAAGTTAACAATGAAAAAGGAAATAATATAACAAAGTAAGCACATATCAGTAAGTTATTTTACTTATATACGTAGAAGGCAATGCCTTATAACTACTAAATACATAATAAGGAACATAAACATCGAATTTCGTCAAATGAAAACAGCTGATAATCCAAATATTAAAAACAAGAATACCAACATAATCAACTCATTACACCCTACTCGCTGACCAATCATATCCCGGCAGTATTAAATGACACATGACGTTGCGTTCAGAAACAGAAAAGACTCCTTCTTTGAACAACAGTCTTTTAAGACTATCACGTTCCGTTTCACTTTGGAACCTTGATGAATTTTTATTGGTAACATTACATAAATAAGGATGGAAAATATAACTATACGTAAAAAAACAAGATCAAACTCCCTGGGAGACAGTAAACAAAATTCAATTGAGACGGACTCGGACATGTTCGAGAATACTGTAATGAGTCTGCCTGATTCCTCTCCTTATGATAGTCAGACAATGGGAAGCCTTACTGACATGATACGGAAACTTCAAATAGAGCTACAAGTTGCACACCAAGAAATAGAGAATCTGAATGAGGAAAATACCAAACTAAAAGCTGATGTGGGCAAGTATGTTCAAATTATTGCGAACTATAAAAAATTAGAGCTACCCGTGAAAAAGTGCTTTACACCACGAACCGCAGGCAAGATCCATAGTAAAACACTATTGGCTCAGACTCCAACACCGGCTAAACCTCCTAAACTGGATAGTCACAATCCAAGTACGCCTAAAAACAGAAAATCACGGGCTAATGCGCTATCACCGGGCAATATTTCGCCTGCAAAATCCGCAAGCGACACGAAGTTAGAGACAGAATCTCAAGAAAAACGACCTAAACCTGTATCCGGGCCAGGAGAAAATTTTAAGAAGAAAATAATTATTATAGGCGATCAACAAGGCAGAAACCTACGAGAACTATTACAAATAAAATTGGGCAACAATTTTACAGTACAATGCACATGGAAAGATGGTGCAAAGTTATCGGATGTTTTAAAATCAGAACAAGAAGAAATATATAAGTTAAGTAAGAATGATATTGTAATTGTCCTGGGCGGTATAAACGACAACAATCCTTTTGACCTACAATGTGCTCTTGTTTCTTGGCTAGGTAGACTAGCGTCTAATACAAATGTTATATTAGGTGAGGTTCCTTATAATAGGTATTTACGAGAGCAGAAACTAAATAAATGTGTACAGTTTATCTGTAACAAATACGAAAATTGTACATTTCTAGACGTGCAATATAGTAACTTCATTCCATATAGAAAACATCACCCTGCATACATTTCTAGCAATTTGCTGCGTGAAATTTTGTCCATAGACTATAGGCATAAATTTAAGACATATCAAATAAAAAACCAGGTCACAATCTGTATTACTGGAAAAAGGCACACAAACTGATGCTGATGTAAACCAAGACCACAAAAACGTCACAAATGAAATTGGGGTAAAGACTTCAATTGTAAATTATTTGCCTAATATTAAGGGTACTATACCATATTATTTTACAAAAAAGTCACTAAACAGTGAGGCAATAACTCAGTGTAATACAAGCTCACGTCTTTTTCGACCGTAACCAATTGAACATATTGCATCAGAATGTAAATGGTCTCATAGGTGAATCCGAATTAATATCAACACATCTCTCAGAGTTATCAAATGAAGGTAAAACTATTGACGTACTTTGCATTACTGAACATAATATGTTAGAGAGTGATACAAATGTGTTACAGATACCAAATTATATGTTAATATCCTATTCCTGTAGAAACAACAGAAGGGGCGGCACATGTATTCTTGTACATTGTAATTTAAAGGCTGAAGTTATTAAAAATACTAAACTATATTGTATAACAAATCTAATTGAATGTTGTGGAATTAGTTTACCAGATCATAATATCATAGTTTTTTGCATATACAGACCACCAAAGATGAATACTGATGCTCTTAATGTATTCTTTGACAAGTTTAATGAAATGTTAACGAATTTCTGTTTGAGAAAGCAAAAACTTGTAATATGCGGGGATTTTAATATAGATAGACTAAAGAGAAATAAAATTAATATACAGTTTGAAGATATTGTAAGGTCCTACAACCTCAAATTAGCTATCAACGAAACAACTCGTATGATTAGTGGTACGTGCATTGATAATTTTATACATAATATGCGAGGATGCGGTACTGAGGTTGTTGAACTAGCGATATCCGATCATACATCACAAATATTAAACTGTACGGTAAAGGAATTTTCCATCTTATCTTATTGGTTTTTAACCCGACGGGACATTAGCATAGAAAACCTAAAAACATTCAGGAGCTCCCTACGTAGTCTAAGCTTCAGTGATGTTTACGAAACACAAGACCCCAATAAGGCGTTTGAGAAATTTATGAATTATTTTGATTTATTTTATAAATTATGTTTCCCTGAAATAAAAATAAAAATTGATAAATATGTAAAACAGAAGTGGATAACTAAGGGTATTCAAATATGCTCAAGAAGGAAAAGAAAACTACTTTTAGAATATAGAAAGCATCCAAATATGAAAAATAAAAATACATTTAAGACATATAGAAGTAGACTCAAAAATATAATAAAGCTCACGAAAAGGGCGCAAAATAATTATATGATTCAAACAGCTTCAAATAAGTCAAAAGCTACATGGAAAGTAATAAATGATTGCAAAACGATTAAATACAAAGACGAAATAACTTATATTAGGTACAAAGATAAAGTAAGAAACGATCCAAAAGAAATAGCACAGGCATTTAACACATTTTTTATAGAGCAAGTTAACAATGAAGGATCAATTAATGAATATAAAAATAGTATATCGTGGCATAAACCTGATTCAATGTTTTTAAATCCATCTACCCCACAAGATATATTTGAAATTATTGTGTCACTGAAAAACACTACAAGCACTGGTTATGATGGAATTTGTACAAAAGTAATAAAGAACGTCTCCATGGAAATAGCACCAGTGTTAAGTTATATTCTTAATCTATGTATAGATCACGGAGTTTATCCAGACAGACTAAAAATTAGTTTGATCATTCCGATATTCAAAAAACATGACAAGAAAAAAATGAGTAATTATAGACCCATAGCACTACTTTCAATATTTTCCAAAATATTTGAAAGATATATACATAAAGGTTTATATAATTATTTAGAGCATAACAAAATATTAACCGAAGCACAAGTAGGATTCAGAAGAAACAAAAACATCAATATTGCTATACATCGTTTTCTTCATGAGGTTATAAATAACTTAGATAACAGAAAAATAGTGTGTGCGTTATACATGGATCTGACTAAAGCTTTCGACTATGTCGATCATCAAATATTAAGAAAAAAACTGGAAACGTATGGAGTCAGAGGCAATGTTCTGGGTCTGTTATGCTCATATCTATCAGACAGGAAACAAGTAACACAAATTAAAAAAATATGTCCAATATCCAAAACGGAGATAAAATATATGTCAGATATAGGACACATGCGCTGTGGTGTACCTCAAGGTAGTGTTTTAGGTCCCTTACTTTTTATTATATTTATTAACGATTTTCCTTCAGCAGTAGAACACCCTATGATCATGTACGCTGATGACAGCACAGTGATTTTTTCTGGGAGTAGGGTAAATAATAACATTGAAACTGACATCAACAATAATCTCATTAAAATTGTAAACTGGCTGACATCTAATAATTTAGTAATTAATCTTGATAAGACTAACATTATGACATTTCGCAGTAATACTAATAAATCAATTACATTTGACATTAAATACCTTGACAAAGAAATTACGAATATTAATGACACAAAATTTCTAGGAATACATATTGACTCTAACTTGACATGGAAGTCACATATAGATAACATTTGTAATAAATTAAATAGTTTCTCGTTTGCTTTATATATGATGTCGAAAATAGTAAACCAGGAAACTGTACTGACTGCATTCCATGCTTATGTAACATCTACATTAAGATATGGTATCCTGTTTTGGGGTAACTCAACTGAAAGAGAACGGGTTTTCATAGCTCAGAACAGGTGTCTAAGGTCAGTATGTAGATTAAAACAAACTGATACGTGTAAGCCTCACTTCATTAAGTTTAAAATATTAACATTTCCTAGTCTGTATATTTATGAAGCTATTAGTTTTGTTAAATCGAATAAGCACAACTTTGATACATATAATAGTACACGTAATAATCATAAAATATGTATACCTCAACATAAGACAGCATTATATGACAAAAGTGTATTCTGTATGGCCCCGAGACTGTATAATAAACTACCAAAACATATATTAGAAATAGAAAACACTAAACTCTTTAAAAAAGAAATTTTCAATTTACTCACTAGAAAGGCATATTATACTTTGGACAAATTTGTAAAGGATAAAAATATTGACATCGATTAAAATATTAATAATGAATTGAAAATAAATGTGTCTAGCTTCTGTTTGGTTGTATAATGAAGAATTGAATTGTATAATGTATAATAATTGTTTAGACTACTTTAGACTAATATACTGTATATTTGCATGCCATTTGGTGGAATATGGTCGAGACCAAAATGTTATTTTGAAACACCCATGTAATACCTGTATTCGCAAATAAAGATATTATGATTATGATTATGTGTTTTCGAGATGAAGCTGCTTGATTCACTCCACTACACAAATCACTTTCACTCGCGAGCGGTTTTGTATAAGCGGTAATAATTATAGCAGTGCGGTGCGGTATGGCGGACACGTTCGCGAGCTTATCGAATGTTCTGGACTGTCTCTCGCCTCGATGATCGCGGCGACCAATCCACGAAAGGCGTGCCCCTTTCAGGGAATGGGATAGACAGGGACGGAAACATGGTATCGCTCGCATTAGACAAGCAAGCGTGGAACGATTGACGTTGATGTGATTAGTTCTCAATGGAAAGGTAGATGGCGCTACCAGAGGGCTATGACAAAATCAACACTAAAATCATAAAAGCTTGCTGCAATGAGTTATCGAATATCCTAACATATCTAATAAATATGTTATTCTCTTAAGGCATTTTTCCAGAAGTATTAAAATTATCTGTCGTTAAGCCTCTATTCAAGAAGGGAGAAAAATCCGATATTAATAATTACCGCCCAATAACTTTAATACCCATTGTGTCTAAAATATATGAAAAATGCATGTACAAAAGAATAATGAGCTATTGCACCAAATTTAAAATCATATGTAACGAACAATATGGATTCCAAAAATTTAAATCGACTACATTAGCAATTTTCTCCCTCATAAAAGTAGTACTTACGAACGTTAATAATAAATATTTTACCACGGGTCTGTTTTTTGATTTATCAAAAGCGTTCGATCTGGTTTCTCATGACATGTTGCTGAAGCTGGAAGCTATAGGGATTAGGGGACCTGTACTTCAGTGGAAATCATCTTATCTACGTGAGAGAATACAGAGTGTCATTGTTGATAAGATTGATGAAAATGGAGACCTAATATCATACTCATCAACATACAGGGATATCAAATGTGGCGTCCCACAGGGCAGCGTATTGGGCCCAATATTATTTCTTCTATATATTAATGATATAATTAAAGTAAAGAATCACAAATGTATACTTTTTGCCGACGATATATCTATTACTAGAGTCCGCCAGCAGCTACGCCTGCATTTTTTTTTAAATTTACCCGTTTTGGCCGATCCCGTGGTAATTTCGGGAAATCCCTTCTTAGTGCACCCCTACGGTCCCCATGGAACATACACGCCAAATTTCAGCTTCCTGTGCCCAATAGTTTCGGCTGTAGCGTGTCTGTCAGTCAATCAGTAACGCAAGGATTTGATTACACGCAAGATAGTGACATCTAATAAAAAGAATAATACAATTAGAGATCATGAGTCTGACATTAATATTAAAATTAATTCAATATTGCATTGGCTTGACATAAATAATTTGAAAATTAATTTAGATAAATCTGTTTACATTCAATTTAATCAATCTAATAATAATAATTACACTATTAACCTTAATGTAAATCATATAAGTGACAAATACAAAGTTCCTGGGAGTAATATTAGACGAAGATATTAATTGGAAATCACATCTAGACAAAGTCACCAACAGAATTAATAAATTTGTTTATGCCTTAAAGCAAGTAAAAAACGTGACAAACATAAAAACTGCCATTACATCCTACCACGCTTATGTGGAATCGCTTTTTCGATATGGGCTTATAATAAGGGGTAATAGTACTGACTTCAGTAGGGCATTTGTAGCACAAAAATATGTATAAGGGCTATAAATGGCCTTCAGCCAGACAACTCATGCAAACCAATATTTAAAAAGCTTAACTTGTTACCGTTACCATCTCTCTACATTTACAAAATATGCATGTTTGTATACAAGAATAAAGAATTGTTTAAAACAGAAGATGAGATATATTGTTGGAATAGGCGAGATCCTTTTAGATTAGTGTTAAGTGACATTCCTAGACTAACCAAATACAACAAAAGCTGTCTTGCAATGTGTGTACGTATCTTTAATAAATTGCCAAACCACTTTAAGCAATTAGAATTTAGATTATTTAAGAAAGAATTGTATACTTGGCTAAATGAATTTAATTTTTATAATTTAAAAGAATTTATGAATGCAAAGTTTTAATAACTATGTACAAGTAAATATTTTGTTTAAATTTTTGCATGCTATATTCTAGCGAAACATGTTTGCTCCTATATTATAGTAACTTTTATTAATACCATGTTTTATGCGAATAAATTATTATTATTCATTTATTCGTCATTACTCAAATTTAAATTACTTTTTTAAATATATCACTTACAAAAAATAAATACATTTAAAAATATAAAAAAAAACCGTGGGATCCCATCAGCAACGGGCACAGGGTCCAAGCTGCCGGTGGTTAGGGCTCCAGAGACAGGAACTTCCTCACAATACGTGCCGTGTCGAGAAGAACTGCCTTTTGCATCAGACCCTTGACCCAAGCACCCCCCACCCCCCACTCTTAAGGTGACGATCGAGGCTCTTGGCTATTAGACCATTAACCGTCACAACTATCGGCACAATAATTGCCGAGTCCACATCCCACATGTCGACAATCTCATGAGCCAAGTCCAGATATTTAACCCTTAGCCACCTAGCACCTATTACCGTCACACTACCACCTAACATACGTCTGTGAGACCGAGTGAACGGTAGATGATCACCTAAATATCCAAGGTTTAATCGATCCCAGTCTATTTGCACAGGGGCCACTGTTTGTAGTTTTAGTGATCAAGTTTATATACGCGTAATGGTGCTTCTGATTCTCCTTCGACATTTAACTTGGATAACTACGTAGTCAAAGACGTTTGATGTGTGGTGTTGAAGGTGGTTCGAAATTAAAGAACGCACTCGCTATCGAGACACATACACTTTAATATTCTTTTAATCTGCTCTTACAATAGTTGCCTTAGTTTATATACATAACTAACACGTGGTTATATGCTAAATAACTTATCATATACTTATTTATCATATATCTAATGATATGTGATGGACGTGACACACACCGCATCACCCATCCCAAAAGAAAAAAATTAAATATAATTTACACTTTTTTCAAATCAATTGTTATATAACCTAGTTCTATTCTTATGGACAACATCTATTTTATTTTTATATTTAATAACGACATTAGGCGATTCGTTTTTTATGCCCTGAAACGGACCTTCATATAATATAATAATAAACAATCAAACTTAGTGCCCGTTTCATTTTTTACTAAGACTAAATCACCTTCCTTATACGTAATTGGATTGTCTTTTTGTCATACTTATATTTTCTAACACATATACTTCTCATTAAATTTTCTTTAGGGTCAGCGTGAGCCCTCTGCAATCTGTATTTTAATATTTAATTCTAATGGGTAGTTATAAAAAATATAATTATAAAGGCTGGACGCTATTATCTTTTAAATTATTCGGCAATATCGACTAACTCGAACGGTGTATATTGAGTCACTACATTAACTGTTGTATTATAGGAAAAACACCAATACGGTATCCAGGAACTCCATTCAGAAGAATTATTATTAGTTTGTATACGTAAATATGCGCCTAAAGTTTTAGGGACATTTTCTAAAGAACCTACGCTCTCATGATAATATGCCGTTGATAAAATTGTATTAATTCCTAATACGTTACATAATTCTATTATTTAGATATCATCCTCGGTTAGATTTTTCGCAATAGCGTCACATTGTGAAAGAATTTCTCTGCTTGTGGCCCCTGGTTTAATCAGGGAATATGGCTTGTAATTATGTCCCCGAATACCATTCCTTGTTTGTAAAAATTTTGCGGATAATCCTCTTAATTTTGCATGATCTCCCAATAGTATAATTTTTCTGTTTGTTGTCGTACTCGTTACGCCATCTGTTTCGCTCACTGATGAACTAATTGGAAGAACGGAATGCAAACGGCTGTCTTGATCCATGACACACGATTGATCTTTAGGGTATAGTTCCAGAGGTTGACCACTAGGTGGCGGTATATGTTTCGTTTGTTGGCATTTCGTTGGTGTATTTTGTGATTGTCCATTTTCAATACTTGAAAAATCCAATCTCGACCTAATTAGTCTTTTCTTTGCAGATTTTGTACATGTTTTTTTAGTTGTGGTGGTTGTTTTACATATTCTTGTTAATTGGTCGATTCTTAGTTTGTATTCTTTTATCTCCTCATGTTGTTTACTATTTTCAAGTAGCAAAGTTTCTATTTCATTTTCGGCAATCTGCAATTTTTCTTCTAATTTGTATACCTTTTTTCTCAATTCATGAATGTCATCTATTATGTTATTACTTAAGTCGGGAAAACTTCTATTTAATTCTTGTGTAGGTGTCGTTTTTAAGGACAAGTAGTCAATATCTTCAGGGTCTGACTCTTCAGAGAACTCATCAAAAGAATTTTCTGTGGGAATATTAATTTTCGATTTGTTTCGAAAAGTAACATTTTGTGAAGAATTTCCTGTTGAATTAAATCTGGTTATTGGAGTATTTTCAATAATTTCGCGATAGTGTTGAACCTTTTTGTCTGACATTCTTCACTCATTAACAAAAATCAAATATGAAATTGAAAATTGTTATATGTGGGATTCGAACTCGATGATTACTACGTCGTCGTTATTACAGTCGGTCTGTCGTTGACCGTACTACGATTGCTTAGTACTACTAGCGTAAAATTAGCGTTTGGTTAATAGTCGCAGAGTAAAATTCTTCACGATGACTCATGCTGCAAAAATGTCTATAGACCGTTTGATCCGTATTAAATTTGCACTGTCACTTTGAACTTGAATAGAGATTTTAGTCACTTTTTCTGTTGTTTATAATTATATTCATATTTTTTTTGTATGCATATATGCTTTGGTACACAGTTTCGTTAAGTTTTTGTTTATTAGTCACTTCCAATCACTTGTTTTAAGAAATATCACTAGCTGAATTGATGTTTATTTTATTTGAAAAGTTGAAGATTAATGTTTGTGCCAACACTTGTACTTTGTTTTCAGACCGTATAGAACACTTTTACACACATTACTTTAAATAAAAGTCACTTTTAATAATTTAAATTTTAAAGTAAACACAGAGCTGCCTCATAATGTACTTTACGTGACGGTGGCGCCACCTATCCTCCTGTTATAATATCTAATACGTTATACCAGCTTTACGTAGTTGGCTCATGCAAAAAAGCTTTTACTCTATTAAAGAATTTTTATCAAGTAATTAAATGATGAATTATCGGTGTAATGAGTACCTAATTGACCTATTGATGAATAAATATATGACATTGTTAACATAATATATGATCAATGAAATAGATTTAACTTGTTCAATTTATACTGTATGTTCCTACATTTGCATGCTATTTTAAATGGCTAAATGGGCTTGTACTTTATATTATTATCATACTATGACATCAACATCTGTAATGTACCCTGTTTACAGTAAAAAAAAAAAAAAAAAAATTCTATCATTACTTTAGAAATAAATTCTGAACCCCGATCTGTAGCAATTATCTTAGGTATCCCATATCTCAAAATAAAATTTTCGACTAAAGTTTTGGCTACTTCATTAGCCGACTTAGTCTTTAACGGATATGCTTCCACAAATTTTGTGAATTCACATTGAAGTGTCAGGAAATACACATTTCCATAATTATCTTTGTCAAGAGGACCCACAATGTCTAAATAAATCTTTTCAAAAGATGGCGATGCAGTCGTAGTGATCGTCAACGGTTCTTTTGTATTTCTATATTTTTGTTTTTGACATTTTTCACATTTTCGTACGTATTCCACAATATATTTTTCAATGGACGGCCAATAATAATACTTTTTTATTTTGTTAACCATCCTACGTATGACCACTACTTGGTAAAATATGAAAGTCGTTCATTATAACCCTTTTTTCCTCTTTATTTTCGACTCTTTGCACATCTTTCACTACGCATACTCTAAAATCTTGAGATAAAGTTTTAGCATTGTGTTTTAAATATCGTGCCATATTTTCAATTAACTCACCGTTATAACAGTTTTTTAATATGATAATTTCTTTAATATCTCTTTCGAAACAAAAACTAACTATGTCTTTCAACAACTCGTCTCGACCAAATACCGATAAAAAAATCATAGTTTATATAAATATTCGAGTTTTCTGGCACATATAACAAATTGCGTGACTTTGAAAATATTTTATTCTTCTTGTTACGTAACAACTTATTCCATGAATCTAATCTTATTTGGACTAGTTCAATATCATGTCCGTGTTTTTTAAGAATTTCTACGATCCTAGGGTGATCAAGCCTACTAACCGTAGAATCTTCCTTGTCAGTATCCGATTTTTTCGACTCTAATAGACGTTTATTTTGTGCTCTCTTAAGTACATATAAAGTCTTTTCATGCATGTTTTTTAAATCATCACTCGATAAAACTATTCTGGACAATGCATCTGCTAACACATTTTCTTTTCCTTTTACGTATTCGACCTCGAAGTCGTATTCTTCAAACATAGTCGGCATTTTGTTAACCTGCTTGACGGATCTGTCATATTAAATAAATATAGTAACGGTCTATGATCGGTTTTTACGATGAATTTTCTTCCGTATAAATATGGTCTGAAATATTTCACTGACCAAACTATTGCTTATAATTCCTTTTCAATAATATGATAATTTAACTCAATCTTATTCAAAGATCAACTGGCATATGCCACTAGTTTCCCATTTCCATTACATAGCACACTACCTATAGCAATTCCCGAACTGTCTGTCTGTCATATAAAAGTGTTACGGTCTGAAAAGCTTGGACAATCTAATACTGGAGGGCTTATCAACATTTCTTTTAGTGATACAAATGCTTTCTCGCATTCAACAGTCCAGTTAAATACTACATTTCTTCTACATAACTTATTCATAGACAGAACTATACTAGCAAAATTAGGAATAAACTTTCTGTAATAGTTTGCAAAAGCTACAAAACGTTTTACTTCATCGCTACTAGAAGGACGTGGATATTTTTTTATAACTGCAACTTTTTCTGGGTCTCGTAAAATACCATCTGACGATATAATATGTCCTAAATAAAGTATCTGCTTTTTCAAAAACTCACATTTTGATGGATTTAATTTTAGATTGACTTTTCTTAGTTGCGAAAAAACTGACATGAGATTTCGATTATGAATTTCAAGGTTTCGTCCAAAAATGATCAAATCGTCTAAATAAACTAAACCTTTGTCATAATTTAACCCTGACATGGCTACAGTCATCATTCTACTAAATGAACTTGGACTTATCTTTAATCCCATCGGTAATCTGCACATTTGGTATTGCCCCTTGTCTGTTGTAAACGCTGTACAGTTTCTACTGTTTTTCGCGAGACAGCACTGAAAATACGATTGGGATAAATTGCAATGACTGTAATACATAGCGCCTGACAAGGACTCTAAAATCTCATTAATATTAGGTAAAGGAAATTTATCGTCTTGTATTTTTTCATTCAACTGTTTGTAGTCTATAACTACGCGCTATTTCTTTTCTCCGTTACGATCTGCCTTTTTTGGAACAATTAACACAGGACCAGACCACTCACTATCTCGTCAATAATATTATTATCAAGCATCTCTTGAACCTGCCGATCAAGTTCCTTTTTCTGAGCGTGAGGTATCCTATACTGTTTCCTATATACTGGCGTGGCATTATCCTTTAGTCTAACCTCCTGTTTATAAATATTCGTGACAGTTAATTTATCTCCCGGAATATGAAATATATCTGGGAAGTTTGCACATATTTGCTCGATCGATAACCGTTCCTCCTTATTCAAATAATCTAATTTAAGCAATTGTGTTTAATATCCTAATCGGTATCATCCCATTTTTAGGCCTAGCTATCACATTAGCCAAAAAAACACCTTTACATAATTCTTTCCTAAATGCTACACAATCTTCTGTTCTATTAACAGGCAAATATTTAATAACTTCACAACGCGGGGAAACAGTCAATAAATAATCATACAAATTTAATAAACTAATCAGAATGCTGATTCAATATTATTTATTCTAAAAATAACCAAACTACGTAGTCAAAGACGTTTGATGTGTGGTGTTGAAGGTGGTTCGAAATTAAAGAACGCACTCGCTATCGAGACACATACACTTTAATATTCTTTTAATCTGCTCTTACAATAGTTGCCTTAGTTTATATACATAACTAACACGTGCTTATATGCTAAATAACTTATCATATACTTATCTATCATGTATCTAATGATATGTGATGGACGTGACACACACCGCAGATGAATAAAAGCTCTGTAAATTTCGTACCCGTGACACAGGAGTTTAATGGTCTATATTCATGATATTACATTATCAGCTAATACTTTCAATGAGAGCATCAAACCACATCACTTTACGAGCTACCAGCCTTTATATGAATGAAAACTTTTTATTTATTAAGCAACGCTTAACTATGAACATCAGCTGAAATATATACATAAGTAATTTGTATTACAAATTGTTTGTAGTTTGAACTCGGTCCACTAATTAAAGTTAATATTGCGTTTAAAGTCCCTGCCTTTATTTCTTAATCGATGCGATTAAATTTAGCATCTTGAATTTTATCATTATGAGCAAAACTATACGTTCTGAGAGCTTGAAACGTGACACAACGGCGCAATGGTTAAATAATATGACTCATCTAATTATATGTATTCACTCATCACCATACTGCCTTTCTGCTGTGTAGTATTTGCTATCACAGCAAATATAACCACTACACAAATCGATGTAACACTGTCTCACAACTACACATAGATCCGAGGAAGCACGTCTAGCGCGCATCGCGACACACAGACAGTGACAGCCACAGACTATACAGATATACTACTAGTGACAGGTGTCAAATGACGCTACTTCCTCTACTGGTGTACATGAGACAATGTATCGTATCTATCGCATAGATACAAACACTACATCTCTTCCCTTTTAACATTTTGATTTATCATTATAATGTATGTCTATTTCATTGGCAAATACGAGTAATTATACGTCATTGTTTTATTTTTCTTATAACTAGACCTTATACGCAAAATACACGCCAGGACGTGGAGTTGCGGAAACAGCCCATAGATGCTTTCCCCTTCTGTTTGTTTTGGCCTTACCGAGCAGTAAGGCCAAAACAAACAGAAGGTTCTCTTGCGGTCTCCGTATTTCTTTTCCTTCTTCCTTTTGTAACTTCGGTCTCATTATCCGTCTTGTCTCTTAAAATAGATTTAATAGTCTTTTTATGCGTCTTACTTATATATTTCAACATTGGGGTTTTATCCATGTTCATTCTCTTGAAAAATACTCTTGATGTTTTTCCTGTTACCGTATGGGAGGTGGCATTGTACTTCATTCAGTTTTTTTTTTTGTGTATCTTTCATACCCTGCTTTTCTCTTGAGTCGTTTTACTGTCTTTGGTTATATGCTCTTTTCATTAGTGGCCAATATCGCACTGTGTTTAAATTAAAATATCACCATCATGATAAAACTTTCAACTCCTCGCCAACGAACCGCCGCGAATCAGACGAACAGCATCCGTAGTGACCTATAGTGGGCAGCCCAGCCGACCGAAGACTTCTCTCAGAATTTTTATGATTTGCGAACTCGTTATAGTTCTTGTAATCTTGCTTTCTTTACAGTGGTTGTAACTTCACTATACACACAACAAGAATATAATCGTTATTTGGCAATGGGCCCAATAGATTGATAGCAATATCAAAGTTCTCGTCCATAAATGGGTACTAGAGAACTTGCTAAGCTAACTAGAGTGCATCCTTTGCAATTCTTAATCGCCCATTCAACGTCCAGTCCTTTTTCTGTCTCGCTATATTTTCTTTTACATTGAGTGTCCGATTTCCGTACGCTATATTTCATATTCTTGGTCCTTTACTATCACTTGTGCATATACCGCTCTCAGTCCTATAGGACTTGCGTCTGCTTTTACCCACGTCTTGTCTTTAATGTCGCAATATCCCAATGTCTACTTCCGACATCATTATTTTTTCATTCATTCTCATTCATTCCGATCTCCTCTTCAGTATTCTTCTATATTTGCCCTATTGCCCAATTTCATAAAAAGCTCTGTAATTCCTCTCCAGTCCTTGGCATTCCAAATCCAGTTCATTTTTTTCAACGGCCTGACTCTTACCGGTAACAGTTCGTGACCCAAAGTGCGTTGTCTGTGCTTTATGATTACCTACATTTCTTTTTATTTAATAAAACATTGTTTTATTTAATGCATTGCTGTTGTGCTGTTGCATTTACTCCTACAGCGAGACTGGAACTCTCCGATAGGGTGGCATAGCTGGTTCGACCGATGTATCAAAAGATATCTATCTCACCTTTTATAGCTACGTTGTCGTTCATGTCTAATATATACACACATCAACAAAGTCTAGGGATATTTTATATTTCATCAAATATCTAAAAATCTATGAAGAATTTTCTGATACAGTAAATAGAAGAATCATAGATTATTATAAGGTCTTTAATAAAAATAAAAAACATTTCGTGTTTTTTTTTTGTTTTAAATAAAAAAAATAATTTTTTTAATCATCATGGAAAATTAGTATGATAACAACAAACATTTCTTCTTAAAAAACTATTAATTTTAATAAAAATGGAAAAAATCTTGTAAAATCTAATCATTAATAATCAGTGTTGCCACCTCTTACATTGATTACACATCGACATCGATTGTTAATACTTAAAATTAAATTGTCAATGTCTTGCTGCGGTATGAGGTCCCATGTCCTTTGCAAGTGTTCGTAAAGTTGTTGTTCAGTCGTCAAATTTGGTGGAAAATCTCTCAAAGCTTTTCGTTGTAACATGTCCCAGGCATGCTCGATAGGATTTAAGTCGGGTCAATCCAAAACTTGAATATCGTGCTCTCGGAGAGCGTTCGATACCAGCCGCGCCGTATGGCAAGGAGCATTATCGTGCATGAGTAGAAATTCATGGCCTATTTGAGTTCTGTGTGGGACAATAACGGGCTCTACTACCTCCTCGTGGTATTTTTGTGCAGTCATGCTGCCTTGGATCCAAACGAGTTGGGTTCGTCCGCCAAGACGAATTCCTGCCCACACCATGATTGTCCCGCCTTGGTATGGGTGGACCTCCTGAGGGTGCCGTAGACGGCTAACTCTCCCTGGAGCTCTCCAAACGCGTGTTCTTCGTGAATCCGGGTGAAACCCAAACCGGGACTCATCGGTGAACAGCACCAAAGACCATTGTTCGTCACTCCATGGTAAATGCTCTCGAGCCCACGAAAGCCGCCGACCGCGATTGCCACGTCGCAATGCTGGAACACGCAATGGTCTTCGAGCATGAAGATCAACTTCATGTAACCTTCTTCGCACGGTTTGGTCGCTTACCAGCAGCTGGTGGTCCTCCTGGAGCCTTTGCACTAGTTGCAGCGCTGTGATATTGGGTTGTCTTCTGGCGGTCATTTGGAGAAATCGATCCTGTCTCTGCGTATTAACACGATATCTACCTGTGTGCTGTTCGGCCACATCTCCAGTACTGCGATAACGTGACCACAACCTTGATATCACATTTTGACTGGTATGTAGGGCCTCAGCAACGACGCGTTGAATTGCACCATTTTCTAACATGCCCACGGCTCGTAACATTTCATCTCGACTCAAATGACGACGTGACATGACTTTTAAAGTTCGTACGTCACGTTAAATTAAAAAAGAAAAACAATTAAAAACCCTTTTCATTAATAATTATAATAAAACAGTTTTAACTTTCTTTAATGTAACGAATTACTAGCAAATTTGCCGCCATATTTTGTTTATTATTTTGTTTTTTTTCTTTCCATGTTCAAATTTTGAAAATAGAATAAAAGAGGTTTTAATCTGTATATAAACTTTTTGTGGAAACTAACAAGGTTCTAAACTATAAACTCGTAAATAATTTAGGATTAAGATATCCCTAGACTTTGTTGATGTGTGTAGTTCTTCTTCTTGATGTGCCTCTACATTACTGAAGGTCGGCGGTCAGTTTTTTGAACTTTTCTCTGTTTATTGCAAGTCGGAACAGTTCTTCCACAGACTTGATGTCAGTCCACTCTCTGATGTTCCGGAGCCAAGACATTTTTCTTCTACCAACTTTTTTGCCTGCAATCTTGCCCATCATGATGGTTTGTAAAAGCCTGTATCTTTCATACCTGAGAACATGACCTAGATAAGCCACTTTCCTTTGCTTGATGGTGCGCAGCAACTCTGTTCCCTTGGACATACGCCTCAGACCTTCAACATTGGTGACTTTATCAGTCCAACTGATGCGAAACATACGACGATAGGTCCATATTTCAAAAGCCTCGATCTTTTTACGGAGGTCTGCTTTAATGCTCCACGCCTCACACCCGTAAAGGACAACTGGCCAGATATAACATTGTAGGAGTCTGGTAAATATATACTGCACTTCCCATTTCCCAGCGAACGCCTCCATTGTCTCTTGCCACAGTCACCCTATCCTTGCGGACTTCGGGCGAGCTTCCGTTCTTTGTTGGAATTCTATAGTTTTGCAATATTTTTGGTAGCAACCGCACTCCCCGTAGCCGTTACACTCCCTTGAACTTTACTGGGCAAGGAAGGCCCCGGGACACATGCGCTGATATGCCACATCCTGCACACCTCGGTTTCCTTTTCTCTTCACTCAACTTGCTCTCTTGTTTCGCCCACCTAGCACCATTCCTGCTTTGGTTTGTCATTGCAATAACTTAATTTGCCTTACTTAGTTTTTTTGTTCGTATCAGTTCCGTTGGCAATCCACACCCTCCAAAGTGTTGGCCATAGTGATAACCTTGTCCAATGCCATCTCATCACCCATTGTCAACACTTATGTCCGATGGCATGGATGTATCCAGTATTTGGTCTATTATGTGGTCATCAGGTTCTTCGAACATACACTTCCGAGCCCGATTCCTCAGCTCAACAAGAAACTTCTCGAAACGTTCTCCTTCATCTTGCCGAATAAGCCGGAAACCGCACCGTTCAAAAGTCGTGTTTTGTTTAGATGAGGGGTACCATAAAGTTTCTAAATAACTACTTCAGAAATACTCACATCCACTATAGCTTTCTGCTAGCTCCTGGCAACGGTAAAATATTTCTTGTAGTCCGCCTCTTCTTAGGACTATCAGCAAAGCTCTCATAATAGCTGGGGTGACAATGCCAGCGGCCTCAAGATGAATTCAAAGTGGCCACTTCCATTTTTCCTTTGTAAGCCGACTGATTAACTGACTGTGTCCAATGAAATGGAATTCACAATTTCAATTTATTGGAATCCCTTTGTCCAATTCCAATTAAATGAAATTCCTAAGTCCAATTCCAATTTAATGAAATTCCTGAGTCCAATTCCAATTTAATAAAATTCCTTAGTCCAATTCCAGTTTAATGAAATTCCTTAGTCCAATTCCAATTTATTGACATTTCTTAGTCCGCTTTCAATTGAATGGAAGGCCACTTTCAATTGAATGGAAGACCACTTTCAATTGAATGGAAGACCACTTTCTATTGAATGGAAGACCACTTTCAATTGAATGGAAGACCGCTTTCAATTGAATGAAAGACCACTTTCAATTGAATGGAAGACCACTTTCAATTGAATGGAAGACCACTCCAATTGAATGGAAGAGCACTTCCAATTGAATGGAAGACCACTTCCAATTTAATGGAAGACCGAAGACCACCTCCAATTTAATGGATGTTTGTCGAATCAAATAAAATCAAATCATATTTTATTTGTTATACATAGGTTTAAAATCGTTGGTTATAGACAAATATAATAGTACGCTATGTTTTGTCATTCAGACATACAACTATTAGGCATATACTTACCAATTTAATTAAACAAGAAAATAATCAATATAAAATGTCAATTTAAATACATATTAAGATAATTAGAATCACCAATTCCAATTTTAATGGTCGAGTGGAATTCGCTATCTTCGAGACTTAGATCATAGATACCTCGATTCCTTCATATAAGGATTGTATTAACACTCGTAGTGACGTTATAATTCCATCGATACCTTTAGTAAACAGATCAGCCTCTACCCACGGATTCGCTAACCCATCACTTCAGTAGGTATCCCATGGGCCACTGTGCTGCACAAGCCACTACTAGTCTACTATACTACTGCAATACCTTATCAAAATGCCTCTTTTCATGAAAAAGTAACAAGTATTCCTGACTCGGTTTCATAAAACAACAATAGGCAGATCCCAATTTGAACAGGTTTAACAAATGAAATCACACACGTGTCTGTATCTACGTTCAAATCTCTTATCGCTATTCATGTTTGATTCACACCTTTATTTATTTCAATCTGAGGATTTATCAACATTCTATTGAAATTAATTCTGGCAAACCTGATCTTGAGTGATCATTCAAATACTTTCCGTATTTGTATATGATACGTCATTTTACAACCCCATTGTAAGGATGTGTCGACTTTATAATGGCTTACCAAAACGTAGTTCCAAATTGGATATATTCAACAGTAAATTAACTTTTAAGAACGATGTTCAACATATTATGTCTCATGAGTAATGGCTACTAACACTTGCAGTAACATAAACGAAACGAACTTTACACAATAAGTTTATTTCTTTCTTTTTATTATTTAAATTTTTCACTCTGTTATTTTTACAGATCATGATGAATACGCGTATTTAGGAACCTAGTTCAGTTTATAATTCTATTGCTTATATATGTTTGCCACAAATGTATTAGATTCTGTCATGTGTGATTAAATAGATAAATAAATTTATTCGATATTGACCACGAGTAAGCCCATCATTAATCCACGAATATTCGTAACGCCATTTGTATACGTATCCTACTCTAACACTAGAAAGACTTCATAAATCAAAGTGGAGTAAATAATTTTGTTGTGTAAGGCTGCTATTTTAATGTAGTTTCCATGTACTTTTCTTACTTTAAGAATTAGCAGAATACCGATTCTGAGTCAATTCAAAATATATTATGTCATTCCGTTCAAAACATAGTTTCATCTTATACTAATATATAAATCGGAAGGGTTTGTTTGCTTGTTTGTTTGGCCGAACACGCCAATCCCAGGAACCCCTAGACCAATTCCAAAAACTCTTTCAGCGTTAGACAGCCCATCCATCGAGGAAGGCCACACAACACCACGCCATGAGCCACGGGAGCGGAGCAGCAGCCCTAAACAACGCGGGTGTAAACGCGGGCTCATCTAGTGTTATATAAAATACGAGAATTGTCCCTCTGGTTACATGTCTAAAAGGCAAAGTCACACACGCCCATTTAAGAAATGAAAGGTCAATCATAGCAATTTAGTATAAGCTTACCCTCTATGAACATAGTACGTACAATTCGATTAGTCAAATAACTTTAGCGTCACTGCGCTGCGAAGGACAGTCTAGACCGGGTTTATTGTTCCATGTTTAGCTGAAAACCAGCTGAAGCTGAGTGTTGGTTCTAAAACCAATATTACAACTATACTAGAACAATGACTAGTACGTTTTACTCAAACGTACTTGCTTTCATTGGAATAATGCAAGTTAGACTGCACGCTCAGTTTGGTTTATATTACATACTATGTCCATAAACGGCTGTACGCGAGACCAGAACATATATTTGACATCCTAGGTAGGCAAGCATATGTTCACAAGGTTCGCGAAAGCAAGTCACCTCACATGATTTACTAAAATGAAATAAAAACAATCCCTTTCTCTTTAACCCGAGTATCGAACCCGGTATCTCCGATCCTTCGATATTTACGCTGTAGCCAGATCACAGTTGTATTCAGACAACCATGTGCTAACATAAAATACAAAAGTCATAATTAAATCGTTCAGTCCTACCCATATTTTTTTTTCTTTAGCTATTGAAACGAAGCTTATTCGTGATATCTTGTAGTACGACACTGTAGAGGTCAAACGGTTCACAATAAACGCCTGTTCCAACCACACAAGTAAACAAGCAGGCCCAACAAGTACCTACACTAATAATGATATGCATTATTTCACTACATTAATTTTATAAAAGCCAAGTAGGGTATTTGAATAAACAATAGCTTTGTTTATGTAGTTATTTGACAATTGATACTACCTTTGACGATTTGGCGGTACTGAATCGAATAACTCATTAGGAATTATTTTGCGTTAACAACGCCCTCTATCGTAACATAGGTAAATTTCACTATAAAGCTATTATAAATTAAAATTAAACGTAACGTAATGTGCTATACCGACATCTAAGCAGCGAATACCTTGTGCAAAAAACTCAAAAATAGTCGTACTTTCCTTCCTTTTTTAAAATATTGTATTTGTTTCACTGATCTGTATTTATACTCGTCGCCATTTGTAGTATTTGTTATCACAGCAAATATAACTACTACACAAATCGATGTAACACTGGCTCAGCACTACACACAGATCCGAAGAAGCACGTCTAGCGCGCACCGCACCTATCAACCGACTGACTATCCGTAGTGACAGTGACAGCCACAGACTATACAGATATACTACTAGTGATAGGTGTCAAATGACGCTACTTCCTCTACTGGCGTAAATGGGACAATGTATTGTATCTATTGCATAGATACAAACACTACATGCTGGACTCTTATACATCTTCGTTTACTACACGTAATTATTTGACAAAATTAATTTTGAGACCTCATCATCAACTGTCTGTACGAAATTATAAACATAAATCTTTAAACCACAAAATCACGTTATATCGGCATGTTTTTTGAGAGCGACGAAATTCGTATATTCAGAAATTCAACACTTTATTCTGAAAATGGCTCGGCAATTGTTTGTGACACATGTCAGTTTGAACATTTTGAGAAAACTTTACGCAACTTTGTGTTTTTAACGTGTAGTATGTCGTAGTCGGGTATTTTGGTCTTGGCATAGCTTCATTTGACGGACTCAAACTTTCTTTTCACAACATAGCGATATGTACGTGTATGTCGGCGATACGCCAGGGTTATGGTGTCCAGACTCCATTATAATAAAAACACTCACGTAATATTACTTGGTTTATTTTCAGACGATTTCTAGCACAGAATTGAAGTGAAATGCGAGCTACAGTCCTTTTTATAAACTAACCGTCATTACATTAATGTTTAACAACTGACACTTCCTTTTCAACATATAATTGAAATTACTGTACAATTAATTATAAACTAATAAAAATCGACATTAATATTGTAATGAATTTTGCACAACACCAAATGATTTATTTTACACGAATAACAAAGTTATTTTATTAACCAAACGCTGCTTTACAACATTGTCAACAGATGGCGCTATCAACAGGATGCAAATATAAACGCATGTTATTTATTACCGTAAAAATAAGTGTCAGAATAATGTTATTTAATACTAATTGATTTTACTTTGAAAGTTTCTGGAGGTATCTTAATAACTAAGCGATAAATTAAATACCCAATCTTTATAAAACAGTTAAGCAGCCAATACAGTGTCTAATATTGTAAAGTAGTGAAGTTCTCAGTTCTGTGTTCACAAATAGTTATTTAAATATCAATCTTAAATATTATTAATATTTTCGTAACAATATAATCATTATATATTAATTTGCGCCCATATGTATTATTATTTAAAGCTACACACGCAAATTCAGACTTATTATAAAAACAAAATAGTCAAGGCAATTATCTAATGTTTTATGCTATTCAATAAATGGTACAGTCTGAACTTGCACCGATACAGATATGTAAATATTGAAATAAATGCGCCTGCCTGAATGATTCAGTGGTCACGTTTAAATTATTTTCAATTGATTTAAAACAAATTCTCCAATTATTTAATCCCTTTCATAAATTAACAGGAACCGAAACAGAGCAATGAGCATCAAGAATATTGGTTGGATCGTTAGAGAAAACAGATATATTAACACCTTTAATCAGATAACACGAAGAAAACCTATTCTTGTTGAATGGAACTGGAACTTGCAATGTCCTCGAATCAATTTGTAATTATATAATAATAAATAAATGGAAAGTTGGAACATTATCAAAGCATCTAAAGCCCTTTAAATAAATATTAATGACACATACATCGGCCCTCCCGTTAATGGAAACAGCGCGTTAATTACACTCATTTTATACCTCCTTGTACAATGAAAAGTACCTTACCCATTATGGGTAAGGTACTTTTCATTGTATAAGGCTTTTTTTAGTCATTATGTTCAGTCTGCATACAGAAAATGGCGTCTATAACTAATTGGAATTGTGTAAAAAAGAAAATTTGTTTTTGTTATTAATTCTATAAAATGTGTAACCATTTTATTTGCGCGGGCGAGGGCCCGCTAGATTACTTCTCGTATTTTTACTTCCTAAAAATTAGGGTCAAACAGGATCTGCCATCTGCTTCGTTTGACTAGGGTAGCTAATTCTCCAGTGATACCAGTATAAAACTCACAATCAAGCCGGTCGTAGCCAGTTTCTTATATTTATACAAAAAAAGATAATCCCTAAGGCGTAACTTAACTTGTGAGATCCCACGCCAAAACAATAATGTAGTTCTGATCGTGTCCAAGAACATACACCTCTTACATTATGTACAATATTATAAACCAATTACGATAGATCACACGTCCCGCACACAAATCATACCCTTTAATGCTGTAAGTGCGTTCACAAAACAATTTGCAGGCTATAACTCGGCCCATAACTGGCTCGTTTACCCCGCGGTTACCGAGTGATTCGGGACGTACTCTGTGAACGATCCTCTACTTTGCCCGCTTTTATGAAATATGCTCGAGATGGCCCGACTATGCTCGAGTTGCTCGTAAACCTGCGCAGTCACGTGTCTCCCAACACTAAATCACTTTTATCACTGTCATACTCCGGGATATTAGAGTTAAATTTTTATGAAAGCCATTATCGTTAGTTCAGATAAGTCTGAGCGATCGTTTTTGAGCTTTCTGTATCAGAGTTTGATATGATATTGATGACTTTACTGACGTATTAAATGTATCAGTGTCAGCTAATTCATATAGGAAAAAATGGTCGATAGATAGTGGCGTAGATCGTAATTTTATGATCCGAATGTAACTTTATGAAACACTCACCTTCAAAAAAAATGTTTTAATCACACCCACACACTTTGTTGTAAAAAGGGGATTCGTATCCCAAAGCAATTTTTACAACAAAGTAACTGACTACTGATAGAAAACAAAATATTGATAAAAGAGAAACCTCTACACGAACAAGAAACTGCTTGATCACAAATAGTAATTTACTTCGAAGCCATTCATAATTGATATACGTACATTTTTAATTCATTAAATTTGATCTAACTATATTATTATGTTTTAATATATCTACTTAATAGAGTAAGAAACAGATGGATCATCGTTTAACACTGTGATCCTACAAGCGGTGTGAATATTCATCAACAGTAACTAGTATTTCTTATGATACTCACGACAGCTTTCAATCATGCCATGCACATCTCAGTTCACACGTGCCTCCACCTGTCAGAACACATCAGCATCCAATGATGCAGCATTTTCGCACAATACTGCAAAAGTTGTACCAGATATCGCAAGTCACGATGTAAAATGAATAGAATGCAAAACTTCCGTCCAGGAATCCCTCGACGTTGTTTGGGATGGCAACGTTAACGTTTACGTAATTACCGCGTTGTGAACCTGCATTACTGGAATATATTTCTAAGAAGAAACCACGTCATTGTGTACTGCATCGATCATCGGTAGAAACATAGATAATTGCACAAAAGCACGAAGTTCGAGTAGCAACGAGCTACTCTGTCCCCTTAAAGCTGCGTGGTAGCAAATATACACGAACTAAGCTTAGACTATAATTGGCTTTTTGAAAAGTCGGTTTTGTGCACGTAAATGAGAACAGCTTTTTGCGCTTAATAAATTGTGTGAGTATCTTTATATGTAGTACGTAGGTAGGACTTCAAGGACACTAAGGGATTAAATACTTACTTAATTTGCTTCTTTCATTCAGAGATTACATTGCTTAATTTTTCAAGAACAATCATATAGCGTAACATGTCCTCATCCTTATAGTATTTGGGTGGGTGTTAACTAATCTAAATAGTAGCATAGTAATTAAATAATGTACAAGTCAAATGATCAAAGTAATATAATTCTGTTTCGTCTAAGTAGACTTTACAAGTCAACGTGTAATTTTTGTCAACTAATTGAAACTTATTATATTTATATACACACATACACAACGTCACGCCTTTTATCACCGAAGGGGTGGGCAGAGGTGTATTTCTACACCCACTTTTCGCCAGATATACCTTAGTCCCACGTAATAAGGGGCGAGCCTATTGCCGTACCGGGCACATTTCCAGACTCCGTGCTGCTACTGGGAATTTCGTGACAGAAAATCCCAATAATACTGCCCGACCCAGGAATCGAACTCGGGACCTTCCGATCCCACGCGCACATTTATGCCGCGAGACCAATGAGGCAGTCGTATAGGGTTTGATGTCGAGTTTTCCGTCTCTACGCAAAGATGGTATTTGCATCGTGTTATCCCTTAGTCCCCTCTTACGACACCCACGGGAAGATAGGGGGTGGTGACACTTGTATTCTATGCCGTCAACCACACGGCATTTACAGGGCACGGTTACCGTGCCAACCGTGCCGTGTAAATGCCGTGTGGTTGACGGCATAATATATATTTATATATTAATAACTGTTTAAAATCAGGCGCTATCGAGTCAATAGCAACGCGCTATTATGTAGCCAGTATGTGGGAAAAGCTGGTCAACATTCCAGATAAATCATGAACTAAACAGAAACTCATTAAACAACTCTGTGTCAGATCTATCTGTAAACTGAAGCCAACAGATAGCTGTAGACCCCATTTTAAGGAACTGAATCTGCTTACCCTACCTTGTATATCATTATATATTAGAAGTTGTGTTATTTGTTAGTAAAAATTACCATCTGTTTGAGACATTGAACAGCCGTAGACATAAACTACTCATTCGATTCCCTGCAAACAAGACAACACTAAGGAATAATAGTGTATATTGTATGATTCTAAGAATTTACAATAATCTACCAATATGTATCCATATTGCTGTATGCGATAAGGCCGCCAATTGTGCATTTCTTGTTTGTGCTCCTTCGATGTATGTTTTTATTATGTGGTGTACAATAAAGATTTATCTAATCTAATTTAATCTACCGAAGTCATTCCTTGAACAATCAAATTTTATTCATTCAAGCAGAGCGTACAAAAAATATTAATCGATAAAGCCTATTATAGCATTAAAGAATATCTGGATGATTTTAATTGTAGAAATTGAAATATGTATAATATTGTATGTAAATTAATTTTATTTGCTATGACACATTATTTTAATAATTATTGGTAATGCAATTTAATTATTTTGTGACATATTATTATTATTTATTAAGATACTACTTTTGACGTTATGTCAAGACATTTTATATCAGTTTAACGTTTATATTGAGTTAAAACTGACGTTTAATCTGACAATTTTTGTTTTTGTAATATCAAATTAGAATATGTCAATAATCTGTAATATTTTCTATAATGCTATGTAATGACCTTTTACTTTCAAAATTTGCACACTGATATAGCTGATTATCGTGAGACTTGTTAATTTATAATTTATAACACCAATGTGCAACCCATCTTCACGAATAAATAAATGAGATGAAAATTAAATGAACTCATCCATCCGTTGTTATCGTGGCATCTCAGCACCAAACGACACGATCAAACTTAAGGTACGTAAGTACTATTTATTCTGTGCTTAAGGGTTCACTATCGAAATACTTTATAGTTCCAGTAAGTCCGAGCTACTAATGCACTCCCTTGGACATTGCACGGTCTATATCTCCGGGCTGGCCATGCCGGAGTTATGTGCACGTAACAGCACACTAAGTTCACGACGAGTGATAATGGGTGTAAGCGTCAGTAATGTCGTGACATTTATAGTCGTACGGCGATTATGATTTACGGAGGGATCGTTGGCGATCTCAAAGTTATGTGACCAAAATAAATGTCACTTTTATTGGCTTGTACAATGGTGCATCTTTTTTTCGCCATGGACAAAAATCAAATACAGACCAAAACAACCTTTAGGACACGTGATTTTTTCAATATAATTTAATCAATTTCATTATTTCGTGTGTCGAAGACTGACCCTCATTTGCACAGCCTTAGGACTCTCTTATTGAGTGGTACAGTTGGCGTGTAAAGCAAATGTCAGCCTATTTTAACTTGGTTCCACCATCGTGCTATGTTTATAATAGTAGGTTATAATTATAGACTCACACCTGTATCCCCGAAGGGGTAGGCAGAGGTGTAATATTACACCCACATTTCACCATGAATTTTTAGGTCCCACGTAATAGGTGCCAGCCTATTGCCGTACCGGCACATTACCAGGCTCCGTGCTGCTACTGAGAATTTCCTAACGGACAAACCCAATAACACTTTGCCCGACCCGGGAATCGAACCCAAAACCTCCCAATCCTACGCGCACATTTATGCCACGAGACCAACACGGCAGTCAGTAGTAGTAGTAGGTTATAAACAATTGTAATAAATGATTTAACGGCAAATATTCATTCACTTAGCTAAGATAAATAAATGGACTACCAGACACCAGATTTGCAACACCAATAGTTCCATTTAACACAGCGAATAAACTTATTCGCGTATTAGGTTGTAAAAGATGTATTTGACAGCTGCGTTGGCAAATTGGTTCGTACCATTTCACGCGTGCAGTGTGAATGCGACGCGAAATACACTACCGCCCAAAAGTATTTGCCCACCTTGATTTGAGGATGTTTGAAGAAAACTGTTTTTTTTTTCTATTTGTACTAATTTTATTATGACAATTCATTGTCGTATGTTATTTAATCTAATATAGACAGTTTTCCTATCATGATTTAACTAAAAAAACTGAAATAACCAAAAAGCAGCCAGCTATAGCCTAGTGAATATACCAACAGACTGCCGTGCAGAGGAGTTCGAATCCACGGCGCGCACCACTGACTTTTCCAAGTTATGTGGTATTCAATTGTTATTATCGGTCGCCTCGTGCCTTGGCGAGCATGTTGAAGCATCAGTCTTGCCTCTCGTAAACAGTTGTTGACATTCGTTACGCGGAGTCAGTACCCTTAAATAAACTGAAAAAACATACGGCAATGAATTGTCATAATAAAATTAGTACAATTAGAATAAAATCATTTTTCTTCAAACTACCTCAATTCACGATGGGCAAATACTTTTGAGCGGTAGTGTATGTCGCGCGTGAGACTGTTGTCGCGAATTGTCGCGTGAATTATTCATAAAACCACGTTTTTGTATGTCACTGAATGTGCTTTTATTTTGTGCGAGCGCGTTTTTGAGAGTGACGTGAACGTTGATGATGCTAATATTCCGTTTCTACGGCTCCTTTTGCTTTTAATACGAGGCTTTCAAGTGCGAATATAATTAAACGAAAGGGAGATAAAAATAACGGATAACTAGAGACTGCGGTATAGCAACGTGACAATCAATGCAAACTAAATATCCCTTTGATTTGCGGACGTCAAATTTGATGATTTGTCGGCTTTGGTTCATCTACAAAACTGAAACAAATACGCTTTGATTCAATAAAGCTGGTACGATCATGAGTTTATTATTTTCTCGTCTATATCACTTTACGAGTATATCTGAGCAATGCATCTAAAGTCACAAAATAGCTGTGATGTGAAGATATGGTCATTAAGTTGCTGATCAATTCATACGACTTAATTTAACCAATTTAATAAATAACTTAGTACAAAAATCGCAAAAGCATAAAATCGATTAAACAATACCTCTTCTAAAAGTACTAGTACTTTTTTCTCAAAGCACGTCCCTCCATTAGTGGGTGATCAAAATCCTAGTGTCCGAGTAATCTGCCACCAGAGACTCACCTTATTCCTGACGCATACTGTGCCACAGTGCCGCAGTGCCATCAGGCTTGGCTGTTAGCTGCCGTGTGCTGTGATGTATGGCTCCCTGGCGACCCTACTATCCACTACTACGTACTTTCGATAATAGCAAAGGAAATTTTCTGTCACAAGCTAGATTCGTTTTGTGGTTTTGGGACGCTCCTGAGGTGCATTCTAGTTTTGAATCTTGTTTTGGTGTTAATTTTATGTCTGCTGGAAATATACTGAGCTTCGTGAAGCTCTAGTGTTTCTTCGTGTTTACTTTAAGAACAGTTTTCAAGACAATATAAATTTCACGGTCTTGGCGGTAGCTCTTAAAGAATAAAGTACTACCGCATCCAGAATGATCGTATAAAGTCATGCTTAGACAGACTGAACTCATATTGGATTTTGTTCTAGTAACGACTTCAACTAGGCATTGATATTGTGCGGTTTAATAACTGTACATAGTTTAAAAACCATTATGACAATAAAACTGGGACACAGATTTCAATAGAACATCCACCAATCATATCGGCTGAACCATGTACAGACGAAAACCGCTAACCTCCTATTCACACACTACATAAGTTTTAGGAAATATTATCTTTACTTCTTTACTAACATAATAAAACTGAAGATTTTGTTTAGTTGGTTGTACGCGCTAAACTCAGGAACTACTGGTCCGATTTCAATGATTATAAGTATTTTTGTGTTGGATAGCTCATTTATCGAAAAATGAATACTTAGAAGTCTCTTGAGTGGTGGCACCGATGGTTTAGAGAATAAAGAAATGAAAAGCATGAAGTTAGTCTTAATTTAAGAGTGTAATGTGTTCTACAGTTTGCAATAGTAAAACCAATCATTACTAGAAAAATGTTACTTCACCCTCTCTTTATTTACTTAGTCCCTTACTAACAAGGATTGTGGTTATAACAAATTTATGACAGGATAGTCTGTGTTCGCCAATCCACCTGTCTAAATACCTCAGAAAATTTTATTTGCAAGCCATATTTTGGTAGACCTACAGAGGATGATGAAGTTTGCTTTCATAATTTTTTTATGAATGCTAAGATACGGTAGCTACTGCCATTTCAAGATCATTTCCTACCCCTTCGGGGATACAGGCGTGAGACTATAAATAAAAAAAAACTTATGTGACTGTATAATGTGTTGTTTAATCCTAATACCCCCTTGTATCTTAAAGAACGTTTCAAGTTCCTCCATGACACACATTAATTTGAGGACCGAGGTCATCAGTGGATTTGAGACTGCAGATGCCAGCACATACCACAAACTTTTACGACAAATGCTTTGCTGTTCAAGCTGTCCGTTTGTGCAATGAGCTGCCGGTTGAAATTAGGCAAGCAAAAACACCGAACATATTATTATTTAAAAATGCATTAAACAAGCATTATTTGTCATTGTAAGCAAAATTTTATCACTGTATTTTTGTGTTTATGTTACTATGTGTATGTATGGTATGTAACTATAATTATATGTATTTTAAAGTATTGTGTATTATGTAGTTAGTAAGTATTGTATAGTATTGTATTTATTTATATGTATAGGTATATGCATACCTACCTTATGTATGTATGTATGTGTATTGTATTAAAACCATTATTGTGTCTAAACAAATGTAATCACTACACATCAAAACTTTTTATCCTTTCCAGTCTGTCCATCCTAAGGTTGCCTGTAAGAAATCGCACTTTGCGATAAGGCCGCCCTTATGCATTTGCTATGTATTTACATTTAATTTATTTATACCAGATTTGTACCAACTAACAGTGTAGTGCACAATAAATAATTATCAATCAATCAATATATATATATATATATAGCTATTCTTAATTAATTCAATCATTTTTACTCCTAACATGAACTCCAAAATTATATTCTGTGGATAACGGTGTGAGTGCACATTTACTTCGTGTTATGTATATTGTGTAATTAAGGACAATAATTATGTCACTGTTTTTTTATCCCTAATAAATAAACAAACACTCGTATAAACTTGGCAAAAGTAGTTGGTTTGCTGCAGGCGTGAACACGCATCTGCCTACGGTCGTATGAGGCTAGAAGCTGGTACTCTGCACAGCACCATCGTAGTAAATCAGACCGTAACTCAGTCTACAAGTAGCGAACTTACCCGAGCTTTGCCGGCCTTTGCCGAGCGTTATTACGCCTCGTGTTACACCTTTGTCACTTCTACTGCAAACAACTTCCTCACTTACCTACCTATGTAAGACTTCTGAACTCTAATTAAACTACAGCCGGTTGGCTTTTTAATATCAGCGTGTTGTAAATGTGTAGTACAAACTTTTAGTGTGTACACAGTAAGCTCGGTACATGAAGAGAATACGTGAGGAATGTCAACACTGTGATTGTGAGGTTCATTTGCATACATTACGGAGCAGACTATTAATGATCGGAGTCTACGCTTGTGTCTTTCTCTACATAGATCTAAGTATCATGCAAGTATAAGATATATTTCCACTATAGGATTTAACGCTGCATATAAAAAGAAATATGTTGATGGAGTCAGTCCCTAAAACAGTTTTAGCCATTATAGCTTAAACTGGCGCTAAAACATAATAATATTTCAATATAAAAAAGATTTACAATTAATTTAAGTAATTTATTCGTTATAATACTTTTAACTCGCAACGATAATTACTTCGACAGTGTGGAGTCCAGGCACAGACGACAATAAAACCATCAACAATATGGAGTCCAGGCACAGACGGAAAGCAATCCTATTTCTTGGTGTCCCAGAGGTCGACAAGGACAACTGCAAGGGCTCATTAATTGAATATTTTGAGCAAAATGGAGCTGGCAAGCATTACTTATATGTCAAATAGTTTACCGGCAACATAGTGCTACTAAAGTTACATCGATAAAAGTACGTTAGTGTTGTGTACGAATGCGTTGCGGATGGGTGACATTGTTTGCGGCAGACGGATCCCACAATTTCGCAAGTAAATCACCATAATATTCCCGAATCTTTTGCAAATCATTGTTGACATTTTTTACTACCTTCACTAAAATTATTAAAAACCGAAGACAACTGACAGCTATTATCGTCGTCCATTAATGACAGCCTACTCCCTAATCGAAGCCCAGTCTTTTGAGAACGTGTCAAAATAATTGCCATTATTATAAATATCACTTAAACTGCGGGAAAAAAGACAGAGGCAGGCTTAACGAATAACGATGTCACATGTATGGGGATGTTGTCCAGCTGGAGATAATGGTGAAAGTTATGTCACCTGTAACAAGTGTAAAAAGGTTTATCATCATACTTGCCTTGCTATTGATAACCCAGAAGCGCTCGAGTCTCCGTGGCAATGCCCTGGTTCTTCCTCGACTCCAAAAGCAAGATTACGGAAAGAAAGCACACCCGCCTGCACTAATGCCAACGTTACAACTAGACCCCCTAAACGTCAGGCACTTCAATCCCCACAGGATACTAAGTCTGACAACCAACTCTCGCAGTCGCTTATACGTGACACTGTTCAGGACATAGTTAAGAAAGAAATTAGAGATTTGACTGATAAAATCACGAAATCTGTAATGGATGTGTTTGAAAAGGAGTTGAAATGCATAAGAGAGGATATAAGGGATATCAAGGATTCTATGGATTTTATGGGCAGCAAGTTTGATGAAGTCATTGCACACCAAAACCTAGCCAAAGAGACTGTGAAAAACATAGAATTGGAAAACATCGAGTTGAAGTCAACTATACTGGATCTCAAGGAACGGATAAATTATTTGGAACAGCATGCACGATCTACAAATTTGGAAATTCAATGTGTACCAGAAAACAAAAATGAAAATTTACCTAGTATTATAAGTAACCTAGGTAAAATAGTAAACTGCGCCATAGACGACACAAAAATACTCAAGTGTACACGTGAAGCCAAAGCTAACCGTAGCAGCAATAGGCCGCGTTCTATAATAATTCAACTAACGACGCTTAGAGTCAGAGATAGCTTCCTGGCAGCATGTATTAAATACAATAAATCAAAACCTGAAGTCAAGTTGAATACTGCACACCTAGGTTATGCTGGGGATAAATCACCTATCTTCGTTTGTGAGCACCTGTCTCCTGCGAACAAGGCTCTACATGCAGCTGCAAGCCAAAAAGGCAAAGAGATGGGCTACGAGTTTGTATGGGTCAGGTATGGTAAAATCTTCATGAACAAAAATGAGGATGCAGAAGCAAGATATATCAAAGACAGGATTTCGCTAGAAAAATTGTCGTAGGTTTTTTTTGTTTTACCATGCATGATTTTAATAGTAAAAGTTAATTTAAAATTCAGTCATTTAAATATTTATTATCAAAATGTTCGCGGATTAAGGACAAAAACTCATACCTTTTATCAAAACCTTTATAGTTCTAACTATGACGTGATTGCATTAACAGAGACTTGGCTTAATAGTTCTATATGTGATTCTGAGTTATTTAATAACAACTATGTTGTGTATAGACGAGACCGGGAAGTTAAGCTTGGAGGTGGGGTTTTGATTGCTGTATCAAAAAAATATGACTCCGTGCGTTTCAGTTCTATAGAAAGTAATTGTGAAGAAGACCTTTGGGTCATAATAGATGTTCCAAAAGCTGGTAAAACAAGTAAGAAAATCGCATTTTGTGTAGTTTACCTACCGCCACCAGTTCACAAAACTGTGTTAGAAACGTTCATCAAACAGTCTAACTGTTTCTATGAAAAGTGGAAGTCGAGTACATGCATTTTAGGTGATTTTAATTTAAGCTCTATCAATTGGAATTTGTCTGCTGATGCTGTTGCAGTCTGTGAGTCACTTGTAGACTTTACATGTGTTAATAATTTAAAACAAATTAATGATATCCCCAATACTAGCGGTAAAATTCTTGATTTAGTTCTGACAAATATGTCACTATCTTCAATCTCTAAATCCGAAGATATCCTTTGTCCGCAAGATCCTCATCACCCACCTTTAGAAATTTCTTTCCCCATTGGCGAATGCAGTACACTAAAACGAGTAGAAACTAACAGATTCAATTTTTATAAAGCAGACTACGACGCAGTAAATAATCACTTGAATACAATAGACTGGCATGTCTTGTTGGACGATAAAGACGTCGATGATATGACACAAATATTGTACGACATTTTATATGAAACCGTACGACGCTTTGTACCTTAGCGTAGGATTAGAAGTGGCAACCGCCCCGTCTGGTTTAGTCACCCGTTAATACGCATGCTTCAAAAAAAAAAAACTGAGGCAAAGTATAAAACAGGCAAGGTATAAAACTTTTAAAAATCCCTTAGATGAGATCGAGTTGAGATTCATAACAGCGGACTGTAAAAAACTATGCAAAATCTGCTACAATAATTACTTAGAGAGTATAGAAAATAGTATTTCAAATAATTGTAAAAGCTTTTGGTCATTGATTAAGGCCAAAAAGAACCGATCTAGCCCTTATCCATCTTTAATATCAAATGGGGAACGCCAGAGTAGTGATGGAGCGGAAATAAGCGACATTTTTGCATCTTATTTTGCTTCAGTTTACACAACTGATAATAGTTTCGTCTCTTGTGATAATACCTCAGATTCGGATGGGACACGCAATAATATAAAGTATGATCTTGGGGCAAACAGCAGTTGTTTTACATCCTTGACAATCCAACCGACTACGATTCTTGAAAAACTTAAGCATGTCGACATATCTAAAAGCCCCGGGCCTGATGGTATTCCACCGTATTTCATTGCATTATGTGCCTCAAAATTGGTTGATCCCCTATGCAAAATTTACAACAAATCACTACTATCTGGAGTATTTCCTAAACAATGGAAAAGTGCAAACGTGGTCCCAGTTCACAAATCTAGCGAAAAACATTTGGTAAGTAACTATAGGCCTATTTCCATATTATCGTGTTTGGCAAAAATAATTGAATCCATAGTCTATCGTTACCTAGAATCGTATTTTACCCCTTACTTGTCCTGCCATCAACATGGTTTTGTACGGTCCCGTTCAACGTGCACCAACCTAACACTTTTTGTGGAGATCCTGTCAGAAGCCTTGGATAACCATAAGCAAGTAGATGTAATATATACAGATTTTAGCAAGGCCTTTGACAGAGTTCCTCATAGAAAGCTTCTTGAAAAATTATGTATGTACGGATTAGGCGGATCAATCTACAAGTGGATAGAATCATACTTAAGCTATCGTGACTTTAGAGTTGTATTGAATGGTTTCACATCATCCACGCATTCCATAACTTCAGGAGTGCCACAAGGATCACACTTAGGGCCATTATTATTCAATATGTTTATTAATGACCTACCGGACTGCTTTCACTATGCTACACCCCTACTGTTCGCAGATGACCTTAAAATCTTTAAGACTATAGAGTCACTTAATGAGGCCCTTCGTCTTCAGAAAGATCTGTATTCGTTGTCTATATGGTGTAATAAGAATGGCATGCAATTGAATCCAAATAAATGTCAGTTTATGAAGTTTACTCGTAAGATTAACGAAATAACATTAAAATACTCGATTAACGGAGTAGAATTAAATGAATGTGAATGTGTCAGAGATTTAGGCGTTTTGTTAGACAAAAAGTTAACCTTTGTACCTCATTTTGAAAAGATAATTAGGAAAGCATCTAGATCTCTGGGATTTATTATAAGAAATGGAAAAGTTTTTCGCAAGCCTCATACTAAAATTTTGTTATACAATAGTTTTGTGAGAAGTCACTTAGAATATTGTGGTGTTGTTTGGCGACCGCATTATGCCGTTCACATTTTAAGGCTAGAAAGAATACAAAAAAGATTTCTGTGGCACTTGTCGCCCTCGCCTTTCCCACGAATGGTTTTTTATAAGGATAAACTTAAAAAATACAGAATGGAAACACTTGATAGGAGTAGAAAATATTTAGACCTAGTTTTCTTATATAAACTTGTCCGTAACAGAATGGACTGTACACAACTCCTACATAGAATCAATTTTAGGGTGCCATACAAGTTTCCTAGAATATACATCAATCTCCTGTATCCACCGCCCAGAAGAACTGTTTTAGGCTCTACCTCTCCTGTCCCTCGCATGTGCAAGTTACTTAACCTCTGCAGTCACGATGTCGATAAATTTGCTGATTCTCTAACTAAATATCGCAAAAGTATAAAATGCAATACTTTTTTATAAATGTATTTTTATTTTTGTATACCTAGGTGATTTATGTATCAGAAAATGGTATGCTATGTAAAAAACAAATCTTAACTGTGTAATCCGTAATTTGTTTATATTTTGTTAAAAGCATTAATATGTTTGTTAGTGTGCTAATTAAGTGCAAGTGGTGTTTGCTTATAATTGGATGTAACTGTTACTCTAGAACGTAAGATGATTATAATATGTGCTTGTATTACTGTAACATTTGTTAGCAAACCTAAATAAATAAATACTGCAGACAAAATCAACGTTTGCCACCGAATAGGAACGTCTAGTGGTGGTCATCACCGCCCCATTCTAGTGTGGTTCTCTAGCATAGACCAAAGATCTACCGTGTGGAGAGCGAAGACCCGACTTAAAGTCAACTCTGTTTCGGTGAAGGAGTTCTTGACGAAGTCCAGGCAGAATATCTTCGGAAAGGCACGGCTCCATTTCGAAATGCGAGCTTGTTGGACAAAAAATGGTGTGCTCATCGTGAAGGCGTCGGATAGTTCTCGCCACAAAATCTTCACCATCGATGATTTGAACAGTCTGCAGCTAAAGTATCCCAAGCGCAGAGATGAGTCGACCGGGGACAAGAGTGGCCCCGGATCTGCGGGGTCGTCGAACAGTAATTAAAAACGTGTAAATAGTTTATCCTTTTATCGCCACTCATATTATTTTTAACATTCTATTAGTTAATCTATTAACTTATTTATCGCTTCATAAATTTATCACGTGTTGTTGTTTACATTTCACAAGACATTTCACTTAAATGCTGTTGACAGCAGTTTGACTTTGAAAGATGTCTGATTAGCGTACCTTCTACGTTCGGAAACTGTTTGCAAAAGAGTTCTATTCTTTTTCTGAATAATTTTATTGTGCTAAGTTTATTTTAATTTTATTGATTGTGTGAGCTGGCGGGTGGTGCAGAGACGTGAATTTATATTAGTTATACTTAATATTTTATATAATAGTATTTTATATGTATTATTTTATTATATTATACTATGGATATAGAAACGTATTTATCGGCTAACGAATCAACTGCTTCTTTGGCGGACGGCACAATAAGCGAATGCCTTCATTAGGCATTTTCACTTCAATCTGGCTTGTTCTTTAACGTCTTTCACATAAATGAACAGAGTGTACCCAGCCATTATAGCGACCTGCTGGAAGCATTTTCTGGTTCCAATGTACATGCCGTTCTGGTTTCAGAGAGTTGGCTAAAACTAGTTCTTCCTTCTACATCGTACTCTTTGCCTGGTTACGTCCTTATTCGAAGTGACCGAATCAGCAGGCGATGTGGCGGTGTAGCTATCTCTATCCGCAGCACCTTCCCCTATAAAATTCTCATTTCCTCTTCTGCCACTTCTTCACCTGCGGAATTCTTATTTCTGGAGGTAAACGTCAAGCATACGAAAGCTGTTCTTGGCGTTGTGCATTGTCCTCCTAGTGTTGACTGTTTCTCCAGTCTCAAGTTGATTCTGGAATCTTTAAAGTCCGAGTATACTCATCTCATCATCATGGGCGATTTTAATGCCGATCTCCTTTCCCGTCAGTCCAGTCGTTCCTGTAGGTTACTTGACATTGTCCAGTCAGCGAGCCTCCAAGTGTTACCTTTGCAACCTACTCACCACAACAGCAACGACGAGGATACCTGGCTTGACTTAATACTAACCTCTGATCGTTCCAAAGTCACATCCCATGGCCAACTTTCCGCACCTGGATTTTCCCGCTATGACCTCATTTTTCTCTTCTATCGCCTGAAACCTCCTAAATCCTCACCCAAAGTTCTGCGCATGCGTTGTTTTAGTCGAATGAATGTTAAGAAGCTGAATAAGGATGCTGCCGAGTTAAACTGGAGTAGCATGATGTCTGCCTCCACGGTGGGCGAAAAGGTAACCATAGTTAACTCCATAATTCAACACGCCTAAGGAGCCGTAAAAGTTTCCTGAGCCACACGAAACCTCTTACAGACAGTCCAGCTGAGGCACGCTGTAACTTGTGGCATGAAAAGCATGCTCCTCCTGAGTCCTACATTGTGCCTACAGAGGAGCTTCCCCCAGGGCAGGACCTGCCCTGGTCCACCTGGAAGTCCCTAAACCGACTCCGAACACAAGTGGGTCGCTGCAGATACAATCTGTATAGATGGGGCTATGTAGCTGAGGACTCTGTCCGGTGCGACTGTGGAGCGACAAGGCAGGACATGCAACACTTGCTTTCTTGCCCCTTCTGTCCGACTAAATGCTCTTTGGCTGAGCTGTATAAGGCCACAAACAACGCTATAGCTGTAGCAGAATACTGGTCGTCTATCATCTAAAACCGCCATTGATACGACAAGAAGAAGAAGAAGAAATCTCTAATTTATAATTATGATGTTCATGCTGGGGCATGAACATTATATAAATCAGAGAAACGGGTGAAGCTTAAACGTCCTCCCGCGCCTTGGATTAAGACGGGTGTACGAATGGCAGTGTGTCGTAGAGACCGAGCTTTTAGGTTATATAAAAAGGACCGTTGTGATGAAAACTGGGAGCTTTTTAGATCTGCAAGAAATCGGATGGTGCGTACCTAACGCCAAACGCCGACATATTCTCGATAGCATACATTTTTCATCACCTGCTAATATCTGGAGATTCCTTAGAAAACTAGACATTGGCAAACAGCAGCACGTCGACAATTGTGGGACTCTTGATCTGGATGATATCAACCGATATTTCACTCCTACCATTTTGCTGGATCACCAAATCATGATTCTCACGCTCAGTTACTTAGCGGGGTTGCCTCAACCCAATATTGAATCATTCCAGTTTTCTACAGAGTCTTCAGGCGAGATCAAAAAGTCAATCCTCTCCATAACATCTAATGCTGTGGGATGTGACAAAATCAGCCGTCGCATGATAACAACAATCTTGGATCACATCCTACCTGCGATATCCCACATCATTAACTTTTCCAATAATAAACACTATATATAACTTATATTATATATAGTTACTAGCTTTTGCCCGCGGCTTCGCTCACATAAATTGGGGGTTCTCTGTTCTGTAGTATATCATCTACATGTTCGGTATAACACAAATTGCCTTTATTGGGCGGATACTACAAAAATTATCGTTTTAAATGTTTAAGAAATATAACTGCAAAAGTATTTACACATACAAACTACTTAGTACTAAGACTTAGTAGTACTCAAAATGTTATCAGTCTGGTATCACTTGACGTTTCGATAGAATGGCCAATATGGCGACTGTGATTTGTCTGTCAGAACCATTAGAATTTAACAAAATACTCGACAATCCGAATTTTGCGGATATAATGTTGTCGACTCAAAATCTTTATTTTTTAATGTTTTATTATTCAGGTAAGGTTTCGATGTACTCCTTGATGAAATTATTAATATAAGATTTGACACTGCGATAGCAGCGCAGTTCCTCGGTTCCTTTGTGAAACATTCCAAAATCCACAACTACTTACAAATTAAAAATTAAGTAAAAAAACATTTTCCAGTGGACTAAATTGTAAATCTAAACCATTCTCAAGTCCTCTTGAACACACACAAAAAATTTCATCAAGATCGGTTCTGTCGTTTAGGAGGAGTTCGGTGACATACACACGCACACAAGAAATATATGTATTAAGATATAGTTATATATTGTTTTTAAGCTCATATTGAACAAATCATTACAAATATTTTTTACTTCGCAACCATACTTGGGAAATAACTGGCTTTTTAGGAGATATTGAGGCTCAAAGTCACAATACAATTTTTTTTTCTAATTAGGTACAATATCGATGCATTCACCCCGCGAATGTGTTTTATAATTGTCCTATGCACCCATGCATAAGTAGGTATTTCGGGCATTGCATGCGCGCACTATTAATTGCGCCTTAAAAAATGTGTCCACTAAAAAATGTTTGCCAGTTTTTTTGCTTAGTATGACTTGGCATGATGTGCAAAACGAGTAGACTTTGGCTTGGTGATGGGTCCCGTGACCGCCTGTATACTAATTTATTGTTATTTGAGTTATTTTTAGGATATCTATATCTACACTATTCACTAAACTACTTCTACATATTCACTAAACTACTATATAGGTAATAATATATATGCAACTTAAAAGGTTTTGGTTAAGAATTCTGTAGCCTAGTTAGTTAGTTGGACAGGTGTTTTCCGCACTTAGCCACTTAATTGGGCCATTGTGCGTTAGCAGTGACACGGTTGTCGCCTGCTACTCATACCATGCAAGCTCCTTCCAGAAGGCCATGAGTTGACCAGTGTTGCGTATGGCTTCGCTCATGGTTCTGGGGTTGTTCAGGAACCTCGTCCGTTGGTCGCTCACGCTGGTAGAATGTAGGATCACATGAGCGGGTGTTTCTTCGGTCTCCATGCAGCCCCTACATAGTGGGCTGTCCGTGACACCGATATTGTAGAGATGCTTGTTTAGTGGACAGTGGCCGGTTATTATGCCAGTCAGATGTTTGAGTGTTTTCCTGTTGGAGTGCAACAGTTTTTGCGAGAGTCGTTTATCTAATTGGGGAAAGGCATCTTTAGATTGCGTACACTCTTTTAACTCTGCCCACTTTTTTTCATGTTGTTGTAGGGTTCTCTCGCGTGACCACGTTTTTAGTTGGTTGAATGGTATCGGAACAATTGGTTCGGGTCCCAGAGTTGTTGTGTCCGATTCTTTCCTTGCCAGTTGGTCTGCTGCGCCATTGCCCGTGGAGTCACTGTGTCTTCATATCCACTGGAGCGTGACCCGATTCCTCGCTGCAGTTTTCTGCAGCTCTTGGTGGCACTCCATAATTAGGCCGCTGTTAAAGCAGTTGCCATCGAGAGCTTGTAGGACTGAGGCACTATCTGTGATGATGCGTATTGACAGGTTGCTCACGTTTCTGCCCGCGATCACCGTCGCCGCCCTTATAATCCCAACGCATTCAGCTTGGAAGATGGTGTTGAGTTTACCAAGCGATGTTAAGAGATTGATATTCAAGTCATGGAAGAATACTCCGGCACCTGTCCCATACTTTGTTTTTGAGCCTTCTGTGTATACTCTAACTTCGTGTATACCAGAGCTATCCTTGTGCTCTTCTTGCAGTTGTAAACGGTATTTTTTGTCAAAGACAAAGGTTTTAGGTATGAGGTCGCACGTTGCATCTAGCATCGGGATCTCGTTAGTTAACGTCCTTTTCAGGCGTGCATGGGTTATTCGGTCATCTCATCTCCAGAGCCCGAACTTATCCAGCCGGATCGCAGCGGCACCTGCTTCCTGCTGGATGATGAGGTGAAGTGGTCGCAAGTCGAGGAGCACCTCCAATTCCGCTGTTGGAGTTGTTTTCGTGCAGCCTGTTGTGGCCAGACAGGCGAGGCGTTGTATGCTCTGCAGCTTGCTCTTGACTGTGCTTAGTTGAGTGCGTGGCTACCACACTTCTGCACCGTATGTGAGCATGGGGCGTATTATGGCAGTGTAGATCCATAGGGTGATGAATGGTTTGAGACCCCATTTCTTGCCTATTATTCTCCTGCTCTGCCAGAAGGTACATGCTTTTGTGGTTTTAGTGGTGATGTGTTTATACCAGTTGAGCTTGTGGATGAGTATTACGCCCAGGTACTTGACTTCACTCGATAGGTTAAGCTCCGTGCCAAAAAGTTTTGGTTTTCTGGTCATACGGGTGTTCCATTTGTTGGTGAAAAGTACTAGCTCCGTTTTATTTGGGTTGACCGTCAGTTCATGGTGGTTGCACCATTGTTCCATGATCCTGATGGCTGCTTGCATCCGATAATGGATCATGTCTTCCGAGTTTCCTTTGATTAGGATGGTTATATCATCTGCGTAGCCGACCGTGTAGAAGCATTTGTCATTCAGGCTTCTCAACAGATCGTCTACCACTATGTTCCAAAGCAGGGGTGATAGGACACCTCCCTGTGGGCAGCCTTTTGCTACTATCCCCCTTATGGTGGTGTTAACCGTGAACTGAATAGCCCTTTGTTTCAGGAGTTGATCAATCCAGCCACTGACGGTTTGTTCAACTGCGAACTTGTCGAGGGCCCGGCTAATGCTGGTGAATTTAGTTTTGTCGAAGGCGCCTTCTACGTCAATGAAGCGTGAAGCGCTGATTCCGTTGATCTACCACTTCTGTAGGCGTGTTGTTGCGAGTGTAGTGGTCTGCGTAGCAGTGCGCCTTCCCGCAGGTATCTGTCAGCGAGCCTCTCCAGCGTTTTCAGCAAGAAGGAGGTTAAACTGATAGATCTGAACGATTTTACTTGGGTGTAATCCGTTTTGCCCGGTTTTGGGAGAAATATGACTTTTACTTCCCTCCACCTTCTTGGTATGTAATTGTGCGCTATAGATGCTCTATATATGCTGAGTAGCTGTGGCACAATCGTTGTGCAGCCCCATTGTAGTCTAATGAAAAATCAATTACGCGCGAACGGAGTCGCGGGCACAGCTAGTTTATAAATTTAATAAGATTCATAAAGTTGTCTTCATTTATGATGGTTTAATCGGAGTAAGTACTACACTACCTAAACTTGATTAATATCCAACAACGATGCCGGTAGTGCATTAGTGTCCCTAATACTAAAAACAGATATTTACCTAATAGTCAACATACAATGCCAATGGAGAGCCCTATATCTAGCAGCGGACTATGGCAGGCTGATGATGTTCTCAATTAGTTATCAGGGAGCAATTTTAAGGAGTTGTAGAATCAGATGGCAGTCACCCTGTAAAATAAGATATTATTCTGTCAAATATGAATGCAACCTGGATAACGCTAAAACGATAAAATTCTTTGTATAACAATTCCACATCCAAAAGTGTTGGGCAATAGGGTTGCTTTGATATGAAGTTTCCGTAGCGCATTAAGCTGGCATCATGCGAATATTTGCTTGAGAAAACCATACTCATAGAGCAACCTGATATTGCTCTATAGAAATGGCTCAGTCAAAAACCGAATGATCTTACTAATATTAAGTTCCTATTCGCTTCTATGGCACCAAATTCTATAAAGAAAATATAAATAATATTTTCTAAATTGCTTGGCGCAGGCACAGGGCTGTCACAGACTTCGTCCTTGAGAGATGGAAGTAGTGAGGCAAACAAAGTGTTTTTCACCACAGCAGCTCAAACATGCCGCTTTTGCTGCGAGACAACAGTGAACAAAACGCGATTTTGATTCGAGCGTGAGGCAAAGTAGCTTTTTAATTTTTCAATCTTCAGTGCCACGAATTGACATTGTTCAGCCTTAAATTTGAAACATTCGAATTTTACTGTGCTCTGTCTCTTTCACATGCATATAAAAAGCGAGTGAAAAAAACAAACTCCTTTGAAATTCGATTTTGGAATTCGACCTCAAAGAAAACACATTCGGAAACGCGTTATACCCTAAAATTTTAAGATATACAAATATCATTATAAATATAAAGAAATTATGTTGTTTTTAAATGTTATTGTTTATATGTTTAATATAATATGGATTTTAATAAAAATAAGTCTAATTAATAGTATAAAATTGGTATTTAACCAATACATTTTTATTTGGAATTTCAACAATGATAGATTTGAAAAATAAACATCAGGGACGCGGTATAAAAACGCGATTTAAAAAAATTGCGGGAATAAAGTAAACCACAGACTATAAGGATACTACGTATAAGTAGGTAAACATTTCGCTGATGCTGATAGCGTATAGTATAGCGTAACGTGTTAAATTATATTAATATAAAATACTTAATCTAAAAAGATGAGTGAAACTAGCAATGATGACTGTACTTTAACACCAGAAGAGTTAAAAAAATAAGTGTATAATGCTTATTGTGTTATAATGCTTAATTTTATTTACAATTTATTCCTGTTATTTTTTATATCTCCTAAGTAATACGTGTTCTCACTGCTGAGGTGAAAAGTTATGTGTGCTACACGAGAGCAAATTTTTTTGTATCTCGTGCTGTTGAGTCCTTCACTACGCTTAGGATTCTAACTTTGATTCACTCACTACGCTCGTGAATCAATCATAGAATCCTTCGCTTGCTCGGGGACGCGGTATAAAAACGCGATTTAAAAAAATTGCGGGAATAAAGTAAACCACAGACTATAAGGATACTACGTATAAGTAGGTAAACATTTCGCTGATGCTGATAGCGTATAGTATAGCGTAACGTGTTAAATTATATTAATATAAAATACTTAATCTAAAAAGATGAGTGAAACTAGCGATGATGACTGTACTTTAACACCAGAAGAGTTAAAAAAATAATAAGTGTATAATGCTTATTGTGTTATAATGCTTAATTTTGTTTACAATTTATTCCTGTTATTTTTTATATCTCCTAAGTAATACGTGTTCTCACTGCTGAGGTGAAAAGTTATGTGTGCTACACGAGAGCAAATTTTTTTGTATCTCGTGCTGTTGAGTCCTTCACTACGCTTAGGATTCTAACTTTGATTCACTCACTACGCTCGTGAATCAATCATAGAATCCTTCGCTTGCTCGGGACTCAAAATCAGCACTCGAAACAAAAAACAACATTGCTCTCTTGTTGCACAAATAACTATTGTTTATATTTGTTGTTTAGCTCATGTTGCCAACCTTGGCACAAAGGGTTGCTTTGATATATCGAACGAGGATAAGGGTACGTGTATTTATTTACGGGGTGAATGGAATTGTTTAGTGGTCTCCATTCTAATACGTACTATTGTTTTAGAAGATACTGCAGTTGAATATTTCAAGAATGATGAAGGTTATCTAAGTCCATAATGAGCATTTTACGCAAGGTAATCTAATATATAAAATTCTCGTGTCACAGTTTTCGTTCCCATACTCCTCCGAAACGGCTTGACCGATTTTGATGAAATTTTTTGTGCTTATCCGGTATCTATGAGAATAGGCCAACATCTTTTTTTCAAAAAAAAAAAAAATTTGCAAAACAACGTTTGCCGGGTCAGCTAGTATCTGATATAATCCAGTAAGCCAAAATAATAAGGCAACAAAATAGTAATAGTCTAGTGTATAAATAGAGACAATCTACTTTTTTTTTCTCTCTGTGGTAATGCATTGACGCATATCCCCGCAGGATGAAAAGCAGGGGGTATGTTGGACTCGACGGCTGGAGTGCAAGGCCGTAATACCCACTAAAACCACAGCGCATACTTCCACGCTATTTAGGGGCGCCATGGGGTCGCGTCAACATTCTACTCTGGCACCCGGCGGATAGCCCGAAGGCTACAACCTGCTTGGCGGCGGAGGAAGCTGTTGGGCCGCCAACACACCCAGCGGCCGCAGAGGATAGGGAGGACGGCAACCTGACAACACCGCATCTCCTCTTCCTCTGCGGCCCATCGCAACTCATCGAATGGTGCGCCCCTATTTGGTCGCGGGAGATAGGGCGCGGCAACGCAACACCGACACGCTTCACCGCCCGCGACCGCACCCGACTGCGATGGACAGGCAGAACTGTACCCCGCACCCGCACCTTTGGACGCATCCTGCGCAGGCCCCTCCAAGCCCACGCGGAGCGTCCCCTCTCGGGATCTCTTTTAGCTTCACCGCGGGTGTCCAAGCCACGGTTACTGAGCCCCCCCACCACGACAAGGTGGAGATCCCACAGGGGGGAGACAATACACTGCATTGGTTTGTCCTCAAAACAATGATCAGGTGGCTAAGCTTTGCTAGATTGTCTCAGATATTGGTCTCGTGTAAAATAAAATAAAAAAAATATTTAAAAATTTATTTATTTTTCTCTCACAAAGAATGTTACATGTTTTAGGCTTAATCTAAGTTACATTAACATAAAATTAATGAATATAAAATTAATGAATAAAAGGCTCGTAAGTATTTGGCTTGTACTAGCCGTCAACAGCAACGCATTGGCTGTTCAGCTATTACTATCTAAGACTTCCATACCGTTTTAGTTGCAACGAATCTTTTACGAATATATTACATAATGTACTGATGTTACTAGTCTATACAATCAAATCAGTAAAGCATACACATGTATACCATCAAATTATAATGCTATCACTTCATTGCAAACTCATATCCAGCCAAAGATGTTAAATTTTTGTTTTTTTAAGACAAAAGTAGAGCCTTGCTGATATCAGCATGAACGTGCTGGCTCGACCGGGGAAGTACTACCCTCTCACAGAAAATTTATGTAAAGAAAGAGAGAGTCTAAACTGTTGCGTTTCGTTCGGTGAGTGAGAGTGCCGGAGGCACTATCCCCTAATCCTTCTCCCTCATCCCACTCCTTATCCTATCCCTCTTTCCAACCCCAAAGGGCGGCAACGCACTTGTGCCTCCTGTGGTGTTGCTTGTATCCATGGGCGGTGGTTACCATCAGGCGATCCGTCTGCTCGTTTGCCACCTATTACGATACAAAAAATACAATTGGGTTCAAAGTTTTACTTTGAAAATTGGCAAATGCCTACTCTGTTGAGAAATTTAATTAATTGAATTTCTTTGCGTCGAATTCAGATAGATTAGCAAACCGATCTCTACACTTTTGGACAAACCTTATTAGGTTCACATTGTACCTATAATGCCTAAAAGTAGGTCGCAGAAACTGCCATCAACAAGAATTAAAATCTAATCGGGCAGCTGAAATCTTTTCTCGCAACAGTAGTGTTATAAACTAGCCAGTTTGTCACGAGCAGCGCTCATACAGCCGGACAGGCAATTTTAAATAAAAAGCAAAAACGATAATCACGTTGTTTCCGCGCTACACGACACCGCCGTGCCGGGTGGACCCGCCTTGTATTTTTTGCGCAGCCAATGTACCGCCTGCTCGTCACAATCGCAATAAAAACATATTTTCGTCCAGCGGCTGTAGCTCATGTATACTTGGCGCAATAATAGAGATTTATTTATTTATATAGATATATGCGCGCGCACCGTAAGGTTATACCTACGGCCGTATCGTCCACAAATACCACGATAATCGACTTTTGTAATTTGTTCGCGAAGAACAAAAACAAAACTCATCTAACTAATGCTAGTTTAGCTCTTATGATCGGACGATCAACGCAGTAAAGTTGTTTTTATACAGACGTAGCAGTTGACACAGTTTTTTAAGTGCTTTCATCTTGTTTAATTGCAAGGGGAAAGCTAGATTAGATGAAGATTTTATTGTTTAAATGTTCTACACTAAGAATCTGTGTAAATGTATTTTTTTTTTATTTTTATTAATCATTAGGTATGTTGGTATTTATTGAAAAACTTTATCCGAAATTGCATAATTTGAAAATTAGTAAGCCAAAAAATTTAGCATTTGAGCCATAACGCCCATAAATATTATTTCATTATTCATTTTCCTAGCTTGATCGTTTCAATGAATCTGCTACTAAAACCATAACCACATTTTTGTACTACATACTACTACCATGTACGTACTAAACTAACCAGATTTTAAAATTTTTAATCTGGTTAGACTAGTACACAATAGTCAAGACAAATAAAAGCTTATAATAAAAATAAAGCCATTTCAAAAGAAATATCAGACCATATCGTCTGCACATACATAACTTATTAACCAAGCGATTCGAGTTAGATTTATTCACATGGGGTTATTGCCGAACTCCCCATTCTCATATACATACGTCTACATATATGTCTGCAATATAAGCACCAGATGAAAGTTTATGTCGTACATTATGGGGCTTCATGTACCATAATAGCGTATTGTTTCATATTCTTTACCCTCAATTCGAATGTTTCAACGTTATTACATCTCTCTACCACCCTCTCAATTTTCCGTGTTTTCCCCAACAAAGTGTCCTGACTCGAGTAGCTTAGCTTTGTTATTTATTTTTTTCGTTTGTTTGTTTGAAATATTTCTGACAACTATTCGTATTCAATTATATAATTTGTATTGTATTTCTAATAGTAAAAGAAGTTAAAAGGAAGGCTTGTCTAGAGAATGTTGTCCAAGACTATCACGCCCCACTGTTGCAATTCTGTATGAGAAGATTTAAGGCGCTACTTCGAAAATGTATGCCCTTTTTGATTACAGATTTTGAAGCAGTGAGAACATCACACCAGCAAAGTGAAAATATTATCTTAATATATAAAATCCTTGCGTTACTGACTGACTGACAGACACGCGACAGCCGAGACTTTTGGGCGCAGGAAGCTGAAATTTGGCATGTATGTTCGTTGGGGATCGTAGGGGTACACTAAGAAGGGATTTCCCGAAAATCCCACGGGATCGGCCAAAACGGGTGAATTTAAAAAAGTTGCAGGCGTAGCTGCTGGCGTCATCTAGTATATTATATATCAGGTCTTTATCAGCGACTGCTTGGACAGATACACGATTGGAAGATTTTCGCTCGATAGAATTTTAATTTGAAAAACATGCTTTCTCTAAATATTTTTTAGGATATTTAAAAAATACCTAACTTTTCGCCTTGAAATTGCTACTCATCGAAAGAAGAGGTAGCTTATTAGGGACTGATCTAACGATTTTTTCTAAAACGATTATTACTTGAGTTATGAACGAAATAAGATTTCAGACAGTTTCGTGATGGCATGTCATGTCAAAAACCGTGCGACATTCAAATTTATAGCTAACACTTAGCGATGACTTCTGCACGATTTTTTGACCTTCAAGGTAGCCTCTTAAGTGCTTGAGTGGTATTCTGTAGGTTTTATTCTGAATATTGGCCGAAATATCATATCATAAAAGTTCGGCCGAAATAGAGCTTGTCTACTAGCTCTATTTAAGCCTGTGTCACTGCCAAACTAAAGCCCGTCTGAAATGAATTAATACACCTAGGCAGTAGATATAAAATAATCTTGGGGTCTCAAAACGTTATCAGTACAAGGATGACATTTTTATTGAAAATAATGTGACATATAGTCAAGAAGTGTTTGGTACAGTTATATGTGATCAACTCTATTCACACATGACTCTACTATGTAAGTACACCTACGCGACACATGTATTACTTTATTCATTGTTTTGACGGTGTCCTGTCGGAACGAAAGGTTGTTTTTTAGCCGAAGCTTGAGAAAAAGGGTCAGGTAAACATTGGATTGCCATCAAAGACCCATCATTTCTTCATGTTTAACTCAGGAGTTCGATCGATCCTTATAACTCAAGAATTTGTCGTTCAACGAAGCTCAAATAGAATAAAGGACAAGGTATTTTTGGATGTTTTTCTTTAGGTAATTAAGACTTCTTGACCTTTTGCCAACAAAAATAAATCGTTTTCTTTCCATATTATTACAATTTCTGATGACAAAAGCTCACAATTTTTCTCGTAGCCTTCGTCTGCCTAAATCACGCATACACAAGTAATCGATTCCATTAGTTTCATTGTTCGACGGCAAAATAAAATGTCACGCATCATTGTCCCCAAGCAGTTACTTTTATGTTATGTCTGTTTGCCTATTGTAATAAATACCAATTTCTATCCGATGTAACTCGACCAATATCATCAAAACAAGTTGTCAATCTCGTAAGGTATCTATAAACTGAGTCCTCAAAGGGCCCGGCTAGACATCGAAAATATATTTTACGAGATTTGTAAGTGTTATTTGTTAGCAATAACCGTTGGGGTATGTTGTCAACAGCCGCTATGCTGGCAAGTAAATACCGGCCCCGCATAAGATGCAATTTACATAGGATGGCCTCGGGTCTAAGCCAAATCCTCACTAGTTCTGAAGTAAATAGAAAATGTACCCCAATGTTGCTCTTAAACTTCTCCATGAAGTAAGTGGAATCATATTCTACGTATTGTATTTACTGTTATTGGTGGTAGTATCCGTGGCCATAAGCTTGTTTATACGTCAATAAATTTTTCGCTGGACCCTCATGTCAAACGGAAATATGGTTTCATGCTGAATTTGTACTTAACTTTATGGTATATGTATCTCAAAGAACAATAAATAAAATTATGTGGGCATTGGACATTGGCAGTTGGCTCCCTCTTGTTTTCTTTAGTGTCTTAGAAATTAATAGCAAACCGATAAGGCCAGCAGTTTATTTTTTTTTATAAAAAGTGATATACCCGATTAGTTGTTAATAAAATAAAATTAATTCTAAGAGTAAATACTTCCATTCCAAAATTAATTAAAACTGGTGTGTCCATCCGGTGTGAGTGGTGAGTTTTTAGCAACTTAAATGAATTACAACATACACAAACTAAATCGCAAATTAAAATTATGTTAATTGGTCACATTTTCAGGCATAAAAGGTTGATCATACTGGTGTTCAAAATAACCAATATATTGTAGAAGCTTGGCCCATGCTCTGCCGTGTCAGTCACAAGATCTCAAGGCATTGATCGCTGACAGTTCAAAGGGTATGGCCGGACGGCGGACAGCCACGGGGCTGAACATGTTGAATATTAAGTTATTGAATATATTAGTTACTCCATATCATCTCATGGGTGTCGTAAGAGCCAACAGAGGGAGCATATTATGCAGAGAACAACACTGTAAGAGAAGGACCCTATACCAACCCGTCTGGCCAGCGTGGTATATATGGGCGCAAATTAATATATAATGATTATATTGTTACGAAAATGTTAATAATATTTAAGATTGATATTTTAAATTTATACCATGAAAATTCAGTGGGCACTTTCAAATTAATTTTACACTTAATCTGTTTTATATGGTCATAATTCATATTTGAGTGTTATTTAATTAAATAACTATTTGTGAACACAGAACTGAGAACTTCACTACTTTAGAATATTAGACACTGTATTGACTGCTTCACTGTTTTATAAAGATTGGGTATTTAATTTATCGCTTAGTTATTAAGATAACACCAGAAACTTTTAAAGTAAAATCAATTAGTATTAAATAACATTATTCTGACACTTATTTTTATGTTAACGGTAATAAATAACATGCGCTTATATTTACAACCTGTTGATAGCACCATCTGTTGACCGAATGTTGTAAAGCAGCGTTTGGTTATTAAAATAAATTTGTTATTCGTGTAAAATAAATCATTTGGTGTTGTGCAAAATTCATTACAATATTAATGTTGATTTTTGATTTATATTTTATAATTAATTGTACAGTAATTTCAATAATATGTTGAAAAGGAAGTGACGCGACGGTTAGTTTAACTTAGTTATAAAAAGGACTGTAGCTCACATTTTAATTCAATTCTGTGCTAGAAATCGTTTGAAAATAAACCAAGTAATATTACGTGAGTGTTTTTAGTATAATGGAGTCTGGACACGATAACCCTGGCGTATCGCCGACATATATTAGGCCAATTCCTCCTTTCAAAGGAGAGGCATAGTTCAGCAGTGGACTGTTAAAGGCTGATGATGTATGATATATTAGCTTCTCTAATAGATGTCTTACATAACCTAAATATTAATTTATATTGTAAGCGAAGCGATATGTCTACGTACAGTCGTCGCTTGTAGTCACTTGTGAGCACACGCTTGATCGGTTCCAGCACAAATTCCAATGTTACTTAAAGTTTCCACAAGATGTTCGCCTGCGCTAGCTGCGGTTCACAACATATCGAGGGGCCTGTACTGCAACATGCACATGCAAGGGCCATTACGACTTCCAATGTTCTGGGATTACAGAACTCGGCTATCGGCAACATGGCGAAAAGAAACAACAAAACTGGCGTTGTCCGAAATGCAAGTCCTAAGCCCCAAGTCTCGTTGTTCCAGTGGTCAGCCGCGTGACACACAAGTGGAGTAAGCAAGTAAGTGCACGATTCACACGATTATCATTCACTTATTCGGGCTTACGCTGTTGCTTTCCGGTCATAATTGCTTGCGCTCTCTACCGACGGAGCTTACACTATTACTTGTTTGAATTAGTTTTAACTCTATCACGGCCTACATTTTTTATATAATATACCCTACTAACAATGTATTGTTTAAATTTTATAACTATTGTATGGACTATTTCTTTGATATTGTTATATTTTTAATGTACGTATATATTTTGGATCAATCTAATACATACCGTATATTATGCAATAGTGATAAGTACTCAGAGATTGCAGTTTTATGTGTTAGCAGGCTTTGCGTACGCTAAATATTCCTATAACGCTTTGCTTCTTGCGCTTACGACCACCACCAGTCTTTTTAAAATGTATGTCGTGCTGTGGCTTATTCTTCCTTTATACTGCTATAGCTTTAGACAATTATAAATGTAAGGTGTGCTAGAATATTAAAATTTAAAAATGATGCCGTTTAGTATCTACTACCAAAATACAAGAGGGCTGCGGACCAAAACACAGGTATTTAAACGGAATGTACTGTTGAATTCTTATGATGTAATATCTATAACGGAAAGCTGGTTACCCGATAGTATCGGCAACAGCGAAATCTTTGATGAAAGGTATCTTACTTGGCGCCGTGATAGGGATTACGCGAATACTCGCTTAAAGTTTGGCGGTGGCGTAATAATGGCGGTACGACGTGAATTCCAATCTGTCCACCGGCCGGAATGGAGTTCCTCCGCCGAGGATATTTGGGTGACTATTACCACTAATATTAATAGTAGCACCTCGCACAAAATTCGTCTTTGTACCATATATATCAATTCTTTCTCCCAGCGTTATATCCCAGTTTCAACCCGGGGTCCGCTTACTAGTCTAACCGGATTCGACTGAATATTAGCTTTTCCACGGAGCGACTGCCTGTCTGACCTCCGCAACCCAAAGGGATAGCGATATTCCATGGTTTAGACTAGTGTCAGTTTATTCAGCGTTAGGTACTGACTCCCTATAACGACTGTCAAAGATCTTCATGACAACCGGGACCGACGGCTTAACGTGCTCTCCGAGGCACGGGACAAGCGATAATTAATAATTCAATACGCACATAACTCCGAAAAGTCATTGGTGCGCGCCTAGGATTCGAACCTGATACCCTCTGCATGACAGTCTGTTGGTATCTCCACTAGGCTATCGCTGCCCTACCATGTATATCAATTATAGTATACTATATTTATATATGTATACATATATATATTTATATAACTGGCGAAAAGTGGGCATTTGGTGTGCCTCTGCCTAGCCCTTCGAGGAAGCGGGCGTGAGTCTATGTATGTATGTATATATGTATATTGTATAATTATGTTTATAGACATATTTATTAGTATTTATATATATATATGTATATAGACATATTTATTAGTATTTATGTACATATGTGTATGTATATTTGTTATGTACTCTTATGTTATATAATTATGTATTTACTTTATTTATACAATTGTTTCGCTCACTCCTATATCAATTTATTCGTTTTTACGTACTTAGGCACTCTTACATTATTGTATTATACCCTTTCACTTTAAATATTTCTACACTATGTTAAATGCACCTACCACACTTATCTCTCCACCACCCAGGTTGAGTGGTAGATAATGCCATAAGGCATTATGTCCGCCTATGTACTCTTTTTTTGTGCATAAAGAAATAAAATAAATAAATATATATGTACCGAGAAATCGGGGAATTCTTTTAACCCCTATCCTGCGCAAGGCCCGCTTTGCCCAACGCACGAAATGCAACGTCATTTTAAAGACTTTTTGATTTTTACGTAGACTTGCAGAAAAACGAAAAATACGTCTACAAAAATATAATTATATGGCATGAATCATACCTTCTTGGCTTCGTTACGAGTTTATCTAACTAGTTTTATATTTTAATATGTAAATAAAACTGACCAGTTCTCGCAGCGATGTAATATATTTTGATTTTGAGAAATTTCATTGGTATAAATTGTAAACTTTATCACAATTTATCGAATATCCACACATGATCACCAATCGAGCACTTTATTACGTTAAAACAATATACAATGTGCAAAGATAACTCAACTCATTGTACTTTAGAATCATAATTTCACCATAAAACGTTTTTGTTTACGCGACGAAAAATAACGGCCGCCATTCTTTGGGAACGTAATAAGTGCATTACAAAAGTTTCGCTACTTTTTCACTGCAATATTTATAACTTTTCGATAAACTATAACTTTATGTGAAATCTACACTTATTTTCCAGTAGTTCTGTATATAATACTTATAAGATTACTCAATGTTTTCTCATTACAAACATTTTCTTTTCTCGTGCACATTTATTTCAATATCAAAATGGCCAATATGGCGTCGTCGCAAGGTTCACTGGCATACGTATTTTGTTTAACTAATTTTCATTCATTCTTGCTCGGAAATCGATAAATAAAATGATATAACAAGATCGTGTTACAAGTGCAAAAACTGTTAAATATCAACGACCAATGATACCTGACCCGTTATTAACCTATGAGGTTAATATTGCAGTTGAGGGTTAGGAGGTTAACACACAACTTACAAATTTTACAAATAAACTATCATCTATTATTAACTCATGCCCAGAAGATATTTTTATTATTATGGGTGATTTTAATATTAGTAATGTGTATTGGAGTAACACAAACGGTCAATTAGAGCCATCGGGCATATTGGGTGACGCCCAAGTATATTTTTTCGATACCCTAGCAGAGAGTAGTCTAAACCAATTCAACTTATGTCGAAACGTCAATAATAGATTGTTGGATTTAATCTTATGCAACTCTAAGCTATCAGTTAAGGCATCTGACTTTCCCTTAGTGCCCGAAGACAGTCACCACAAGTCCCTTGAAATCACTTTGAACTCTATATACGCGACTTCCCTTAAAGCAGATCCGAGGATCAAATATTTCTATGACCAAGGTGATTATGAAACAATTAATTCAGCATTAACCAAAATTCCATGAAACGATTATCTGACCGATAATTCCCTTGGAAGTGCGCTAGAATGTCTGTTCTTTATAGCCACTTATATGAATTAAGGTATAAATTCATACCCCATAAAACGGTTTTCGCATCGTCATACACGCCATTGTACAGTGCAAGTTTAAAAACGATTCTCAGGGAAAAACACAAGTTCCTTAGACAATACCGTACGTACGGTAACACAAGTAATTATATCACCTTTAGTTTATTACGGAAAAGAGCAAAACGCGTTTAGGACGATTGTTACCGGACGTTTATCGACAAAACAGAGAGAACTATAACTGTTAATCCCAGAACATTCTGGACCTTTGTGAAATCTAATAAAAAGGGGCCCAAGTCGCTCCCCTCTACCCTTACATATGAAGACATAACAGCCGACTCTAACGAGGGAATTTGTAACATTTTCTCTTCCTATTTCCAGTCTACGTTCGTCTCCCAATCCTCTCACCAACACCACACTTCACTACTAGATGGTAATAGCGAATCGCTATAGTGCCCATACACGATATGTAACATACACATACAGCCTGACATGGTACATGACTTGCTGAAGTCAATAGATCTCGCAAAAGGCGCCGGAACCGATCACATATCACCTACATTTATTGTTAACTGTGCCAAAGAACTGACCAACCCGCTTACTATCCTGTACAGGTGCTCTATTAAAGAAAGTACCGTCCCCAAAATTTGGAAGTCTGCATTTATTACAACTGTCTATAAAACCGGTGACAGAAAAGACGTAAAGAGTTACCGACCTATTTCTAAATTATGTATCTTCGCTAAACTATTGGAACGAATAGGTTATACTCAGGTGTTCAACACTTTACACGGTTTCTTTATCTCGGAACAGCACGGATTCATCAAAAATAAATTGACAAGTACAAACCTTCTAACATTTATAGATTACACGACATATGACAAGGGGTGGCCAAGTAGATGCTGTTTTCACCGATTACATGAAGGCATTTGATGGTATAGACCATAAAATACTGTTTCAAAAACTTTTACGTGCTGGTATTCACGGGCATCTGTTCAGATGGTTTTGCTCTTACATCGAAAACAGATCTCAGGCAGTTGTACTCAAAGCGTCAATCTCAATGTGGCATAATGTCCCTTTCGGTGTTGCACAAGGCTCATTAATTGGCTATTATTATTTAATTTTAATGACAGACACGCTACAGCCAAAACTATTGGGCGCAGGAAGCTGAAATTTGGCATGTATGTTCCTTCGGGATCGTAGTGGTGCACTAAGAAGGAATTTTTCAAAATTCCCACGGAATCGGCCAAAACGGGTAAATTTTATAAAATGCTGGCGTAGCTGCTGGCGTCCTCTAGTATTTTCATAAATGATGTCAAATCCTGTTTTCTTCATTCACAATTTTTGATGTACGCCGATGACATGAAAATATTTAAAAATATCAATCAACCCTCTGATTGCGTTTTATTACAACAAGACCTAATTAGATTCGAAGCTTATTGTCAACTCAACGGCTTAGATTTAAATACCGCTAAGTGTTTCTCGCTAACCTTTTCTCGTAAGCCTGAGCAAATCTAATTTAATTATATTCTAAAAGGAGTACAACTTAAGCGAGTCAATGAAATCCGCGACCTGGGTGTAACTCATGACGCTAAATTAACGTACGAAAAACACATTGACAACGTCGTAAATAAAGCTAATAAAGCGTTAGATTTTGTCATGAGATCATGCTCCCAATTTTCAAGCATAAAAGCTGTCAAAGTTTTGTATTGCTCATACGTTCGCAGCATTCTCGAATATTGCTCTCAAATTTGGAGTCCACAGTACGATGTGCATATACGGAGACTGGAGACCGTACAGCGCAAATTCACTAAATACTTGCAGTATAAGTATAAGATAAATAATGACGAAACTTATGAAGTAAGGTGTAAGCGACAGCACTTACTGCCACTCTATGAAAGGATGATAATTGCAGATATAACACTGCTAGTTAAAATAGTTAAATTCTCAATAACAGCACGGAGTCTGGTAATGTACCCGGTACGGCAATAGGCTCGCCCCCTATTACGTGGGACCTAAAAATTGATGGCAAAATGTGGGTGTAATATAACACCTCTGCCTGCCTCTGCCGCAAAATAAGCTCAATAAAGCCAGCATCATTTTCTGGCAGTGCAAGAAGATGATAGGAAAACGCTGGGGTCTATCCCCCAAAATTGTCTTATGGCTCTATAAGACAATAATACGTCCGATGGTAAGCTACGGCGCAGTAGTGTGGTGGCCTAGGACCAACCTAATAACGGCCGCCAACAAGCTTCAGAAGCTTCAAAGACTTGCATGCCTAGCGGCCACGGGCTGTATGAAAACAACGCCAACAGCGGCACTTGAAGTGTTGCTGGATCTGCCTCCATTGCACCTGTTCATACATCAGGAAGCAACGATGTCGGCAGTCCGGCTGAGAGCCCTGAAGCTCTGGAAAGACACAAATACACCGCACACTAACAACTTAAATACACTCTTTAAAGAAGTTCCTATCACACAAGCAATAAGCGACCGCATACCGAAACAATTAGTTTTCGACAAGAAATACAAAATCCAACTGTACGAGGATCTACACGGAAGAGCAGTTAACCACAACGAGCTCACGATCTTCACAGATGGGTCCAAAACGGATACAGGTACGGGTTCAGGAGTATTCTCCGAGGACCTAAACATCAACATCGCAGCACCGCTGGGAGCCTACAACACGGTCTACCAGGCCGAATGTTTTGGCATAATCCTAGCTGCCACAGCAATCATGGCACGTGAGGTAAGGGAACGATCCATTAGGATCCTCTCAGATAGTAAGACTGTCCTCTCAGCCCTCAAAAGCCATACTATCACCTCGGCACTCACGCTTGAATGCCACCAGAAACTAACAGAGGTAGGTAAACTAAACAAATTAACACTGCAATTGATCAAGGGCCACAGTGGCTCAAGAGGGAATGACGCAGCCGACGTACTCGCCAGAAGAGGGGCCACTTTAGAGGTGGTGGGACCCGAGCCCATTATTCCCCTCCCTTCTGGTTTTTATCGCAACCTGGTAAGAAATAGGACCAGGACCAAACACAACCAGTCCTGGATTGGTATTGAAACATGTAGGCAGGCGAAGGAGGCTCTTCCCGCAGTAGACGGTAAGATAGCCAAACAAATCCTCCGGCTGTCCAAACAACAACTACGGACAGTCACGGCCGCCTACACAGGACACGGATTCTTTAATAAACACCTATTTACTATAGGTATCACCGACAGCTGTGCAGGGCCTGTATGGCAGCAGACGAGACGGCAGCCCACCTGCTCCTCGACTGCCCTGAGGTCGCACAGTATAGGCAGCAGTACCTGACCAGAAACAGCACCCTGAGGGAGGCCGTGGGCCACATCAAGAGTCTGCTGGCCTTCCTCGAAGAGCTGGGGTGGGTCGAATGAAGACACCATTCCCACCCGCACGCAAAATACACGCCAAGACGTGGAGTTGCGGAAACAGCCCGTGTCATCAAGTATCAAGTAACACCTCTGCCTACCCCATCGGGGATACAGGCGTGAGTATAAAAGAGTCTATAGTTAAAATAGCGCAGTCAAAATTTGATTCTCCCCACCTGCTCAGTAGCTTGCATTTGAAGGTTGCCGACCAGTGGTTCGAATCGGTTCTTTGACTTGGACTTTGATTTAGTTTTAATATTGTTGTTGATTTTGTGTGTTCATGTTTTATCTTTATAAAAGATAAAACGTATAAATGGTTGATAGTTAAAAAATAATTATCTCAATTAATTATAAGGAACTGTTTGTTTTCCAAATAAAATAAAATAAATAAATAAAATACTGTAATTCATTATTCTGCTGTTATAGACAGTTACGTATTTTTATATATGAAAGTAATTAATGACATACTTATGTTATTATATACGGTAATTATTAAATATAAAATGTACTTATACTTGCATAACGCTTTGAGGATAATAAATTAAAAACCAAACACCTACACTTAATTTAGGCGATATTGGTGGTTAATATTGCTGGCCAAGTGCGGGTTGGCAGACTTCACATGTCTTTCGAGACATTATGGAGAACTCTCAGACATGCAGGTTCCCTCACGCTGTTTTCCTTCACCGATTAGCAAGCGATAATTAACAATTTAATATGCACTTAACTCCGAAAAGTCATTGGTGCGTGCCGTGGATTCGAACCCTCTGGGTAGCAGTCTGTCGCTCTCTCCACTCAGCTATCGCTGCTCTCGTCAATAGAAATCGTATAGTGTATTCAATTCCAATACTATTAAACTTTGAACAGTTTGGGGCACACCAAACAAAATAACGTAGGTATATTAAAGAAAATACTTCTTTCTTTCTCGTGTGAGTGTGTGGCCAAAAAATACTGTTAGTTTACTTTCCACCGTCGAAATCACAATCGTACGTTCCCCGAGTGAAATTTTCGTGAACTGAGTTGAAAGTTGGTAATAATGAAAAAGTAGGTCAGGTTCGTGCCCTGGTAAATACACGATATAAAGCTACCTAACTATGTGACGTACGTATCTATGTGAAAGCCGGGCCATCGGCAAAAAATCAACCTGAAAATGGCACTTGTAAAATAGAAGCAAAATGCAAAATTATCTCCGAATTGTTCGATCGTTATTGTATGTAGCAATCAGAAACGGGAAACGGAAAACAATTTCGTACAATCAAAATAAGTCTCCTAGATCGAAACAACAATGTTAATGCTATTAGGGTAATCGAATACGGTCATCGCGTAAAATAACTGGAAAGGATAGTCGGCTAAAAGGAATATAAAATACAGTGGTGCTACGATGAATCAAAGGAAAGTTCTAGGAAACAGGCAAGTGCTGAGTCTTTATTACTAAGAAAACAGAACAAAAAATTGGGCAAGTGCGAGTCGGCTTCGCGCACGAAGGGTTCCGTACCATCATCTATAAAAGAAAATCACGTTCGTTGTATGTATACTTAAACACTTTTTAAGTTTCTACCTGTTTATTAAGATCGAGTAACAAATTGCTTAAAAATTACGTTTGTTGTATGGGAGCCCCCCTTTATTATTTACTTTTTTTATTTAATTATTTATTTTGAAAGGTACTATACAACTACATATTCTGTGAATATTGAAAAGCGTCTACCTGTTACAGTTAATAATTTTGAGCAAAAATACGAAAAAAAAACACGTTTTTTGTATGGGATTATATTTTCATTATTTTTAATTTTAGTATTTGTTTTTATAGCGGCAACCGAAATTCATAATTTGTGAAAATTTCAGCTTTCTAGCTATCACGGTTTATGAGATACAGCTTGGTGACAGACAGACGGACGGGCAGACAGACAGACAGCGGAGGCTTAGTAACAGAGTCACGTTTTTACCTTTTAGGGACGGAACCACAGAATAAACAGTACTTACGTACAGAAGCACCACTTGTCAAACCAATTCATTGAAATTGCGACTCTTGCCACTAAGCAACAAAGTGCAATTCAGCTCGCATAAGCACTCAGTGCCTACTGCGATATTAACCTAACCGTTCCCGCTCTTTTCTAACATATAACGCTGTCGCTGTCTGGCGCGGAGTGACGCGCTAGCTGTCGCGCTAGGGTTGTCGACCTGCCGCTGCTACTATAATATTTATTCATCGTCTATCTACCTACTTGACCACGTACCTAATAATAAATAATCATTCTATAAGTATCCTATCCCACTATTTGAGCTTGTAGAACAAAAACCACAAAAAATCTGGTCGTTTACATTTTCACTATACTAATTCTTACTTATTTCCTAAACGCGTGGACCGATTTACATGATTCAAACAGATAAAATGGTTTTTGAACTAGATCTTTAATTTGACACCATAATCGTTGGGATATCTCAACAATCAAAAAAATTAATTTTCAAGGTGCTCTCGTAAAATAAATAAAATCAAATTTTCAAGTCGACAACCCTTGCGCGACGCGTCGGACGCGGGCTTGGGAGCCGCGCGAAAGTGTAGGCACTTATCGCTGTAGGTACGGCCGAGTGAAGGAGGCCTGACGGAACCCTAAAAAAGTGCATAGGTATTCGTGTTCCATATACCTGTCTCTTTCCATTAGCCGGTGCCACGTCACGGGCAAAAACGAGTGCGGTGTGAGGTGCGGGGCGAAGGGCGCTCGGCGTGTGTGTGGCACCGACTTAATGCGGTTTTTGCAACGGAGCCCCGGGCTCCCGACATATTATAACGCTGTGGAAATTATTTGTACTGACATTTCGGTTTTACGTGTTAAAATTACATGTAATTTTTACGAGGATATTTTAAATAAAAATAGTCATGAAATTACATTTTGCCATTTTTATTTTCATTGCGCTTTTGAGATAATATGTGAAAGTTACGTAGTGTACTATGAATAAAAACTAGGTGACTGAGACGATTTTATCATAGCTCTGATATGTACACAACAATGTTAGGAAATTTTTATGACTGTTGGAAGTTTTCCAATGTAGGCCCTTTACTTTTGGCGGCTTGTTTATATAACATTAAGAATGTTATATAAACAAGCCGCAAAAAGTATAAAGAATTCTCTCTAGAGTAACAAAAACGATTAGTAACTAAATAATTGTCCGTAATCATAAGGCAATACCTCCAAATTACTCTCAAGTTGTACGTAGTAAGAAAATTGTGTATCGATTGGTCGGAGCTGTCATAAGTTTTTCACGTTTTGTGTTGGCACGGACGGCACGTCGGCCGGAGTATTGAGGTGTTGGGCAAATGTCCAATACCCACCAACTCCGCTGTTCAACCCAGTACGTTGTCCGCTAACTTAATAGCCGCCTTTATAACAAGAAGCAGCAAGTAACATTTTGGATTTTTAATCAATACAATTGTTACAGGATGACTTTCAACGTTGTGTAGATAAAAATGTCGTTACATTAACCGTAGGTATATTTGGGACCTGCTGGTATGGTGGTTATTGACAGTGAACCTGATTGTCAATACCATCAATAGCGGGTAGGTAAGGTCACAAAGCCATCAGTGGTTTGGGTAACGTTACCAAGGGGGAAGGCACCTTCTCAAGAATCGTACCGTGTCGAGAAATAGCCCGGCACCTATGCCTCACCGAATTTCATCCTGATAGAACTATTGAAATCCGACTAGACATTAGAAAGTGCATACTAATTCTGCAGACTAAAGTCTTGTTTGCAATTTTTATGTTCTTGGGATGCTGATGATTCGTAAAGTAATAAAAGAATCAACCAGATCAATTATGCACGAGATGTTGTGCAGTAGAAAATTCATAAACAAAAAAGTCCGTTTGATTTTGCATGTATACATAATTATAATAATATATACTAATTTTCCATAAAACAAAAGCAGGATTGTAGAGCGATTTTTTCAAAACATAAAGAACAATGGCAAGTTCCCATACAACACTTTATTTGTGATAGAATCAAAGCGTCTATGTATGAAAAAAATAAAAAAACGAAGGGTTTCTATTACTTAAACATAATCATCAAGAGTTTTTATTTTAGGAGGCCGTAAAAAAAGATATGAGCATTGTTTATATTTTAAGGTTATGTTAATAGAAAACCACTTTGTAACTACACAAATGCATTAAATACATTTAGATAAGGGATGGTGATGTGCAAAAAGCATTGATAGGATATACCTAGACTGATTCAAGATCAGTGTCTAGACTTGATAAGTACCTAATATTAAAAAATCAAAGTTCCATCACGAAATAGGGATGTAGACTATGTAGGATTTACGTAACCCTTTATCTTTCAGAATCTTATTGAGTATTAGAGCCCCACCTCATTATGAGGCCATGGCGACATCGCCAGCTACCGTACAATTTATATTGAAATGTATGGTACCCAACTCGCTTGGCCACGGTTTGGCAGCCATAGGTACATTTCAATATAAACTGTTTGGATACGCAGCCGGCGGACGTCGCCATGGCGTACAAGTGAGGCAGGGCTCTTAAGATTAAACGTCATGGCATGATGTTAGATCTCTCTAATAAATAGGTACAAGTCACTTGCTTTTATAAGGAGCTAGCTTTTGCCCACGTGGAAGTCGAAAATTATCCCACAGGAACTCAATACCAGGATAAAAAGTATACTATATTCTATTCCAGGTTATGGTCTATCTGTGCGCCTAGTTTCATTCTAATCGGTTCAGTAGTTTTTTCGTGCGTAACAAACAGACAAACAAATAAACATCGCATTTATAATATTAGTAAGGATAAGGATATGGGATCTCTTAGTGCGCCACCAACAGACATGACAAACCTTATCTGAAGGTGACAGCTGCAAATGAAATAAAGGAATGTTTTTGTAATCAAATACTTACTCCATAATTGATAAAAACAGACAATTTGTATTAGATTGCTTTAAAAGAGACACCAATAGACTTATAAAACTCTTTAGTAATAAAACACTGCAAAAGGATTTATTATTTAATAAATGTGTAAAAATTAAATAAATTAAAGATGAATGGACCTGATGTGGTTCTATTTTCATTTGGATAATATTTATCATGTTCTGTTGTAGTTTGGTCGGCTATCTTTTAATATTTTGTCACTTTATCTCCGTACTAATGAACATCCACACAGAAGGTACACATTTCTATGGCCTCGAGAACACGGTCCAGCTTATTCACCTTCATTACCATCTTGCTGCAAACTCTGATTTTCTCAATCCATAGCGAGTTCCCAACATGCTTCACAAACATAATCATCATCAGTAATCTAAAAATTAAGAAAAGCAATTATTACTACAGGCAAAGAAAACGCATCACACTACATCTAGGTAGAGTAATGTTACCGAATTTAGTAATATTTTAAACTGCTTTGAAAATTCACTGAAACTTACTTACGCTAAATTGGTAAGTAAGTATGTATGGTATATTTATGTTTAAAAACTTACGATTTGTGAATAAACCCAGTTGCAGAGCAAACTACAAACTCTTGTGTTCTGATCTAAGATGCGATATCGCCGGAGAGTATTGACGCGAATGTTACAATTCACGCACAATATGCGTGTAGGCCTGCTACTTCGCATCATAACAAAATCTTAAGGCACAATCGAAATCCGTGTAGAAAAAGCTATAGGTCCAGATCTTTTGAGCGCAGATAGTCCGTAAGAAAGCACAAGTCGTCGTATGGGGCAGCGAATCAAGTCCAGGGGGTAAGCGAGAATCAAAAATAAGGATAATTTAACAAAAAACTGCGAAAACAACGAGATCACTACCAAACAAGCTTTTCGGAAAGAAAAGAACGTTGACAATGTCACAGACTATAGTTGGTGCCACGAGAAGATAGACTTTTTGTTAACACACATTCAGGGTTTCACAACCTTTGCTTTTAACAGCTGTTTTTAGATTTTATGCTTTAGTGAACTTTTATGCTTTTTGAACAGTAGTTTTATCGTTTCGATGCTCAATTATGCTACTAAGTATTCGAATTTATATTTTATTATCTATGACTTCTCGTCGTGACCAATTTTTTTCTAATTTTACAGAAATAAACATATTTTATTTTGTGTTTGAATGGTCGAATTACCTGGAAGTATTTTCATGAATTTGCCGATTTTTTTTAGTTTTTACACGTTTAAGTAATTCTGTTAATGCAAGACAACAATATAGAGCCATGTATGTCAATAATAGAGTACAAACATGGTACTCTATTATTGACTTGATTTTTTATCATAGTTAATAGCTAAGCTATCGTAAAATATAAAAAAATACCACTTTTGAATAATATTACAGAACACTAGCTAGTACATTACATTAAAATGTCTAGGCATAGAGATTTTACATTGTGTATGAATGAAAACGTCACAATGAATTTAAACAGAATCGTTATATAATAGTTTGCCATCTGCAATTCTGCACCCGCTTTTCCGAGATGCCGACCGTAGGACGAGCACTGCGACACCAAAAATATTCTTAACATCCAAAAAATATGTTTTATCCTCTGATAAATGATTTAGAATGAAAAAAACTTAATGGATTAACGCAAAATGTTGACGTTCCTGGCGTGTGACATATTCCAGTACCACAAAACACTGTTGGCAGCGCATATATCGATAAAAACCCGATCAATTGACATATTACTTTGCAATGACACATTTGTGTACCGTTGCGCTCATTGGATTTGACATTACTTGTTTTTGACAGATCTGTCGCTAAATTACTTAGAAGAAATTCTTTGTTTCAAAAAGTCTATGTTCTCGTGGCACGGTCTATAGGGATCATAGACAAGAGCAAGGAGTAGGGATACTGACAATGTAGACATTTTCACTTAGTGTTGTCATTAATTATCTTTCGATATCTCAGATCAAGTAAAAAAATTATATTTATTTATATCATAAATAAAATCTTCTTTTTATATAATATAATACACATAAAATATTTTTTTTAACTTTAGCGTGAATTGTTTCTAGATGTAGCTTAAAAAGATACTTACCTTTTTTCTATTAAACAAATACGATTGTTTTGTAAATGGTAACTCTGAAAATGACATTAAACAAGCACCGGAAATGAATGTATTCAATACATAGTTTATCAATTTAGATATTTTTACGTACGCTTTTATACTTGAAACTAAAAACGTACAACATACGAAATAATTATATTAATAAGTTTTTCATAAGTTACGTTTATAGACGCTTCTAACACTTCACAGGTATAATCTTGCCATTGTTCTTTTTTATGTGTTCTGTACGAACGCTCAAACAATAATGCATTCAATAATATTTCCAAAGTCCAGCGGCAATTGGATATGATAATATATTGATATTGGCAACGTAATCACGTAGCATGCAAGCTACGATAAATTAAATAGCTTAACTTTTTGCAAAGTGGAAATTTTGCGAAGTGGACATCTTGCAAAGTGGACATTTAGCGAAATGGACATTTTGCGAAATGGACATTCTGCGAAAAGGACATTTTGCGACCAGTGGACATTTTGAGAAGTGGACATTTTGCGACTGAGCCAGAGTGCTCGGCCACAGTGAAAGGCGGGCGCGGGTGCGGGCGCGACGCGGGAAACTCAAACATATTGAGCTCTATAGGAGTGTCCGTAGTGGAGAGCGGGCGCGGCAAGCGGTGCAGCGCGGGGAGCACGCGGGCAACTCAAACCATAGGACTTTCATACAAGTGTCCGTAGTGAATGCGCGGGCGGCAAGCGGGAAACAATGCGGAGCGTGCGGATCTCAAACTTTTATGAGCAATGATATTATGAGTTATTATTAAATCAAGTTCGAGTCGAACTTGCTCATCAAGGTTAACGTAGTAGAGGGATTCACTTAACATAAGCATCACATAGCCCCCTAGCCATTTGGCTAGGGGGCTATGTGATGAAAAATTGATAGTGATATTTATCACTATCAATTTTTCGCCCGCAAAAATAACTTTGCTTTCCTGAGTGTTTGTATAAATCGATATTGTTTATTGATATTGAGCACCAAGGGTTTTGGGAAGCAAAATTTAAATTTAAAAATCTCCATAGGCACCCCGCTAGTACAGGATAGATTTTTTTTTGTATGTCAATCGTAAACCGGTTCACAGAATACATCTACTTAGGTACTAGTTTTGAAATTTGTAGTCTTAATAGTTTCGGCATAAAGTGGCTGTGACATAGGAACGGATAAAGTCAAAAGACAAAAATCATTTATTCATCTAGGTCACAACATGACGCTTATGAACGTCAATTTTTTAAAGTAAATTAATAATGCTTCTACATTTACATTTACTGCCCATTCGCAAAGCAATAGGTAGAACCTCGAGAAAGAACGGGCAATAAAACTCGTGGCCACTCTTTTTAATCGCCAGTGTTATGGTACATATTTTGTTTTTGTAAGGAGCTGCAACTGTTTCACATTGTAATTAATTACTTGTAAATAGTAAATAAGAACATCCATTATACTTAAACAAATATGTAGTTACTAAATTAAGTGCTGTAGTAGTCTTCAAATGTGAATCTTGTGGAACAGGAGCATCCACTTACGCTTTATAATGTAGGCAACTCGCGATCATGTTCAGAACTATGGTGGAAAAGTATGTTACATAAAGTGACGGTATATGAATACACGAAAATTACAAAAACATTAGTATCCAGCCCATGATAACGAGTTACCTTCATCTAACACTGTAGCAAATTTTAATAAAATTTGTGTAACAACAATGAAAATGTAAATGTAGTAAGTTGAATGACCTAATAATGCATGAATATTAAATTAATAGAACTAGAGATAATATATAAAAAAAAACTGAAAAGTAAGGTATCTATATAAATTAAAAAAATCAAGAGTTGGCTAGTGTAAGTGACCATCTATCCTTATCACTGAAATATAATCATTAATGGTATAATAACCTTTCCTAATAAGGCAGGCTTTTATTTTACTTTTGAACGAACTAAATGGCAATTCTAAAAGACTAATTGGTATTTTATTGTATATACGAATACCTAGCCCTACAAAAGAATTATTAACTTTATGTAAACGATGATAAGGGGCATATAACTTATGCCTGTTTCGAGTATTTATGTTATGTACATCACTTTTTGTAGTAAAGAAACCTATATTTTGCCTAATATACAATATATTAGCAAATAAAAATTGCGAGGCTACTGTAAGAATCCCTATAGACTTAAAGCGTTCCCTAAGAGTATCTTTTGCACCTAACATGTATATTGCTCGTACCGCTCGTTTCTGTAGAACGAAGATATACTGAATATCCGCAGCTTTGCCCCATAACAAAATACCGTAGGAAATGCCACTATGAAAATAGCTAAAATAAACCAGACGAGCTGTGTCAACATCAGTAAGTTGTCTAACTTTTTTGACAGCATTCGCAGCAGAGCTGAGCTTACCTGCAAGACATGCTATATGTGCACCCCATTGTAACTTATTATTTAGTGTAATGCCTAGAAACACTGTCGAGTCAACTGTGTCAAGTTCCTCCCTATCTAGCCTTATATTAGGTCCCAGTTGTCTAACGTTAGGTAAAGCAAATTTAACGCATTTAGTCTTTTTAGAATTAAGCACTAGGTTGTTTGCTGTAAACCATTGTGTAACCTGTATAAATGCATTATTTACATCATCAAATTGATTCCTATTCCTATCTACTTTAAAAATAAGTGACGTATCATCTAAAAAAAGTACGACATCACAGATATTTTTAAATAAAAAGGTAAGTCATTAATATATACAAGGAATAGAAAAGGACCTAAAATAGAGCCTTGGGGAACGCCTATCTGTATAGATAATTTAGAGGATGTAGTCCCATTTACATCGACGCACTGAAATCTTTGCCGCAGGTACGACTCAACAACACAAAGTGCGGTTTCCTCTACGCCGTAGTGGCGGAGCTTACGCAATAGCGTGTCGTGATGAACGCAATCAAATACTTTTGAGAGGTCACAGAATACTCCGATAGCATTTTTAGATGACTCCCAAGCATTATAAACGTGTTTTATGAGAGCAACAGTTATGATAGACAGACAGACATGGCGAATCTATCAGGGGTTCAGTTTAAAACCACTATGGCTACGGAACCCTAAAGACAGGTTATTTACATATCAGTAAATTTTCAGAAATGACACACTAACGCACTCGTGGATAACTCCATATTGCGATATCACACACATTACAATGAGTCCTCACAGAAGATGGCATGTTTCAAAACTTTCAATTATCGCGAGTGAAAACGAGACAAATGTAATTTACTATGGTGCGACAAAATAATTAATTAGATGTGACGTTTTATATACTCGTAACTTAATAGATGGAGGTATACAATCGCAAGATCATTTCTAAAAGAATCTTACATTTATGACCATGGCCATACATTTACCCATCAAAATGAAATAGTACTTCATTTGAAACTTTGAGATCTCGTTCATAGTATAAAGGTTGTATTGATATTCGTAGTGACGTTATAATTGTATCGATACTTTGATTTTACAGACTAGCTTCGGCCCACGGCTTCGCCGATGTGGGTGACAGTTATCGCAAGAGACCCCATGTGGCATTGTGATCTCTTATACATCACAATGGCACATGGGGTCTCTTATACTGCAATATTTCATTTAAATTGTTCAAAGTATAAGTTGCAAAAATCAAACTAGGAGGGAATTTAGGGAGGGTAGAAGTTTGTACTTACGGCACAAATTTACCTCTTAGAAGTAAGAACGCATGCGCTGTAAGTTGAGTGCTGCGCATGTGCTATCTATAATAATATAGTATATCTGTCAGTACTTTCACATCATACATATTGTTATATCGTGCACGGTGATAATATTATTCGCGCATATAAACTAATAATTATAGACTACGCTTAAACGGCTGAAACGATTTTCTGTACTAATATTATAAATTCGAAAGCGTTTATAAATATATATTCGGTATATAATGTCATGGATACTGACCGAATTACTTTGTACTCTATAGAGTTTCTGAACTCTTTAGACTAATCAGGAGTCTCACACAACTTGAGACTGAAAGTAAATTTATGTTACCCCGACTTAAACGCGCGCGAAGACGCGGGCAAAAGCTAGTATTATGTAATGATGAACTTAAAAATGCAAAGTATCTAAATACATTCTAATTTACATTACCACATATCTCTTGTTAACCCTGCCATTCGTTCCTGAAGTTACTAGAATTTTCCAATTTTTATGGATTTTTTTTAATATTTGCCAAATATTCATAAATTTCATATTCAAATAAATATATATAAATATTTCAAATTTCATAAAAACAAAAATTCTCGTAACATTTATAAATGTGATTTGAACCCACGCCCTCAGACCGTGAGGCGGTTGTATTATCCGCACGGCTATAGCCTTGTTATCACTTAGTTGCGACTTTGGTGAACAATTGACAGAGTGTCACTATGGTGAGTGTTGACGTCATCTAACTGAAAACTCATATTAATCTAGCCGCGATCCGTCACAATACTAAATTTGACAAACACTGTACACCGCACCCGCAAACGCGCCACTACGGACACATGAAGACGCGCGCGTGGGCGCGCGCGGCCCCCAACAAAACCTCCTTGGCGGGGGATGAAGGTTTTGGGCTCCGCCGCCAAAACACCCAGCGGCCGCAGAGGATAGGGAGGACGGCAACGCAACACCGCATCTCCTCTTCCTCTGCGGCCCCACCGCGACGCAACGATGGTGCGCCCCCATTTGGTGGCGGGAGATAGGGCGCGCGCCAACGCAACACCGACACGCCTCCTCTCCCGCGACTGCGCCCGGCTGCGAGGGACAGAGGAACTGTTCCTCGCATCCGCACCATTGGACGCATCTAGCGCAGGCCTCCGTCAGGTCTCGTCGTCTCGCTTAGCTTCACCGTGGGTGACCTAACCACGGTTACTGAGCCCCCCACCACGACAAGATGGGGACCCTATTACCATGGGGTCTCATTCCTTAGAACGTTTTCCGTCATTCTTAACTCTCTCAACAGATGGCTTTACTAGTATCGATTTTATTGATGAATTTCATGCATAAGTGATAAATAAGAAAATAAAGTTCTAAAATATGATATTTATGAATTAAAAAATCCCTTTATTACGATTAAATAAAAAAATGAAACATTAAATTGAATATGAATATTTTTGAAAAATATGATGTGCACTTCGTTGCTCTGGTGGCCAAAATACGTACTAGCTTGTAGTAAAACGTTACAATGAGTTAACTTTCACTCGGCATTCATAGATGGCGCTTTTACGTATGTATATATTTATTTTTATTTAATTTGGTATTAATCTGTAGATGGTAGACTAAACAAATATTTATTAAATAAACATCAAATATTTGAAAAAGTAAGATATTATGTTAACCAATGAACGGCCATGAGCATTTATTTTAAAAAGTATATAGGTACCTAGGCGAGCGATTGCGTTTCATGGAAATTTATTCCTTACTACCATATATTTAAGGAACTTTGTCACGCAAAACCTTGCAAGTTTTATATTCCCGAGTACTCAAAATACTTTCAAGTATTTTAGTGTTTTGCGCGACAAAGTTCCGTAAATGTATGGCAGTAAGGAATATTATTTCATAAAAGTATCTGTAGGGTAAATACGCCATACGTCGGCCCCTCCCCCAAACTTCGGCCGTCTGCACATTTTCGGCTTGCGTTCATTTAAAACGTATTGAAGTTACAAATTTGCCACTAGAATTACAATCTTAGTTCATAATCTATATGTACAAACCGTTACTTTCCGATTACGTTACACACTCTTCGCACACTGAGCGTAAGTAGCGCTTGCGCCGTCGAAGCGTCAATTTCACATTTAAAGTACCTTACTTGCTGTGAATACCCACACTTCGGGGATTGATATTAGAACGGTCAGACATTCCTTTTTTATTGTTTTAAGCATTATTATTAGTAATTAGTGATTTTTACTATATTTTGAGATAGTTTTTTCAATGTTTAACGTATTGTTTTAAAAGGAAAATAGGAGGCCGCCAATAGAATACCAATTTTGAATTAAAACCGGATTCTCGGCCGTGGCCGCCTAAAAGTAAATGCAGTCTGTTTTATAAATTCCAATTGTACTAATTCCATTGCCTTAATAAGAGAATTTGCAACGCATATAGGCAAATAAATCTATTTTACGTTTAATCGCCAAATACCGGCCGGGGTGATATTAGTTGAATCTCGAGAAATAATGTACACAAAATAGGGGCCAGCTTTAGAAACATTAAAGATCGTAATGTCGACCAGCCTCGAATTCGAGCCCAACTATACAGGCTGATTACTTTTCTTATTTTCTCCAAATTAAATATTTATTATACATTTATTTAAAGAGATTTATTTATAATATAAAGAGTTAAGTTTAAATGTAGGAGTTGATCTTATTGAAAACATTTAAATTAGCTTATTATGATATGGAAATATAAGATATTAATTGCTCTTTGGAACTTGCTACCTTAACCCATGTTAATTACGTAGCTTAAAAATATAAATATATTCAATAATGATTCTGTTGACCAACAATCGTATGAATTATTTTTGAAAAGATATCCAGAACTAATTATAATTATTTTGATGTTTACTTTACTTTGTTATAAATTGTAATACTTACCTAACGTTATACGTGCAAATAAAAAAAATACTTTACCTACTATTAAACAAATACGATTAATAACGTATACTTAGTGAGACTCCTGCCAAAATAAATCATATTAATAATATTTATCCGTCTTAATTTAAAACATCCTATACCCGGCCGATATTTGGGAAAAACGCGACCGACCATGGGCCGTGAATGGCCGACTTTAGGGATTTTTTGTTCTCCACGCATATAAACCTTAGTACTTTTTCCTTGTAGTAGAAATGACAACCTTATGCCCATAAACATGAAATAGATTTATCAAACTATCCAAAACCGCATCGGAACCGGAAGCTATCCTTTCGTTGCAAATTGATGGTACCAGACCGATTCCAAAACAGAAAAACCGTAAGGATGCTGACGCTTAGCGTATTTACCCTACTACAATACGGTCGGGAGTCGGTAATACGCGAAACGTGTTCGCGTACGTTCAAGTAAAAAATACTTTGAAAGTGTTGCAAATATTTTAGTGTTTTGCGCGACCAAGTTCCGTAAATGTATGGCGGTAAGGAATAATATCCCATGAAAGTAAAAGTACTCCGTTACGATTGGGGATCGGCAAAACGCGAGACGCGATCGCGTACGTTCAATTCACGTAAGAAATACTTTGAAAGTGTTGCAAGTATTTAAAAAAAAAATTGGACAAGTGCGAGTCGGACTCGCGCACGATGGGTTCCGTACCATCATATATAAAAGAAAATCACGTTCGTTGTATGTATATCTACTTAAATACTTTATAAGTTTCTACCTGTTTATTAAGATCAAGTACCAAATTGCTTAAAAATTACGTTTGTTGTATGGGAGCCCCCCTTTATTATTTACTTTTTTTTAATTTAATTATTTATTTTGAAAGGTAATATACAACTACATACCTATTCTGTGAACATTTAAAGCGTCTACCTGTTACAGTAAGTAATTTGTGGAAATTTCAGCTTTCTAGTTATCATGGTTTATGAGATACAGCCTGGTGACAGACAGACAGGCGGACAGACGGACAGACGGACAGACGGACAGACAGACAGCGGAGGCTTAGTACTAGGGTTCCGTTTGTTACCTTTTAGGTACGGAACCCTAAAAAAATCGTTACAATCAGCTTCAAAATTACGAATCCTACAAAACAAATGATTTTATAATAATAAAACTAATTCTATTTATCCACTTTGATGGAGGAATAAAAAACTACCTAATATATCAATTTAAAAATATTAATTTGCCAACCTCTGGGTTTGAGTTAAAACTAACTTGCACGTTTGCATAACTTGCTTGTAAGGCCGAATTAATAAACCAATTATAATGACTAGCTTTTGCGCGCGACTTCGTTCCCGTGAAAGTTGAAGAGAAAAGAATCCAACGTTTTTGCAAGATTTTTTGTTAGTTGACGAGGTATCATAGTTTCATAAATAAAAAAAATAAAATTAACTGTTGTTTCATTGCTACATTTTAATAGTTACCTATTCCCCTTTTGCAATCTCGACGTTCGCTTCGCCAGGGGTTTGCCATTTAGATTGCATTAATTTCGCCTGAATACCAATTTAATTAAGAATATAATAATATAAATTAAGAATAACAATTTTCACGAAGCAGAACTCAAAGGAAAGCACCACCTAGTATAGTAAGCCTAGTAATACCTGTTATATTATCTGTAGCATGCACCACAGACCCTGGGACCACAGACCATCAGACCAAGGCAACCTCACAAGGTCATAGGTTTTGTCAAGTCTATTCAAACGAGCCCAAACACTACTAGTTTCTCATGTGTAGTTTAGGAGTTCTAGTGACCACCTTCCCGCTTCATCATCAGACCAAGGCATCCTCACAAGGTCATAGGTTTTGTCAAGCCTTGTCAAATTAGCCCAAACACGACTAGTTTATCATGTGTAGTTTAGGAGTTCCTGTGACCACCTTCCGGCTTCATCATCAGACCAAGGCAACCTCACAAAGTCATAGATTTTGTCAAGTCTATTCAAACGAGCCCAAACACTACTAGTTTATCATGTGTAGTTTAGGAGTTCCTGTGACCACCTTCCGGCTTCATCATCAGACCAAGGCATCCTCACAAGGTCATAGGTTTTGTCTAGTCTTTTCAAACGAGCCCAAACACGACTAGTTTATCATGTGTAGTTTAGGAGTTCCTGTGACCACCTCCCCGCTTCATCATCAGACCAAGGCAACCTCACAAGGTCATAGGTTTTGTCAAGTCTATTCAAACGAGCCCAAACACTACTACTTTATCATGTGTAGTTTAGGAGTTCCTGTGACTACCTTCCGGTTTCATCATCAGACCAAGGCAACCTCATAAGCTCATAGGTTTTGTCAAGTCTATTCAAACGAGCCCAAACACGACTAGTTTATCATGTGTAGTTTAGGAGTTCCTGTGACCACCTTCCGGCTTCATCATCAGACCAAGGCAACCTCACAAGGTCATAGGTTTTGTCAAGGTTATTCAAACGAGCCCAAACACTAGTAGTTTATCACGTGTAGTTTAGGAGTTCCTGTGACCATCTTCCGGCTTCATCATTAGACCAAGGCAACCTCACAAGGTCATAGGTTTTGTTAAGTCAATCTAAACGAGCCCAAACACGAGTAGTTTATCATATGTAATTTAGAAGTTCCTGTCACCACCTTCCCGGCTTCATCATCAGACCAAGGTACATTCACAAGGTAATTCATCACTGCAGCATTTCAATGTTACCGTAACATATGTCAAATATCAGCTTTATGGAACAGTGTACAAAGTGCATTCCAAATTTTGAACGGAAAGACACGAAGTCATAAAAATATCGCTAGATGTTTTAACGCCACCGGTACATACGTAAAATAGGTACCTACTAGATCGATTGATCGTGTTATAACCTGGAAATGAGGCATACTTGGGTGACAAGGTGAAATATCATAATATCACAGTCAAATAATGTCTTTATACTGTGATAATATTGTTAACATTTTAGACAGAATGTTTTTTTATTATAGCGCCATCTCTTCTTTTAAATTTAAAATAACATTGCTTACAAAATGAGACGGAAGATGTCGCTACCATCGACTCCCATTTTTTTCGTCGCTAGCGCCATCTGTTGTATTATTTAGGGTATTAACAAGTTCTTATAAAAATAAAGGTCTAATATTAAGGATCATCAGCTTACTAACTTTCAGGAAATACAATAGTGTCACCATATTGCAATATCGAGACTACATACTGCACTCTCAAGAGTATCTGTAATATGTGGTCGGTTAGAGCGCATTATTACGCCTGGACCGTGGTTAGACGTCGTCATGTTTCAAGCTATAAACATTTATTTCACACTAAAGCTTTATCGCGCCATCATTGATATACCAGTTATCGGTCCTTTGCCTAGTTTTAATACTTGTTAGAAAATATGTTTATAACCATTGCTTATGTAAGTTGCTATATAAAAAATAAGTACTACTTTCCAATACACATTACCAAATTTTACGAATGTTAAACAAACCCAAACACGGGTTATAAAACGTTTATTGATGTAAAAGTGGTAGCTTAACAAAATTAATAACGTGTCTGTAGCGGTAAAAAAAACATAGTATTTCATCGCAATTCGCATGAATGTTTCCAAGAACACTACAAAAATCAGGCCGCCACTCCATTAATTAATATATTTTCGCTCAAACCATGACGGGCTCGCTGCAAACGCGCTCTGTTTGCTAAAATGTTGGTGAGGCAACCAAGCTGGCAAACGTAACAATATTGTTATGATCGTTATATATTTATCGCAGCAATCTTGCTGGAACACGTCGCTTTTTATAAAAACAACAAAATGGATCTAGAATGTGAAATAAATTAGCTCGACTCAAGACATGTTTATATTAAACCATTTCAGCGACAAGATGTATTATTAATGTGCAAACTACTGACTAAAAGTACTGAAGATGCAGTTGCGAGACTCTCAAAGATTGTTACAAAATCAGTGGACAATGGCGAAAAATGTGTAGCGATATTTTTGGACCTCCAAAAAGGTTTCGACACCGTGTCCAGCACAATCATTTTGAGCAATTTAGAGAGCCTGGGTATACGTGGAACGGCGCTTGAGTTGCTTCGTCACTACTTAAAGGGTCGAAGTCAAGTTGTTAAGGTAGCAGACACTTATAGTACTAGTCTACTGGTGACTTACGGCATTCCGCAAGGTAGTATGCTCGGTCCGACTCTATTTTTAAGTTACAGATAGACAATGGAGATGTACTAGCTTTTGCTGACAATACTGCTCTCATTTTTGGAGGAAATACGTGGCCACAAGTCCAAAAGTTTGCCAAGAATGGATTAAGACGGGTGATGCAGTGGCTTGACGATCACCTACTAACTATTAATGTATCCAAAACCAAGTACATTTGTTTCAGAATTTCAAGTGTAACAAATTCAATAACCGACTTTAGTATAAAAGCGCACTCATCGCAATGTAAACTCGACCAAGACAACGACTGCAATTGTACTTTTATTGGCCAAACGGATTCACACAAATAACGTTGGGCGTTTTATTATAGGTAGTCAATTAAACTGGAAACCGCATATATCAGCTCTCAGTAAAAGATTACGAAAACTACTTCCAATCTTTAAAAACCTACGAGACTCAGCAGATAGCAATCTTTTAATTAAGGTTTACTCTGCTCTATGTCAATCACTTTTGACATACTGCATTCCGATATGGGGTGGAGCTGCCTCCTCTCATCTTCTTGGATTGGAAAGAGCACAGCGAGCGGTGATCAAAGTCATGTTCCGCAAGCCTAAGAAATATTCCACCCAAAAAATTTATGAAAACAAATCAGCCTTGCGTATTCATAAATTTATTGACCCCTCCAAAATAGCTCAAGGAAAAAGGCGAATCTGCACACCTGTTCCTTCTTTCAAGACAATGTTCGCTCGACGCCAATTATTTTACTTGAGTCCATTTATATACCGCTTCTTCAATGACTTGAATCAAATTTATAAAATGAACAGTCATTGTCTAAAATCATTTCTTAAAAAATATTTAACAGCACTTGATTACTGTGCCACAGAAAATATTCTACGAGTATAATAAGAGATTAAGTAACATAACATCATAACATATCTTCACGCCTTTTATCCCCGAAGGGGTAGGCAGAGGTGTATTACACACCCACACTTCGCCAGATATGTTTCGGTCCCAATGTAATAGGGGGCGAGCCTATTGCCATCTACCGGGCACATTATTAAGCGAGCGATAATTAACATTTTTAATACACACATAACTTCGAAAAGTCAGAGGTGTGTGCCCGAGGTACCTGGGGATCGAACCCGAGACCAACGTCTCGGCAGCCCGTTACGTACACCACTGGGCTACCGCCGCTTTTCGAGATTAAGTATGTTTATTTTATAACTTGGACCACACGCAAATTCATAGATACTCTCACATGCACACAATTACACTCATACTCACACACACTCTCACTCATAGACACCCACACCCACGCACGCATGCGCTCGCGCATACAAACCCACACATTATGTAAAAAAGAATACATATTGTTTTACTTATAGCCTGAGACACAGGATTCTCCTAGTTCAGGTATCAACCCGCCATAATTTTAACTAGCCCAATGACGGTATATAAAATGTCCATTGTTTTTTGTACTTAGTTTCTAAGACCTTTGCATGTACTTACCTTGTTTGGCGAGAAATAAATGTTATTATTATTATTCGTTTCCTTTATTATTCTTCACTTGGCAAACTTTTATATTATTAAAGTGCAATTAGAAAAAATACATTTAAAAATATAAAAGGGACCACGGAGACCCACAAGTGTCGGGTACAGGGACCAAGCCACCGGTGGTTAGGGCCTCAGAGACAGGAACTTCCACACAATGCGCGCCGTGTCGAGAAGAACTGCCTTCTGAATCAAAGACTTGATCCAGCTGCCTAGTGTGAGCCTCTTTAGGTGTTCGTCGAGGCTCTTGGCGATTAATCCATTCACCGACATGACTATCGGCACAACGATCGCCGAATCCACATCCCACACGTCAACAATCTCGTGAGCTAGGTCCAAATATTTAATCTCGTTCTCTTTTTCTGCTTTCAGGAGATTGCCGTCATGCGGTATGGTGATATCGATTATCATTGCGAGTCGCTCTGCTCGATCTATCATTACAATATCAGGCTTATTGGCTACAATAGTCCTGTCTGTAATGATAGACCGATCCCAGTACAACAAAGCACGACCATTTTCGAGAACTGGGTCGGGCACATATCTGTAGTCTGGTACCTCAGAACCAATGAGATCATATTTGGACCGATTTAAGCAAAAATGTTCCATACCATACAAACCTCATTACGAGATAATTGACTTTAAAGTTTATTGCTGTATTTCTCTGGTTTTGTAATGCTTAACGTAGTGTTTTTAATTTTATGTAATTCTAAGACCCAAGTTCACCAACAATGATTAACGGCCATTTTCAATATTCGAACTATAGATAGATCTGTAGATTTTAGATACGTGTTTGACATATTTTGTATGGAGATTATGTCAAAAACTGTCAAAAACGAATCTAAAATCTACAGATCTATCTAAAATTCAAATATTGAATTCCGCAGTTAACCGGCAGCGGCAATCGGAACACCAACTGTTAACTTGCTTATTTAGTTCTGCGCGCGCATTGTCATATGGGATGGTATGCGTACTTAGTAACTGCGCGCGCATTGTCAGATTAAATTAACGGAAAGATAACTAAGATAAAGTGTCCGTGGACAACGACCTAAGTGTACTAAACTAATTTACATGCATGTATATAGTGAATAGATTGCAATAGTTAAGTAGATATTCAAGAAACTTGCGTCTGGATCATTTTAACAAAATTCATTATGTATGGGTTTTGCTGTGTAGGCTGCGGAAAGAAAAATGCAAAAATGTTTTAAAAATGACAAAAATATAAACTCAAAAATATTTAATATTCTTGTTTTATTAAAAAATAGCAAAGTGACCCTACTCCTCATCCAAGTTAAAGTCAGCTTCATCACAGTAACATCTATATCATCTAATTAATCATCGTGTCCCTTCAGTTTGTTATAGTAATCCATGCACAAAAAATTGGGCTAGTGGGATTTGGACTCGCGCACGAAGGGTTCCGTATCATTATCTATAAAAGAAACTCACGTTTGTTGTATGAATACTTAAATATTTTTTAAGTTTCTACCTGTTTATTAAGATCGAGTAACAAATTACATAAAAATTCCGTTTGTTGTATGGGAGCTCCCTTTATAATTCACTTTATTTATTTAATTAGTTATTTTGAAAGGTAATATACAACTACATATTCTGTGAAAATTTTATGCGTCAACCTTTTACCGTTAGTAATTTTGAGCAAATAATACGAATAAAAACACTTTTCTTGTATGGGACTCCTCCTTAATATATTTTTTTAATTTTTGTATTTTTTGTTATAGCGGTAACCGAAATACATATTTGTGAAAATTTTCAGCTTTCTAGCTATCACGGTTTATGAGATACAGCCTCGTGACAGACAGACAGACAGACAGCGGAGGCTTAGTAATAGCTTAGATAAATATAATACTTTACAGTACAGATGCCGCAAGTCGTCCATAAAAATTGGCCACGTTAGATCCTTAATATTAGACCTTTATTTTTATAAGAACTTTGACAAGGTGAAATATAAGAACTTGTGGCGAAGTGGCGTCCAAAAGTTCGAAGATGTTATTGCGTAAAAACATTATTTAATACGTTGCATTCCAAAGTAAACAAAGACTTATAGCTATTTTGATAACGCGTGACGTTGTGTATTCAAGTTTCAATTTAAAGTTACGATATAATATATACTGAACTAAACCCAATTATACGAAGATAATTGGAGTTTGCGCGTGTTTGATCACACAATCTACTATCACGTGAATGTGTCACATTGTGTGTGTGTCAATGAGTGCTTATGTGAGTGACATCAATCAAATCAGCTCGTAATTGTTCGAAGTAGAACAGGCTCTCCCAAACGATCGATGAGATACACCACCTAAAACTTTCCACAAATTTGCAATTTTGCATAATTTGTCTTCTTCATTCAAAGTGTAAATTAAATATTCTCTCTCGTCTTAAATAACGTGTGTGGTACCTCAAACGGTTTCTAATATAAGTTAGCGATATAAGTTCTAAGAGCTGATTCCGGATATTTCCAAGAGTGGAAACTTTATTTGTTTATCGCGCGAATATTACCAGGCGTTCGTGGGTGCCGGTCGCAGTCGTCTGTCGCCATCTCTTTAATACAAGATGCCGTATGGCGTCTCAATGTTATTCACGATAGATTTGTGTTTACGTATATGACACTGTGGTTCATCAGCTGGATGTGGTAATTTTACGAGCTTCTACGTCGTAATCGATTTCATTACAGATGTTTGCCGTCTATTGCTACAATTTTATGGTGCAAGTTTAAGATGTTCTTCATCTTATTACGAGGTATGATGGCGTAATAAAATATTCAAGACAGGTTTTATAGAAAAGTTACAATGGGGATTCACTCTGAAAAAGCTGTAGATACAAAATCGGAATATTTGAAATATCTGGAACTTTTTCATATTGCCGAACCGATAAGTGTTTTTGGGTATAATAATAATAATATGTACCTATTATGCCATATTGCTGAAAAGCCGCAAGTCGGGCTGGCCGATAATGATGCTAAATTGTAAAAAAATTCACTAGATATCTCCGTTATATTTTCTCTTGAGGTATTGATGCTCAGGCTTGGCGTGAAAGCTAATATAAGTACGTAATATAAGTTTGGTATAGCCAAGGACGTAAGTATGATAAAGTGGAAGAATATTGCAGTTTTGTACGATATGACGCAATTCTACGGCACTAGCCAGCGTTTAATATAAAATTTATGAGTGAGGGATGGGTAGACTGCCACCCACTGTATGGCGATGACCATACTTTGTTCTGCAGTTTTTCGGGGTGATAATGGTGACGATATGGTTGTTATTTTGATGACACTACGCTAACACAAATAATCGCTTTTTGACCACATTGTGGATATCAGACTTAGAGTAGTGTTAGCTCTGCAGGGTTATGTATGCTGCGTACCTACTATAGACATTTTTTTGTCTAACTTCGTAGAATAAAGCTTGTTTTATTCTGCTCGGTGGCAATCGGCTAACCGTTGCCCTTTGCAAAAGATGCCAATAAGTCATCGTTATAGTGTCATCAATCCTAGAAGACGCTTTGTTTTTCTTATTTGCTAAACTCAGTTCTATTTTATCATCTCTCCTTTCAGCTAGACTTTTTTATAGTCACTACGGGAAGGCCTTAGTGATCTAAATAGCACTAGGATGATGCTGATACCTATAACCAAGAGCAGTAGACTGATTTTTAAATCTAAATAAAAGTACACAAAAAAAAATTACTTCAGCGGCGGCGGCGACGTGTTTACACGCTACATTGGCAAGTCGGCAGGAGTTAGTAGTTGTTACATATGAAAACAGCTAACGTCGTAACAACGTCTAACTTCAGGTGAACAAAGTTTGCAACACGTAGGTCCTCATTATAACCTCAGCAAATGATACAAGTTTTGTATATAACAGCGTGATGTTAATATGAACTCCATGTGGCTGGTGTACACAGAAGAATTAGCACGGTTTTAGTTGCCTGTGGCTCAAATCATTTCTGCTGCTTTTTGACATTCTGATTGGTCCGTTCCGAAAAGTACTCCAATCAGAGCGCACACGATTTTCGCGTCGTCAACTAAAATAAACTCATGGCAGGCTCTTGGTTGTTCAACGTTTTCTTCTAGAAGACATATTCAAACCATTCTATATTTGACAGGATATTTACCTCATAATACGTACAGAGCTCTTCAAGTCGAGTAAAACGTCGTTGTAACAATTCTTCATTAGAATTTACCGTTACCTGTAATTCTAGTTAATGTAAAACATTCCAAAGAGTATAAAAAGTTATTATGTAGCGCCATTCTCTTTTTCTTATACATATGAAACAACTTGAAATAACATTATATTCATATAATCTTTACAATATTTAATAACTTAATACTTTACGATCGCAATTCTAAGAAGAGCCTTGTAATTTTGCAAGTTTTACAAGTTCTCTCAGAACTTGTAAAATGTTGCAAAGGTGATACGTCATACCTTAGGTCCTTAACTTGTTATAGTATTCACATTTTATTTTCATAGGTACATGTCTAGCTCAGGTGCCAAGTGAACCTTGGCAAATGTAATTTCAATTTCTAATACACGTCACAATGATTATTTTGATGTATTTTACTGAGAGTCATTCAAGTAATAAAAGTATTTTATATTAATAAGATGAAAGTTTGGTTCTCAGGTTTCTGACCGTCTGCCTTTTTGACACTGACATGCTTAGCGTAATATTATCGCGACTAATATTATAAATGCAAAAGTATGTCTGTCCACCTATCTGTTTTATGGTTTCGTGCTTAAACCACTGAATTGGTTTGGAATTCAGAGCTTAAGATACTTTAGTAAAACATGATATCATACCTATAATCTAACCATAAATTGACTTTTGCCTGGGAGATGGAAAAGCGCTCGCAAAGCCCTTACGTACGTACGTACGTGTTTCGACAAGCGCCACTTTTCTGAGTGGCCGCTTTTATTGACTCGTACATATATAACTTTGACTAAAATTAGCTAAAGTTGCACGTATATTAATACATACATAATTATGAATTCTAGTTACTTTTATTTTAGCTAACATTCCTTTTCAAAAGTTTACGTTGTAAATTTAATATTTTATACCGTGGGTAATACTGAAATATTATTTTGTATTGTTATGTTAGACGTTAAAGTGTTTTGCTGTAGTTGGTATCCACCAAACTCTGTAATACGTATCTTTGAATGTGTAATAAATACTAGTACATCTTTGTTCAAATCTCTCCCCGCTAAATTTTATTTTACCTGCTACAAAGTTAGAAACAACATTAATCTTGCTCGCGTACAAGTCGAAGTCTTAGTTACAACCTGAAAAGGCTACATTGCAGACCAGTAATAGATCCATTCTGACTTATAAAACTTCGCAGTTTTTCTAACAAGTTGTGAACGTAGTCGGTTTGTACTAAGTACGTTTCTCTAGCTCGTCGCAAATTTAATTTGTAGCGAGGGAGCTGGCGTCGCGAATTGAGGCGATATCGACAGAAATCCATTTTGTTTGATCGTGCTACAACGGTATTATGTAGAATGTTTTTTTACCCATCTTTTGCAGAACGACGTTGGAATATTTAAATTGTGTTGGGTTTATGTGCATAGAATAGAACCCGAATATAAGTTTTGTTATGCTGTATAGTTTTATGTTTTACTAGCTGTGCTCGCTGGTTTGCATGTGAGAAATTTATGAATACATAAGTTTTAATATCGCGACACATTTACGGCACTTATGGCGCCAAATTTTTGAAGAAATACGCTCGCAGTGTTTTTCAAACCCCCTATGACATATCAGTCGAAATTATGTCACGTTCAGCGTTGCGCCGAATTTTCCACCGAGCGTCACATCACGCGCTATGGATGCGCTAAGCCACTATAATGTTACCTACTTTACATTCTCGTTATTAACGTTCATGCCAACCGAATTCTACGACCTATAATATAGTTCAGTTGTTAAAGTACTTGCGCCGTACTTTGAGTAGGTGTGTCGCTACACTTATTCGATTGTATAGCTAAACTAGAACTTGTTCACGTTTGAGAAGAATAAGCCACTTACAACATGTGTGATAGAAGTGGTAGTTCAACATTTTTCTTACCCTAACACAGCACGCAGCACCAGAAAGAGTACCTAATCGAAACATTTATCCGCTCAGTAGCTTCACTCTCAAAGGAGGGTTGGAAGCCTAACGTAAAGTGTTCTCAAACTTATAGCATAGATATATCACGGGGAACTAAACGAAAATCTTTGAGAATCGACGCGCATACGCTCTAACTTAAATCGGAAACTGTTTGTGACATATCAAACGGATTTATTAAAGTTCGTTTTAAAAGATATTATATTCTAGTTAAATTTTAGTAGTGTTTCATGTAGTGTGTGGATATATACGTCTTTGATTTGTTATGCTCTGGGGATCGGCTAGCTAATGTATTGATATGGTTTTCAACTAGAACTTCTTGATTTTCATGTATACGAACATGTTGTGGACGCAGAGTTGACATACCTAAGTAGTTTTCAAATATTATATGTATGATCATAAGTAAGTAGTAAAACAGGGCGAACTATATGAATTAAGTCGTTGCGAACTATGACCCTTTAGAATATTAGAAATAAAGATTTTATGTAGATTATGCAGATATTAACAAACCTTACATAATATGGTTACAGATTCCGTAAGTATTTGTAAGAATTTTTCTATATTCATGTTTATGTAAAGGGTTTCAATGGACCATCCATGCCATACCGTGACCGTGGTTGCTCTGTCTGCACGCAGCAGAAATATTAGAAAACATCATAAAAATATTGTTAGGATTCAAATTCAAAATAAAATTCAAATTCAAATTTTCTGTTAAATAAAAAGGTACAATTTACTTATTTAGAGTACAAAAGCTTAGTTTAGGATCCTTATATAAGATTATATGCCTGAACAAGGATAAACCTGTGTTTCAGGCGATTAGGGCTAATTAGATACTATAAAATATATAATCATTTACTTACTACAATATTACGTACGTCATGTTTTAGTACACTAATACTAGATTTATAATATCTTATGAATAATTACAACTAATAAATTGAGGTAAAGGTGTATTGTGTTGAGATAATTATTTTAACACAATTAATAATTTTTCTGTATCTTCGTAGGACATATTCAGAAGGATATTGTTGACAATTTTGTTGCATTTGAAGTAGGTGCAAGGATTTAGGTTAGTTAATGCGTTTAGTCTTTTGTAAAGTAGCGGCCCCAGGAATATATAAAATTTGGATGTGAATGCGTGTCTTGTTTGCATTTTAGTCGGAAATATTATATTATGTCACCTTTTGTTGTTAGATATAGTGCTGTAGGGAAGGGCTGTGTGTTGCTTTAATACGATACTCTTGATAAATAGTTGTCGAACTGTTTATACTTTACAAGCTTGGTATAGGGAATTAGTTGGATATAGGAACGGTTTGTAGGTTGATACTTTAAGGATTGCTCGCTGAGCTCTTTCAACAGACAGTAACAAAGTTTTTCCTGCGCCCCCCCATGTCGTAATACAATATGTTAATAATGACTAGCATAGAGCAAAGTACACTTGCCTTATTAATTTTGGGTCAGCAATATGTCGCATTTTCTTGAAGACATATATTAACTTACGTATTCTACCGTTTAAACACTCGATATGCTCTTTGAAGGAAAGTGTTTCGTCTATTATGATACCTAGATATTTTATTTTATTTGTGACATTAATACAAGGACAAGCACAGGGAATTCCAGGAAAGGCGTCACAGTGATGGGCATACAGTGGTGTGTTAGTTTGTTGTGCTGTTAATTTGCGTATGGTAAACTTAACATAGTTGGTTTTCTCTGCATTTAGTGTTAGTAAATTGTGCTGAAGCCATTTATTAACACAATTAAAACCATGTTGCGCATACTCGAAAACATCTTTTTCTGAATCAGCGAAAAAAAGTAGAGCAGTGTCGTCAGCGTATAATATGATAGTACCGTGATTTATGTGTAGATTACAAAGGTCATTTATGTAAATGAGGAATAACGTAGAGGCTAAGATGCTACCCTGGGGGACTCCGAAAGATGTGTTATTTTCATCAGTGCTAACTGTGTTACCGATTTTTACGCATTGCGTGCGGTCCTCTAAGTAACTTTTAATTAATTCTAACTGTTTACCTCTTATACCAATGTTCTCGAGTTTACGCAACAAAATAGGGACATAGATGGTGTCAAAAGCCTTAGAAAGATCCAGAAATATTCCTATTGTGTGGTTACCCTTGTCAAGTTCTTGCACCAAAAAGTCAGTCAGGTGATGTACTGCGTCAGCTGTCGATAGTTTAGGTTGAAATCCGAACTGTGTCTTGGATAATATCGATTTGTCCTCTAGGTACTTTATCAGTCTATTATTAATAATTTTTTCCAGTATTTTTGACATACAGGGCAGTAGAGAAATCGGTCTATAGTTATTTACTTGTTCTTTGTTACCGGATTTATACACCGGCACTACCACAGATTTTTAAGGCACTTGGGAAATATACCTCTAGACAAACATTTTTGGAAAATGTTGGTCAGCGGGGGAACTAAGACGTGCTTGAATTGCTGTATGATTTTGTTTGGTATATTATCCCATCCAGCGGCACAGCTGTCTTCTAGGGACATAATTATATTGTTTACTTCAGTTTCGTCAGTGTCAAGTAATACAAACGATACTAAAGATGTGCTATGAGGAGTGCTAAGGTATTGTGATTGACCCGGAACCTTTTCTGCGAGGCATTTGCCAACATTGACAAAAAATTATTTGCAATATTAGCAGATTCTAGGTGTGATGAGTGCGCGCGTAATAAACTTGACGATGACTCATGTTGTTTATTAGTGTATGTCGTCTTTTTAATACATTGCCAAATCTTTTTGCTATTTTTACCGGCTTTTTCTAATAGACTTTTGTCATAGCTTACCTTTACTTTTTTAAGCAAATCATTACAAAAATTGCGACATTGTTTATAGGATAATTGTATAGTTGAATTGTCTGGATTTAATTTAGCCTTCATATGCAGTTTATCTTTATGTCTCATACATCGTAAAAGGCCTGTAGTGATCCACGGCTTAATGTTATAATTTTTGTTTTTTAAACATATTTTAGTTGTGTTTTTCTGAATTGCAAGTTGCAGATGGTTTATAACATATAACATACCAAACTGCGGATCACTAGAATTATAAACTGGGCTAAAGTCAATGTTGCTTATGTCATCTTCAAGTTTATTTATATTTAATTTAGAAATAGTGCGAACGTGGTCTTGTTTGGCTAATTTACAATTTAAGGTAAGTAGGACAGCATTGTGATCAGTTATTGTAGAGTTCATGACTAATTTAAGTGATGGAAACCTTGATTTTAGTATGATATGATCCAAACAAGACCCGCTTTCGTGTGTAGGAAACGTGTGTGCTGGAAGTAAGCCATGAAATGAGCAAAGGTTGAGGTAGTCTTGGGCATTTGTTTCACAGCTAGATGGAACAATATTGATGTTGATGTCTCCGAGTAACATTATATTTTTAAAAGAAGATAAAGATTGTAAGGTCCAGTTGAGAGAGTCAAAGAAATTGTTAACATTTTTGAAAGACGGTGATCTGTACATTGCTAGTATGGCAAATTCTAAGCCGATTTTAATTAGCAGTCGGTTACATTCTTGCATGTTAGGCTCCTCTACAGTGACAGTAAGGTGATTTTTTACGTACACTATTACTCCATCGTTTTGATTATAATTTACATTACTATTGTACATATTGTATCCTGGCATGGTCGGTACGTCGTATTTCTTAGAGAGCCAACATTCGGTTAGTATTGTAACGTCACAAGTTACTTTTAATCTTTGTTGAAAAGTGACAAAATTATCAATATTCTTATAAACACTGCTTATGTTTTGTGTTAGTACGGTCAAGAAGTTAGAATGGGATGGAAGATATTGTTTACAACTCTCAACTTCGCATATCATCGACTCCGATACAGATAAATTATTTAAGTCATTCATTAAGTTGTTTATCATAATGTATAACAACACTAAAAGTAAATAAATTAAAAAAAAGAGAGAGATAGAAATAAAAAAGGTCTGAGATACCACAGATGTCGGCGCTCTTAGGCGCCTCCATAGTCGATAGAATTCATGAACCTCTTCTCTGCCATCAGTTTTGCGGGCCAGTCAGCAGCACCTGTTTTATGACTGCTGGGTTTTTTGTAACGTAGACAGGTAGCACATTTGGGTTCCTCGGCTTTCTTCATGCAGTCCGTTAAGCTGTGTCCAAGATCGCCGCAGTGCCCGCATGTGTCGACAGGTTCCCGACAGAATTACGCCGCGTGGCCATACTGTTGACACTTATAGCAACGTGTGACCAGGGTGAAGTCTTTCACCGGGCAAGAAGATCAGTTTATAAATACTCTGTCTTTCATTATCAGAGCTTTTCGTATGGCTGTGGAAACTTCAATTATGTAATTACAGGTCTCAGCGTCCCTTTTCCCTGATTTATGGCTAAGTTTAATATTTGCTAAAAAGGTCTCTAGATTGACGTCCAGGACTTTGTCTGCTAAAATTTGGTGGTACAGGCAGTTAAAGACGTCTTTCTCTTGCATGCTTCTTGGTACTCCTATAATTACGACTCGGGGTTTTCGTTTACGAGGCTCGACGATAGTAAGGTCTGAGTGTTTCAATTGTGCGGATTGCCTTAGCTTTTCAATGTCATCTTTGCTGTCAGTGCTTATGATGACACCGCCATTTCGGGTCTTTCACATCCCTCTGACATGTAGTTTTAGCTCCTCAGGGTGGATAATTTTCTGGACCAAGGATTTTGTTTCGTCGCTCGATTTCAGTTTATGTTTGGGATAAATGGCCACTGTGCTGAAATTTGACGTCTGAACAAAATTGTTTGTACCTTTTTTGACCATATCGGCAAAGGAAGTTACTTGGGCAGGTTTTAATGAGTCCTCAATACTTTGCTTGATCTCCTTTAGCTTGCTTGCTAGGTCAGTTTGGTCTTGGAGTGCTCTGTTTTCATAGTGAGCTTGCAATGTTTTGCATTTTAGCGCTTGGTATTGGACCATCACCTGAGATATGCCATGGCTTACTGTACGACATAAAGTGCTCACACGTAACTTTTGCTCTGAATTTAGTTTGCCCTCAGTTGTGATGGTGCACACTTCCTTCAAACATTGCTCCACGGATGACATCCAGTTTCGTATTTCTGGTGTGGATAATATCTTTACGTTCTCCTCATCCTGGGATATGACTGGTCTGGGATTGGGCGTGAGGGTTGATTCACGTGAGGGCGAAGCGGTAGGAGAGCGAGGAGTCTTGCTACTCCGGATGAAGGGGATCTCCATGTTTCGTTTGCTTTTCTGTTACACACTTATTTTTTTCATAGTAACTGCACTTTTGTAGGCACGTGTTTTGTTAAACATATGTTTAACGTAATCTGGGTCATATGACCCAGATTACGCTGCTGGAAATCGAGGTCACAATTTACAGAGTGAGTATTTATTTATCGTAATATGTGATTGACACGACTGTTCTCAACAACGCACGTATGTGGACGGATATTATATAACTAACTAACAGGTCAGAAGTACCCTAAACAGAAGAGCATGCATGAGAAACTTGATGGGAGTGATCGAAGCAAGAGAAGTATGTCAGGATCGTAGCAAATGGCGTTTCGTAGTCTCTGCCCACCCTTCGGGGAAACAGGCGTGAGTCTATGTATGTATATAACTAACTCACTCACTTACTTTAGGATTAAATATGAGTATGAGTAACATATACCTATAACTCGAACCTCATAACACCAATGCCACTACACACAACGTAATAGTAAACAAGCAGCAGCGGGCGTTAGACGTTAAGCCTCAGCACAATGGACAACCACCGACAGGCCTGTCGCCATTAATTGGACGCACCACGTACAATACTGTCGTCCTCATTTACTGGAATATTCCACAATATCATCACACATTTTGTGCTAAAACTCAACAGTAATTTTAGATTACTATAGAAAATCCTTTCAGTAATTAATAACAAAAATCCGTGTGGTGACGGATTATGAATACAAAAGGTTACTACCCCATTTCATTTCGTAGGTGTAGTAAGAGGCAATGGAAAAATACACAAAGGAAATAATATATTTGTGAATAGATGAAAATCTCGACATCGAAAACAGTATCAAGCCGTCTGGCCAGTGAGTTATAATATTCCTATTGACCCGCAGTGCTACTGTGAAGCAAATTAGAAGAGAATTAAGTCCAGTGGTGTACCTACTGCAAAAGTCTTTAAAGGTAAAAAATGCGGTTTATTTTCATTTCACAGTAGCTTCATTCCAACAGAATAATCTAAAGTACATTTCTGTTTGGGTTCTTTTGTGCTAATAATAATCTAATAATCTAAAGTACATTTCTGTTTGGGTTCTTTTTTGAAAGAATGTAACCGACTGCTAATTAAAATCGGCTTAGAATTTGCCATACTAGCAATGTACAGACCACCGTCTTTCAAAAATGTTAACAATTTCTTTGACTCTCTCAACTGGACCTTACAATCTTTATCTTCTTTTAAAAATATAATGTTACTCGGAGACATCAACATCAATATTGTTCCATCTAGCTGTGACACAAATGCCCAAGACTACCTCAACCTTTGCTCCTTTCATGGCTTACTTCCAGCACACACGTTTCCCACACACGAAAGCGGGTCTTGTTAGGATCATATCATACTAAAATCAAGGTTTCCATCACTTACATTAGTCATGAACTCTACAATAACTGATCACAATGCTGTCCTACTTACCTTAAATTGTAAATTACCCAAACAAGACCACGTTCGCACTATTTCTAAATTAAATATAAATAAACTTGAAGATGACATAAGCAGCATTGACTTTAGCCCAGTTTATAATTCTAGTGATCCGCAGTTTGGTATGTTATATGTTATAAACCATCTGCAACTTGCAATTCAGAAAAACACAACTAAAATATGTTTAAAAAACAAAAATTATAACATTAAGCCGTGGAACACTACAGGCCTTTTACGATGTATGAGACATAGAGATAAACTGCATAATTATGAAGGCTAAATTAAATCCAGACAATTCAACTATACAATTATCCTATAAACGATATCGCAATTTTTGTAATGATTTGCTTAAAAAAGTAAAGGTAAGCTATGACAAAAGTCTATTAGAAAAAGCCGGTAAAATAGCAAAAAGATTTGGCAATGTATTAAAAAGACGACATACACTAATAAACAACATGAGTCATCGTCAAGTTTATTACGCGCGCACTCATCACACCTATGGTGGAAGCGATGCCAAGTCTAGCCTGTTTATAATTCTAGAGCTTCCAATGATGATAGCTTGGCATTTCACAGGATTGACGCAAAAGCCGTACCTCTCGGACCGATTCCGAATTCTTGCCAAGTCCCGATTCACATAATCGATCGCATCCGGCAGATCCTCAATTATAGCCTGCGAGAAAGTTGTAGGTCATTGGCGTACAAATGATACGAATACTGAAGATCAAGGGTAATGAGATTTATAAACAGAGAAAATAAAAGAGGAGAGAGTATGCCACCTTGTGGAACACCAGCATCAAGGTCTCGCCAACTCGATGTAGCCTCATCAACTCTGACGGACTGCTGACGTCCACGAAGATATGAAGAGAACCATTCCAGTGCTTCGGAGGAGAACATAAGATAGGATAGGATGGATATGGATCGTGACTGACGGTGTTGAAGGCGTTTGAGAAGTCAACTAGGACCAGCACAGTGATCCTTGTGTCCTCCACACCCGCCCTCACATCGCCAGTCACTTTAAGCATAGCTGAGATTGTGCTATGCCCATATCTAAAGCCGGACTAGAAGGGACTGAGGACATTGTGTTCATACACAAACTTGGACAGCTGCTTATAAACGCAAGCCTAAAGGAATTGGGAAAAGAAAGGGAGGATGGAAATGTAACGGAAGTGACTAGAAGTGACAGGATTAGTGACTTTGGGCAGTGGCCGAATATATGCTTTACGCCGAATTTCAGGGAATTGCCAGAGTCAAGAAAATAGTTTATTATGTGGGTAATAGAAGGAAGGAGTTGGTTCAGGATGGTGATAATCATAAAGCGGCTGATTGAAATTAAACTACAGTTTACGGATTTTATCGCGATGTATTGGTTTTACTAAGTTATTACATTTGAAACTAATGATCTAGAAACTATATTTTTAATTTATTACTAGCCGACGTTTCGAATTCTTTACAGAATTCATGTTCACGGCAGACTGAGGTGATATTTGTCTTTTTCCTGAATGTATAAGTTATCTCAAAGTACCCGAACATTTTTCATCTACTGGTGTTACTATTTACGCAGAATGAGCTCACAGTGTCCTTAGGTCTTCTGGTGACTTTACCCTTCTTGGGTTTCATTAGCCTTATGACAGGGTCCCAAGCTGGAGGAACATTCCAACCATCTTCCCTATTGAAATTAGGGTGTTTTTTAATTTCAATAGCCTCTCGTATCATCCTTGGAAGAAAACGGTGTTCTTTTGCGAGTATCTGTGGTTCATCAAATCGCAGGTAGTGGTTGGGTCCCTGTTCCACATGTTCACACACAGCAGACTTTGTTGAGCGTTTATGTTTTATGTCAGCTATATGTTCTTTGAGTCGAATGCCTATGCTTCTCTTGGTTTGTCCAATGTATGAGAGCCCACATTCACAGTCAATTTTGTAGACACCGGCCTCTTGCAAGGGTAACTGACACTTGACAGATGGTAATAATTGACTGATCTTCGTTGGCGGCTTGTAGTAAGTTTTGATAGAAGCTCGCTTCAAGATGTAGCCAATTTTGTCGGTCACACCCTTGATGTATGGGAGGACAGCAGGTTGTCTTTCTACTGTGGCTGGTTTTTTTTTCTTCTGGGATCTGTGACAGTGGCGCGGCGGTCGGAGCTTGTTGTCTTGCAGAACTTGCCTGACATGTTGAAGCTCAGCGTCCAGGTGTTTCTTGTCACAGATCCCGCGGGCTCTCTGAAACAGAGACATTCCTACAGTAGCTAACTGTTTAGGATGGTGGTGAGATTCACCGTTTAAGTACCTATTTGTATGGGTCTTTTTCCTATACACAGTATGGCTTAAGGAGTTGTTTTTATTCCTGATGACAAGTACATCTAAGAAAGCTAAAGAATTGTTTGCCTCTAATTCCATTGTGAATTGTATTTGGTTATTAATAGAATTAAGATGGCTTAGGAAAGCATTAACACTATCTGTTGGTAAAATTGTGAAAGTGTCATCTACATACCGCTTGTAGAACCTCGGTGTGATGGTGGCAGTCTGCAGGGCTCGCGCCTCGAAGTCCTCCATGAAGATGTCAGCGACAACAGGCGATACTGGAGAGCCCATTGCTACACCGTCTACTTGTATGTAGTATTTCTTGTCCCATAACAGATAGCCCGTTGTCAGGCAGTGTTTGAGTATTTCTGCATATTCCTCAGGCATGTTGTTTTCTGTCAGCTTTCTTCTAGTAATTTCTACACAGTCATGTACTGGTATGCATGTGAATAATGACTGTATATCAAAACTAACCATAGTTTCCTTGTCAGAGAGATGTAGGTGTTTGATTTCACTGACAAAATGGTAGGAATCTTTCACATGTGCTCTCGTATTGCCTCTGAGCGGTGAGAGAATCTTTGCCATGTGTTGAGCCAGTCTGTAAGTTGGTGCGCCTATCTGACTAACTATCGGGCGCAGAGGAGCGTTTTCCTTGTGTATTTTCGGTAGCCCATACATTTAAGGAGGTTTTACACACGATGGTATTAAATATTTCACGTCCAAATAAAGTTTTTTGGAGTATTTCTTAACAATATCACAAGTTTGCTTGAGTATTTTGTTCGTAGGGTCTGACTTAACCAACTTGTAGGTACTTTCATCCGACAAAAGATGTTCCATTTTTGTTTATACTCGGACGTGTCCATCACTACCGTTGCATTTCCTTTATCTGCTCGGAGAACTGTAAGTTCAGGCCTAGCTTGTAACTTCTTCAGTGCGAGATATTCGGTCTTTGGTAGATTCCTTGCCGGCACTTTCGATTGACGTAATACAGCAGAAACGTCCTGTCGTATGGCCTCGAAATCTTCCTTACTCACATTGTTCTTCACAAGGCAATCCTCAACGTTGCAAATAATGGTTTCATACGGTATTCTAGATGGAGTTATCGCGTAATTTAAACCTCTGGTAAGCACTTTCTCGGTATTTTGATCTAACATGTGTTTTGACAGATTGACAACTGTTTGTCTATGGGCGGACGATAGCGTGTGATTGGTCCGTGCGAAAACGTTCTGTTTCATGTTGTACTGGTCATTTGATTTTTGTTGTAATTTTTAAAATTTTTGAATTTTGTTACGTTTACACGCATAATATTTTGATGTTTCTCTATTGTTTATTGCATCTATGCATTGTTTAAAATCAAATGAAGTTATCAATCTGTATATTTCGTTAGATAAATTCTCAACATTTCTATTTATTCTGCGTAAGTCAGCTCGGTGTTCATGGTCATCTCGGTGATCTTTTGTATGAGTAACTTTTGACTTGCCTGTTTTAAGATCTTAGCGCTCCCACGTATGTCCTTCTTGGCTGATATCTTGCAGCATGTAGGGATGAGATCGTGATCCCGGCATCTCTTCAAGAAATTTAAAGATGTTATGTATCTTGCGCGCTTGGTTTGTAGATCTTCTAACCGGCGTATTTTTGTAACTGTTTCCAGTCCGTACTGGTCCACATAGTATCTTCTTGGGTTTACGCGAATGTTACACATTGAAATTAAACTACAGTTTACGGATTTTATCGCGATGTATTGGTTTCACTAAGTTATTACATTTGAAACTAATGATCTAGAAACTATATTTTTAATTTATTACTAGCCGACGTTTCGAATTCTTTACAGAATTCATGTTCACGGCAGACTGAGGTGATATTTGTCTTTTTCCTGAATGTATAAGTTATCTCAAAGTACCCGAACATTTTTCATCTACTGGTGTTACTATTTACGCAGAATGAGCTCACAGTGTCCTTAGGTCTTCTGGTGACTTTACCCTTCTTGGGTTTCATTAGCCTTATGACAGGGTCCCAAGCTGGAGGAACATTCCAACCATCTTCCCTATTGAAATTAGGGTGTTTTTTAATTTCAATAGCCTCTCGTATCATCCTTGGAAGAAAACGGTGTTCTTTTGCGAGTATCTGTGGTTCATCAAATCGCAGGTAGTGGTTGGGTCCCTGTTCCACATGTTCACACACAGCAGACTTTGTTGAGCGTTTATGTTTTATGTCAGCTATATGTTCTCTGAGTCGAATGCCTATGCTTCTCTTGGTTTGTCCAATGTATGAGAGCCCACATTCACAGTCAATTTTGTAGACACCGGCCTCTTGCAAGGGTAACTGACACTTGACAGATGGTAATAATTGACTGATCTTCGTTGGCGGCTTGTAGTAAGTTTTGATAGAAGCTCGCTTCAAGATGTAGCCAATTTTGTCGGTCACATCCTTGATGTATGGGAGGACAGCAGGTTGTCTTTCTACTGTGGCTGGTTTTTCTTTCTTCTAAGGATAAGGTTTTCTTCCAAGGATGATACGAGAGGCTATTGGAATTAAAAAACACCTTAATTTCAATAGGGAAGATGGTTGGAATGTTCCTCCAGCTTGGGACCCTGTCATAAGGCTAATGAAACCCAAGAAGGGTAAAGTCACCAGAAGACTTAAGGACACTGTGAGCTCATTCTGCGTAAATAGTAACACCAGTAGATGAAAAATGTTCGGGTACTTTGAGATAACTTATACATTCAGGAAAAAGACAAATATCACCTCAGTCTGCCGTGAACATGAATTCTGTAAAGAATTCGAAACGTCGGCTAGTAATAAATTAAAAATATAGTTTCTAGATCATTAGTTTCAAATGTAATAACTTAGTGAAACCAATACATCGCGATAAAATCCGTAAACTGTAGTTTAATTTCAATGTGTAACATTCGCGTAAACCCAAGAAGATACTATGTGAACCAGTACGGACTGGAAACAGCTACAAAAATACGCCGGTTAGAAGATCTACAAACCAAGCGCGCAAGATACATAACATCTTTAAATTTCTTGAAGAGATGCCGGGATCACGATCTCATCCCTACATGCTGCAAGATATCAGCCAAGAAGGACATACGTGGGAGCGCTAAGATCTTAAAACAGGCAAGTCAAAAGTTACTCATACAAAAGATCACCGAGATGACCATGAACACCGAGCTGACTTACGCAGAATAAATAGAAATGTTGAGAATTTATCTAACGAAATATACAGATTGATAACTTCATTTGATTTTAAACAATGCATAGATGCAATAAACAATAGAGAAACATCAAAATATAATGCGTGTAAACGTAACAAAATTCAAAAATTTGAAAAATTACAACAAAAATCAAATGACCAGTACAACATGAAACAGAACGTTTTCGCACGGACCAATCACACGCTATCGTCCGCCCATAGACAAACAGTTGTCAATCTGTCAAAACACATGTTAGATCAAAATACCGAGAAAGTGCTTACCAGAGGTTTAAATTACGCGATAACTCCATCTAGAATACCGTATGAAACCATTATTTGCAACGTTGAGGATTGCCTAGTGAAGAACAATGTGAGTAAGGAAGATTTCGAGGCCATACGACAGGACGTTTCTGCTGTATTACGTCAATCGAAAGTGCCAGCAAGGAATCTACCAAAGGCTGAATATCTCGCACTGAAGAAGTTACAAGCTAGGCCTGAACTTACAGTACTCCGAGCAGATAAAGGAAATGCAACGGTAGTGATGGACACGTCCGAGTATAAACAAAAATTGGAACATCTTTTGTCGGATGAAAGTACCTACAAGTTGGTTAAGTCAGACCCTACGAACAAAATACTCAAGCAAACTTGTGATATTGTTAAGAAATACTCCAAAGAACTTTATTTGGACGTGAAATATTTAATACCATCGTGTGTAAAACCTCCTCAAATGTATGGGCTACCGAAAATACACAAGGAAAACGCTCCTCTGCGCCGGATAGTTAGTCAGATAGGCGCACCAACTTACAGACTGGCTCAACACATGGCAAAGATTCTCTCACCGCTCAGAGGCAATACGAGAGCACATGTGAAAGATTCCTACCATTTTGTCAGTGAAATCAAACACCTACATCTCTCTGACAAGGAAACTATGGTTAGTTTTGATATACAGTCATTATTCACATGCATACCAGTACATGACTGTGTAGAAATTACTAGAAGAAAGCTGACAGAAAACAACATGCCTGAGGAATATGCAGAAATACTCAAACACTGCCTGACAACGGGCTATCTGTTATGGGACAAGAAATACTACATACAAGTAGACGGTGTAGCAATGGGCTCTCCAGTATCGCCTGTTGTCGCTGACATCTTCATGGAGGACTTCGAGGCGCGAGCCCTGCAGACTGCCACCATCACACCGAGGTTCTACAAGCGGTATGTAGATGACACTTTCACAATTTTACCAACAGATAGTGTTAATGCTTTCCTAAGCCATCTTAATTCTATTAATAACCAAATACAATTCACAATGGAATTAGAGGCAAACAATTCTTTAGCTTTCTTAGATGTACTTGTCATCAGGAATAAAAACAACTCCTTAAGCCATACTGTGTATAGGAAAAAGACCCATACAAATAGGTACTTAAACGGTGAATCTCACCACCATCCTAAACAGTTAGCTACTGTAGGAATGTCTCTGTTTCAGAGAGCCCGCGGGATCTGTGACAAGAAACACCTGGACGCTGAGCTTCAACATGTCAGGCAAGTTCTGCAAGACAACAAGCTCCGACCGCCGCGCCACTGTCATAGATCCCAGAAGAAAGAAAAACCAGCCACAGTAGAAAGACAACCTGCTGTCCTCCCATACATCAAGGGTGTGACCGACAAAATTGGCTACATCTTGAAGCGAGCTTCTATCAAAACTTACTACAAGCCGCCAACGAAGATCAGTCAATTATTACCATCTGTCAAGTGTCAGTTACCCTTGCAAGAGGCCGGTGTCTACAAAATTGACTGTGAATGTGGGCTCTCATACATTGGACAAACCAAGAGAAGCATAGGCATTCGACTCAAAGAACATATAGCTGACATAAAACATAAACGCTCAACAAAGTCTGCTGTGTGTGAACATGTGGAACAGGGACCCAACCACTACCTGCGATTTGATGAACCACAGATACTCGCAAAAGAACACCGTTTTCTTCCAAGGATGATACGAGAGGCTATTGAAATTAAAAAACACCCTAATTTCAATAGGGAAGATGGTTGGAATGTTCCTCCAGCTTGGGACCCTGTCATAAGGCTAATGAAACCCAAGAAGGGTAAAGTCACCAGAAGACCTAAGGACACTGTGAGCTCATTCTGCGTAAATAGTAACACCAGTAGATGAAAAATGTTCGGGTACTTTGAGATAACTTATACATTCAGGAAAAAGACAAATATCACCTCAGTCTGCCGTGAACATGAATTCTGTAAAGAATTCGAAACGTCGGCTAGTAATAAATTAAAAATATAGTTTCTAGATCATTAGTTTCAAATGTAATAACTTAGTGAAACCAATACATCGCGATAAAATCCGTAAACTGTAGTTTAATTTCAATGTGTAACATTCGCGTAAACCCAAGAAGATACTATAAAGCGGCTGACTTCATCGCAACCAACCGCTTTAGATTTGATTGAAAGGATAATCTTTTTGATCTCAGCCTCAGCAACTGGAGAAAAGCGAAAAGGATTTATGTTTGGTCGAGCTAAGCTATCTATGTAGTCCACCGTTCGACTCATAGTCTGACGATCAAACTTTGGAATGGAGACAAAATAAATGTTAATATCGTCAAGAGTCAAGACTAAGTGCCGGTGGCGAATCCACACGGCTAACCCTACCGATACCCAGAGTCCTTAGGAACTTCCAGATATCAGTAGGGAGAAGAGGAGGAAATGTTGTTGAAAATTTGGCTTCGTTTAGCATTTCGTATCATCTGATTACAACGATTCCTAGCAAGTTTGTAGAGAACCCAATTTTCATCGCAACGATCCCGCTTGAACTTGCGGAAAGCTCGGTCCCTGCGCCTCATCGCCATCTGAATCCCACGTGTCAACCAGGGTGCGGGTGGTCACTTCAATTTGATTCGCCTTACTGGGGCATGAACATCGTATAAGTTGATAACGATATCGTTGAACACTTTCAATTTCACATCAACTGTAGCAGCTACCTCTAGAGGTACCCAATCAATGTTTGACGCATCCGCATGCAAATTATCGGTGTTCATATGTACGTGCAAAGCAATGCCTGTACAGTACTTTGGGTTGGAGTTTAGGAGGCTTGAGGACATAGGAAATGTAGATCAGGTCATGATGGGAGAAACCAGGAGCAGGATGTTGACCGTGAGAGGAAACGTGGGAAGGAGCCAAGGTGAGAGTCAAATCCAACCATGTGTCTTCACTGTTGGTATAATGATGTGTTGCATTCAGAGGTAAAATGTGAAGACCAACAAATTCGACAATGGAGTGGAGTTTTCGGGAACGATGGGAGTTTGGGCGCAGGAGATCGGTATTTAAATCACCCATGATGATGTGATTCTCGTACTCAGACCCTAAAGATTCTAGAACCAATTCCAAATCGGTGAAATAATCGACATTAGGGGGACAGTTATTATAACTGTAGCCATCTAATCCCCAAGCCGTATCTGATACCGGCGGCCGACACCGGGTTCGATTCTGAGACTACTCTACAATTAGACTAAGCCGCTCCGTGTTTGTTGAATTGCTTTAATTAACAAAGTATAGAACAAGGGAAAATATCAGACTGGATTTTGTTTCGTTGAAATTCAGCATCGTGTTTGCAGGTCAAAACCATCTTGCATTTTGTCGAATATATGCGAGTACCGAAAAATGTTTACTTTTAGTTGGTCGGAGATTTTTGCATACCTACAAAAGCATCGAATACTAGTAAATAATAAAAAAATACATGTATACCTCTAACGGCTAAACGGCGTAGAAAAACAGTGAACATTTGATGTCTAAGATCTTTTCACATAGATCTCGGAAGACAGGCAAAGCCTAAAAATCCGCATAGCCTAGAACTTCCCAGAGCGAGAAGTGGCCTATGCCCTGCAATGAGCTTGGTCATATTCAAACAGGACCTACCTATAGAGACATTAGATTTTGAAGTAAAAAGGCTATAATGTCATGTTATGCATCTAAAATACAAAACTAAAATTTAATGTTCACGATATCAAGAACCTGGAAAAGGGATATAAAAAGTCAATTACGCCATCAATTTTCGATACGCTTTCATACATTTTTACGGCATGAAAGTAAAGTGCGTTCTCTAAAATACTCTTTTTTAAATATAACACTAAATTTCCTCTTAAAATGGCTCGTTAAAGGTAAAAACGTTGCCCGTATATTTTTGTTCATTTGTGAGTGAATGCGGCACCGGTCTCAGTGTCCAAGAAATAATTCAAGTGAATGAGAACCGTTGAGCAATTTTTGCTTTGATAGTTTTTGCAGGTGCCAGCACCTTCAAGCTTTTTGCTTGCAGTGTGAACTGTTCAGTCTATGTCGTTACGCTACGTAGGTTAACTTTGTAGCAGTTATAAGGTTTATATTTATACCTATATTTTTTATTAACTCTACTTTTATTAACTTCGACGATTGAACTTCACTCGTACGAGTAGCAAGTCTGTACAAAATTATAAGCTGTTGAAGGAACATGTTTTATTTTGGCACTACTAAGTACCACTTTTATTTACACTGTAGAATAGCAGACATACATTTTACGCTACTTGTGTGGCTGTTTTGACTCGAACTCGAACAATAAGATTATTGTTCAATAACCTTGTAGTCAGAAGATTACTTTAGCCATTGTAGCAACTTTTTAGTGAATCAGTTTCATTGTACTTGTAACGCCATTAAGGACTAGGATAGGTTAAGCAAAGAAAGCAAGTATACCTTCATAGTTAATCCAAATACAAGGCAAAGCTAAAAGCTTAATTAAGTCCTGACCATTCAATTACAATGTCGGATATCATAAAGGAAATACAGTATCAAGTTAATGTTTCCTCTCATAATATTTAATCATGATAGGATTCTGAACCAAAAGCTTACTATATGTGTAGGAGAACAAAAGCGTTCATACAATCGCAGTGTTTTGCCTTGTGATGGTACTGAAATGAATGTATTTAACTCGACTTCCCCCGCCGCCGCGCCTCTGCCCGCGTGAAAGCTACACTTAAACCTTCTTCAAAAATCACACTATGTATTTATGAAAAAGTTCAAAAATTCGTTCGGTAGTGTTTGAGTTATTCCTGATCTTACAGACAGACAGAGCTGCCGGGGGATTTTATCTTATAATAATTTGTTGAGCCGATTTGTGCCCGTGTAGAAGTCCGTAATTTAAATGTGTAAAGTCTAATGTCTTTTTTTAGAAAAGACAAAGAAGCCAGTAATATAATAAATAAACCAGTATTTAACTAAGCAGATTATTTAGATCTGATAACCATGAAAAACAGCCTACTTAATAGTTAGTGTACCTAAAGTTTATGTAGCGTTTTTGGATCGTGAAGACCTAGATACCATTGACAGGGCTAATAAAATTCTTGAATATTTATTTAAGATAAATTATGTACAGTAACAATAGTAATGTTTACAAACTTTACAACGAATTATATATAATGGCTGCGCTTGTAGGTTGATGTGTAATTTAATTTACTACTATGTATGTATTGTATTTGTTGTATTGTGATTTGTATACCTAGCTGTTAGTATTGTATTTATTGTATTGTGCGTTGTATTTGGTGTGTCAATAAATGATATACTTACTTACTTACTATAAACATAACTAGATGAGCCCGCGGCTACACTTGCGTTATTTAAGGCTACTGTTCCGTTTCCGTGGCTCTGTGCTTTAGCCTACCTCAATAAATGGGCTATCTAACACTGAAAGAATTTTTGAAATCCGTCCTCGTCCGTCCGTAAATTCCTGAGATTAACGCGTTCAACCAAAACAAACAAACAAACTCTTCAGTTTGATATATTAGTATAAAATAGTAATTCACACGCCTATGTATACTCTATTTTCGTTTTACAATGGATAAACTATTGCGAGTATCGCGACCGACGGCGACGCCCTAAATCTAGGTTAGCACACTAGGAAATTTATAATTAAAAGATCCCTCTCATACAATCACGTCCTAACAATGTAGGATATATATAGATGTCTGTAGGTGTATTTATTTTATGTACTACAATATAATAAAGAAACTTGGGAGGCTATATAGCATCATAATGGATATTTAAAATGCGAAGCCGCCACCAAGAACAATAAACCAAAGGTATTTTATGGAGAGTTGCGTTCCATACAAGGCTTTACAATAACATCAACTGGCCGCACCCCACTGAACACGATATAAATAGCCTTTATTAAATATTCAATAATTATAACAATAGACTCACCCCTTATTACGTGGGACTAAAGTATATTTGGCGAAAGGTGGGTGTAGAAATACACCTCTGCCTACCCCTTCGGGGATAAAAGGCGTGACGATATGTATATGTAAAAGCCAAGGGGTGAACGCAATTATTATAATTGGTTTTCTAAATCGAAATGTAGAGACAATTACGCACAGGAGTAATAAAATAGAGAGAGAAATGTGCTGTAATTTTGCTAGTACGTTATATAATAATAAATTATTATTTACATTTAGAATAAAAATAATAAGAAGGAAATAAGGAAGGGATAAGGTTTTTTAATAGTGTGTTTTGAATTTATATTTTTTTTGTAAATCAATAATTTGGCTAACGTAGGGTCGTTATAAATATTATAATATCTCATCTGATCGAGTATCATATTTGGGTTAATAGAATTCCTACCAGTAAAGAACCAAATAAATGAAATAGCCAGTTCAGCCATCCTTATAATTATATCCGTGTCAAGTGAAAAATAAAGTATTCAATATTTCAACAATTGTATGTACCTTTTTCAAGTAATTAGTATAACATAGCTATTATAACAATTGAAACTCTAAACATTTACAGCAGATATTTAAAAACCATCACTACATCTATAATCTATTTAAGATGGTGTGTGTAATGGCTAGGAAATTAACCCTTTATGAAAAGGTCTGCCTGACCTTATTTATCCATTTCTTTTACAAAAGGGTGATAAACAACTATTATATGTATAGTGTAAATATTACATATAAGAACTAAAATAAATTTACTTTACTATATTAATATAAAATAAGTACATCATAATATTAATATTGCAACCCACTACATCATCCACGAATTACCAAAGACAATATGATACGAAAGGAGCTACTCCAAAGCATCATAGCCAATTGAAATTTCAAAAGAAAATTCCTTTTTGTAGTTCAGCTTAAATAAATAATAGAATAGGATTTCACAACATTGGGTTAGATATGTTTAGCCTTGAGTAGTGTTGAGTATTGAAATATGGAATAATTATATGTCGCAAAATAATGAATTAGATAGATATTGGATAACGTTTTGTTTGAATTTACATTTTGAATATAAGAAAATTACAGCTATAAGGATCTACCATTCGTCGATTGACATAATTACTTACCGACTATAGATATACTGAGCAATACAAAAGTCATAGTATTTTTTGATCTATTAGTTGCTAGAAAACTTGAGTAGACACGTCATTTATTTATTGTATTAAGACCAGTTCTACTAATGCTTCCAAGAACCCTAGAAGCTTTACATAAATTTATTCATCAACAGTTAAATAAATTATAGGGAAGGGTACCGTGTTCAAATGTAGCAAACCGGCCTAAACACTTTAAGAACAATCAGTGGAGCAACCATACACGGTTCCATTACAAAACACAGTTTAACTACAAAACTATCCCAAAGTTTAAGCAACTAATCTTATTATATAAAGAGGTTTAGCCCTAGACCATGGATCATTCGACTGTCAAAGGATAAAACCGCCGCGACCCCTAGTTCAACGTCAGTTTTAGGCCCGGTGTCAAACGAGTCTTTGTCTAGTAGTTTTGTTGGTCATTAATGATTAACTATTAAATTACTTAGTTTCAAAAAACTTCATTCCGTTTTACTTACACTACTTATTTGGTAGAAATGAAATTATTACACTTCGATAGCAAGAAAACCACTTTTAGTAATAGGGATCAATTTACACCATAGTTTGACATTTAACCTCGGACTAACGGTTTACAACTAAGGCTTTTATCCAGGTTTTTTTGTAATAAGACTGACAGTCTCCGTAAAACTCACTTTCTTAGGTCAATCGCCTGCCGGGTTAATGGGATTAAACAAAAATCTGTGTCATATTTCTAAGAATTTCATATCATTTTGGGTTCTTTGCATTGTATTGTATAGCTACTTGAAATTTGTGGTTCATTATAATAATATAGTAATATCTTTCTACATTCGTACAACACTATGTAGTCCCAAACTTAGCAAAAACTTTTTGTATAGGTACCAGATAATAGATAAACATACTTTATCATATTTAAGAGATTTATAGAATCGGATAGAATAGAATCCTATATTTCAAATACATCTATGCTTCAAAACCTAAACTCACATATAATATTATAATAAATATGTAAATTATTTTATAATAAGCATTTTTAAACCGTTTTAGCAACCTTTTGTGTAATCCCATCGACACCAACATCAAGGCAATGGATTGGTTAGCATTTTGTTCATGTTTTTGTTTCCAACATCCCATGTAGGATAGGGTATAATTTATTATAGGCAACATCCGCTAATCGAAAATACGGTTTACAGTACAGTACAAATCAGTAATACTCATCAGTAAATATGTCTATCAAAGAGAAAATTATGGAATAGTGTTACAATCCCCTTACATAATAACATATTTGCTTGTTGTACTTACATACTCACGTCAACCATTCTCATTTTCTTCCATCAGTCTTAATTTTGTAAAATTGCCTCACCCAATAGACTCGTAACCACTAGCCAGTTTCCAGCACCATTGTCACGGCGCCGAGGACACGTCGTGCCAGACGTGCAAGTGTCACCACCCCCTATCTGCCCGTGGGTGTCGTAAGAGGCGACTAAGGGATAACACGATGCAAATACCATCGTTGCGTAAAGACGGAAAACTCGACATCAAACCCTATACGACTGCCTCGTTGGTCTCGCGGCATAAATGTGCGCGTGGGATCGGGAGGTCCCGGGTTCGATTCCTGGGTCGGGCAGTGTTATTGGGTTTTTCTATCACGAAATTCTCAGTAGCAGCACGGAGTCTGGAAATGTGCCCGGTACGGTAATAGGCTCGCCCCTTATTACGTGGGACTAAAGTATAAGTGGCGAAAAGTGGGTGTAGAAATACACCTCTGCCTACCCCTTCGGGGATAAAAGGCGTGACGATATGTATGTATGTATGTGTATTCGGTTAACTTATGCTACAAAGTACAATACCATCACAGCAAACACAAATAACAAGTGAACAATCGATAAAGTGCGTGAAAACTATACAATAACAACAGTCAAAGTTTTAAAAAAATTGTGAAGTGTTTATAATACTCGTTAAATGCAGTGTATCGGACTATGACACTACCAGCATGACCGAAAAAAGTGAGCGACAACGAATTTGTCACACAGTATACTACAACTACGAACCGAACGCTAATTTTGCCGTCCTTATTAGCTTACCTCGTAGCTGAGTGGTTTAAGACTGTGTCCAACACGGCGGTATCATTGTGGTCGAGGTTTCAAATCCCACTTATCTGCGAAACACTATTTGAGATTGTTCTTCAATTATTTCAACTAAATCAATAGACAATATGTTGAAATTGCCGAGAACTAAACCAAAAAAATACACCTTCACGTTCTGAGTCTGACTTACAAAAATTATACGCCACCGAAGAGCTCGGTAATGATGTTAACATTACCCAAAGATCGAAACGGCGTCGTCAATCAAACGAAACCACGAATGATAACTTACTACGGAATTCAATATTCTAATTATAGATAGATCTGTAGATTTTAGATTCGTTTTTGACAGTTTTTGACATAAGCTCCATACAAAATATGTCAAATACGAATCTAAAATCTACAGATCTATCTATAGTTCGAATATTGAAAATGGCCGTTAGCTGACTTTAGAAAGGAAATAATGGATGTGTTGCAAAGTATGATATCTCAACAAATTACACGTATGGACAAGTTAGAGAACCATATTATTGAGATTAAAGTAATCAATACGAAGATAGAAGAAACAAATATTGAAATAGAAAAGTCTATGACTTATATTACTGATCAGTAAACATCGCTGGAAATAAAAATTAACTCGCTCGAGAAAGAACGAATGTCAACATTGACAAAGATAAACACACTCGAAGAGAAGTTGGAGGCCTTTGACCGTACAGTGGTAAAAATTACTATCAAGCTTCGCAACGTTCCAAAAAGGCCAAACGAAACAAAGGAGATGCTATATAATTCCGTACAAAAACTAGCTAAACAATTAGATATTAACATACAAACATCTGATATACGGGATACGCTACGCCAACCCTCGAGAAAGGAAAATCCTAATTCCACAATAGCTGTCGAGTTCACAAATACTCTTATAAAGAATAACTTTTTATCTGCTGTTGGGGCATACAACAAACATCACTCTAACAACAAGTTGAGCTCAGTCAGCCTGGATATAGCACCTAATACTCCTGTATTCATCGCAGAACAACTAACAACTCACTCGAAGCGACTATTCTATCTGGCTCGAAGCTATGCTAAGTCAAATGGTTTCCACTACTGTTGGACGTCAAATGGGCGTATAATGTTAAAGAAAGATCCAGATAGTCAAGCCATAATTATTAGAAGTGAATCACAGCTAACTCAAATATCTTCAGGAGATAGTAAATGACTAAATTTATTTACCTTAAAATTTAATGTGATCATTATTTTTATTTGCGCTGCATTTCATTTGCATAGTTTATGTCATACTAACATTATAACAAAACACTTTACCATACAAACACACCATCACACGACTTACAAAACACACAAACACTACACATACAAACATAGCCTATACATATTTATTTCACATACACTCAGAGTACATAAAAATGTGCCCACTCTCACACTTTATTTGTGCCTTTACCAATCCAAAAACATCATCTTAATACACACAATAATATATCTTTTGCCTTATTCACAGTTTTTTGCATACTTTAAACATTTTAATAAACATGATGAACACGGTCATTGACTTAAGTGACACAATTGACTATTTTTCTGTATCGGATACTCACACATGCACCCCGGAACAAACCCATGACTACATCAAACTAGGCACCTATCAGTTAAAAATTCTTTCACAAAATATACGTTCTATAAACGCAATTTTTTTAGATCTTCAAAGTTTACTGCACCTTATTGAATGTGAACCCCTCGTTCTGACTGAATGCTAGCTAAATTGTACCAGTAACAACCGCATTCCTATTTTATCAAATTATATAGCATATAATACTACGCAACATATAAACAAGAGCGATGGTGTCGTCGTGTATATAAAATCCACACTTATATCAGCCTGCGAAGAACCTGATTTTAACGGATCAGCCTCGGGTTTGATAATAAAATTATACGCAGACATAGCAATACTTTGCATATACCGGTCACCCTCAAACGATAATATCAGTATATTTCTCTCAGCACTCAACAATATACTTCAGTCACTCGTAAACTTCAAAACAGTAATTATGACAGGAGACATTAACATTGACATCAAACACAACTCTTCTGATACACGTTCTCATGAATACCTTAATACTCTAGCCCATAATGGATTTTTACCTGCACACACTAAACCAACCAGAGCGAATAATTGTCTAGACCACCTTTTAATTCGAGCGAAGTCTAAAACTTTGACTCTCATCTATGACTCAACTATAACTGATCACTGTTCTACTATGTTATGCCTTAACAAAATTAAAATACAATCGAACGCTAAACAAACTACCAATAAACTAAACTATGACGCTCTTGATACAGTTGTGGCTACTTTAGACTTTACACCTTTGCTATCTATGACGGGCCCTAATATTGCAATCGAAAACTTTATATTGCTATCTAATAAACCATTGATAGCTGCACCTTAATCCAAAAACTACCCGCAAAGAAAAGAACTCTGAAACCATGGATAACACCGGGGTTACTCCGATGTATTCGAAACCGTGACTATCTCCATAAAAAAGTGAAACAAGCACCGGATAACCTCACAGCTATTACTACCTACAAAAGATACAGAAAATTTTGTTCTGCTATATTAAAAAAAGCTAAAAGAGATTTCGACTCACGAGAATTAAATAAGGCTATGAATAACCCTAAGAAACTTTGGGACACAATTAAAACCATAACAAACACAACCAAAACTAAACACTCTTACACACAAATATTATCTACATCATCATCACCGAAACAGTCTTGCAATGTAGTAAATATTTTTTTTGTGGGTATTGGCAAGAATCTTGCAAACAACATAAACAATGCATTAAGACTACCTAACGTTATACTCCCCGATACTACCAACTTTAAAAATTCGTTTGTGTTGGAAAATACTGACTCTACAGTGATTTTGTCAATTATAAATACATTGCGAACGAATGCGGCTGTCGGCTGGGGCGGAATTTCTGTCGTGTTCTTAAAACGATATGCCTATATACTTACACCTATACTATGCCACATATTTAACCTTTGCTTCGATACAGCTATTTTCCCTACTTCCTTTAAGAAGGCAGCTATTCATCCTATTTTCAAGGGTGGTGACGGGAGCCAAGTCAATAATTACCGTCCTATTGCAGTACTCTCCACTTTATCAAAGATACTAGAACGCTTAATTAACAAGAGACTCACATGTTATCTAGAGCACTACAACCTCTTATCTCCTCATGAATTCGGATTTCGTAAAAACAAATCTACAAATGAAACCGTACATGAATTGGTGGATCACATTGTGGGAAAGTTAGATAGTAACAAAAAGGTTATGACCATATTTTTAGATCTCGCCAAAGCATTTGACACGGTTCCTATTCCAACCCTTCTACTCAAGCTTGAACGTATAGGTGTTAGGGGCGCTCCATATGAGCTTTATAAAAGCTATTTAACAAACCGAACCCAATTTGTTACTATGGGTGGTCACAATAGCGACGTAGACTACATTCAATATGGAGTCCCGCAAGGCAGTATTTTAGGGCCTAAACTCTTCCTCGTGTTTATCAACGATCTCTGCAACCTCGATATTCCTCACGCGAAAGCCACATCTTACGCTGATGACACTGCAACATTTACAGCCAACTCTTGGTTCGAACTACAGTCGAAGGCACAAAGTGGCTTTCATTTGGTACTAAAACGGCTTTATACACACACCATGACACTAAATACTGATAAAACCCACTTTGTTACTTATTCTCTGAGCCCTATTTCCCAGCCTGTAAATCCAATCTCCCTCCTAGCTCATTCGTGCTCCCTAATGCCTCAACTCAACTGCCAGTGTCCGTCACTTACATCTGTTGGCCAAATTAAATATCTCGGCGTAGTAATTGATAAGTACTTAAAATTTAAAGCACACATCAATAATCTCACAGGCCGAGTAAGAAAACTCATATACATTTTTAAAATACTGCGACACGTAGCTAACGCATCCATTATTCGGAGGGTATATTTTGCTCTTTGTCAATCACTCATTACTTATTGTATTTCCTGTTGGGGTGGAGCTGCAAAAACAGGGATGAAACCATTAGAGATCGCTCACAGAGCCATACTTAAAGTAGCCACATTTAAACCGAGCCCTTTTCCAACCGCCGAACTGTATAAATCCTGGAAATTTCTAAATATACGGCAACAGTATTTATTACATATAACTCTACTCCAACACTCTAAAACACCACATCGTCAAATAACCAACCGGCGGAAAAACAAAATTTGCACTTTTCCTCCTCCACATACCTCTTTTGTAAAAAGATTCTCTGTCTATCTAGCCCATCCATATATAATAAAGTGAATAAAAAAAATCCAATCTTCGGACTCTCGCTCTACAACTGCAAGAAAACTGTTCAGGCTTTTCCTCTAGAGCTGGATTATGATGGCACCGAATTATTCCTTACTATATAATCAGGTACACCATAAAATACACACACACACACGCATACACACACTCAAACACACACATGCGCACACACACGCACCCGCTAATACTATTTTTATTATATAATTATATTTTAACTTTTAGAATTTGTATTCATTGCTTTTAGTATACATACGAACCTTTGTTTCTAGATAAATAACAAAAAGAGGATCGGCACTGCTTTTCCTTATCACAGGCTAATCTGTAGCCTATTTAGGAAAACAGTACTACACCCATTTTTATTGTAATAATTATGTAATTTAATAACTCATGAATACAACTTGTGTAAAACTTACAATCCCAGTGTGTAAATAAACGTTTTTATTATTATTATTATTATATTTGAAATGATAACTGTAGAATTTGTTACATAATTTAATTGTTAATCTGGCAACTCTTTTACAACGATGTAAAATACTTATTTTAATATTTATAATTACGGAATTGATTACATTATATAACTATAAGTATGACAGCCTATATATATATATATTATTCTAACACGTGCAACAAAGATTGAAGTGGATTGTTAGACGGATTGTTTACCGGTTACCTTGTGGGCCAAGTGATTGAAGTATCATAAATTTTATTGGCAGCCACCTGTTATGGCCGGAGTACAGCATTCACCTCCTAACACGCCTTAATCACAAGTGAATACTCTGGGCCTGACTCAGACCCAATCCGAACCTAATATTAACTCGGCCGTTAAGATTAACGATTATGTAAATGTAAACAGGAACAAGCGGCCACGCCAAGGAAATTCCCCACAAGGTGGGATTGAGGTTGGCTGGTTAAATTCAAGTGACTAATGAAGAGATCATGAAATCAATATCCTTTATGAATTCACAATTCGAAGACATGAAAAAAGAGATCGAGGAATTAAGAAAAGATCGCCGCATACAGCAAACTTACATTGAGAATCTGGAAAAGAAGATACTTGACCTACAACACAAGTCACGCTCGTCTGCGATTGAAATCCCAAATATCCCGTAGGACAATGCCTAAACGTTTACCAGCCTGATAAAAACGGTGAGTAAGATTGGAAAGGTGGTTGGGCTGCCTATCCCGGAATCAGATATTCGCGATATTTATCGGCTTTCTGGTAAATCTACCAATCCTACCGTTCCGCGCCTGATTATTGCGGAGTTCACAAAGGTGCAAACAAAAGTGGCAATTATATCTGCTACTCGATCGCTTAATAAAGTAAAAGGGAAGGAAGAAAAATTAAACACCGCACTCGTCGGCATACCAGGTAAGCCCCAGCCGTTTTACATCGCCGAACAAACCCCCGCTACTACTAAAAAGCTGTTTTATCAAGCTCGAGAGTTTGCTAAAAGTAAAGCCTACAAATACTGCTGGTTATCCAACGGCAATATCTTCCTGCGCAAACAAGAAAAAGACAAACAAATCATAATCCATTCGGACAAATGTCTTCGAGATCTTGAAAACACAAAAATTTGACTGTTCTTATTGTATTTTTCAGTAATGTATAAATTTAAAATAATTATATTTCTCTACTTTATATCTATAAGAGATCACCAATTTTCACCTCACATTTATTCAGACATACTCCACAAAAACACGAAACCCAAAACACAATATACTTCTTCACTATGACTCCCTCACAATAACATATCTAATCTCCATAGAGCGATGCACCATTCATTTAGGCTCAACATATCTCAGTTATTCACATACATACATCTATTCCACTTTTTGGTTATGCTGCTAAGTCCGAATAGCTATCATAAATAATATAAATGACGAGCTTGATCAAATAAATTTAAATTCTTTTGTCTGTAGTCCAGAAGAATGTTTGTAATATTTCAATATTTCTAATGGCAATATTACCCTGTTACATATTATAAATATACGTAGTGTGAACAAAAATGTTAGCCAGCTCCAAGTGCTACTGAGCTCAACTAAAATTGACTTTGACATTGTAGTTTTAACCGAATTGGCTTAGCAAAGCTACTTATCCACCAGCATTGGATGGTTTTGTGTCGCACACGACAGGACATCAAAACGATGGAGTCACGATTTACACGAAACTAAACCTACATAGCTACCTACGTATGGGAACCGGAATTCAAGGGTGGAAATTGTCTCGTAGGTATGTCAAATAGACAAAAACCTTGCCGTGTTTGCTGTGTACCGTTCTCCATTATTCAATTCAAAGGACAATTTCGACAATTTCATAACTAGCCTGAATAATGTTTATGACGGCCTATCTTCTTGCCCTAATATCGCCATTGCAGGTGATTTAAATCTAATATCAATATATTAGACCAGAAAACAGGGATGTCCGTAGCTTTGACTACTTAACTCTAAATGCTTCTCACGGGCTCATGCAAACCCATCTTTTTCCCACTAGGTCAGAACATTGTTTAGACCACATACTGCTAAAGTCTAACCTTTCATCAACTACAATTGTCTTAGATTCGTTTATAACAGATCATAAAGCCGTCCTACTTAATATTGCAAAAGCTAACCCGCAACGGAAAACCTGCTACTACAACACTCGCATAAATCACGAAGCTGTTATGCTGGAGTTAGAAGTGGTCGATTTTGCAAGTATAAACCAAATAGATGACGTTAATGCGTGCATGAATGAATTCATAAATATAATAAAATCAGCCATATCAAAACATTCGCAGATAATAAAAATTCCAAGAAAAAAAAAGGATTATTAAACCATGGATAACATCTGGTCTGCTTAAATGTATACAAAATCGAGACAAAATGCACATGAATTCAAAAAAGACACCAGACAACCTGATTCTTAAAACTACCTACGTTCGGGTTTAAAATTTTTTGCAATGATTTACTTAACAAATTAAAAATCTAATATGCGAGCAGAGCGAACTAGAAAAAGCCAATAAGAACCCGAAAAATTTGTGGAAAACAATAAAACAAATAACCAACACATGTAAAACGCTTGTCAGTCCTTCTGAGCTGTTGGAAATACGAGATAATCCGAAATCCTCCGTTAATGAAGTATGTCACTTTTTTATTATAATGGGGAGGAACCTGGCAGCAGGTATTATAACATAGAACCTAGGTCCGTCATTCCCAGCTAGTAGTGAGGCCCCCTTTATCGGGATCACCCCTCAACACTCCACATTAAATTCTCCTGCCATTCTGGACGTCGACGAAGCTGAGGTAGAATCAATTATCCTTCAATTACGGAATGAATGTGCAGTGGGTTGGGATGGAATACCATCATCTATTCTAAAAAGCTGCCGACATGTATTGCTTCAACCACTAACCTACCTCTGCAACCGCTGCCTACAGACTGGAGTTTTTCCCGATGCCCTGAAAAAGGCAATCGTTCATCCTATTTACAAGGGGGGGGGGAGTAGAAACTGTGTCAATAATTACAGGCCAATATCTGTTCTGCCCGCGCTATCGAAAATTCTTGATAAGATTCTCAATAAGAGTTCACGCAGCTTCCTTAACAAGAACCAGATCATTGCTGACAACCAGTATGAATGCCGACCTGGGCTGTCAATAGAAGATGCTGTACTGGATTTCACGCAAATGGTTTTCATTGGACGATTTTTTTATGATAAATTGGAATTGTAATAATTAATTTAATGTAATTTAATATTATTTTTCTTATTGATTTTTATAATAATGATAAATAATTGTTACTCAAAATTTTATTTTATCTTTTTCAAATGTTTGTATGTTCTAAAGACAAAACGTAGTGCACTGTAACAAATGTAACACCTTTAATTTTACCAATGTTTAACAAATAAATGATTTGATTTGATTAGACCTTTCCAAGACATTTGACATAGTTTCTATTCCCTTACTAACCTCTAAGTGGGAGCTTCTCGGTGTACGTGGCTTATAACTAGACATTTTTGAAGATTACCTCAAAAATCGTACTCAATGTGTCAAAATTGATGCGTACCTTAGTGACGAGGAATCAATATCATATGGCGTTCCTCAAAGAAGTATCCTGGGTCCAGCATTATTCCTTATTTACGTCAACGATCTGTGCAAAATGAGTCTCCCAGATTGTAATATATATGCGAATGCAGATGACACTGCTATTCTCGTGCAGGGGGGGTGCAAAACAAAAGCAGAAATGGTTCTGGCTGAAGTAATGGAATGGCTCAACTCAAATCTACTAACACTTAACCTTTTTTTTATGTAAAATTAGGCGGCAAACGAGCAGACGGATCGCATCATGGTAAGCAATTACCGCCGCCCTTGGACACGAGCAACACCACAGGAGTCACAAATGCGTTGCCGCCCCTTGGGGTTGGGAAAAGGGATAGGAGGAGGAATGGGATGAGGGAGAAGGCATAGGGGATGGGCCTCCGGCACTACTGTTACTTTACGTCGATTTTCTGTGAGAGGGTAGTACTTCCCCGGTCGAGCCGGCCCATTCGTGCTGAAATCAGCAAGGCTCTACTACGTGTGAACACCTACAAAAAACCAACTACATTCCTTTTGCAATACGTCGTAACAGCGCACCGACAAATACCTTTAATTTAACTGCTCACACATGCTCAAACAACTTAGGAACCTGTACATGCCCAACACTCACTAGAACTGACAATGTAAAGTATTTGGGAGTGCAAATAGACGATGGTTTGCGATGAACAAATTGATGCCCTCACTACCAGAACGATGCGTCTGATACACATTTTCAAGTCTATGAGACAATCGGCTAATGCTGACACTCTGAAAATCGTGTACTACGCTCTGTGTCAATCGATAATTGGCTATTGTATCGCTATTTGGGTGGTGCAGCAAAGACTATCCTTCTGAGAGTTGAGAGAGCACAGAGAGCGATTCTCAAAGTCATTACAAAACAGCCCTATAGATACCCAACTACTGAACTCTACTCTGATTGCAAAGTCCTTTCGGTTCGTCAACTCTTTGTGCTGAAATCGATTCTTCGAAAACACACCAGTCTTCCTAAGTCCGACCCAAACAAGCAAACATATGTTATCCCGGGTACTCAGCACAAAACTTCCTTAGCTAAACGCCATTTTATAACCTAAGTGGGCACATTTATAAAAAAAAAGTTCACAAACATCCAAAAATTATAGACTTAAATTCACACACATTAAAACAAATAGTAACAGAGTGGCAACAACAGAAAAACTACACATACACAGAGTCTTTACTCACTTACATCGCCTAAATGGAAAAACGCACACTTACAAACATACTCACACCTACATCCACACACACTAACCCCAGACCTATGGGTTTGTGTGTGTGAATATTCACACACACAAACACACAACAAGCACATACCACATCACACCACTACACATCCCCTCCACATTTTACTCGTACACACACAACTATTACTGCTGTCAAATTTAAACGGTAGATCGACACTGTCCACTGTTGTATAAAAATGGTGAATTTATAATCTAGACACTGTCTCTCAAAATACAGGATAGCCTTGTTTAAGAGGCAGGGTTACTATAATTATGTACAAAATTTTTGCTACACACTGTAATGCCTAGAATAAGTCTACCCACTAGTTATATCTACAAGTTTACACTTCTGTAACTATTTTGGTGAATAAATTTATTATTCGTTTTTTATTACGGCATGGCTTACATCAGCTGTGGTCATGAGATGACTGTTACATAAATATTACTATGTGTACAAGTCGCCAAAGTTTAAAGTATTCAAGTGAGTTGAAGTTTATTGTACTAGCACCTTGTCAATAAATAATCATCTAGGTCAATTTATCTGTTATATGGTAATAGAGTTATTTTTTTATAGTTACCTGAACTGTTACCGTTGTAACAGTTCAGGTAACTATAAAAAATAACTGGATTGAATAAATTGGTACGCTATTTGGATTGTATTTATTTCGTTACTGTCGACTGAATTTAGTGGAGGATTGAGCCGTCGTTTTATTTGGTTAAGGGTTGATTTTTCAATCGTCAGTTAAAATTTACTTGACAGTTAAACTGTAACCGGGCTAAATTGAAAAGTACGTATCATCATTGATAAACTTTATCCACGACTGTAGTTTTTAATTTGTAAGTGTTATATTTTATTGCTTTGTTATCTTTTAACTGACAATTGAAAAATCGGCCCTAAATCTACAAATAATTGTTCACTATTGCTAGTACAGAGATATTTAAGCTATTAATAAGGGTAGATTTGCGAAGTTTTAATCTTAATATATAAAATCCTTGCGTTACTGACTGTCTGACAGACACGCTACAGCCGAAACTATTAGGCGCAGGAAGCTGAAATTTGGCATGTATGTTCCTTGGGGACCGTAGGGGTGCACTAAGAAGGGATTTCCCGAAATTCCCATGGGATTGGCCAAAACGGGTAAATTAAAAAAAATGCAGGCGTAGCTGCTGGCATCCTCTAGTATAATACAAGGGTTAACCATAATTAAATCAAGCATTTGACACATTGATTGCTATTAACCTTACCATACAGAAGCGTAGTTTTGACATTAACACTTTAGGCGAGGTCCACTAAATTTTAGTAGGTACTTAATTAAAAATTGCTACTTAGCATTGCAAACTGCTTACAAAAAGCTGATTTTAAGTAGAAATACACCACGCAGGAATGGTCACATGTTGTTGTTATATTCTGGTAAAACCTTTTCCACTAACGAGACACGCTACAGAAATATCAGCACACGTGTTCGCCGACTCCACTTATAAACTTATATCATTCGGCGCAACTGCTAACTGTACATAATGGGACGCCAACTGAAACTTTTGTACGAAAACTATACATAATATTTAGACTGAAAGTTTTATACATGCTTATAGAATATTTATAACGCAGTGGCTGAAAGGATTGGCATGATATATTTTGAGCGCGTTTCTGAGGATGCCAAAGTCATATTTTGAATACGTAAGTTGATAGTGCCTACGTATCGTTGCCATATCATGCCATACGAGCTTTATTTAATTCTCTTGTTGGATACACTAAACTAAATTGTTCAATTCCTCTATTCTACTAACATTAAGGTGAGAAAAGGAAAGGTGAAAATGTTTTAGAGATGTGAAACTAAATTTAGGGCCTGTTTTAGTTGACACGTCTCGAAGTAGTATTTAAAACTACGTAAAAATGCAATAAATCTAAATCAGACAAAGCTAGACATAGCTTATTATTTTACCTCCTTTTGTTATTACCAAAGATAACAAGGCAACAGCTATTTATCTAGTTTAATCGTGCAGAGTTAAATCACCAGTATTGTCTGTTGAAAATTTGAAATAAAATGTATTTCCAATTTAAAAATTTCTCTCAGAAATCTTACCGCGATAGTGTCAATACTACCATATAATTGTAGAGAGAGGTTTCCATAATGGATTCACCAAACAAATATATTTTGTAAAGTTTTTAAAGCAAGGCTGTTGTATTGTCTTAACAATCTACTCGTGTTTTAAACAAGTTTATAGGTAGCTATTGTTTATTCAGAAAATAGCTTGGTACAATTGTTAACCTAGCTGTCAAGACAATATGACACCTGAGAAAAGGGCTTATTGTTTGGTAACGGACAAGCGAGGATTATTCTGATTTCAGTTCTGAACTTGATAAACAATCTCTTTACTACTTTTTTTTTACTTGATTCGAACTGAGATAAATATTTATGGAATGCTGTGTAACAGGATATTATTTATTTATGACATAGAAAACTAACAGCTACATACAGCGTATAACAACAACATGATGGGTAACGTTAAGCCATATGTAGAATCACTTTTGGGTAAGAAGTTATACTATTAACTATGTACCTATTTTATAAGAGCTCGCCACTATATTGGCTGTTGTTAAGTTGTAACTTATATTTTAAGGACGAGTGGTTGGAAAAACACTCAGAAACGTCAAGGCCTCCTTTCTTTCAGCGACACGTTCCAATCCTTGCCTTGATTGTATAGGCTCCTTTCTGTATAAGAAAGGCCTGGAAGCCACCACTGTGCAAATTGCCTTGAGCGAAAGGACTAGGCTAGCCACAGTTCTGTGGTGTGACTTAGAGGTGCTTAGTGCTAGTCGAAATATACAAGATAACGCAAAAAGCAAGCAAGTAACCCTGAGATCTGAAAATCACATTTTCCAGGGAGGTGTGTGAAACTAACGCGGTGTCTTCAATGCATCGTAACGGCGGTCAGAGTTTTATGATTAGCATAACTGCAAGTTTTAAGTCACGGACGGCGAGACACAGGGTCACTCGTCGGCTTTTAGTTACCAAAGAACTTACTTTTTAACCGTTATAATAACTTTGCAGAGGTAAAACGATGTAGATACTAAATTGCTATTTTTGTTCCCTCACATCTTTTTCGAAAGAGCCACGATTAATTTCTCAATATTCATAGCGTTTCTTACTTATTAGTTTGGCATGATAAAATAATACAAAATAGTAAAATTATGTATATTTTAATGCAACGTTTTAGACTAAGGTACACTTCGGTTATACCTATGTTGTAGATATTAGATATTATATTAGATAGCACTAAATCCTATCTGTAGCAAAACCATTACGTTAAGATTAGGCATCATGATTCAAGACGTAACAACGCTGCATTACTAGGCAATCTTATCTCTTAAGCCTTTTGCCTATCAATGGTGCTTGTAATTACATTATTTACTTGAAATTACAAACAAAGATGTCAAGCAAAGATATAGGTTTTATATAGGAAAACTAATTTTATAAACATGCAATCTTTAAGTGAGAAATGTTTAAGAAACAAACTTTGGGAAGGGGATACCTATGATTTCCCGCAATGACTGACAAAGATCTCCATGACAGACATCTTCAGATTGACCAGGCCTCAACCTCTTTACCTTTTAAATCATCCCGTTGCTCCTATTATTTCTTTTCCCAGTCATGTCGGCAATACACTTGTGACTTTTTTGGCTCCAAGACATGGTTGCAACGCTACTTATCGCCTTGTTCTTACACTTACTATGTTATTTTACCAACGGTATACCCACAGATATTAAAGTAAACGCTAGGTCTTAATCCAGTTCAGAACATTAAACAAAGTTTAATCTAACTAAACGGGACTTGACACTGGGCTTATTATCTATAAGTCGCGGGAGTTTTTTTTTGCTAATTAAATGGAAATCGAGTCTACTATCGGTTATACCTTTTTAGCTGCATGTACGTAATGGTCAGCATCTAGTTCAGCTTATGGATGCGTTTTAAATACGATTTTCTGAAAGTTCTCTGAACACTGCTTAGGAAATATTATATTACCAGTACAAACAGACAATAAATTGGAAACACATGTCTTGTTATATTTTTTTGGAATACAAATCGAGATATCATAGTAGCAAGTCGTCTTTGTAACAAATTGAAACACCGAAGATGATTATGATGATAATTATTGCAAGACAAATTCTCTTTTAACAATCTAATTCTATTTTCGTTTCATGGCAAAGTGTGTTTAGTTTAATGGATGCTAAAAATAACTTTACATATTCTGAAACTGAAGTGTCTTGTGGACTTTACAGACGTCCACATGTATCGCCGTAATATTGTTTCTAAGCAAGATTAGCCTGACTGCTAGACATCGTTAGCCTTACATGTAAAAGCAGTCAAGTATGGGTGGAATGGGTGGCCACGACTTTAGCCGGTGACGCAGTATTTGACGGCAACTGACGAAATTTTGTCCATACTTCGACGTATTTCGTTGCCACTGGTGTCGCTTTCGCCGACACTAAACGAATGTCCTACGTAAGCGACAAACTCAACGTGACACGACGCTACAAACTCGAAAAATGCTATCAATCATACCACACTTGTGGGTTATACGGGCGTTTTAGTTAAGACGAAACGTAACACTCAATCGTTTTGTAATTATTAGGCGTGACACCACAAACTATGAAATAATTAATTCAGAAGTGTTGTTTGTCGCAAGGCGTAAACGAGGATTGTTGCGGGACAAACATAAAGAATATTCGACTGAATCGTTTATAGATACAATATTTGTACTTTAAAAATAAACTTTCATAAAAAAACTACTGATTGGAGAGAAAATAGCCAAAATCACCTAGAAAATTTCTTGCGTGTAGCACCGTGTTATGTTGCGTCGCATCACCGTTGGCTTGGTCTCGTGGCCAAACTGTACAGCATGTATAAATTTCTGTCCTTTGAGAATGGAGGGTACAAGCGATTCTACTGAAATATGCAAACTTGTTTAGCTTTTGTACGTGGCTGTGTAGTTTGTATAACCGTTTTATCGAAGGCTAGTGTAGTCGGGATTAACAAGAATTGTTATGTTACTGCCCTCACTGGCTAGCCTTGGTGGAAGAAGTAATTGGATAGCTAAAGAACGGAGTGACAACAACTTAGTACTTCAAAACAATGGGTTGAATTGTTGTACGATTTACTTTCTTTCTTGTGAAGAGTTTTCCAACTCTTCACAAGAATATAAGTTTAGTGATAGACGTAAAACAAATATCGAGAAAACTTTTCATCGTCTAGATTAGAACATCTCATTGCAATGGCATTTAAACACTATTAAAATAAATTCATCAAATAAATTGTGTAGGCAGTTGAGATGAAGAGATCATAATGATCTTGCAAGTCATGATAAGTTTCCATGAACTAAAAGCGAGCCTATCGTTCTATTCAAATACTGCATGGAGCTAGTGAAACTTTCTCGCTGAAGTATATAATTATTCAGCTTCAAATTGAGACCCTTTGGAACAGTAATGGTAAAATAGCAAGCATTCGTATCTGTTTTGTTATTATCAACAGGATATAATACCTCCTCCGGACTATGAAAGTACATAAACTGCACGACAAGCCCAAGTATAAAACAGCTGCAGGCAAACACGTCAAAGGAGCGAAGTGTATAGCCGCATTATCAGTGAAATAGTAATCGTAGTGCGGTGCAAGCCACTTAGCACCCGCTGGAACACTGTCTGAGGCACACCGCATCGCACAGTTTCACACCGCATCGCATCGTTTCCCACCGCATCGCAACGTGGGACATTGTCGCAAAATGTCAAGCAGCTTCGCACCGAGCCGTGTCGTGATATACGCGAGAGCCGAGCCGCAGCTAAGTCACAAGATTGATGTTAAGTGGCGTTGCCTGACTCTACCCCTCTTTCCACTGCCCTGAAGCAATTTCTTACGGAAATTTGGTACTCTTCCAACGTATATTGTTTTATGGTACGCCAGGAACGTGCCAGTAAGTAACTATCAATTATTTACGTGGCAAATACACTGACACACATAACAATACTTAACAAACATTCGATTTACGAAAACAAGGTAAACAATATTTGAGGGGAGATCGAACCCACAATCATAATATTCGATGCAATTCTAAACGAGTCCACCGTTAAGCCCCAACGTTATACAGTGCAGTCAATATTATGGTATGGCGGTAGAAAACTAATAATGTTCGCTCGTGCTTCTGACGACAAAGGCGCTCTATCAATCTCATTAGATCATCTCTGTATAAAGCCGAAGGATCTCACTGATCTTTGGTGAATGTCCTTCATACACAGTCTCTCGTGTGCTAATATTACTTGATCGATCTTGTAGTAACTTATGAATGAATCGATATTACGCGAATATGATATTATTATGATTTTGTTGCAAATATATGCAACTGATTCGACTGCAAATATATTCAATTTATGACTGGTCATATGACGAAGTGGTTTCTGCGACTATCTCGCAATTTAACAGTGGCCAAGTGCTGTGGGTGTACACGGTTTTTCACAAATTGTTGTTCTAAGTCTGCGTGTGTAATTTGTTGATGTTTCTACAGTCCCCTTGACACCAAATTAATTAAGTAACTTAGTTTTCCAAAAATAAGAATAAAGTAACATTGAATAATTTTCATCAAACTTTTGCATCTGTAATAACCTTTGTATTTATTATAAAGCCTGGTTATAAAAGATATAAGATGGTTCCGACCATAAACTTGCTCTGAAGTAGACAAGACAGCGATCCCCCCCGTGGGATCTCCACCTTGTCGTGGTGGGGGGGCTCAGTAACCGTGGGTTAGAAGCCACCCACGGTGAAGCTAAGGTGGATCCCGGGAGGGGACGCTCCACGTGGGCTTGGTAGAGGCCTGCGTAGGATGCGTCCCATGGTGCGGGTGCGGGGGACAGTTCTGTCTGTCCCTCGCAGTCGGGTGCGGTCGCGGGAGGAGAGGCTTGTGGGTGTTGCGTTGCCCCGCGCCCTATCTCCCGCGACCAAATGGGGGCGCACCATCGTTGCGTCGCGGTGGGGCCGCAGAGGAAGAGGAGATGCGGTGTTGCGTTGCCGTCCTCCCTATCCTCTGCGGCCGCTGGGTGTTTTGGCGGCGGAGCCCAACACCTTCATCCGCCGCCAAGAGGGTTTCGTTCGGGGCCTGCCTGACCATCTGGCGGGCCAATACCCGTCGGGGGGTAGCGAGGAATGCTTAGGTGAAACCCTACCCTCCGACACATGGGTACATGAGGAGCACGGGTTGGTTTTTAGTCAGTAAGAGTCTGACAGTCCCCTTCGTCTTTCCTCCCCGGGGCGGAGGGACTCCATGAGGATTTTCCAACCCGATACCAAAAAAAAAAAAAAGAAAAAAAAGACAAGACAGCGATACAACTACATATCTGCATTCACAATGAAAACATGCTTACTCTGGAATCTTACCTTGTGCGATTGCTAATAAGTTTTATTAGTACAAGGGAAAAACGTGTGCGAATGTAAAAGTATCTGAAATTATAAACTTGCAGTGATATTAGACATGTTGGGAGAATTCATACTGAATTTATTTTTTTGTGACTAATAAATGTAATTAAATTGTATCCATAATAAAATCCGCTATCTAATGTTTATTATTTAAAGAGGGGACTCTTTACTCGGAGTTAATTTTAATTAGGCAGATAATAGATATTAATTTAACAGGTAGATGCAGTCTCGTACGTATTCAAACCACGTGTGTTTAATGGCGTATTATTTTAAGCACACAAGACTACACACACCCTTATTTATGTCCGACAATTGTACTGTCTGGGGAGCTGGGATTTTATATAATTATATTAAGTACCCCGCTTTTAGGGTAAATTATACTAAGTATTAATTATTTAATAATTCTGTGTTGTACGCTTTGGGCAACCCTTTTATCTGCAACGCTCTCTTTCTTTAACGAACTAGCAGGCTCAGAGAATGTTGTTGCCTGTAAATAAAATTTAGTGACATACTGTGTACTCTGTGTAGCGCCACTTTTGACACTGGCCTATATTGTTTTTTTCCTGGAATCCATTTAATATATACACAACATTTGATCGGTTTGTTAAACACTGATCAAATCATAAAATAATTGGTAGCAGGACTCAATGTCCAAATCTTACGTTACTAGCTTCAGTAGTCTAGACTCTGTGATGAAAATTATGTCAGGCAAGCAAAGTAACAACATACATATAATAATAATAATATATAACATACATACATAGACTTACGCCTGTTTCCCGGAGTACCCCTCCGCGGCAGAGACTACGGAACGCCATTTGCAACGATCCTGACATATCTCTCTTGCTTCATTCACTCCCGTCAAATTCCTCATGCATGCTCTTCTGTTTAATAATAATAATAATAATCATCCATTTATTTGTTACAATATTGTTGTTACAGTGGTGTTACAAAATGATATAGGTATGTCCATAATATTCTGCCGTTTCCGGCGTACAAATCTTAAACTTAACAACATAGTCAGATAATTTACCTTTAAAATTAAGAATGCAATTAAAATCCATTACAATAATAAGTTTGAAATAATTAGATATAAATGTATAAAATGTCAAATATTGTTATAATGTCAAGTTACAATTTTATTTTCATGTCTAATTTTTCACATAAGAAATCATTCGTCGAGTAATAACATTTGTCCAGCAAGAAGCAAAATAATTTGTTTTTAAATGTAGTAAGATTATAATTATGTTTTAAAACAATCGGGTAATTTGTTATAAATGCGTATTGCCATGCAATAAACATTTCTAGAAAAAAGTTCTATTCTTTGCTGGAATACATATAATTTACGCATTTTACGACTTTTTCTAATTACAACTTCATTATGTGTCTCAAACAGGCTTATATTTCTGTGTACAAAGATACAGATTTCGAAAATATATAAAGCTGGGAGGGGTAATATTTTATTATTTTTAAAAAGAGGAACACAACTTTCCATCAGTTGGGATTTATTTATTGCTCTGATGCACTTTTTTTGAGCTCTGAAACATTGATGATATCAACCGAGTTTCCCCATATTACAATAGCGCAAAATTCATGAGACATATCCATGATATGCATTTAAAGCGGCTTCGATACCAGCTATGTGAGTTATTCTGCTTAAAACAAAAACAAATCTTTGTACTTTACTACACAATTCACTTATGTGTGCTTTCCAATTACAAAATGTATCTATCGTTATTCCTAAAAATTTAACGCTTTCAACTTCTTCGATTGGATCATTTGCATAATTTATTTGTAATTGCGGACGTTTGCTATTATAAGTTTGGAATTGCAACAATTTAGGGTACTTCTAACCTTTCCTGTTTTAAGGATGTCTCCGATATGGTCAGAGAACGTCCGTCTTGGTCTTCCCCTTCATCCTGTCCCATTCACACTTGCCTTAGGTATATATCTGTTTGGTCAGTCTTTCGTATTTAAGAACAAATATAATATGAGAGACCTACCGATCTCACGCGCACATGACTGTCTCTTTGGTCTCGCGGCATAAATGTGCGCGTGGAATTGGGAGGTCTCGGGTTCGATTCCCGGGTCGGGCAAAGTGGTATTGGGTTTTCCGTTAGGAAATTCTTGATAGCAGCACGGAGTCTGGTAATGTGCCCGGTACAGCAATTGGTTCGCCCCGCCGCTCGTATTACGTTGGACCTAAAAATTCATGGCAAAATGTGGGTGTAATATTACACCTCTGCCTACCCCTTAGGGGATACAGGCATGATCCTATAAATAAATATTCGTTGCGTCTGCTATTGCTAGTGAACCACGTAGGCAATCCCACACAGAAGGCTGCTTTATTGCTGTTGGTGTATAATATTGTTTCCATGGTGAGCAGACGATAGACTATTTGGTCTGGTTCAATTATTATTATACTATCGCTTTTACTTTACTGACAATGCCTCGGTCACTTTGCCTTGAATTTTGCGCACATGGTCTTCAGCCCTGTATAATGTACATGGATAACCTTGGTCATGTCCAGAAATGCCAAGCGGTGCTGCATTCAAATTGATTCTTCATAAAAGCGTAATCGCTTGTAATTTTACTAGCTCCATTCTGACAACCAACATGTTATGACCTGTTTGGTTCTTGGCCTTCGTAGCGTCAAACTACATAATATGTACCTTTGTCACTTACTCTCAACTCCTCAGTAGCTGCGCCGGATTGAGGACCTTTATAGCTTAACTCGTAGTAAAGGCAAGATGAATATAAGTAATTGTCTATTTGTTCATTGCTGTGAGGTACTAGTTTAGACTGAAGAAGAAGCACATTTTGGACAGATACACAGGCACATAGACAGAAAGACGGCGTATCTTTCACGTTTTTAACTTTAATATTGCGTCTGACTGTCTCCATGTGTGTTGGGTGCGATTCGATTGACGTGGAGTTTGGCGGAGTGGAGCAGAGAAGAGCAATAGAAATTGCCAAATGTTTCCTTTGAAGCGGAGTGAAGCTAATCTAAGCAGACCAAAGCTTGATTCAACCGCTTGATTTGCGATCCAAAACGAAAATTGCGTACCACCCTAACTGGGGGCGCCGGGCCGCAACGCTACCCTGTGTTTAATAGAATGGAGCTAAACAGATTGCGGTACCAACCGGTGCAACACAGTCCGCTTGACTCCGTTCTACCCAGCTCGGAGCCGCGTGTTTACTTTTTAGGGTTCCGTAGTCCAGAAGGAACCCTTATAGTTTCGTCATGTTCGTCCGTCTGTCCGTCCGCAGCCTAGCTCAAAGACGCTTAGTGCTAGAAAGCTGATATTTGTCATGAATATAGACATAAGATATTGCAACAAAACTGTTGAATAAAATTTAGGAAAATATTTTTTTAAGGGTATCTCCCCTACATATATAGTGGGGTTGAATTTTTTTTTGGTTGAGTACCCCATTGTGTGGGGTATCATTGGAAAGGTTTTAAAAAAATATTATTAGTTTGCTCAAATCATTTTTCGATCAAGTGGTTGAATTGAAAAAAATTGTCAAAAAATCACAAATGTAGTACATATAACGAATTTAAAAGGAAAACTATCACGGCTAAGTAGATATCACTAGTTTACGAGTAATCGTCGGTTAACTTATAAATATCTATTTCTGTGAGTTTACATTGGGCGCGCTGGCGTAATCTTAAAGATATACGTACTTTGGTATGTAATGTACTACGGTACTACGTATGTATAGGAGTAGTATATCTTGGAAACCACATTTTATGTTTACAAGACATAACTGGATACATACCTAGTATTTTTCTAAACAAAACTTAGGTTCTAATAATAGTGTTATTAAAATTATTTTTTCAGCAAAATAAACAGTTGGATTTGTTGTACATTAATACCCTTTGCAGCAAGTCATTTGGGGCAACTACGGAACCCTACATTGCGCGTGCCCGACACGCACTTGGCCGGTTTTGTTTTTCTTTTTTAAGTCTGCTGAATGCCGCTTGGCTTCGCTTACACTGTTTCCACTGACGCAGAGTAGCAATTTCGAGCAATGGGACTGGCCAACTCACAGTCCGCTCTTCTGCACTCTGCCGAACGCCGCATCAATGGAATCGCACCCGTTATTGCGTAGTACGGCGCGGAGCTTGGTGCTTCAATGTTATGTATTGAGCTCATACCTTGGCTTAAATTGTCAAATACATCATTTACATGAGGAGTACGAAGTTGTTGCCTTCCCTCTCACGTCTCGTGACGTCATAGCTGAGGAATAAATTCAATTAAGACCTTTAGCACGCCACCCTGAAGATTATAAATATTTAATATGTCTGTTTTCATATTATTTCACGCATTGTGAGAAAACACACCTACGCTTTAAAGTGCTTAAGTGGGTGTCGATTCGTTTATCACAATAGCTAAGTAAGTACGAATAATATGTTATAAGAAATACTCACAATGGTAATATGAGCTAAAAATTATATTAACTGGAGGAGGTATAAGCGCTCGCCTCACTGCTTGGTACTGCGCTGCGTGTCGTGGGTTCGATTCCCACACTAGACAAAACTTTGTGTGATCTACAAATTGTTGTCTCGAGTCTGGGTGTTCTTTGTGTCCGTTGATTGAATGTTTGTAAAGTCTCTCGTGACGTCATAGCTGAGGAATAAATTCAATTAAGACCTTTAGCACGCCACCCTGAAGATTATAAATATTTAATATGTCTGTTTTCATATTATTTCACGCATTGTGAGAAAACACACCTACTACGCTTTAAAGTGCTTAAGTGGGTGTCGATTCGTTTATCACAATAGCTAAGTAAGTACGAATAATATGTTATAAGAAATACTCACAATGGTAATATGAGCTAAAAATAATATTAACTGGAGGAGGTTTAAGCGCTCGCCTCGCTGCTTGGTACTGCGCTGCGTGTCGTGGGTTCGATTCCCACACTAGACAAAACTTTGTGTGATCTACAAATTGTTGTCTCGAGTCTGGGTGTTCTTTGTGTCCGTTGATTGAATGTTTGTAAAGTCTCCCGCGACACAGGAATTTCTTTCTAGTGCGAGAGTTGCCTTTTTAAAGAATTAATTAAGAATTAAGTAGCAGCTACATACAGTAATCTGATTCTATTCATTGCTGGTTCATAACCAGTTTATTTTCCCCGGATGTCAAAACTTGGTGTCTGGTATGGTCACTGCTGCCTGATGCAGTTGCGAGAGAGTGGGACTAGTGAAAAACAAACCACAAAACGCGAGGCAAAGTAGGTTGTTTGAGGACAAATTAACCACATAATAATCTGAAAATATTAATGAAAATGCAGATATCATGGTGCCGGTGTCGCCGCATAGCGCTGGTTATACCAGGGTACTGACAAAATGGCGTATGCCTGATCGTTAGGTAAACGTCCAGTTATAATGTTTTTTAAGCCAAATTGCGCTGTGCACCATTACCATTTTAGTATACCTAGACTTCGCCTGCGGCTCCGTCCGCGTGAATAAATTATTCAACTAAACCTTCCACATGAATTACTCTATCTTTTAAAATCCGGTGGCTAGTTTTCAAGTTTATCGCGCTCATGCAGACCTGTCTGTCGCACCGTAGACTTTATTTTATTGTAGATCACACATATCGAAGAATATGTATTGTGTGTCTAATTGAAATACAGACAGCACTCAGAACTGTCCGTTCATTGACCTCGGCCCATGGCTCACAATTCAATTACTATACATAGATTTAACATTCGATTCCAAAATAGGTTAACAGACTCCGAGCAAAAATTTCTCTTCATTTTATTAATTTTCATTTTCATATTCGCGTTGTAAGTTGTTCAGTGAGTGTGAAGAGGCAAACATCAAAGTGTACATTCCAATAGTTTTGAATTCAATATGTGCTCAGTTTAGTTTATTATTGAATACTTTCCGTTTATCAGTTGAGTGTTTATTAAAGTTTATACAGCTGTTCGTTTTAATAAAGACTCGAATCTGGTTTTATTGTATTTTTAAAGACATACGCCTGTATCCCCGACGGGGTAGGCAGAGGCGTAATATTACTTACACCCGAAGCCGGGCTCCGTCAACTTAGTATTTTTCCGCGATGCTATGAATATAAGGTCCCACGTAATAGGGAGCGTGTCTGTTACCGGGCACATTGACAGACTTCGTGGTGCTTCTGAATATTTGGGAAAACTCAGTAACACTTTTACCCGACGCGGAAACCCAACACGGGAACTCCCAATAGCAGACGCATATGGGCAGCGTATGCGTCTACTATTGCTAGTGAACCACGTAGGCAATCCCACACGGAGGCTTCTTTATTGCTGTTGGTGTATAATAATGTTTCCATGTTGAGCAGACGATAGACTATTTGCTCTGGTTCAATTATTATTATACTATGGTTTTTACTTTACTGACAATTAGTGACAATGCGTCGGTCACTTTGCCTTGAATTTTGCGCGCATGGTCATGAACATTATACAGGGCTGGACCCTGTATAATGTTCATGGATAACCTCGGTTATGTCCTGCGGTGCTGCATTCAAATTGATTCTTCATAAAAGCGTTATCGCTTGTAATTTTACTAGCTCCATTCTGACGACCAACAGTCATGTTTGACCTGTTTGGTTCTTCACCTACGTAGCGTCAAACTACATTATGCACCTATGACACTTACTCTCAACTCCTCAGTAGCTGCGCCGCGACGTGTGATTACTGGTAGTCTGCACCTTAATTACTTGATGGCACGGCTGTTTCAGCAACTCCACGTCAAATCTGCTTTCTGCAGGTCTCCACCTTTCTAGCTTGACTCGAATGACTGCCCCGTTGTCGTGTCGTCTCGCGGGATAAATGTGTGCGTGGTATTGGGAGGTCTCGGATTCGATTCCCAGGTCGGGCAAAATGTAATTGGGTTTTTCCGTTAGGAAATACTCAGTAACAGCACGGAGTCTGGTAATGTGCCCGGTACGGCAATAGGCTCGCCCCCTATTACGTCGGACTTAAAAATTCATGGCGAAATGTGGGTGTAACATTACACCTCTGCCTACCCCTTTGGGCATACAGGCGTGAGTCTATAAAAAAAATAAAAAAATATATAATTATTGTCTATTTATTAACTGCTCTGAGTTTAGACTGAAGAAGAAGAAGCACAGTTTGGACAGATCCACAGGCACATAGACAGAAAGACGGCGTATCGCTCGTTTATAACATTAATATCGCGTCTGACTGTCTCCATGTGTGTTGGGTGCGATTCGATTGACGTGGAGCAGGGCGGAGTGGAGCAGAGAAGAGCAATGAAAAGTGGCAAATGTTTCCATTGAAGCGGAGTGGACCTAATCTAAAGAGACCAAAGCTTGATTTAACTGCGTTTCGGTCTGAAACGAAAATTGCGTCCATCTGGCGGCGCCGAGCCGCAACGCTACCTTGTGTTTTATAGAATGGAGCTGAACAGATTGCGGTACCGACCAGGGGCAACACAGTCCGCTTGACTCTGTTCTATCCAGCTCGGGCGTGTTTACTTTTTTTTAAAGTCTGCTTAGCTCCGCTTGGCTTCGCTGTACTACACTGTTTCCACTGACGCGGAGTAGCGATTTCGAGCAATGGGCAGTCCCATTCAGCAGCCAACTCACAGTCCGCTCTTCTGCACTCTGCCGAACTCCGCATCAATAGAAATTAACGCACCAGTTATTGCGTAGTACGGCGCGGAGCTTGGTGCTTCGATATTATCGAGATCTTTACCACGCCGCCCTGAAGAGTATAATATTTAATCTCTCTGTTTCATATTATTTCACGCATTGTGAGATAAACACACCTACGCTTTTAAATGCTTAAGTGGGTGTTGATTCGTTTATCACAATAGCCAAGTAAGTGAGAATAGTATGTTATAAGAAATACTCAAAATGGTATTATGAGCTAAAAATAATATTAACTGGATGAGGATCAAGTGGAGAGCACCATAAATATTTTGTCAGCTATACTTTCTAAATAAAGTTTTGAGTTCCAAGTCGGTATGACTTACGCTGGCGTCATGAGTGTCAAGACGTGATGTCTTCCGTAGTCACTGCTGCTGAGCTTGGCTATTTAGATCGTCTTAGCGTTATCCTATGTAGACTTTCGTCTTTAAGCCCGGAGAATACTTTGCTTTTGGCTGTGCGTTGACTGTCCGTCAGTCAATAATGTAAGAATTTTATATAGGTAGGTATACAGATACGAAATACGAGCGTATGTTTTACAGTACTATCATAACGCGAATGATTCGGGAGTCACCGCTAAACGGCGGACACAATGGCTAATTGTGGCGCGACCCTCCTCACCAAATGAGCGTGCGAGCGTACTAGTGTGCAGCCGACCAGCCGGAGTAATTATGCGATTAAAAATATTATCTCATTTGTGTCCACGTATGAGGTACGACAAAAATGTAATTTTAACAAGTAACACGCGCGCGGGTCACGCGCGCATGTAACTTGTTAAAATTACATTTTTAACATATGATTTTAAAAGAATTTTCGTTCGCCGAGATGTTTTGACGCGATTCAAGTCATAAAGCTACCGCGCGAATAGCATGCACATGTAGCTCTTGACCACGAACAAATAACTTGTACCTACAGCTTGCGCAAGTAGCCCGTATCTTTTCTTTGTATCTAGCTCCAATTATTTGCACCATATAAAAGTACAAGCGAGTAACTTGAACAAGTAGCTTGCGCATATTACTTACGCGTGTGACCCGCATCATTACTTGCTCCAGCTGCATGCACCGTGTACAAGCACCCTTACACATATCGCTATCTCACAAGTCTATGTGTAGAGGCTTAAGTGTGCGATGCCGTGTTGACACATGTAGACGAGCGACGGCCCGGCCCGCGTTGACACTTCGTATTAGCAATCAGCGACGCCGCCCGCGCACTACGCCCCATGCAAAATATTTCTTGCAAGGACTTTATTAAATGCTAATGTTTGCAAACGCTCTGCGCAATCACAAAACGAAATGGAAAAGCGATATTTCACAACGAATATACGACATTCTCAAAGCATCAAAGCGACCGCTGGACGGGTAGGGTGTAAGAAGTACGACGATTATTATAATGAATAAAATTAAAACTGAAATCTGAGGTAACGGCACCTCAACAATTTACATAGTGGCGGCTCTGTGGCGGCGTTCGCTAATGATGTTGGCTATTTTGTATGCAACTGGAATAAAAACTTGTTCGTGGTGGTGCAGGTGGGTTTCGACCACCTCGTAACCGCGGGAGCGGAGCGGTGCGCCGACCGAATGCAAATACTGGCCGCACTCTAATATTTATACGAGCGTGTTGACATCTGGCTAGCACAATCAAATCTATACTGTGCCATAGATTTAGTGGCCATATTATATAATAAAAGGGTTAGTGACACACGGTTTGTTTATAGGCTTAAATCATCGAGGGATTTTTTTATAGATACCTGCATGCAGTTACATTGTAAGATGAAAGCCAAGGGTTACTTCGGGCCGCGGGATACTTAACGACACTCCTCTTTATTGAAAGTCAAGAAAGAGGAGTGTTTGTAAAATTAAACGACTTTACTGGCTGATATTATATCTATAGAGTGAAATTACCTTTTGGAATTCATTTAATTTATGTTAATTTCCAGCTATAATAGCCCTTAAAATGGATATGTTTACGTCTCTATTTAGTTTACCATTAGTTCTGTCCACCACCAACATATCGTATTACCCGTAAAAATACCTTATACATGTACACACAGGCAGTGAGTAAGTGTAGCAGTTTTTATAACGTACCTGGAGAGGCGTCACCGCCGCAACCAAATCCACATGACTAATGTCATTGCATTTTTTACTCCGCCACCGGTCGAGGCAAGAGCGAAGCCGGATCGAAGAAAAAAGATCGAATTTAATGAGCACAGTGACCGAACGCCGCACCGAACGGTTATTTTTTTCCGTGTTCAGCTAAATAACACTGCAAACATGTGAAACTTGAAAAAAATAAGTATGAGTTCTATTTTAATGTATTAGTTTGAAGTTTAATTAACATTTCCATCAGAAGACATGTATCAATTAAGTACTTATAAACCGAAAATTCATATATTATACTCATATATACTTAAACATAAATCGTGACATGACGGGAAAAGTAGCAAACAGAAGGATATTTTAAAATAATATTTCATTATACAAGTTTGACGGAAAACAGGTACAGGACCACTTTATACGATCCTTATCGATTTTCGGGGATATTTCTGTATTATTTTAACTTCCCTTCCCTAATTGATCGAGAAAATCAGAACTCGAATCTAAGTATATGATATTGTTAGGGTAGACAATTCTCCATATCAAAGAGAAATATATAAATATTAATAGCTGTCAAGAACACGCGTTGCTGATATTAATTTTTGTAACTAATTTATGCATAAACAGCACTGTAAGAGAAGGAAAACTTGATACAAACCCTATACCAACCCGTTTGGCCAGCGTGGTATAGTAGGCCAATTCCTCCCTTCAAAGGAGAGGCCTAGTCCAGCAGTGGATTGTTAAAGGCTGATGATGAACTAATTTATAATTTAAATACTCCTACCAAACAATATGTAGAGTCTCCAAACAGTGATATATTACTTGTCAAAGATTTTGAACATTCAGGTGTTCTCGTTTATGTTTTGAATACATCAGCGGCACATTGCCTAGGCTAGTCACATCATTATCGTCATTGTTATCAGTGTCATCCCGGTCGCATCTAATACTTTCGTCTTCTGAGGCCAGGATCCGCTTTCTAGTCTCATCAGAATATTAGCTTTTTCAGAGTGACCTGATCTCCGCAGCTGTAAGAGATAGCGATTCCATCCCTCAGTGTAAAAGACTCAGTCACATCAACACACGCAATTAGAGTAGACTTTTTACGAGCGCGGGATTAGCGTAAAGTTATATGGAGGATGGTTGGGACGCGGGTCGCCGGCCAATTTACCGGCTGATGTCTTCCGAGCGGGCGTCGAGAGATGGGGTGGAGTGAGGGAGAGGGGAGAAGTGTGGACTGAGCGATATTTAGATTATTTCACGCGCCACTTGAGCGGCTCAAAGACACTTGAGTCGGTGACACCGTGAGGGACTGAGCGACTGATATGCGGTCCCGATGACGGCCGAGACTTGCTTTATCGTGTTACGGTTCGAGACTTCATTTATATATATACGCGTTGTATATGATAACTTGATCAAACAGTTTCTTTTAAGATGTGAAAAACTGTTTTATTATTGGTATGGAATCTATACTAATATAATAAAGCGGAAGAGTCTGTTTGTTTGTTTGTTTGTTTATTTGTTTGTTTGTTTGAACGCGCTAATCTCAGGAACTACCGGGCGGATCTGAAAAATTCTTTTTGTATACGATAGCCCAGTTATTCCGGAAGGCTATAGGCTATATAACATAACGCTTCGACCCTTTGGGGCCGGGCAAAAGGCTAAAAGATAATGTCGGCTAATCTCAGGAACTAGCAGTCGGATTTCAAAAATTGTTATTGCCTATGATAGCCCAATTATTCCGAAAGGCTATAGGCTATATAAAATTACGCCACAACTGCTATCAGTTGCCAGACAAAAATAATAAGATGGTCAGACGAGAAGGGGGAGGGTTGGGTCAAAGGCAAAAAAAGGCTAAATTAATAGGATACAATCTATATGGTTTTCGGCTATATTTCGTTTTCGGCATTTTCGGGACACTGATTAATAATATGAAATTTATTTAGTGATCCAAGATGGCGGACGGGAAATCAAAGATGGCGGATGGGAAAATTTTAAAAATCAATATGGGTATCACCTTCGATATTTTAAGGGGTGGGGAATCGAAATACAACATCTATTTCGTGATCAAAGATGGCGGGTGGGCAATCAAAGATGGCGGATGGGAAAATTAAAAAAAATCAATATTGGTATCGTCTTCGATGTTAAAAGGGATGGAGAATCCAAATACAACATCTATTTCGTGATTCAAGAGGGCAGATGGGAAATCAAAGATGGCTGATGGGAAAAATTTTAAAAGTCAATATGGGTATCGTCTCTGATGATTTAAGGGATGGTGAATCCAAATACAACATCTATTTCGTGATCAAAGATGGTGGATAGGAAATCAAAGATGGCGGACGGGATTTTTTTTTAAAGTCTATATGAGTATCGTCTCCAGTATATAAAGGGATGGGGAATCCAAACCCAACATCTATTTCATTATCAAAGATGGCGGATGGGAAATCAAAGATGGCGGATGGGAAAGTTTAAAAAAATCAATATTGGTATCGTCTGCGATGTTAAGAGGGTAGGGGAATGCAAATACAACATCTGTTTCGTGATTCAAGATGGTGGATGGGAAATCAAAGATGGCGGATGGGAAAAAATAAAAATAAAACAATATGGGTATCGTCTCCGATATTTTAAGGGATGGAGAATCCGAATACAACATCTATTTCGTGATCAAAGATAGCGGATGGGATTTTTTTTTAAATCAATATGGGTATCGTCTCCGATGTTTAAAGGGATGGGGAATCCAAATACAACATCTATTTGGTGATTCAAGATGGCGGATGGGAAAAATTTTAAAAATCAATATTGGTATGGAATGCAAATACAACATCTGTTTCGTGATTCAAGATGGTGGATGGGAAATCAAAGATGGCAGATGGGAAAAATTAAAAAATCAATATGGCTATCGTCTCCGATATTTTAAGGGGTGGAGAATAAAAATACAACATCTATTTCGTGATCAAAGATGGCGGATGGGTATTTTTTTTTAAATCAATATGGGTATCGTCTCCGATGTTTAAAGGGATGGGGAATCCAAATACAACATCTATTTCGTGATTCAAGATGGCGGATGGGAAATCAAAGATGGCGGATGGGAAAAATTTAAAATATCAATATGGTTCGTGATTCAAGCTGGCGGATGGAAAATCAAAGATGGCGGATGGGAAAGTTAAATAAATCAATATTTGTATCGTCTGCGATGTTAAAAGGGATGGGGAATGCAAATACAACATCTGTTTCGTGGTTCAAAATGGTGAATGGGAAATCAAAGATGGCGGATGGGAAAAAAAAAAATCAATATGGGTATCGTCTCCGATATTTTAAGGGATGGAGAATCCGAATACAACATCTATTTCGTGATCAAAGATAGCGGATGGGATATTTTTAAAATCAATATGGGTATCGTCTCCGATGTTTAAAGGGATGGGGAATCCAAATACAACATCTATTTCGTGATTCAAGATGGCGGATGGGAAATCAAATATGGCGGATGGGAAAATTTTTAAAAATCAATATAGGTATCGTCTCTGATGATTTAAGGGATGGAGAATCCGAATACAACATCTATTTCGTGATCAAAGATAGCGGATGGGATTTTTTTTAAATCAATATGGGTATTGTCTCCGATGTTTAAAGGGATGGGAAATCCAAATACAACATCTATTTCGTGATTCAAGATGGCGGATGGGAAATCAAAGATGGCGGATGGGAAAAATTTAAAATATCAATATGGTTCGTGATTCAAGCTGGCGGATGGAAAATCAAAGATGGCGGATGGGAAAGTTAAAAAAAATCAATATTAGTATCGTCTGCGATGTTAAAAGGGATGGGGAATGCAAATACAACATCTGTTTCGTGGTTCAAAATGGTGAATGGGAAATCAAAGATGGCGGATGGGAAAAAATAAAAAAAAATCAATATGGGTATCGTCTCCGATATTTTAAGGGATGGAGAATCCGAATACAACATCTGTTTCGTGATCAAAGATAGCGGATGGGATATTTTTAAAATCAATATGGGTATCGTCTCCGATGTTTAAAGGGATGGGGAATCCAAATACAACATCTATTTCGTGATTCAAGATGGCGGATGGGAAATCAAATATGGCGGATGGGAAAATTTTTAAAAATCAATATAGGTATCGTCTCTGATGATTTAAGGGATGGAGAATCCGAATACAACATCTATTTCGTGATCAAAGATAGCGGATGGGAAATCAAATATGGCGGATGGGAAAATTTTTAAAAATCAACATAGGTATCGTCTCCGATGTTTAAAGGGATGGGGAATCCAAATACAACATCTATTTCGTGATTCAAGATGGCGGATGGGAAATCAAATATGGCGGATGGGAAAATTTTTTAAAATCAATATAGTTATCGTCTCTGATGATTTAAGGGATGGTGAATCCAAATACAACATCCATTTCGTGATTCAAGATGGCGGATGGGAAATCAAATATGGCGGATGGGAAAAATTTTAAAAATCAATATAGGTATCTTCTCCGATGTTTTAAGGCATGGCGAATCCAAATACAACATCTATTTCGTGATCAAAGATGGCGGATGGGAAATATGATAATTTAAAAAAAGTTATTATTGGTGGTGAAAAAGTGGTAGTGGTATTTGATGTTCGATGCAGATAATGGCTATGTTCAGTGGATACCTCTCCTACGGAACCCTTCATGGGTGAGTCAGACTTGCACTTGATTTAATTATTTAATAGCCATAGTATTTAATAGTATTAGTAATTTTATCATATCCCTAGATCAGTGATCTAACCATATCACTCATATACCACCTTCTCATCTCCTTACAATAAGTTAGTTTTTCTACCCTAGAATTAATTTATATGGCAAAACAACTTTGCCTAGCAATTAAGAGATTAAACACTGATGTTCTTGGTAACTTTGTTCTGAATAAGTTGGAAAAGAGTTAAAAATTAATATGAAATGTAAATACATTAAAAAGGCGATACGGAGTTCGCCGGGACAGCTAGTATTTGAATAAATTGATAAAATTGACCTGGACTATGATCTTACAATCCTCATGGTGAGAAAAGGTCCGTGCCTAGCAGTGAGACAGGTTATATACAGGGCTGGTGATGATGATAGATTTTTATTTATTTATTAAACTTCTTGCAATACAATTTGCATAAGGCGGACTTAATGCCAAAGGTATTTTCTATATATATATAAAATACTAATATATAAAGCTGAAGAGTTTGTTTGTTTGGTTGAACGCGCTAATCTCACTAACTACTGATCTGATTTGAATGATTCTTTCAGTGTTAGATAGCCCATTTATCGAGGAAGGCTATAGGATATAAATCACGCTATGAGCGACGGGAGCAGAGCAGTAGCCTTAAATAACGCGGGTGTAACCGCGGGCACATCTAGTATATTATAACTATAATTTCTACATAAACATAAATATTCCATAAATGAAAACTGCTAATAGGTAATGAGTGAGTGCTGCTACTGACAAGCTTCCGACAATCCACGATATAACTGACGAACCATGAACTTGAATGTGTCTCGAGTAGTGGCCACCCTAATTTCAGGAGGGAGAGCATTCCAGAGTAGGATAGATTGGATATGAAAAGAAGAATGAACTAGATTAGAAGTGTGAGATGGACAAAGAAGAAGAAGGTTATTAGATGATTGCAAGTTCTTAACATGGTTGGAGCAGAGTTATCCGAAACTAGGCATTAGATAAGAAGGGGCATTAGGGGAGTGGAGAAGTGAGTATAAGGTCGTCAATGTACGCAAATTCCGTCGCTGACGAATTGGCAACCATTTTAATTCTGTACAGAATTTTGAGACGTGGTCGAACTTACGAAGATTGAAAACGAATCGAATGCAATAATTGAGAAGTTGGTCAAGTTTATTGAGCAGGTCTGCATTCAGGTCGAGATAACAAACATCACCATAGTCAATTATGGGGAAGATTTAAGTTTTTATATGTAATGTTAATCTTCACTGCACAGAAGATTAGAATGAGCTTAGAAATCACATTATAATATGATTTTAACATGGTAAAAATATAATTTGGTTGTTTTTTTATTTACTTTAGATATTGATGGCAGATTAGATAAGTAATAAGCAGTTTTAACCCGCTAAACATTTAGTTTTCTTTTGTCAATAACCAATAGACTATTTAATTTGGCCCGTTAGTGAGGAATGGGGTGACTACCTAAACCATTGTCCACCTGACACCTACTAGGCCAAAGGCTTGCTAGCGGCTAATTCGAAGAACCGGCTAGTCGAGGATACAATGGATGACGTAATTAAGTTACGTTGAGTAACACTCGTTTTGTACGTACTGGCTCTTGTATGTACTACTTACTATGAATGGTACTCTTTGACACATGAGCCGTGAAGCTTTACGTTTTCCTTACGTTTCGCCTTTTACGATTGCCAGTAATACGTTGAATGGACTCGGCACAGGCGGGCTTCGCAGTCAGCGAAAAGCTTAGCAAATGGCTCTCGGGCAAGCTTTGACTAGGTTTTATTTGTTTGAGCTTTAATGTATATAATGGTCTTCATTTTTATTTTATTTGTGCTATGCTACTTACCACGATGAAGTTTTGATAAGTACTGGTTAAATTTGTGTAGCCACTGATGATTTAAACATGGTAAGAGTTGGGATATGAACGAATGTGATGAGAAAATATAACGGAAAGAATATTCATTTTATAGTTAAAAGCCTCGATATGATGCATTTGACGTTATCTGACCTTGTTGAAACAATAGATTCAGCATCAATTATTGAAGCTTTCTGACATGCTAGACTGCGACCTGCGATACTCTTTTCCACGTAATCTTTAAAGGGAACGGCCCAACTAGAGCCCATATGCTCATGCCAGTATCCGATCTATCGAACAAATATTTATGAAAGGGAATCTGACATAAGACTAAGCTCTACAACATTCTGAATTAGCGAATTCTTTTTCTCCGATGCCGGAATCAAGACACCGAAATTCAGCATCAGAGATTTTCAAGGATATTGCTTTATTACTTCCTTACACCATTTTATTGCAATATATAAATCCAGATAAGGTGTATCTAAAGCACAAAAAGTACGGTTGTAAGGAATCTCACCGTACCGCGGGCTCTGTTTTACCCAATCAACAATCTGCCGCATTTGTCAACGTAAAAGGTTTGAGCGGTACCGCCGGCGGCCGGTGACCATTTTTCAAAATCATTATCAGTGCGAACGCACCGTGGTTGGTGCAAAACGAATGGCCCTAATCCTATTTTACATCGTTTTTGTGTTTGCTGTTTTTCATCTGCATCAACTGGGTGAATTGTAGTTTATTAATGAAATCGCCCAAATGCTTAGGTAAAACACGTTTTGTTTTGCTAGTATTGATGTAAAGGGTTTTAATCATGCAGTTTTTTAAGATATTATGATTTCGTATCGCCAGTGGGTTTCACCAGCCGTGGTTAGTCATGATTTTTATGGCAGTTAAATTAACTATTTAAATGAATGTAACGTATTTGTTTGTACTACGCAAAGAGATACAGGAAGCATGGTAGCATTCGCAACAACGTTTCTTTCGATCGAGCTGCATTCCAGGTATGCCATAAGGGTCAATTGAACTGGAAAAGGAGACATTATTATTCCCATACTAATTAACTGTTGTATTATTTAACAAAAAGTATATATGTATGTTTATCCATTGTCTAGCACCCATACTACAAGCTCTGCTTAGTTTGGGACTAGACGGTGTTGTGTGAATGTTAATTCCAAACGAGCAGAACAATTTGAAAGTCACTGTGAAGACCTTTGGGTAATTTTGGATTTGCCTGTGGCTCGATCTGTTCGTCGGGCGGCTCTCTGCTCTGTATATTTGCCACCACCTGTACGCATTTCTTACTTAGAACATTTTCTGGATAAATGTAATTCAGTGTTTGAACAGTTAAACTGTTCATATGTTTGTATCGCAGGTGATTTCAATATTGGTAACATTGATTGGAGTATTGTCAATAATTCTGATAAGTGCCTTAAGTTGTCCAATTTAATTCAAACTTTGATAGATTTCACGTGTGTTAATAAGCTAAATCAATTTAACAATATATGTAATACTTCAGGCCGCGTTTTAGATCTTATACTGTGTAACAATTCGTTGTGTAGAGTGAGTCAAAGTGAGGATCCGATTAGTAACGTTGACCAGCATCATCCACCCCTCGAAATTGTGATTTCTTTGAATAAGGAAGATAAACTCCCTTATAACAATATCTGCGATAGACCTAATTTCCGAAAAACGAGTTACATACCGATCCGGAAATACTTGAGTGGAATTGACTGGGATGAGTTATTTGATGTACAGCAGGGAGTTAATGAGATGGTTGAGGTGTTTTATGACGTTATTTATGAATGTATTGAAAAATTTATAACTAAGCGGGTACCAAAAAAAAGTAAATTCCCACCGTGGTTCAATAGGGGTCTAATTAAATTACTTAATTGCAAAAATAAGATCAGAAAACGCTACAATATTTATAACAACCCGTTAGACAAAATTGAACTGCAGATTGTGACAAAACGTTGTAATAACCTTGCAAAAGTTTGTTACAACAATTATCTAATGGGACTGGAAGACGAACTCAAGGGTAATCCCAAATTTTTTTGGAGTTATGTTAAAACTAAAAGAGGTGGGTCAAGTTCCTATCCCATCTCAATGACAAATGGTATTGATACATCTTCTGACCCCACAACAATATGCGAATTTTTCGCATCTTACTTTTCCTCCGTCTATAGCCCTATTCAAGACGATAACAACGACAACCACATAAAGTTTTTAAATAACATTCAGATTTATAGCTTAAGTTTATCAAACATTATTATTAGCAGTGAAAATCTACACAAAAAGCTAAAAAACTTAGATTACAACAAGGGCGCTGGGCCAGATGGGATACCACCAATTTTTATCTATAAATGCGCTGCTGAGTTGGTCACCCCGTTGTCACTTATTTACAATAAATCTTTAACCTCCGGGGTATTTCCATCAAAATGGAAGGTAGCAAAAGTCGTACCTATACATAAAGCTGACAAGGATAATTTAGTCTCCAATTACAGACCGATTTCAATTTTGTCGTGTTTTGCCAAGATTTTTGAGTCCTTGGTCTGTCCATTTATTCAAAAGCACCTTAAACTATACCTAAGCGACGAACAGCATGGCTTTGTGGAGGCTAGGTCAACAAACACAAATCTTTTTCTGTTTACTGAGCTATTATCAGAGGCAATTGATTCAGGTCACCAAGCCGACGTAATATATACGGATTTTAGTAAGGCTTTCGACAAAGTCTCACATAAAATATTGACTCATAAGCTGCTAGCGTATGGTATTACTGGACCATTGCTCTCCTGGTTAAGTTCGTATCTCATGGACAGATCGTTTTATGTAGTGATAAACGGATTTCAGTCTGACAACCGCTATATCTCCTCCGGAGTTCCACAAGGTGCCCATTTGGGCCCAGTATTGTTTAATTTCTTTATAAATGACATTCCAGATTGTTTCCTACATTCTAAAGTTTTTATGTATGCCGATGACTTTAAATTTGTTAAAATTATTAAGTCCCAACAAGATGTCATCCTTTTGCAGAATGATCTGAATAGGCTTATTAATTGGTGCGAACACAACTCAATGTTGTTAAATCCCACTAAATGTTATCATGTCAAATACACGCGAAAGTATAATGTGATAGGACAAGATTATCACATAAATGAAACTAAATTAGCAGAATTAAACTCAATAAAGGACCTCGGCGTTACTTTTGACTCTAAATTAACTTTTATCCCACATGTAGATAGCATAATAAAAAGGTCTTCAAGAATGCTTGGGTTCGTTTTAAGGCATTGCAAACAGTTTCGGTCTCCTAAAACTAAAATTGTGCTATACAATAGTCTGATTCGAAGCGTGTTTGAATATTGTAGTGTGATCTGGCGACCGCATTATGCTACACATTCGTTGCGTCTGGAGAGAATCAAAAAGCGCTTTCTGTGGCACCTGGCATTTGCCGGCGGAATAGCAAAAAAAATGCGTTCATATACCAAGCGGTTGAAGCACTTCAAAATAATGTCACTGGAAAAGCGCCGTCGCCTTATCGATGTAATGTTTGTGGGCAAGATAATGGCCAATAAAATTGATTGTCCACAGATACTGAGTGCTTTTAAATTTCGTGTGCCTGCAAGGATTCCTCGTAAGCCAATAACACCACTCTGTCCACCGCTGCGACGAACGGTCTTAGGCGCTAGCTCCCCAGTAGCCAGGTTAAGCAAGATAATTAATGAATGTAGCAATCTAATCGACTTGCACTGTGACTCACTATACAGTTTAAAAGCGAAGACCTTGGAAAATCTAGATTAGGATTAACTTAACTTTTTTCGTTTTTCGTTTTGATTTCACTTGTAATAGTGGATATTATTAATATGTAATCATGTAGATTTAGATGTAAGTAGTTAATATGAATTTAGATAGTCGTTTCTTTTTTCTTGTTCCGTCATACGTACAACTCTCATTTTGAATGCGGAGTTTACCTGTAACTGATTGTGCACTATAGTTTATCTATACTGTGTGTGTTCTGCTCATTTTTGTGTCCATAACCACTGTAAACAATTGTTGGTAAACCAATAAAAAATAAATAAAAAATAAATAAATGTGGTAGAATATTATATTATTATTTTATTTATTTATAGTCTCATGCCTGTATCCCCGAAGGGTTAGTCAGAGGTGTAAATAGGTATTACACCCATATTTCGCCATGATTTTTTAGGACCCACGTAATAGGGGGCGAGCCTATTGGTGTGTACTATTTCTATAAAAATAAAATTACTGGAAAGTGAAATAAGATTCTTTTTACAGTACAGACCTGATCTTTGTATACGACTATTAGCCAGCGAGAACCCGTGTCGCCAAGTCAGTCACATTAAGATACATGAAATATTCCACCACGTGAACATTACTTTGGATATTATGAGTGGTGTGTGCACACTCGATTATTTCCCCTGAGCGCCGTCAGAGGTGACAAAGGTGACCGAGGATCGGAAGTACAGAGCATGGACGTTCGGCAGTAAGTTTCCATTAATTTTATTTACATTGGTTTGAATAAATATTGATTTTAGAGAAAATTGTTGTAATATATTTTAGTGAGCATACATCTATAAATTCACTTCTTAACACCTTGGCTGTGTAAAAATAAAATCATAAACCTTCATCTAGTGCGGTGGCAGGTCAAAATGAGCCCCCAACGATTTTTCCACCATTGCGTGGCAGGTCTTTCTCGACCCGCCAGCACTAGGGTAGATTAAAATGCTATAACTTTGCGAAAACATGATGTATACATTTCTTTATTGTTTTGTTAGAATAACCTTGAACCCAGCTTCCTAAGGTTTGTTTCGCCCCGGAATCTACTAAACAGGAAATGAGAAATAAACTAGGAAAAGTGGCTGGCCTATATCGACCTGACCCGCACCAGAAAGTATTTTAGCAGTGATGGGACACAACAAAATAAGGAGATATCGAAAATAAAACAGAATTATCGTAGAAAACCTGAAAAAAAAATTTACTTATGCCTGTCCTTAAAACATGTCCCACAAAAGATTTGGTTGCATTTCCTGCAATATTTTTTAATATCTTTTACGCCTTTTTTGCTATTAAACGTTCTCCGTAGTCTCTTGTAGCACCGTGCACAATTTCTCCGTTTAGCGCTCATCTTAAGGACATGATCATTGTCCTTCGGTTTTACTTGGTTTTTCATGCTGATTTATTTCTAAATACTTTTTAGTTTTAACATCAATATCAGTAACTGAAGGGCAAATTACTCTATTTGCCTAAATTTATATTTTTCTTTTATTGCTTGCCATCGTGGATTATATCGAACGAACGCTGCGTCCGATCACATACATAGCATAACACTAACAGGTGGCGCGTGCGTTCTGTGCGCTATCGGTTCGCCGGCTGCCTGTTCGGTTGGCGGACTGGAAAAGCCCACTGCCGCACTGAGCGGTTATGTATTTCACCGTTAGTGCGTGGTAGGCCGAAAAAGGCCTGTCGTGATGTTTTTATGGGGAATACCTCCAATTTCGACTAAAAGTCTAAATATATACTATTTGTCTCAGTAAAAACCATACAAACACCTGAAATAATCGTCCCGCACAAGCGAGAGGGACATAGTTTTGTTCGTCCGCACTAACAGTATGTACCGCGGCAGGCCGAAATGGGCCTATTCCGCAGTGAAGGTGTTAACCAACTTCAAAAAGGAGGCAGACGATATTAAATGTTTTATGTGTGTTACTTCAGAATTTTTTACTAGGTGAACTTAGGTAATTTTTACTTTATTTATTTCAATGCTGACGTTTCTTGTGTGCCTTTTTAGTTTTTTTTTTAAGATTTGACGAGAAGTTTTTGAGCTATCTTTATCTAATAATGCGTTTCTAGGTTACAAATTTTGAGCAACATTTGGAATCCGTTCCTTTTAACTTATTTATTATGCTCAAAATAATCAGTAATTATAATTATCTTGTGCCATAGGTACTATTACGAGAAATTGAGCTTAGTAAAATGCCTGACCGGAGGACGCAAGTGCGCGCAACTGAATTATTCCCGACCGTTATGAATTTAGTCGCCATTTTAGCTCCACGATTATTTCATATAAAAGCTGTGTACGCCCATAATCCGAATTAAGATTAGTTAAACGATCATTATATTAGACAAGATTTCGCTTTTGGCTCTGAATGATACCTGATACTACTTTGAAACCTATTTCAGGAATCGCATTATCTATTACTAAAAACCGCACAAATCTCCGCTCGGTAGTTGCCAACAAACGGGACGATAGGGGTACTTAATTTAATAATATGTATAGATAATATATATAATAATTATATTAAAATATTACAAATAAACTACAAAATCCAGTTCTCAAGTTCAATACCATGACTTGAGAAAGGCATTTTATACTACATATCATGAAAGATTTCTACTTTCATGCAACCATTTTGTAGTGTAAAGTATGTGTAGAAGAATCGTGTAAAGTGACGTAAGCAGAGCACATCCTCGGTGAGTGGCATCATGTTGTGTTCTATCGACAGACACTCACGTCATTTAGACGTCGGAAATGATCTTGAGTGACATTCGCACCATGCAGCGTCCTATATAGAAGTGAATGTATCTCCAATGATGGATGTATATTTGAGCATTTCCTTGTTATAGAACATCGATATTATCTATGACATCGACCATACTAGTGTTACACCCCTTTAGGAGGCAAAATTTGAGCATCATACACAATTTTGCCAAACGAAAAGCAAAGCAAAGCAACGAAAAGAATTTTAAAAGTAGTAGATGTCCACAAGCAGCGATAGCCTAGTGGAGACACCGACAGACTGCCACGCAGTGGGTCCGGGTTCGAATCCACGGCACACACCAATGCCTTTTCGGAGATATGTGCGGATTAAATTGTTAAAAAAATTATCGCTTGCTAAACGGTGAAGGAAAACATCGTGAGGAAACCTGCATGTCCGAGAGTTCTCCATAATGTTCTCGAAAGACATGTGAAGTCTGCCAACCCACACTTGGCCAGCGTGGTGGACTACGGCCTTACCCTTCTCACAGTGAGAAGAGGCCCGTGCCCAGCAGTGGGACAGTTTACATACATGGCTGATGATGATGATGATGAGATGCCCACAGCTACGCCGGCACATTTTATTTTAATTTAACTGTTTCTGCCCAATCCCGTAAGTATTTCGGGCAATCCCTTCTTAGTACACCCCTACGTTCCCCAAGGAACAAACATGCGGAATTAAAGCTTCTTACGACCAGTAGTTTCAGCTGTGCGTCTGTCAATTATATTTAATCTATTTACATCTATAACTCTGTAATCTTAATATATAAAATCCTTGACCTTGAAAAACACGCTACAGCCGAAACTATTGGGCGCAGGAAGCTGAAATTTGGTATGTATGTTCCTTGGGGACCGTAGGGGAGCAGTAAGAAGGGATTTCCCGAAATTCCCACCGGATCAGCGAAAACGGGTAAATTTAAAAATTGCAGGCCTAGCTGCTGGCGTCCTCTAGTTAAATATAAAAAAGGGTTTACATATTTACAAAGTATTCACATTGTAAAAGGTTTAGACGACAAATTCCTGTGCACGACTGTCATAGCTGGTTAACATACCCATTCAACTTACTAGCATTGCCACGCTTTATGGCAATAATCATTATTTGCGACCAACCAACTCTGGTCACGTAACTCACGTTTGTCGAGAATCTATGGACTCTCTTTAATAAACATACTTATTTCATTATCCACAAAGGTACTGAGAGCAGCCCATTGGTTTAAATGTATAAAAAAATCAACACAATACAAGTATAAATAAATCCAGTTGAGGACATAGTTTCTAAAATAGACGACAAATTGATTACATATTAATATACGGGGCTTGAAAAGGCGTCTCGTTCTTTTCGAATTTTGACATATAGAGATTATATTCTACCCGTATCTATTTATTTGCATCAAAATCGTAATAGGATCCAGCCAGGCTGATGAAATTCGACTATATTTGCCTTTCCACGAACTGTCAGATCTCAGCGGTCCAGGGGAATAACTTCAGAAGATAAACTATGCCGGAATACCGGATGATATTACACCGATTCACGAGCAAAACTTTAAGCACCAAGCTGGACGTTTTATAACCAACTAGCGCATCGATGTAACATTTTTCCGAAGAAAATCCATAAAGAAACACAGTATGAGAAGAGATCTGAAAGAACAATGGCAGAATTCGGTCTGAGTTTGTTGTGGCGACCTTAAACTTCATATGAACAAAACAAATTGTTTTATTTTTCTACGATTTTTAATATTTTCACTTTGTCTCGTTAAAGCTGGAGTATTTTTTGATGATAAAAAGCATTCCAATTGATTACGAACTAGGTAACTACTTTCTTATTTGATTGTTGCCATAGACAATGGTGTGACAGGAATAGACGAGAGTGCTATTTATCCGTATCGATTATTAAAATATAATTATTAAAATGCAGTTATTTAATCTTTAATTAACATTATATCAATAAGCTAATCATTTTTGAAGCAAAACAACTTTTAAATCAAATAAAAACGTCACAGCATCGTTTTAATGTTGTATCGATTTCACATAAAATCGATTTAAAATGTGCAGCTCTGCTTTTGTCTTTGGCTGTGACAGTTAGATGCTACAAATACTTCTGCGTTTTGATGTCAATCTGACATAATTACATTTGTTATTTCAAACGTACCTACATTGTTTATTCTTATCTAAAAACTAAAACACCGATATCTTGTTTTTCCGGGTTTCCCGAGTGAAAATAGAATCATTTATAGACTCTGTTACTTATGCCGATTTTTTTTATATATTTTTTATTACGGTGCGCTTCAATTTAATTTCAGACATTTCGATGTATGGAGATCTGCCATTGTCCTTTAAACGAATCGAAGATATAATTAATTATTAAAGGTAAATACTCTTTCACTATGAGCTTTCGTCAAACTTAGCTTTTCCAAGCCGGACTTACTTTATACTGCGCTATTCAAAAGATTGTTACAATTCATGGAAAAGCCGAAATTTTACATAGACACCGTAACAGATCACCTTTTATCTTCTCTCCTACCTACCACCTCCTATTCTTTTTTCTAACCAGGTACTGAACTTGTAACTCTTCTGGTGTTGCCGGTATCCATAGACAGTAATCGCTTACCAATAGGCGATCTGGCTGATGATTTCCACTTAAAACAAAAAAAAATAACACACTGGTAAAAATATGTCTATGCTCAAATTATTTAAAACTTTCCAAGCGATGGCATTGCCTCATCGGCAACCATCAGCAAAAAAAATGAAATATTTTTATTCTTAGAAGCCAGATGCTCCTAAGAATAAAAGAAGAGAATTGCAAATGCATACTGTAACAGATTCAATAGCTCGGTAACAAAACGTGGCCGTCTAGTTAGAAGCACTTGTGTATAACCGTCCGAGTGCAGACTTACCAGCGAGTTCATTTAAAAACGTTTCAAATGCAAACTTTCCTACGTAAATACGTATGCCGTATCTGAGTAAGCCCGTCGACTTTGCTAGTCCGGTTTAGTGCACTTAGATTGTCCTGATATGCTAGGAATCGGTGGGTAGGGATGTCCTTTTTATAAAATTGACTTACGATTTGTCATTCGTGGTGATCAAAGCACTGTCTTCATGGGTTAGTGATACGTAATCAGTTAAATCCATTGGTACGTCATGCATTGTATATAGGCACAATAATTATTGACACCCCGGTGATGGAGTAGTGAGAAATAGTTTGTCCAATACAAAGAAAAATGTTGTACTATAATAGAGATGTAATTTTTTATCATAACAATCCTTTACAACCATTCAATTATGCAAATACAAGATAGATACATCCAGAGTCCAAACAATAAATTTATACATTAACAGTTGTGTCACGTGGGGATGGAACCTACAACACTCGACGCAATTCTAAACATGGCGGCTGTTAAACCCCAACTCGATACAGTGCAGTCAATATTATGATATGGTGGTAAAAAACTAACAATGTAGTTCATCGCTCGAGCTCTTCAGACGACAAAGGCGCTCTATCAATCTCATTAGATCATCTCTGTATAAAGCCGGAGGATCTCACTAACCTTTGGTGAATATCCTTCATACACAGTCTCTCGTGTGCTAATACTACGTGATCGATCTTGTAGTAACTGATGAATGAATTGGTACTACGCGAATAATAGTAATTAATAATATTCTACCACATTCAAACAACACCATCTAGTCCCAAACTAAGCAGAGCTTGTACTATGGGTACTAGACAATGGATAAACAAACATATTATATACTTCTTTTTAGTGAATATATACATATTATACATAGTAACACCCAGACCAAGCCAAACATCCATGTTCACGCATACAAATGTTTGACTTGAGCGGAAATCGAACACGCGACCTTTAGCGTGGCAGTCGCTTACACTACCGCTGCGCCAACCGGTCGTCATATGTTATGATTTTGTTGCAACTATATGCAATTGATTCGACTGCAAATATATATTCAATTTATGACTGGTCATATGACGAAGTGGTTTCTGCGACTGCCTCGCAATTTAACAGTGGCCAAGTGCTGTGGGTGTACACGGTTTTTCACAAATTGTTGTTCTAAGTCTGCGTGTGTAATTTGTGGATGTTTCTACAGTCCACCTTGATACCAAATTATTTTATTAACTTAGTTTTCCAAAAATAAGAAATAGTTATTGAACTTTTGTATCTGTAATAACCTTTGTGCTTCTGATAAAGCCTGGTTATAAAATATATAAGGTGGTTCTGACCATAAACTTGCTCTGAAGTTACAACTATCTTCATTCATAACGAAAACATACTTACTCTGGAATCATATCTTGTGCGATTGCCAAAAAAATCTTTTACTACAAGGAGAAAACGTGTGCGAATGTAAAAGTATCTGAAATTATAAGGCGTGCAGTGATATTAGACATGTTGGGAGAATTCATACTGAATTTATTTTTTGTGACAAATAAACAGAATACAATTATTGTACCCGTAATAAAATCCGCTATCTAATGTTTATTATTTAAAGAGGGGACTGTTAACTCGGAGATAATATTAATTAGGGCAGATAATATGAATTTAACAGGTAGATGCAGTCTCGTACGTATTCAAACCACGTGTGCTTTTAATGGCGTATTATTTTAATCACCCGAGGCCCTTATTTATGTCCGGCAATTGTACTGTCTGGGTAGCTAGGATTTTATATAATTATATTAAGTACCCCGCTTTTAGGTTAAATTATACTAGCTGTTAATTATTTAACAATTTTTTGTTGTACGTTTTAGGCAACTCTTTTATCTGCAACGCTCTCTTTCTTTAACGAACTAGCAGGCTCAGAGAATGTTGTTGCCCGTAAACAAAATTTAGTGACATACAGTGTACTCAGTGTAGCGCCACTTACTGGGCTACATTGTTTTTTCCAGGAATCCATTTAATATATACACAAAATTTGATCAGTGTGCCATACACTGATCGAATCATAAAATAATTTTATAGGCAGCTATAATACCAGTCGCTCGCGGCTTCTCGAAAAATCCTTCCTCAGCGGTTAGGTTATCTGGATTATAAAAGGAACTCTCTGTCCAAGCATACGTTTCTAGCTTCAGTAGTTTAGCCTCCACGATGAAAATTATGATTGTCAAGACAAGTAACTTCATAGATCTAACACACTGGTATATTCAAAGGAGGGACTACAGTAAGGACAATATAAGGAAATTTAAGGAATGCTTGCAATCACTAACATTTAGTGATGTTTATCATACAAATGATCCAAACACTGCCTTTAATAATTTTTATGATATTTTTATTTTGTTCTACAATTTATGCTTTCCAAAAATAATAATTAAGAGAACTCTTAAGAGGCGTCCGAGGTGGATATCTAATGGGATTCGTGCATGTTCAAAGCGTAAACGGGAGTTGCTATGGTGTTATAGAATTAACAGTAGTGAAGAGAACAAAAATACATTCAAAACTTATTCTATGCGCCTTAATAAGATTATTAAGTTGACACAAAGATGTCAGAATGACCATTTCATGAAAACCGCATCAAATAAGTCTAAAGCTGCATGGACACTTATAAATAGTAAAAAAAGTCATATACCTAAGGACTACATAAACCAATTAAATGTAAATGGCAGTATTGTTCAAGACCCTACCTGCATTGCAGAATCTTTCAATAGTTATTTTACCATACAACCTTGTGTTAATAATAATAACGACCCTAAATCATTGACACACAATATTAATAAGAATTTAAATTCCTGTTTTCTGACAGCTACTACTCCTTTAGATATTTATAACTTAATAAAGTCATTGAAGGACACAGCCAGTACTGGTTACGATGATATTAAAACAAACATTTTAAAAGAAGTTGCTAGTCTCATCTCTCATGTGCTTAGTTACATTATTAACACTTGCATAGTCTCTGGAGGGTTTCCTAATAAGTTAAAAATTACCTTGATAAAACCACTATTCAAGAAGAAAGATAAAAGTAATATGAGCTGCTACAGACCTATTGCTCTAATTCCTGTCCTATCCAAGGTGTTTGAAAAGGTTATACATCGAGGTCTGTATCAATATCTTGAACAAAATCATCTCCTTGTTGAAGAACAAGTAGGTTTTCGGCAAAACAGGTCAATCAATTTGGCTATCTATAAATTTGTACAAAGAATAATGACAGCTAGGCCTGTCATTATTCTTTGTACAAATTTATAGATAGACAATAAGCAACTAATTACTGCTCTATATATGGACCTCACAAAGGCCTTTGACTATGTCAATTTTAAGACTCTATTACTTAAGTTAGAGGCATATGGCATCAGAGGTAATGTTCTAGATCTTCTGGAATCTTATCTAGGAAACAGGAAACAATGTACCCAAATTGTTCGAATATGCCCTAAAACAAAGAGGGAAACTGTGTACTCATCTCAATATCGCGATGTGCGACAAGGCGTCCCACAAGGAAGTGTATTGGGACCTTTATTATTCATCATATATATTAATGATCTACCCAAAGCTACAAAATCACAAATGGTCCTATTTGCCGATGACAGCACGGTTATGTTTGCTAGTAAAGATAGATGTAATTTAGAATCTGACATGAATTTGACATTAAACAGAATATTTGAATGGCTTAATTGTAATAATTTAATTTTAAATTTAGACAAAACTACTATGATGACATTTAGAAATGGGAAAAATTATCTGCATAATCTTGACATTGAATTTAATAAACAAAATATTTCTAGTGTAGACTATACAAAATTTTTAGGTATTTATGTTGACTGTAAGCTGAATTGGAAAACCCAAGTGGAAAATATTTGTACAAAGTTAAACCAGTTTTGTTATGCACTCCATATGTTAGGCAGAGTTGTAACTCAGGATGTTGTCATTATGGCTTATCATGCATATGTTGAGGCAACTCTAAGATATGGTGTCATCTTTTGGGGCAACTCTGTAGACAATGATATTGTTTTCAAAGCTCAAAAGCGATGTGTCAGAGCAATTTGTAAAATTAAATCAACAGAGTCCTGTAAGCCTCACTTTATTAATTTAAATCTAATGACGCTTCCATGTATATATAGTTTTGAAGTTGCCATATTTGTTCATACAAATAAAACTCTATTTGAACAATATAGGAGTGAGAGGTGTAAAAACAAAATATGTTTTCCAAGTAATAAAACAACACAAATGAATAGAAGTATTCTATGTATGGCACCACGATTATACAACCATTTACCAAACATTATAAAAGACTGTAATAATATTAATTCATTTAAGTATAAATTAAAACAATTCTTGTATACCAATGCATATTACAATGTAACAGAATATTTAGATACCAAAGTTAATTAATAATAATAATTTATAAGTGCCTATAGCTTATAAGTATCCATAAAATAAATTATCATACCTATTTGTAATATGTATTTAAATTTAATGTATTTTGTCATTGACTATTTTTTTTTTTAATTATTAATAATAACAATAATTGCATGACATTTATAATTTATGTGACATTTAATTAATGTTTACAATATAACACAACTTTGCATACCACAATGGTAAAATATGGCATATGCGACTGTAATAATACACATGTACCATCTTAAAATGTACCCATATTTGCAATAATAAATTGATTTGGTTTGATTTGATTTGATTAGATAAGACTATATAATAACGTTAAAATATGTATAATTTGTGATCACACCTTCCTCATGTTCCTATTTTTATTTCTTCAAAGAAGTTTATCTGCGTATACATCGATAGATATGCCCTATTGTTTAGACTGATGTGTGTGTGGCTAATACTAGCGGTGGCACGGATTCGTGAAATATTGCCGGTCTACCGCAATAGCCCTTCGGTTACATAGCTAGCGCAATGTAGATGTAGCATATCCTAACTTGTTCTTTGGATATATAAGCAAAACCAATGTATAATAAACATATATTATTATGTTATAGGTATTAAATAGGTATTCGATTCCTTGGCAAAGAGGCATAGAATATAGCTAATAAATCTCACATGTTTCTGGGTTACTGAGGAGGTATCCCCCAATTACTGAGATTGAGGTTTGTAAGGCACGCGAAATGCTGAAAAAGCTTCAAATGAATTTCCTGGATTGAAATTGTCAGCAACAAATCAAAATCGTCAAAAAATCTTGTTGCTTTACTGAAAGTTGTGATTTGACTCTTAGGGAGTGGGTAGAGCATTTCTGGACTCACACAGTCCAGAAATGCTCTACGCACTAAAAACCACTGCGTTATCCTATATTTAAGCATGATCTCATCGGGATGCGGTCCACATAAACACACCCCATCAGACTGTTCTGCAACGTTAATAAGTGTGGCTTTTACAAGCTATATTTCCTTCTTTATTTGTTACTTTTAAAAATTTTCTTCGAGAATATTTTAGTGCTCAAGGCCGACAAGGGTAATGCCACTGTAGTGATGAACTCCAGTGACTTTGATAGCAAAATACGGAATCTGTTAAGTGACACACTAATATATAAGCCGGTGTCCTATAACCCGACAGCCAGAGTTACGAAACGCATTCAAGCTTTGATTAAGGACCATAAGAACGTATTCACGGAAGATGAATTTGAACGTCTACACAAACCTCAAATCGTGCAGCCGCCCAAGATATACGGTTTGCCTAAAGTCCACAAGACTAACGTACCATTGCGACCGATAGTGAGTCAAATAAACTCACCCACATATGGTTTGGCGAAACACATCAGCAAGGTACTGCAACCGTTGGTAGGTAAGACGGCATCTTTCGTGAAGGACTCTCGTCACTTTATTGACATTATCAAGAGCGTGAAAAAGGAACCAGACTAAGTGATGGTGAGTTTTGACGTGGAGGCACTCTTCACTAATGTTCCAGTTCAGGATTGCCTTGAGGTCGTTGAGAGAAAACTAAGGGCAAACGGTCTGTCTGACAAATATACTGTTCTACTTAAAAATTGTTTGGAAGCAAACTACTTCCTATACCGTGGACAACATTACCTCCAGATCGACGGAGTGGCTATGGGTAGCCCTGTAGCACCGGTGATGGCCAACATCTGGATGGAGTACTTTGAGGAATCCATAGACATGCAGGCTTCAAATGTAAAGCTATGGAAGAGGTATTTCGACGATGTATTCTGTATCATGAAGGGCGACAAGCAAGACGTAGAACAGTTCGCAAATATCTTAAACTCCATACACCCTAAAATGTCAAAAACAAAAATATCATAGAAATACAAAAGAACCGTTGACGATCACTACGTCTGCATCGTCATCTTTTGAAAAGATTTATTTAGACATTGTAGGTCCTCTTGACAAAGATAATTATGGAAATGTGTATATCCTGACACTTCAATGTGAACTCACAGAATTTGTGGCAGCATATCCGTTAAAGACTAATGCCCGGTTTCTGAAGTTCCCAGATAAACTCTCAACAGTTATTGATTCAATATAGTTATGGAAAGGATACACGTTGGTTAACTAACACTGCGTTTCTGAATACCCACTAGAGCGTTCAATAACTATGGAACCAATACGTAGTTATTTTTTCTGCCAATAGATGGATCTGTTAGAAAAAACGTGTTGAAAAGGACAATGGCAGATCTCCATACATCAAAATGTCTGAAATTAAATTGAAGCGCTCAGTAATAAAAAATATATCAAAAAATTCGGCGTAAGTAACAGAGTCTATAAATTATTCTATTTTCACTCGGGAAAGCCGGAAAAAGAAGATATCGGTGTTTAATGTTTAGTTAAGAATGAACAATGTAGGTACGTTTGAATTATCAAAGGCATTATGTCAGATTGACATCTAAACGCAGAACTATTCTGTAGCATCTACCTGTCACAGCCAAAGACAAAAGCAGAGCTGCACATTTTAAATCGATTTTATGTGAAATCGATATAACGTTAAAACGATGCTGTGACGTTTTTATTTGATTTAAAAGTTGTTTTGCTACAAAAGAATTAGCTTATTGATATAATGTTGATTAACAATTAATTAACTGCATTTTAATTCATCATCATCAACCTTTAACAGTCCACTGCTGGACTAGGCCTCTCCTTTGAAAGGAGGAATTGGCCTACTATACCGCGCTGGCCAAACGGGTTGGTATAGGGTTTGTATCAAGTTTTCCTTCTCTTACAGTGATGTTCTCTGCATAATATGCTCCCTCTGTCAGCTCTTACGACACCCATGGGATGATATGGGGTGGTGACAATCCGTATTCTTAATCCGTCACCACACGGACAGCATGATGTCTCATTTTAATTATTTTAGTATGTTATTGTAATTTTTGGTTATAGATTTAGTTACATAGCTACACCACCGTCACAAAACATCTAACATCATTTCTGTCCATCCTATGGTTGCCTGGAAGAAATCGCCTTTGGCGATAAGGCCGCCGATTGTACATACATTTTAGATTTAAGATACCTTAGAAATGTACTTTATTTTGGTGTACAATAAAGAATATTACCTATCTATCTATCTATCTTATTTTTTATGTATTTGTATTCTGTTTTAGTAGTATATTAACCCCTTAAAATATTTTGCAAATGCAAATCAGCACCAGTCCCGAGGATATGCTGCGGTATGTGTCACGTCCATCACATATCATTAGATATATGATAGATAAGTATATGATAAGTTATTTAGCATATAAGCACGTGTTAGTTATGTATATAAACTAAGGCAAGTATTGTAAGAGCAGATTAAAAGAACATTAAAGTGTATGTGTCTCGATAGCGAGTGCGTTCTTTAATTTCAAACCACCTTCAACACCACATGGCGACCATGCCAGGATCTGCAGGCGTCAAGACCAGAAGCTGCTAGTACGAGGGGACGTCATGCGGAGATAAAGGCGCAATCAGTAAGAAACCCAAACCCACTGATTTTTTTTCTCTCTTCCTCTCTTCGTAATATACTCGCTCTAACAAAGTACGCACTATCATGGCAGTTTTGCCGAGTTTTGAGGGAGGAAGTAATAATGCTACTACACAGCAATTATCATCTATCAGCACGGTACTAGTATTCATCGTGGTGCGCCTCGCGCTAGTTATCATCGGTGTTTTGGTACACCTATACAAGCGGTGCCATCAGGGATGGATCAACCAAGAAATCAATAATCGGGAAGTGAGGCGAGAGACCAGCGAACGGGTATAGTGAGTAAGAAAATTTTATGTTTTAACTTCGTCTATTCGTGCTGTGTGTTGTGAAAATAAGGTATATAGAGACTTTAAGTGATACTTTCAAATATGCCCTTTATTTGTAATTTTATGAAATAATTTTATTTTATATTATGATATGGAAGTAGAATGTACCTCAATATTAAATCAATTAAAACTTTTAAGAGAAAGCATTTTGTCAAATTAGGCCCATCAAGAAGGCAGGGAGAAAATTTTAATAAAAGGATTAGCAAAGTGCGAGCCCTTTACAACAAGTTTAAATCCTTGATTGCTAGTTGTGAAAATTTTTCGGACGAACTTACAGAGTTATTAGATAAAATAGAAGAATATACCAAAGTACTATTCGTTTTGATATAGTAACAGAAAAACTAAAAATGGGCACCGAAAAATTTTGTTTGAAAACAGCTGTTAGCTTGTTATCCAAAATGAATGGAGACGAGCAGGTGACCCAAGATTTGATAGACAGCGTTAACTTACATAGCTTTATGTTAGACCAGGCCAACTTTTGATTAAATTCATGCTAAATGCATGCAAACTGCACCTTAGGTAGGAGAGTGTCCCATAATCTCTGGTCATTTCCTACAAACGCCGCTAAGGTAGAACCAATGGTTTTATTATAGCGTTCGACCATATTCACATGTGGGGAATATTTAGGAGTATAATGAAGATTAGGGATTTTGTACTTGCGCAACATAGCTTTTAAAGTAGCACTTACAAACTGTTTACCACTGTCCAAAATAATTGTAGATGGTATACCATGAACTAAAAATATTTTTTCTTCCAAAATATTATTTATTATTTCAGCAGTTGCGCGCCTGATAGGAAAAAGTAGACAGTGTTTACTAAAACAACAAGTTACAACAAAGATGTAGGCGTTTGGTTTTCTTGTGACGGGTAATGGCCCCACCAAATCTACATTAATGGTTTGGAAGGGTCGTGAACACACTTTGGGTCGTCCCATGGTTCCCAATGGTGCATGGTTCTGATGTTTGTGCGCGATACAAGTGTCACAAGGATTTATGAACTTTACCACGTCACGGCGCATTTTGGGCCAATAGTAACGCAGTGCTAAGCGCTTGTAAGTTTTAAATATACCGAAATGTCCCGAAATGGGTTCAGCATGGTTCTCTAATATGGCATTATTTCGATCAGAAGAAGGTAGTACTTCTTTCCATACGAACTCCTTACGTAGCATACACCTAGATTTTATCAAACGATACAATTTATTATTTTTAATAGAATAGGGTGCATAGGGTTCCCACCAAGAACTTAGGGTCCCAAACCAACCTCACCTGCAAGTGGTGCACCTGCCGATCAACGGACGAGGCTCTGGCAAACAAAATGTCCCAATAAGCGGCAATAGGCTCGCCACCTATTACGTGGGATCAAAACACTGGCAAAAAGTGGGCGTTTAATATGCCTCTGCCTACCCCTTCGGGGAAACAGGCGTGAGTCTATGTATGTATGTATGTATGTCTGGATAGTCATTAGGCGAAGATGAACAACCATTGTAGGTGGCTGAATACCATTGATCAGTGTCAACATTCGGGTCATTCACGTTATTATTATTCGCGTTAATTATATTTACAGGTAGGGATCGTGATAACGCATCGGCTATAATATTATCTGCGCCGCGCCGATGCTTTATTTCGAAGTTAAAGGCTGACAGACGAACCGACCACCGAGCTAATCTACCAGTCAGGTTGCTCAAGTTTAGGAACCATTTCAGTGCAGAATGGTCAGTATACACAACAAACTTTAACCCGTTATCTAAATAACAGCGCCAATATTCGAGGGCTATTAGAACTGCTAATGTCTCCCGTTCTGTTATACTGTAGTTTTGTTCCTGCGCATTTAGTGACCTACTCATGTAAGCGATTGGTAGTTCCACGCCATCTATTTCTTGTGTAAGCAACCCACCGATGCCACTCGCACTCGCATCTGGGTGAACTTGAAAAGGTTTCTCGTAATCGGGACACGATAATATTGGTGCGGAGCTTAACAATTGTTTTAGTTTACAAAACGAGTCATCAGCTTCCACCAACCACTGAAATGGTGCGGCTTTCTTACCGGTAGAGGTAAGTTTGTTCAAAGGACCGGCAATAGAACTAAAATTAGGTATAAATCGCCGATACCATGATGCAATGCCTAAGAACCTTTTGACTTATTTTTTATTCTTAGGCGTAGCATATTGAAGAATGGCTTCCACCTTACATGGGTCTACTTGTAATCCTTTAGAATTTACTACGTAGCCCAAGTACTTCAATTCATCACGAAAGAATTTAGATTTTTCTAAGTTAATGGTAAGGTTGGCCGATTTTAATTTTTCGTATACTTTATTTAATAGTGATACATGAGCATTAAAAGATGGCGATATAAGCACGATATCATCTAAAAAAACGAATACAGAGTTTTCGAACTCAGGACTGTTTGTAAACAAGTGATCCACCAAACGCTGTTGTGTCGCAGGCGCATTTGTTAAACCAAACGGCATAGTCACAAATCTAAATGTTCCTCTAGTAGGCACATAGAACGCAGTCTTATCACGATCACATTCGCGAAGAGGCGTCTGCCAAAAGGACTTAGATAAGTCAATACTACTTAGATATCTAGCATTCCTAAGGTTGTCTAAAATTTCGGATACGTAAGGTAGTTAGTACGCGTCTCTTTTAGTAATAGAATTAAGTTGCCTACTACTATCTAAACAAAACCTTAGTTTACCGTCCTTCTTAGGCGTTAGTTAAATTGGTGACGACCACGGACTTTCGCATTTTTCTACCACTCCTAATGCAAGCATTTCGTCTAATTCGTCAATAATTATTTTTAATTTCGCCGGCGGTAACCTATAATATCATTGGCGTATCGGCGCAGAATCACCAGTGTCTATTGCATGTTCTATTAAGTGAGTTCGTCCTAACCCGGGTTTTTCAGTAGAAATCGACTCGTATTGCTTTATAATTAACTTAGCCGTTCTTTGTTGTGACTCACTCAACTCACTAAAAGATTGCAATACGTTCGTGTTACTTAGCTTATTTTCACTTAACACACTACACGGTAATGTTTTAGATATGCATACAGATGCGATATGGTTAGGCAGTAATTTAAATAGTTTCCAGAAATCGATGCCTAAAATTAAATTACTTGTAACTTCTGGAATAATGTACGCTTTCAGTAAGTGGGTTTGATTATTAAAAGTAGTGAGTAAGTTGATAAAACCGCGCGGCAACAATATAATATTTCCACCCGCGGACCGAATGGAATTAGTGTTGTGACACTGCTGTATTTCTAACCCGGTTTTAGTCATTACCTCCATATGGGAGTTGTTACCTAAAATTGTAATGGCTGAACCGGAATCGAGCAATCCACAAATAGGTAAACTGTTAATCGTTACGTTAACATAGGGCCGTAGGTCATTTTTAGGTTTATTATCCAGGATCGAGGCGACGGAATAACTAGAGAAATACACTTTTAGAGTGTTTAGCCAATTTCTCCAATCATCTTTGTCAAAATTGGTTGAATAGGTTGTAGAACCTAATTTAGGCTTTGACACGCCCCGACCCTGACCAACTAGCTTTTTGGTTTCGTAGATTTACAGTTCGGGCAGTTAGGGAATGTCACATCCCTACGACCGCACTTGAAGCAAATTGCAAACCGATCGCGTTTGCACTCATTCAAACTGTGATCATTGATACGGCAGCGCGGGCAGTACTTGGGCGTGACTAGAGCGACAGAGCTAGGTTTAGCCTTAGGATTGCTAGGTTCGTTGTTCTCAGTGTATTCGGGTTTTCCGGGCGTACCCTCTATAGTGGCAACGGGATAATTATTGAAGGAATTATTACGCGCTCGGTTATTAGGTTTGTGACTGTAAGCTAGGTCTGGTGCCAACGTGTCGTTACTATAATAGGGTTCGCGGAATTGAGAGTTCAAACATTTCATCCGTTCGTAGTTTAAACATAACGTCTGCAGTGTTGCTATACTGTCTATTGAAGATATTGACGGAGCTAGCACTAGCGAGTAGCATGGACGTATGTTATGCAATAGAATGTCTAACTTTTCTCGTTCGGACAATCGCTTTGACGGTGACAGACTAGCGAACAGCTGATTCATTATCGAGAGATAAATTATTATAGTTTCGGTAGCACCTTGAGTACGTCAGCGGATTTCATTTAATAACCGGTAGTCATAATCGTACGGTGTGAAATCGTCTATTAATTTAGTGGTGAGTTCTTCCCATATATTGAAATATTATTTTAGGCCGCGGTACCAGTGAAGTGCGTTATCGGTGAAAATTTCGGAGGCATACGATAAAATTTTAGTGGCAGGTAGATTACGCGCGGTTTGGAATTCGGTTACGCGTTGTAGGAACGCTCGGACGCATCCCGTACCGTCGTATTTTAGCATGGACAGTTCGCTAACTTTCAAATGCTCGCAATGCAATACTGGGGCTAACACCGCCTGCGTCGAGGTAGACGGCGCAGGTCGGACCTCAGCCACAGCATCAGCTGAGCGAACACCTGATTGTTCAATGGCGGACAGCTCCGCCGAGAGCTTGTCGAACCGGCTGCACAATTCGGTAATACGTTTTGAATACGCCGTAGGACGTTCCATTCTACGGAGTCTGTGAAATAAGTGGTTGTGCAGTGCGGTAGACCTCCTAGCTAGGTTCGCGTCGTAAGAAATGGATAACGAATCCACTCGCTTGGCCAGCTCAGAGACGGCCTCGCTAGCGCCCTCGAAGTCCACCGTGATGGCTAGGCCGGACTCCAAAATATCATCATCTGGAATGGCTTCCAGTAATTTAGGAAGCTGCTTCCGCAGACCTAGGACAGAGGTAGCCGGCTCCTCACCTCTAATCGCAACCTCGTAGGCTAACTCGCTTTTATTTAAAAGAAAGTATTTTATGGGGTGTGAGCCCATTGTGTATGAAAGAGTACCGCGTAAGTATACACTACACACTACACTTAGTGCGCAAGCGTTCCGCCCTTACAAATGGCCTACTTTACGATTAGGCGTAAAAGTTCGACCGTTAGGACTAATTAGAAAAAAACGTTAGATTCAAATTTGCGAACTATTACGTAGTAGGTAGTTACACTAAAAGGTAGACAATTAGTATAGCAATACGTACCGGTTCGCTGTAGCCGCACCTCCTCGCTTACAATAATGGAGACCTGCTAGATGAAAACTCGAGTACGGAAAGCGAGACAATAACCCACGTTGGGCGCTACTGTAACGGGTTCTGGTATTAAAACGCAGAAAAGAGGTTCTAGATGCGTTTATTGCCGAGTATTGTCTCATTTCCCTTGCACGAGTATGACCGACCAACAACACGACACTGGCCTGAACACTAAGGCTGCAGTCTCCCACGTTGTTCCCTCCGGTAGTGTGTAGGCAGGCTGCTCGAAGGCTGCGCGTAGCGGTAGATCCTCGCAGGCCGTTGGTTCAGCTAGCAGACGCCGGCGGTGCGAGTACGATGAGCAGGGCAGGCCAGACTCTTCGGCAAAGGTGACGCCGAAGGCATTGCAGGAAAGTGTAGCGGTCTAGGAGCGTAGCCGGAGTCTTAAAGTGAACCTGGAACCTAGCTGCTGGGATCAGGATACACGTAGAATGTATAATTATAGATATAGCGGTATAGAATAGAATAGTGGTAGTAGGTTCGTGTAGAGTAGCGGTGCCGGCCTCTCTGTCGGCCCCTTTATATACTGGGCCCTCCATCAGCGTTGGAGTCCGTTCATGACCATATTTGGTCAAGCTTCGCGAGCGCGGACGATGGCCTTCTCTGATTGGCCGAGCGTATGGGCGGTACTGTGACGCAAACGCGGTAAGTACCGGACATACGTTACACTATGATAAAATTATTAAAAGAAGATAATAAATTCTTCATCCGTAAACATTTTTAAGGGATTTCTCTAGATCTAGATCTTAGGTTTTTAGGAACTGATTTATTAGCAATTAACTCCAGCATTTCAAAATCAATCTCGGACGAACTGCTCGAATACGACATTTTATATCAGTAATGTAAAGTTGTGAACACAAACCAATCATAACCTTAAAAGAACACGTTTGACAGGAGTTAAACTTCAAATAAAGTTATGGAACCGATAAACGGCGAAAATTGGTCGGTTAAGTTAAACTAAGGATAACTGGAGTTTATGTTGTGACGCGTTGTTCAGAAACGCAATTTCTTGAGTTATCGAACCAATAACGCTAACGGATAGATAAACCACCGATAAAAGTACCTCAGATACCGGGCATAAGTCGGCTAATGAAGTAGCCAAAACTTTAGTCGAAAATTTTATTTTGAGATATGGGATACCTAAAATAATTGCTACAGATCGGCGTTCAGAATTTATTTCTAAAGTAATGATAGAATTATGTAACGTATTAGGAATTATTAAAATTTTATCAATGGCATATCATCATGAGAGCATAGGTTCTTTAGAAAATGTCCATAAAACTTTAGGCGCATATTTACGTATACAAACTAATAATAATTCTTCTGAATGGAGATCGTGGATAACGTATTGGTGTTTTTCCTATAATACAACAGTTAATGTAGTGACTCAATATACACCGTACGAGCTAGTCTTTGGAAAGCTATGTAGATTGCCGAATAATTTAAAAGATAATAGCGTCGAGCCTTTATATAATTTTGATAACTACCCATCATCATCGTCCTCTCAGCCTCTCCTTTGAAAGGAGGAATTGGCCTACTATACCACGCTGGCCAAGCGGGTTGGTATAGGGTTTGTATCAAGTTTTCCTTCTCTTACAGTGCTGTTCTCTGCATAATATGCTCCCTTTGTCGGCTCTTATGACACCCATGGGATGATATGGGGTGGTGACAATTCGTATTCTTAATCCGTCACCACAGGGACGGTAACTACCCATTAGAATTTAAATACAGATTGCAGAAGGCTCACGCTGACGCTAAAGAAAATTTAATGAGAAATAAATGTGTTAGAAAATATAAGTATGACAAAAAGATAAATCCAATTACGTATAAGGAAGGTGATTTAGTCTTAGTAAAAATGAAACGGGCACTAAATTTAATTGTATATATGAAGGTCCGTTTCAGGTCATAAAAGACGAAACGTCTTATGTCGTAATTAAATGTTAAAATAAAATAGATGTTGTACATAAGAATAGAACTAGGTTATAAAACAATTGATTAAAAAAGAAATGTAAATTATATTTATTTTTTTTCTTTTGGGATGGGTGACGCGGTGTGTGTCACGTCCATCACATATCATTAGATATATGATAGATAAGCATATGATAAGTTATTTAGCATATAAGCACGTGTTAGTTATGTATATAAACTAAGGCAACAATTGTAAGAGCAGATTAAAAGAACATTAAAGCGAGTGTGTTCTTTAATTTCGAACCACCTTCAACACCACAATGCATATGTTTTGTTTATACGTAATGTTTATCTATTTGTACTTTTCTTGAACAAAAACGTAGCCCAATAGTGGCGATAGTTAGTTTCTTCCTCATCGTTGTTATATTATAAGGTTTTGCCTATACATAGATATACAAGATAGCGAACAAAACAAAACGACTATCTGTGTGTCTGTTGCCACACGGCACATGTGGCGCCACAGTGAGATATAATATCTGGTACAAACGTCGAGATGAGTGATGGATGAACAACTATTACGTGAGGGGGAAAACTTTACCAATTTTGTATATTCATTTTTTATTTCGAACTTAGCACAGTGTTGGTTGGCCTTGACCGTTATTTTATGAATATTTGCATGGGAAACAGTTGTTTATTATTTCCAGTACATGTTCTGAAAGAAGTATAAATTAGACCAGTCAACCGATCCACATTTACCGGCAGGTTGGACTACCTTTTCTTTTTCGTGCTGAAAAAAGGACATTACTGAGCAGTCACATATTATAGACTAGGACAGATAGAATAGAATAGAATAGCATTTATTTGCAAATGTGGGTAATACATAAGAAGGTAGTAAGGTTTACATCAGAGTTCTGCCATATTTCACCATTCGGCATGGAAACATTTTAATTATATAAAATTGTTAAAATTTAAATTGTTATTGATATATTAAATTAATTATGTTATTCTCACCAAATAAAATTATTAAATTTCAAATTTCACTAAAATGTCAACTTAATTATTACTATATTAAATAAATTATGTCATTCTCATTAAATAAAATTATTATATTTCTATTTTCATTAATATCAACTTAATCATTATACACAAATAAAACATTAAAAAAAAAATTGTCAGTAACAGTCTAAATAAGATATAAAATAAAATAAAAATCTTGTTCCGAAGATAAATAAACAAACAAACATTATGATTCAAGGGGTCCAATTCTCCTAAATAAATATAGTTTCGATATCATGTCATTGTCATACTTAGAACTGTGTCATACTTACAAAAAGCGTATTCTTTTAAATTATCTGATAATTGAACGAAGTTGTAACGAGATCGTTAATTGAAACAAGTCAAAATATGTGTCAACGACGAACTGTTTAATTCAAATAATACGATAGTGACATTAGGTTATCAGAAAACCGCTTCTGAGTCTATTCAAAATTCCTAATTTCATATTCCCTAAGTAAATAAATAATCAATTAATTAAAAATTCGAGGTAGCTTAATAAAAATTGTCCGTTAAAAACTCATTTACACTGTAGTATGCTTTATCTATTAATAATTTACGAAGTCTACTTTTGAATTGCACCGTTTTCAAATCTTTCCAAGTACTTGGCAATTTATTGTAAACAACAGGGGCCATGCAATAAATACTTTTGCGCATCATAGTGGTTTTCCAGATTATACATAGACTAGTGGATCTCCGCAGCTACGCACATTTAATTTGAATTGAACTGTCTCTGCTCGATCCTGTGGAAATTTCGGGAAGTTCCTCCTTAGTGCACTCCTACGATCGTTAAGGAATATACATGCCTAATTTCAGCTTCCTGCGCCCAATAGTTTTGGCTAGCTTGTTTGTCAGTTAGTCAGTAACACAGGGATTTTATATATATACAGATGTAATCTTACTAATCACAAAAATATATTAAATGAATTGGGAAGTAGTCAAAACTTAGTTGAAGTAAATTTTTGTCATCAGAGTATGTTATCGTATAAAATAACTTCAAATTCTACTTACAGCGCCAATGAAAATCAACCTGGAAATATATAACCTTCGCACGTCCATTCTACGACGTAGAAATTCATCATAATGATTGCAGAAGCTTGTAATTTACGTATTACACGTGAGCGCTACGGCGGCGTAGACAATTTTATTATACGTACCTACAAACAACATAATTTTATACGTTTCGCATGAGCTAACTACCGGATAACAAGAGTCGTAGCGATATACGTGTATCCCGAAGGGTCCAACTTATAGTTACAATTATAGTACACTTGCAAAAATGTTATTGAAAAGCCGATGGTTTGTATAATGGGTACCGAATAAATAAATTAATAGTTTAAAAAAACACTAGAAAAACACGCTTTTATAAATGCCCATAAAAACAAAAAATAAATTATGGATCGTTCAAGTTGTCTCTATTTCTTGGCTGAAGTGTAAACTATCTGCTTTTAATTATAATATTTGATTGTAAAAGCGTGGGGCGCTGGAACAGGAAATACTTTATTGTTAACAAATACTAAAACTACCTTTCTGGCGGCAGCTGCACAAGAACATAGCATTTATGCCGCCAAAGGGTTACCAAAGGGAACCAAAGATATCTCGTCTACGAACAAGAACTCTACATTTTGCTACTGTTGCCGCATTACCCTTATATACTTAATTTCCTGAAAGAAGGGGCGTTAAAAATGTCGGTGAATGTCGTCTTCCTCGCTGTTGGCGCATGTTTTGTCTGAGTTCGACAAACTGGTACTTTGAACAGACTGTTTAATGTAGAACCACTTACTACTCGTGTTGCAACTCCAGTAAGAGCGCCAATCTGTGGAACCTACTTCCCGTAACATCTGTTCACTTGATTTTTGAACAAGTTCCAGCGCCCCACGCTTTTACAATCAAATATTATAATTAAAAGCACATAGTTTACACTTCAGCCAAGAAATAGAGACAATTTGAACGATCCATAATTTATTTTTTGATTTTACGTGCATTTAAAAAGCGTGTTTTTCTAGTGTTTTTTAAACTATTAATTTATTATCAGTAAACAATAAAATAATACTCCCAAAAATTAATAGTATTTTAAGTAGGCGAATGAGCCCGCATTCTCTCGATCTCCGCCTGTGCGTCTGTATTACATGGTGTTTTATCTGTCAGCTTATAACAATCTAGCTCTTCAATCAGGAGACCACTAAGTGATTTTACTCCATTCAAGACCACATACGCCTGTCCAGCCGCAAAAGTACGAACCCTAACTGTACCACTGCGTGGTGTACAATATATAATTGGTTTGTTATATCCTTGAAACCTGATCGTGTCCAAAGTCCATTACAAGACCTTTCTCACAAGTGCAAACACGACTATGATACGATATTCCATCATGGAATGCCAGTGCCTATCTTCCGGCTTCATCATCAGACCTTGAAAGCTAGTCGTGGCCAAAGTTCATTACAAGACTTATCTAAGAAATCTAAAACAGCTTTGATACGATTTTCCATCATGAAGTTCCGGTTCACATCTTCCGGCTTCATCATCAAATCAGTTTGATAGTACCATATTATTGTACTGTCATCAGAACTACATACAACTGCCAATTTTCATTACGCTACCACCCTTGGAAGATGATTAAATTAGTTAGCTTAGATTCCATTACAAAGTTAGTTACATACACGACGACCTAATAAAGGCGTGTTAAAAATCGGTGACAAGCTATTTTGGCAAAAGAGCGGTTATTGCAGATATCATAGACGATTGCATTTTTGGGCTGGATTTCTTCAGAGATCATCAGTGCAGATTAGATATTAAAGGTGGTATCCTTAAGTGTGGAGATGTCAAGATTCCAATGAAAGGTGGTGGCATGGGGAAAGTTTTGCGCCTCAAAGAAAGCAAATCTGCACTTAGATTACAATCCTATATCTACGAAGTTTATGACTTGAATCATGCCGACAGGAGAGCGGTGCATTGTGGATCTGATGGCCCGGCTACAGGCTCCGTCTTGCCTGCGCAGTCCGGTTTGTGCAGTCACGACTGTGCAAAAAGACGGAACACACTGTAGTGGCAAACGGTGCAGGTAAGCTCATGCAAACTAAACTGTGCAGTGCCTAGTTGTGTTTTGAGAGCTCGTTAATGCACCATGTTTCTAAGGGAAGAGGGTTTATAATTAGGAATATTATTTTATTGTTTACTGATAAAAAACAACAAGTAATCAAGCGACGCCGTAGAAGTAAGTGGAGCAAAAGGTGTTTTTTACAAAGAAATATACATTCACATATTAACTTTATCGAAGATTTGAGAGAAGATCCAGAAGACTGGCGAGGTTATCTAAGAATAGATGAAACCGCCTATGATGAGTTACTATGCTCAGTAACACCCATAATTAAAATCAAGATACTGTATCATCTGATGATGAGGATGATAATAATTATTATTCACGAATAAATCAAACGAATACTGAAATTAGTGTTCCAAACAAAAGTGCTAATTTCACTTTTAATAACTGTACATTTAATAATTGTAAGTTTTAAATGTTTGTGTAAAAATCTTTGTTTTCATTAACTTGAGTTTTTATTTTGAGTAGGTATATTTTATCATGGTAGGAAGATTAGTAGTTAAAAGAAAAGTAGATTACCCACCTCGCTAAAGTGAGTAATTAATGCACTCGTGTTAACACTCGTGTATTAGTGACTCACTTTGCGCTTGTCAGAATCAGAGAAGCTTCCTATAGTGTAGAGACAGTTTTGATAAATAAAAGAGACAACAGCTATCAAATCATACTTTCATTTATTCAGTTTGGCACAAGGATATATCTTTAGATTACGTCGTGATTCTACATTTACATTTACAGCCCAGTTCGCAAAGCAAAGACATAGAACCAAGAGAAAGAACGGGCAATAAAACTCTTGATCATTCTTTTCAATAACTATATATATAACAATAATTAACAAACAGTGGTACAGCCAATTTATATCAAATATCAATGTTGTGGGTAGTTCTATATTACTAGAAAGGTCTGTCTTACAACAGAACATAATAAGCATTATTTAGCATCCATACAATTTACTAAATGTTTACCACAGGTACATACCTAATGAATCTCATTGATACGACTTGATCCACAGTATATTATTCTATCCTATATTACAATCTCTAATATCTCACAAACGATCAAACTACCCACAACACAATATCAATAAGCTAATGATTACACTATCTTACATTGTTTCCTAGATGCTGAAACAAAAGAACAAGCAACACAGAATATTGGAACACAGTGGCAATTAAATAGTCAAAACCATATCGTACCTGAGCCGTCGTCGAAGGAGAATAGGACGAGCTAGCCAAGCCTGTCGACTTATATAGGTACACCTTATTTTCACGTTTGACAGTTTAACTGTCAAACGTCATGTCATTGTCATTTAGTTGCCACTATCCTCTTACATAATATGTATAAATACTTGGATATCAGTAATTTCAGCCCAAAGCCTAGATATTATTACATATCTCTCACGGCCAGACTGACAATTACTTCGTCCTCGAAGTACAATAAATTAAATAACACTTTACGAAACAATCGCCCGACGGGCGCCCTGTATTATGTAACAATGAATTCTTACCATATAGATTAAAGTCATCTAAAAACTATAGTATCGTTACGTCCGCTACGGCTATACTGACTTACGTCGTCATCTAAGTAACTTCAATTATAAGAATAGTATCACAACAACAATCCATTTGTACGAAACAATTACACAAAAATAAACTGGACTCATATTTACAGTAGTTACGGTTTCATTTTGCGAGTCAAATAAGTTCTGTGTCAGCTGCTTTGAAACCATTGTTACAAATTGTATTTACTATTCTATGAAGGGATCATTAACATTCACAATACACATGTTACATAGAAGTACAGTTTAATTTTACAATATTACACCACTGCATTATCCATCCACAAATTGACAAAAATAATATAGTACAAAAGGAGCCACTACGAAGCTTAAAGTAAAGGTTTTAAGAATAAAAAATTAAAATAGGTAATTCTGCTTATGGCTGATAAATAAATGAAATAAAATAAATAATTTAAATTCACAACCGAGTTAAATAATTAAATTTGATTTCACTAATTTACAAGTATACAGGTACCAACTTGTATGATAACAGTAGTGTAATACTAGGACAATACTTTCATTCTAATACACTCATTGCCATTGCCTTTCCTTTCACATTAAATAGACAAGTAACAACGGTCAATCTCCTTGATACTGTCTAGCCCCACACCTGCTGCACATGAGTCCAGGCTAGAACAAGGCGAAAGACTTCAGCAGTTCGTAGGCAATATGATCAATATCATCAACATCTAAATGATTATCAAAATGATTATCAAAATCATCAAAATCATCATCAAAATAATTATCAAAATAATCATCAAAATAATCATCAAAATAATCATCAAAACAATCATCAAAACAATCATCAAAACAATCATCAAAACAATCATCAAAACAATCATCAAAACAATCATCAAAACAATCATCAAAACAATCATCAAAACAATCATCAAAACAATCATCAAAACAATCATCAAAACAATCATCAAAACAATCATCAAAACAATCATCAAAACAATCATCAAAACAATCATCAAAACAATCATCAAAACAATCATCAAAACAATCATCAAAACAATCATCAAAACAATCATCAAAACAATCATCAAAATAATCATCAAAATAATCATCAAAACAATATCAATAAGCTAATGATTACACTATCTTACATTGTTTCCTAGATGCTGAAACAAAAGAACAAGCAACACAGAATATTGGAACACAGTGGCAATTAAATAGTCAAAACCATATCGTACCTGAGCCGTCGTCGAAGGAGAATAGGACGAGCTAGCCAAGCCTGTCGACTTATATAGGTACACCTTATTTTCACGTTTGACAGTTTAACTGTCAAACGTCATGTCATTGTCATTTAGTTGCCACTATCCTCTTACATAATATGTATAAATATTTGGATATCAGTAATTTCAGCCCAAAGCCTAGATATTATTACATATCTCTCACGCTCGATGCAACAATCTACTATTACTTACGACCGCAACGTGTACCTACGTACAATCTCGAAAATAATGATGTCGGACTACTGCGCGGCTTGAATAACCGGGCACACGTTCAAGTTAAATCGTGCAAGTAAAGTTTGTGCAGTCCAAATCTTCAGCATGTCGACGATCGCACAAGCCGCGCTTTCAGGACTGCGCGAGCTACCGTCTAATCGTCCACACGCGCGCGCTTACCTGCGCAAACAGGTTTGTATAGGCATGATCGCAGGCAAGACGGAGCGTGTAGCCAGGCCATAAGGATGCGCGGAACGCGCATGTCTAGAGGCGGGTAGTGTGGCGGCCAGTGTCATGTCAAAATGTCACGGAACAGATAAGTCCAAGCATAAGTCATACTGACGTCTACACGAGAAGTTGGCTGGTCGTGAATCAGAATAATTACCAAAACAAAGAGGTTTGAAGACTATTTCATTATTAGGAAATGATAGTTTCAAGTTAGATGACGTAAACACTCGTCATCATAACACTCTGTCAAGTGTTCGTCAAATTCGCTACAAACAGTCAACAAGGGGATGGCCGTGCGGATAACACATCCGCTTCACGCTCTGAAGGCGTGAGTTCAGGTCCCAGTCATAACATTCACGTGGATTTTGGTTTTTATGAAATTTGAAAAATGTTTATGAATATTTAGCAAATATTTAATTTTATTCGAAATATTTAAATAATTCAAAGTCCATCATCAGGCCTTGAAACCTAATTGTAGTCAAAGTTCATTACGTGGCCTTTCTCACAAGTGCAAACACGCCTATGATAAGATATTCCATCATGGAATGCCAGTGCCTATCATCCGGCTTCATCATCAGACCTTGAAACCTAATTGTAGTCAAAGTTCATTACGTGGTCTTTATCACAAGTGCAAACACGACTATGATACGATATTCCATCATGGAATGCCAGTGCCTATCTTCCGGCTTCATCATCAGACATTAAACCTAATTGTAGTCAAAGTTCATTACAAGACTTTTATAAGAAATCCAAAACAGCTATGATACGTTTTTCCATCATGAAGTTCCTGGTCATATCTTCCGGCTCCATCATCAGATCAGTTCGACAGTACCATATTATTAAATTATCATCAGAATTACATACAGCTGCCAATTTTCATTACGCTACGACCCTTGGAAGATGGTTAAATTAGTAACCTTAGATTCCATTACATAGTTACATACACGACGCGCGGAAACACTTTTCAAATAAGTGCGATAAAACGGCGCAGCGTAGGAAGCAAAAAGGCACCGCAGTAAATAAATGATCATGACGTTCCCGAAGCCACCTCAACTACGCCGCGCGCCGCTACCTCCGAGCGAGACCCGGCGTAGCTCAATAATTTGTTTACTTTTTGTACAGGTTTTGTCATATCTTAGGCTCCAGATTGAGGGCTTCCTAAGTGATTAAGAGGATTGTGTATTGACATTTTACTGTAGCGACATTAAACTGTTTACATTGTATTTGCACAATAAAAAATATCAATCTATTTATATACCGACATTTAGGCTCAATCTAAATATATGTAAAAGAAATAGTAACGTTACATAAAAATATTAAATTGTACTGAACACATCCTTACATATTATAAAACAAATTCGCCCAAAACCCAATAAACTCAAAAACTGCCGTAGGTACGAGTTTGTATACGGTTTTCATTATTGAACGATTCATTGTTTATGTTTATATTTTACCGCGATCTGAAATACCAAGACCTAGTTCATTATTAATTAATAATAGAGCAGAGCAACATTTTAAAAGCTATTAAGTTGCACTTGTACCTAAGACAGGTTGCAGTTTAGGCTGTCTTCAAATCGATAAGGGCTTGAAAACATTACAAGCAAGGAACATGTTCAACCTAAACTAATAAAATTTACAGCAACTTATCATAAGTGCAACATATTTGTATCACTTATAAGAGGGTATTTTCACGCGCTGCGGGGCGTCTGCGGCCGGCGGCAGCGTTGTGCCGCGATGTTATCTCCGGCTGGGACAGGCAGACGTGCCATCTGATACGGACGACGTGCGCTCCGCGTACAATACGTGCTATGAGTACGGGCCTTTATTCACTGCGAGTTGTATACTCTGGAGATTGGCTTGTGTACATTGTTTGGTACCGCAAAATTAAAATAGGGATTTTAAAGGTATTTTTATAACAGCCGACGTGGGTAGCTTATCTAATGACAAGCTAAAGTGTGCCTTAGTAAACGTATAATATCGGATATTATGTTCTAGATGAAGTGTCAGAATTATGAACAAAGCGTTGCTGTTAGCTATAGCTTATAAGAGCATACAACAGCTTAACTGATTATCCAATAAGCGCAGCTGCTAGACGATTAATTGTTAACTTCCATTTAGTTCTTGTTGGCATTTATTGAAGTTTAATTAGAAATATATCATAATACAATTCTTGCTCTAAACATAAACTAAAAGTGTCGCATAAACATGGATGTCATACATAAACATATTGTGTAATAAGTGTATGTACTTAATTATTTATATTAATAAAAATAGCTTCAAATAAATACATTTGTGTAAAGATACCCAAAGGTTGCTTACATACAATAACAATTTATTTTCCTTATTTACCCACTAAACAAACCAATTAGCTATCGAAAGTTCCGGTGATCGCCGCAGGTCAACTGGGAGACAATAAGATAAAAAACAACACGTGTTCACCTATAGAGGTCCTAGATAGTGAATTGTGTTTGGTCCAGCGAGCCGGATAGTAGCCAAACTTGTTGTTGAACGACACGCAGCGCGACGAACACGCTCCGATTGGTTCGCTCAAATCAATGATATAGTGATTTGTTTTGATATTTAGATTTTTATAACAATTTGATAATTCATTAAGAACTTAATAGAAAAAGTTAGCAAATATTGTATTAAGTGAATAAGATAAAAAACAACGCGTGTTCACCGGTAGAGGTCGTAGTTAGTGACTTGTGCTCGGTCCAGCAAGCCGGATAATACACAAACTTGGTGTTGAACGACACGCGGCGCAACGAATACGCTCTGATTGGTTCGCTCATATCAATGATATGGTGATTTGTTTTGATATGAATGGGTAAAATGACTGCAAAGTTATCGAATCAGAGTGCAGCAATAAGGCACAGCAAAATAATCTTCCTTAAAAAGACCACATCTGCACTAGAAACTCAATATTTTCTAAATTAATATTAAAGTAACGTACCCAAAGAACACCTACACTTAAAATAAGAATATTTCGCACTGAATAAATTGTGTATCGTGGGTGACTTACAGGTACAATACAGTAAAATACAGGATGAATATCATCAAATATGTGATCAGTACAGAAAAAAATAAATAAGTACGCAAATCGTCATTGTGCATGGCTCGCATCTAACTCTAATTAATCTAGTTTTCAAAAGGTTTATTCATTAATGTAGAACTCTATCATTGTTAGATAGATATGATGACGTTGGTAATATGAGTACATAAGTTAGCCATGAAAGGCTTTGTAATTTCTATATACATATTTGTATGAATAGTCGTTCAATAGCATGATTCAGTGTGTATTGATGAAGCAAGTTAAAACTAGTCTCGAAGTTAAGAGTCGCGCGTCACTCCCTGCCAACAGTTTAACGAGCATTAGACGCAACGACGACGACAATTTAGGGCAAAGACAGACGTTGCATCATCTATGGCATTTATTTTATATAACTTGTGAAAAAATCTAAATTAAATAAAATCATTCTTTAGATCGCGTAAGTCTTCAAACCGTAACGTTATATATTTTTATTAAATTCAATAGAAATCATTTGCCGTGTGTTGAATAGGTTTATCAATTATTTAATGTATAATACATTATATTTTTTATAATAAATTGTTTTTTTCCACATCACTGTCACTGTAGAGAGGCTGTTGACAACTTTGGTCACCATGGGCTGACATGCAGCAGGAGCTCAGGTCGTATTTCACGACACGCCAAACTCAATGACATACTTCACCGGGCTCTTGTCACCTCTGGTGTTCCAGCCCAACTTGAACCTCAGAGCTTGGCACGCGACGATGGCAAGAGACCAGACGGTATGTCTTTACTGCCATGGAAGCTGGGTAGGCCTTTAGTAAGAGTTGAGCGATCTAATCTTCGTACCACAGCGGGTTGTGCGGGCGCTGCTGCTGCTTCAGCGGAGACTCTCAAACGGCGCAAATACATAAATCTAGTAGGGGATTATGTATTTGAGCTGTTTGGAGTTAAAACATTGGGACCATGGGGTCCAAATGCGAGATCTCTTTTTAGAGAACTCTCAATGAGACTGGTTGACGCCTTGCGTGAACAGAAGGTTGGCCTGTATCTGGCACAAAAGATCAGCATTGCCATACAACGTGGCAATGCTGATCAGCAGCCAGCATTCTGGGCACGCTTCCAATTGCTGGCCATGTGGAGGATTTCCATGACGCCTTTTAAATTTTGCTGTTCCCTTTTTTTGTATTGCTTTTATTTGTTAGTTATATATGTATAGAAATTATTGTTTTATTTTACATGTAAATTGACACTTAGTTATAGTTTTAACAATCATAAAAATTATAAACTTCTTAATCTTAATATATAAAATCCTTGCGTTACTGACTGACTGACAGACACGCTACAGCCGAAACTATTGGGCGCAGGAAGCTGAAATTTGGCATGTATGTTCCTTGGGGACCGTAGGGGTGCACTAAGAAGGGATTTCCCGAAATTCCCACGGGTTCGGTCAAAACGAGTAAATTTAAAAAAACATGCATGCGTAGCTGCTGGCGTCCTCTAGTGAACATATAAATAGCTGTCTGATAAAACATCTACTGATTTAATGGTACAATAAAGAGATATCGGCGATATTAAACGAGTTATAATATCGAAACAATCGCAAAAGAAATACTTAAAATAAATATAAATCTTAATCTGAACCCTATTTTTTAATCTGATTTTCTTGTTAAATTCTACCCGCTAGTCAGGCAATTTAATTTAAACTAAAGAACAAATAATTCTAGTATATACAATTATATATATATATATATATATATATATACAGTGTATTTCATATCCCCCTGTCGGGTCCCGAAACCACATATTACTGGCTTGTAAGGCATACTAGGAAAAATAATAAAAAAAATCTAGGTCTTCATAAAACGTCACAATTTATTTCCTTAGTATAGTATTAACGAGAAACATTACCCCGAAATTAGGGAAAATTCCCTAAACTAGCAACACTCCACT